>CM059599.1:40460000-41660000 GCA_030412105.1 Cyclura pinguis
TCCAGGTCAAAACTGGCTTTTCTTTGCATAGCTCCTTCTGGCATCCTGGGGTTTGTAGTTTGATGATGCACCAGTACACTTTGGCCCTTTCCGCAAGAGGCGAGGGAACTGCTCCATGCCGTTACTCACCGCTTCTTCTGGGGTCCGAAGCAACGCGGACTGTCCCTGAAGCCCTTCTGCAGGACTCCTCCTTGGTCCAGAGCGAATCAGAGCAGTGTGAGGTCTGTAGATCCGCACTGCTCTGGCTTCCAAAATGGCAGCTCCAGCTTCCAAAATGGCAGCTTCTGGCTTCCAAAATGGTGGCTTCCAGCTTCCAAAATGGCAGCTTCTGGCTTCCAAAATGGTGGCTTCCGGTTGGTCGTGGGTCCTGACCAACCACTGAAGCTTGCCACGCCTAAAGCCCGCCCTCCGCAGGTTGCAGGCTCGCATTGGCATGAGCCTGCAAATCTGCACAAGAGAGCAGGAAGGCAATGCCGCGTTCCAGGAAAATAAAGACGTGTTTTTTCTGGTCTTTCAAAAACACGCTGGAGGACCACTTGGGGTCGTCTTGGAGCAGACTGAGGTGCGGATCTCCGGTAAGTAGTCTGCTCCTAGTCCACTCCAAGGTGCGGACGACCTCCATGCGAGGACGCACTGCCCTGTTCTAATTGCCTGGTGCGGAAAGGGCCTTTGGCAGAGAAGGCTGTGATCCCTTGTAAAACTCCAAATCCCAGAATTGTGTCTGAAAGAGGTTTTCAAGGAAACTCTGCTAAGGAATGTTTCAGCTGTCCTGGAAATCTCAAGCCTGTAGTCAAGTACTGAACTTAAATACGAAATGTTCAATTTAAATATCTTAGAATACAAGCTCAGCTGTAATTTGTGAAATTGTTAGCAAAGGCCATCATTACTCCAAGGGAAAACCTCACCTACTTACTATCTTCCCTTGTATGTATAATCCCCTAGGTTTTCAGGCAGCCCCATCTCCCAGGTTTTCAGGTGTCCCGGTCTCCCAGGTTTTCAGGCTTCCTGATCTCCCTGGTTTTCAGGCGTCCTGGTTTCCAACAATCTATTTAGTTGGTGGATTCGAAAGATTTGGTTTGCCTATTTTGGCACAGGGATTTGGATTCGGGAATCTTGAATCCTTACCCAGGATTTGAGGATTCGGTTGGCCCACCCCTAGCAGAAAGGTTCTTAATGTTTGTTTCATTAACATTTGTGTGTACATTTTCATTAAAAAAAACTGTTTTAAAAATTCAAAGAAATCCAGATTTTAAAGCATAAATGAATGTTGTTATATCTGTTTAAAATGTGAATGGAATAAATTTCTCCCAATCCTTACTCTCAAGTAAGTGCTTGTAAGACTAAAACATTAAAAGCCTTTAAAAACATGTCCTAAATAAAGAAGTTAGAATGGAGTGAGTACTCTTAAACTATGATAGCTCCCCATTTGCCTCTGAAGTGATTTACGTATGATCAAAAGCTGAAATATGCCCAGATTTGAACCCTGCAGCATTTTAAACACAAATAAGGGATAACAGAACCATAAACAAGACAACCCTTTTAATGAAGTATCCCCATAGATGTATGAAACTTTTCTGACTCGTGATTCAATGTGCTTTGGCAACTAATTGAATTCACAATGATTCTATAAGGGAAGAAGAGGTTAAATGAATTTGGAAGATGAATGTTCACTTTCTGGCAGTCAATCAGTCTTCCTATCTGACTTCTGGAAGATGTTTTCATTTCATAGAATATCAGTGCTTCTGCATCTGACTGCTATAGAAGTTTGTGTGCTAACTTTCTATTGTATCCTTTTGCTTTGATGTAGAGCTAATGTAGGAAGCAATAAGTTCCACTGTAAACAGTTTTATTTGCAAGGGAAAAGATCAGACTGGGGCAAGGGGGAAGCTTTCACACAATCAGATGAAAATATGTATTTCCAAGAATTTAAATCAGGGAGGATACTAAGTAGGATCAGGTATAAGCTTCCATCAAAAGTCAAAGGCTAGTTCTGGAGTTAGACATAATAAGAACAGACTAACTGAAATCAGTTCAAAGACACAGCCATGTTGGTCTGGACCAGTATGCAAAGGGATCTTGTAGCACCTTGAAACTAACTAAAAGAAAGAAGTTGGTAGCATAAGCTTACAGAAGATCCCACAAGATCTCTTTGCATAACTGAAATCAATGTAGTATTAGTTATCTTCATAAGTCTACTCTTATCTTAAGTCTGGATTCAATCCAAGTCCTGACATTAGGGAAGGTCAAGAAACTGAAAGAAAAATAGCAAACCACTAGTATGCATCACTAACTTCAGTGCAGCTAGGGCTTCTTTTGAGAGTGAGTAGGAAACAGTAGCTGTTTGTTTTCCAATGGTTTGTTCTCTAATGGTCCACCTCAGCAGGGCTAGTAAAACTCACTTCAGCATTATCTTTTGCTGAAGGCCAAACTACATTTTATATAGTAAGATCCATGGATCACCCTTCATTATTAGTATTATTCCACAATCATCATTTTAATTGTTACTTTAAAAGAGTAATGCTGTGAACTCTCTCTCTCCCCCCCCTCATTTTTGTACAACAGAAGGCATAGCATAACCCTAAGACAGTTGCAATAATGTTCTAAAATGGAAATACCTTCATCTGTATAAAAAATGCCAGTAAAAAGAACAGTGTAGATAATTTCCCCATTTGGTTCATGTGGAGGATGCCATTTCACCTGAACTCCTCTGGAGCCATCATTAATGACAAATACATCAATTTTTCCTTCAGGGATATCTTCAGCTGTACGAGCTTCCACCTAAAATTTAACAACACAATATGCTTATCAACTTATTTGTAATAAGAAGAGGGAAGAATGAGATAGAACAAGTACTACTAGTACATGAGAAAAAAAATGCAACAAAATCCACAAAACAGCAATAACTTTATTGGCCCAAGTAAAAAGAAGATATGCTCATAAGGCCAGAGTTCAGCACTGAAATGTGACAGAGTGAGAATGCTTTTTAATACAAGCATACCAAAAGGAAGTAGAATCAAAACTCTCATAGCTGAAATTTTACAGAAGGAGCACTAATAATTTCTAAATACCCAAATATCTTATTTAATAATTCAAACAGGGAAAGCCATGCTGACCTTAAGACAGCTTTCAACTTCCATATCATGGTAGTGCTTCTGTTAAATCAAACACTTCAATGATTGACCATAAACATTTTTAAAATGCTTCTGCTACAGCATTTTTAAAAATTTAATAGACAAAATCTAGAAACAGGACTCTGTAAAAACCTTTTGAGTCAGACTTTCCAATACGTTCCATTCCAGCAGAGAAGAATAAATAAGTTGAAATCACCAAGAAATTCTCTAGAGGATGAATTTGTAAGTGTGTCTCCCTAATTTATTTGTATGTGCATATCTAAAGGAATTACAATAGATCAGATAAATCCCAAATTACCACGACAGATCACCATACACAGACAGGCAAGAGGGGGGAGTTGTATAGTTGCTTCAAAGACCACCACTCGTCTCCCCCTTCTTTGCCATATGGCAATAATATCTTACTATATTCTGGACTGTGTTATTCTAATACTCTTTCCTCCCTCCACAATAGCAGGGAGCAGAATCACCTACACATGGAGAGACATTCGTCCATTTATGTAAGTAATGTTACCAAAAGCAAATGTCAGTCCATTGTAAAAAAAATGCTGAACATTCATGTTGGCCAAACACTTATGGGCAGTTTTGGAGATACAGAGCCAAGATGCATGGAGCAGAACAATCTGTCACAAGAGACTGAGGAGATCAAGATAGGAACACCTGACTGGCATTCCTTAACTCTTTTCCTCCCTCTCTTTCAGTTTCCAAAAAACACCTAGTGTATATTGCTGATCTATAGATGATGATCTTCAACAATTGATTACTGCGTTCTGTTTCCTTTTGTTCTCCATGCTCCACTTAATACCAAAAAAAACCATTAGAACCCCATTGTATGTGTCAATGACATCCTGACCAGCATCTAAGGGGTGTTAACCTACTTGTTCCATGCAGGTTTCTGTACCTTTGCTAAGTTGCATGAAAGAAAGTTGTGCAATATATGAATAAGTTTCTAAAGGTCTCCTCGGACTTTGGCTGATCTAAGGATGGGACCCTGGTAGTGATGATACGTATAGGGAACTTGACCAGTTTACAGGCAACAAGCTTGAAAGGCACTTTTCTACACTGTTCTTCCACCCAGGAAACTAAATGTGTATTGAGTTTCGTAGTTTCTCCTTGCTTTCCATTGTGTGCTGTACTTCAACACAATGGTTGCATAATGGTATTAGAATTCCTGCCTGTGGCAGAATCTGGAGACTTGTAGTAGCAAGGTTGTCCCTATGGTTGGTAGAGGAGGAATGCTGCCTATGCCATAGTCTGTATGGTGATGCTTCAGTGTGCATTAGGTGAAATGGGCTCAATCTCATGATTTCACAGAGTCCTTCACTGTGAGAGGATTATATAGTCATTACTGCAGGCACTACTGTAGATTGGTGAACTGTGTCTGTTATGATAGATAGATATACAGACAGACAGACAGACAGACACTTGCATTTTTCCTTCCCTTTCCATGATAAGCATGCATTGGACATAGCATCTGGCATTATCTAGTCTATAGACATAAATCTTTAATTGTTTCATTCACACAGACAAAAAAAATTGACAAAGTACCTCTGCACTGTTCAGAAACACCTCAGTTAACAAAGCCTCTGATAAAGAAGCTCCTATTTGCAAAGTCTTTTTACATTTCTTCAGTGCCTCTTTTGCTCCTTGTCTTCGGTCTAGCTGAAAGACTTTTTTTAAAAGCAGCATTGGCATTGGAAGGTCAGTGAAGGAAGGCTGGAGAAACACAAGACTTTCAGTGCTGGGTTGGAGCACCCTGTCTGCAGTAAGCAAGGTAATACAGCTTGAGCTGGGATAGAACAGGAGTCCGCTCTAGGTGATTTTCTGTGTATGTCTCTTTACAAGAGGCAACAGAAATAGCAGCTGCCTCTAGAATCCCTCATGGAGCATGAGCGAACAGCAAAACAGTGAGAAAAGAGGAAAGAAAATAAGCCTCCTTCACCAGCTACCCCCCAGCCTGTTAAAAAACAAAAACAAAGCCAAACATAGATCTATAAGTTTGGCCACCAAAATGGAGGGCACAAGGAAAATGAGGCTGGGAGAAAGGAAAGTCCTGGATGCATTTTTGTAACAAATGAAAATTTGTTAAAACCTGTCAAATTGCTCTTTTTTCTTGTGGTTTTGGAACCTATCCCTATCCCTCCCATGTTATTTATGCCTCTGATTCTAAATTTTGTGATAAAAAGTAATGCCTGGGAACATATTTCCTTCATTAACTGAGGTATTCCTGTATATTTTCCATTTCTTTTTAGTATTTTGCACACAAAAAGCATAGGGTTTTTTTGGGGGGGGGGGGTTCAAACTACATCTTTGTGTAAAACCCAAGTTTTGCTATTGTTGCTGATGATAACACAAGAAGCTGGCCTCTTCCTTCTACACGGAGGGGGGAGATCTTGTGGTGGTTGACTTTTTTTTAATTATTGGTTTTGATATACTGAGATGCCCTTTCTCACAAAAGAGGAGACAAATTGCAATTATTCTTTACCTTCTTAATCTCGTCCTGGCATATTTTGAGTTTAGGATTGTTCTGCCTTGGAACTTTACAGGTACCTAAATTCTTTGTTTCCTGATGCTGTGATGCTCTAGTGTGTATGTATGTGTGTGTTTAGTATAATCTGCCTAGAAAAGCAGAGTACAAATTTATTAAAATAAAATCAGAACACACACTTGAAGAAATCTGGGTTATTTTGCAAGCCTTGTTGTCACTACTGAAAGGCAAATTCTCTGATGCCACATCAATTATAATGCCGTGGGCCTCTGAAGGTTTGACTAGGATCAGGCATGGCAGTGCCATTTTATTTTTAACATCACTGTGACATTCTGTAAGGTCTCACTGTTTGCAGTTCTTTCCCCTTAATGGCCTCTTTACCTCAGCTGAATTCTAGTCTATTTTCCAAATCTATCTATATACCAGCCATGCTGTCTTGTAGTCACAAACAAAAACTGTGTAATAACTGGCCGTTCTAACCCCGGGCCCCCCATACACAAAGGGTACAATCAAAATTCTGGCAAGAAACAATTGCTGTATGCTTCTTGTGACTGTGACTTGTTAAACTGTTTGAACACACAGTGTTTAGATTATCTGCAAGCTCTGCCACCTTAATCTTTCCCAATCCTCACTTTGCTTCTATGTACTTGCCTTCCGCCCCAGTCTGTCTTGCTTGTCTTTTTTCCTGTTACAATGATAACCCTACCTGTCCACATTTTTGCCTCAGATCACACTCCAATTCAGTCTTGCCAACTACCAGGCAGAATCAGATCTTCTACATAAATAGATATGATCTCATGCGCATGCTGAAATGGCTTATTTTTCCACTTCTAAAAACATACAATAGATACTTGATAGCTCTAGCCTTTAAAAAACAGCAATGTTTAAATATGTCTTTTGCATGAGGGCAGGGAGACATATGTCTAAATTGCTTGCTGGTTCTCAGCAAAAAAATAATATGGGAAAGAAGATGACCACATCTTTAGAGTATAAACAAAAAGCTAAGTATTCTAATAGAACTGAAAAAAAAAAGTCTTAGGGTAAATCCTATTGGTAGTCCAAACTAAGGAAGACTCACAGAATCAAGTGATTTATATATACGCTGACTTGGTTTAATGGATCTACTCTGATTAAGATTAGGACTTGGATTTAGGCCCAGGTATACATAAATTTCATTAGCTCTTTGAAAATGCAGCATACATATGATGTGAAATGTATGCAGTTTGCATAACATGTGAGACAATTTTTAATAATCTATCTCTAACTTTGTTACAAAGCTGCTTGGAATTTGTGATGTGCAGTCATATAAAACAAACTCAAGCTAAATTCATAAAATTATGCACCCTGTTTCAGTTTTACAGAATATAGTGAAGACTTCTAAATTCTCAGGTACTCATGAAGGCATGACATACCATCTTTACTATTAGAGATTCCGACTGAATCCCCATGTTAACTGGTATTGCATCCTGTTATTGTCTAAATAAAACATGGTACAAAAATGACAGAACAGGACAATCTGTTTCATTCAAAATAGCATGCACAGGTTTATTTTACATACATATCAATAGTAATTCAAAACAGGAAGTTACTATCAGCGGTGGAACTTGGAGTGTGTGGAAGGGAGGCGTGAGGGGGTGGGGCTATGGCGGGGGTGACCATGGTGTGTGGGGGCGTGACCGTGCTGTGTGGGGGCATGACCGTGGCGTGTGGGGGCATGGCCACATCGTGCAGGGGTGTGGCCATGAGCTGGGATGCCCCAAAACATTGCCATTGGGGGCACCCCCATTGTCCCCCCGTCCCTACATGACTGATTATCATGCAATGAACCCCAATACAAACTAAAAATTAAAAGCAGTGAAATTGCTCAAAATATTTATTTTGAAGTAGATTAGGAGAATAGCCCACAGCTAAAATAAATGCTTTCAAATAAAGTTTTAAAAGGCTAATACAATAATAATATATAACTTATAAATTATAAAAATATAGTTATTACATTATAGTATGACCCCTTTCCTCTCTACCTTCTTAGAGTACATGCAGTTTTAAAATATGTGTCACTTTAGGTGTGGTTTACACTATTTCCAAATTAATTAATGCTCTGAAAAGCTATTTCCTTCCATAAATAGTACAGTAAAATAAATTTAGATTCCAGACTGAAGCCCTTTTTAACTATAAATTAATGTTCTGAAAATTTCCCAGATTTCTTACTAATCTGAAAGCACACCCTGCTTCTCTGTGTCAGACTAAAGCACTGTATGAGAGCCATTCTCAGGCAGCTGATTTAAAATATTCACCACTAGCTTAAAACAAAATCTTAAATCAGATGAGTTTGGTTCTTAAGATGCTTGCATTGCACAGCATCTCTCCAATCGATTAGGGCACATTAAATAAAAGATCAGCAACAAAAATAGCTGGAAGGATAATATCAGTTTACCATTGGGAGATGTCCCTGTTTCTATTTAAAGTCCTCAATGAACTAAAGACTTTTTTTTAAAGTAAGTGTTGGATATAAATGGTAATTGGGGAAAAAATCTTTCAGAAAAATCAAATGAAGAAGTGGTGCTTTAACTTCCTGGCAGCATTTAGGTGAGCTGCTCTCTAAATAAAGACATTGCATTTCCATTCTTGTGATTGGAGATGGATCACTGGCTCAGGAAAATAGTTTGCATTCTGAGCAGGAGATACAGATAAGTATTAGGTCAACTCTAAACCTCCTATTTTGAATTGCACTGAAGTCGGTGCTGAGCTTCAGCTTTAATGAAGTGGTGTTACTCCCTAGTTTCTTCCAGAATAGGATGGAATATTTTGAAAGCCCTGCAATACTGGAAGAATAAATATGTTGTTACTCATGCTTAATACGACTACCTGTGAACTGAATGGGTGGGAAGTGATTTCAGTCTTTGTGCTATCTTGTCATAGCTGGGATGTCTTAAACAAAACGAAAAATTGTTAAGCACAGTGTTGCTGCTGTGCAATCTTTGTCCTCTTGAATAGGGCTTCTGTGTGAGCTTGACAGAACCCCAAAGAGATGAACGGAGACTGAACATGAACAACTGCACCAGCCCATTGTTCCCTAAATTTCCAGGATATTATAGAGTGAGAGAGTAGAAAAATTGGCAAAAAGCCATTCATGCTTTTAAGAGTAAATATCCATCAACCCCATCCAAGCTATAAAATGTTTAATGCTAATAAAGCCTACAATCCTGATGGCTGAAATCACTAACATTTTGAAGGATGAATTGTGGGAAGAAAACGATGATACAGTAACAAAAAACAAAATTAAAAAATTGAATCTTAACGTCATTTTAAAAGTAATCCTCACTCAGTGAAGCTATTATTACAAAGGAAGAGTATCCTAAGTAAAAATTCACTAGCCATGATAGAATGTGTGCTTCTGGAATTTCTTAGCTATATAAAAATAAGAAGGAGAAATTCATGATTTTCTTTCCCAGATTTTACCGGGAAGACTTAAATTTACCTTTATCAAGATTGAAACTGTTAGTTTTCATGCAACAGCGTTATCATGCTAAAATGTTGCTATCTGTCAGAGGAAAAAAAAATCAAGAATATACTCAGTTTTTCTTAAACCATAGGAAATGCTAAAATTGTTCAGTATTTTTACCTAGTTATAATTATGCATTAGAAGAACAGAAAGTGGTTTAAGAACCACATTATAGGATAATTTGAGTATCATTTCAACCTCTGAATATTGTTTCTAGTGCTAAAAGGAATACATCTTTAAACACCTTTCAATATACTGTTTGCTGTTGCATCACATTACTAAACACTTACCTTTTAAACCTAGATTCATAGCTTTAAAAAAAAAACATATTAGTTTAGACAATGGTATCATCATGACATGTAGCAGCACTTTTTGTCTTTTGCTCATTCCTTTTCGATCAGGCAGAGGCTAGAATTTTTTACTCATTACTGGAATAGTAATTCTTCTTTTAATCGTGTCCTTATAAATCAGATTAAACCACATCTGTGCCTTTTAAACATATTAACTTCCCTTAATTTCAATAATATGCGTTTCACTCTCATATTTTTTTCCACTCCCTGTCTTGGTCTTTAGTATATCTATATGATATTTTGGAACAGTGCCTAGCAGTGACCTATTCCAATCTTTTGTAGCTTTTAATGGCATTTTTTATAAAATGTCACATTTTGCCAGATGGGTTAGTACTGACCAATGTGAATCATCACCATTTACTCTGATATTCAGTGCCATCTGACATTTATTACAGTCTCAGAATGTAAATTGAGGTACTCACCAGTGGGCCGAAAGCACAGCCTTTTGCAGTACATGCCTGAACTCTGAAAGAATGCAGACTCCAAGAAGAAAGTCCAGAACTATAGTAACTCATCTGGGAGGAGTTCTGTACCAATACGCCATTCATGTACAATCCATAACTGGTAATAAATCCTGGTTTGTTTGTTTTTTTAAAAAAAAACATTCCAAAAATAAAGAAGAAATTAACAGACAACATTACACAGAATACCTTCTACAGAGTGAAGAGGCCACTGTTTGTTTATGGAAACTCAAGGTAGTACTACCACTACTAACAACAACAACAACAATAATAATACAGTATTAGTAATAAAGTACTTTGTAATAAATAAATAGCTAGCTTACACAATAGAAGGAGCAATATCTGTGTTGCTTCCAAAACAAACCAAGGCCTTCATAATCCCCCTGTTAAATGCTGGACGTGCAAAAAACAAGATTTTGTTCATCTTGTTAAAACTGTCCCCCTCCAAAGTAAGTAGATTTTTAGCATACGGTGAATGTCAATACAGTCTTTTGAGCTGTGAAAATTGAGACAATTCTGCTTCACAGCCCCTTTCAGCATGCAAATAATACATGTGTGGATTAAACAAGGACACAGAAGATATATAGCAAGCATTTAGAATCCTAACACATTCAGACGTAGGGAAAAAAGCAACCCATATTTAAACCTAATGCAAGACAACGCAGAGGTGATCCCTTCCACCTGAATCTTGACTGCACTACAATGATGATTGCAATTGTTGCTGCTGTTATTATTATTAAGATTTATCAATAAGCACTAGTCAATGACAGCAGGATTTCAGAATGGCTTAACTGAAAAGGATGCTATGAGTTACCTAGTCCAATTCTTTTAATCAAGATATCAGTCTTTCACCATGAAAGGGTGATCACTTAGCCTTTGTTAGAAGACTGTTCAAGGAACAAAATCCCAGAATGTTTGTTCAATTAAGTAACCTGTACTCCCCAAGGTGCATTTTTATTGGTTCCTATATGGCATACAAATGTATGAAAAGCTTGAAGAGAAAAGTCTATTTGTGGCTTGAACAGGGTAACTTTTGTCAAGATGCCATCTCTGCTCTGCATGCTGCAGCTGCAGCAAATGAGGTGTAGGGAGTCTACTTTTTTGAAGAAAATACCCCAAATATTGCCACACACCACACAATTTCAGTGAAACATATTTTGGACCTTAGGTCCAGCTAAATAGGTGCAGGATCAGATATTAAAGCCTGGAATCCTTTTCTTTTTTATTTTGGTACACAACAGAAAAGCTGTCCTCTTCCTAGGCACCAGAATCATGCCATTTCAAGAAGCTTTCTTCCTCCTTGTTTTCTGCAGGCTCTGCATTCCCTTGCTTTCCTCCCCAGTGTGCAGTTTTTAAAAATCCACACAAATCACACAAGCATCCTTTTGGCAAAGTCATTCCCTTCTATCAGGCCTAATCCTTATCCACTACATCTGGGATATTTATTGCTAAGGTTCAAATTAAAAACTCCCTGAGCCAAGCATGGTGATTGTCCTTATCCCACCTTTTCACACAGCTTTCTGAATTTTCTCCTACTTTTGTATTTCTAGTGTTAACTTCTCTAAGCATTTCTTTAAGTGATCTTTCCTACATCATTCATATTTGTACCACCCAAACCCTTGGGGCAATTTGGCAATTGACACAAAGATCTTCTACTGTGTAGACACAAATAAACAAGATCTACAGAAATATGAATATACTGTTTCAGCTTCCAGTGGTTGACATATTATAGAAGGCATACTTTTACAAAAAGACTGTTAGCCTAATAAAATCAGCATAATTTCTTTACCCACTGCTGTGCAAAGCTAGCATTTGATCAAGTTCAATTTAACTATTTAATTCTGAAGTTTGTGTTTGACTGCTTTGATTACCAAAGCCTCATGGGTTATGTTCAGTATGTAAATAACTACTTTACTAAGTGCAGCTTCCTGACAGCAATGAATGTCTGAAAAGTACCCCAAAATAAGCCAATTTATCATAGAATAAATGTGGAAATGCTTTGCATTATGCACTGTACAGATGAATATGACATTAACATTTGGAACTGCTCAGCCTTAGAACTGACCAATGTAGTTCCAGGAAAGTGTGCTGGGAACTGCTGACTTCTACAGTAGTGATATAAATTTCCCCTTATTTCATTCTTGTAGGCAGAAACAAAACATTCAAATACTTTCTCCCTGGTAGGTGAGATGACAAGATTTTTGTGTGTGTATTTCCCCTTTCCCCCTTCCTTCTGCATTTGGGTACTTTTGGGAGTAACGTTCGTTTAGTAAAAATGTTGACTGCAAATCTAGCATCAAAGTCTGCCTTGAGTTGGGGATGTCAAGATACAAACACAATCCTAGGGGGTATCATAAAGCCACAGCTTTATTCATAACCCCTCTATAGTATTGGCCTTTCATTAGCCTGGGTTCAGTGATTGGATAACCCACCTGTTAGAGGGCATCACCAGCCTAGCTGCTGGAAGAAAAAAACTGCAGTGACAGCCATAGAATCCTTGTGGGTGCACACCCACTGCTGTTTCCTGCCACTGGGCTGGTCCTGAGCTTAGCCGCCTGTATCCCAAGGTCTTTTAAGGTGATGTCCCAAAAGGGAACACTAACAAGGACCAAAACTGGATCTGGCCCCACGCCATAGTTGTGGCACCAAAGAAGAAGAAAACCAACTTCATAAAACCTATAAACCGGGGGGGGGGGGGCAGAAAGGTAAGTTGGTGGGAACACCCGAATGCCAGAGAAGCAATGAGAAGCAGCTTTTCTCTGCCCTGGACAGCCCTGATTGAAACCTATAACTTCATTGTCACCAAGTCCACAGGCTTCTAGGAAGAAGATGAGCACACTGTAAGAGAAGATGAGCAGAACATGAACCCAAGAGTGCATTCTGACTGGCATTTCCATGCCAATGGTGATCAATTGCCAGATAAAAAAGTAGTGCTGGGTCCACAGAAACAGAAAATTGTTCTTTATCTGCACTGGGATTCTGCCCCCCAAATGGCAGTTTTCAAATGAAAATGAAAACTTTGCATGATTCTGTTCTCTCCTTAGTTGTACGCAAAGATTCTTCAGCTGTATGTAAACCTTCTCCAAAAACAAAATAAGTTAAAATAAAATGGAAAAAAATATACAAGGAATATAAGATCTATATTACAGTTAACGCTTGAAAGTGAACCCATACCTTGTTGTTCTCACTGAAATTACATGGTAGTTAGCAAATAATTGGTCTCCTGACCCCCTAAGCTGCCATTGCTTTAACCTGTCATCTAAAGTAACTCAATGTTCTGCACATCCGAGGGGAACACGATTTGTGTTGTGTGAGGTTGTAAAATGCACAGAGGACTTTCTATAATGGAACTGTGAATGTAATTAATGGGCTGTAGAACTTGTCATAGGTTTTGTTTGGTGGTCCTGGAAATAAACTGCCTTTCATAGGTTTATTTACATTTAAATTTCAGTTATAAGCTTCTTTTTGCTTTTTTTAGGTAAAGGAACTTTTCCCTCTACAAATTTGCTGGCTCTTCTGTGGTATTTGTTTACTGTGGAGGCAGTTTGTTTTCACCTGCAAATTCCAATAGACAATGGATTCTATTGTCTGGAACAATTGGGATTTAACAGGTGCTCATCTTGGTAAGCTGTATAGCATTTTGTGAATACAGCTACTCAGCATAAGGCTCACGGGGGGGGGGGGATGATGGCTTGGAAATGCTGGATGACTTTCCCACACTACCACATGTACAAAGAAATATTTGCTGACTGGGATCTAAAAACACAAAGGCATATTTCTGTGAGCTGTCATTATAACACTGCCACTGCCACCATTCATATGGACAGCCTTGCAGTAGTTCACTGGACATGGCAGTCACCCCAAACAATGTGGGAAACAAACATGCGTGAGACTGAGACAGAAAATGGCAGTACCAAACTATGTACATGTCATACACATTTCCATATGGATTCAGTGCACCAAATATCACTTGCAACTGGTCCTCAAACATAGTGATCACTACTAATACATCTAGCAATAAGTGATTGTTAGGTTTCAGAATTACTTTAGGCATCTTATTCATCAGCCATGATATTGATATACAAAATGTTTCACAGCAGCACATAAAAAGGCAAGCTTCAGCCAGAAGAGCTGTCATACTATGCCAACCAGCATTTCAGACTGTCCTCTGGCTTTAGAAAACATAAGTGGTATGGTAGCGGGTTAGAACTGTGGCTACTAAACACCCATTTGTAGCTACGTACACTCAAGGAATCCACCAGACAGAAAGACCCAGATAAAACCGTACATTTAAGTTTTCCTATGTTTAGCTTACATAATAGCTCTATGTAAGAACTGAAGTCTTCAGTTAGGACTGGAAGAGTAGAAGAATCCTATTCCCAATTACTAATTTTTACATTAATTTGAAATTTTGGAATAGTTAGGACTGAAATGGGACTGAGCTTTAATTAATCATTTTTTTTAAAAAAAGGGTCTTTAAAAAATAGACTTGCATGTGAGTTTCTTTATCCTATGTCTATCTACACTGTGAATGCAAAACCCATAATGACTAAAATTCTCCTTCACTTCCATTTTTTATGCAGAATAAACATTGACACATTCCAGATTGAGAAGAATTCCTGTTATTTCATATTAAACACAACACTAACTGAGTTGGTGGCTAGCAGAGTAAACCCAGTTGGATCAGACAGGGAAGTGATACAATAAACAGCCCATAATTTCCAAAGCTCTGCTGGTTCATTCCAGCAAGAGGCATATGTATGTGTCGGAGGTGCAATTTCTTTTTTCTTTTTCCCTATGGCAGTTTTTTTATTTAATTTTGTAAAAATTCTTCCTTATTCCTTTGCTGTTAATGGTAATTCACTATACTATTACTAGGAGGTTCAGCTCTGTGGGGTTCAGTTCTTGCTCTTTTCAGGAAAACAAAGAGATTTTGGATTCAGTGAACCTAAAGCTTCTGCAGACCAGCCCTGGAGTGCCTTGTTTCATAGTCTCCCACTGGTGGAAACAGTATTACTGATAGATCTATGGCCATTTCCGCCCTACACTGTTATAGTGCTATTACTCCACTTTCAACCTCCTGTGGAATTCTGGGTTTTGTAGTTTATTGAGGCCAAAGAGCTCTTTGGCTGAGAATTCTAAATGCCCCTCTCTAAACTGAAAATCCCAGGATTGCATAGGATGTTGATAGTAGAATAATAGCACTAGAACAGTGTAATGCGGAAATGGCCTAAGTTCACAGAGCTTTCCACAGGTGTCACTCTGTCTCTGGAGAAGACATGTCCCAGCAAAATTCCTTTCTACTGCCCACTCCATTCTAGTTCCCTCTGACCTACAAATTGGGGGGTCAGAGGGTCAAAATCTCTTTTGAGAATAAGCCCAATTGAGTAAATAAGCCCAATCTTGAGTAAAGACGTGAAGGAACAAAAAGTTTAGAGTGTGACAATCTAAAGGAAACCATTTTCCACATGAGATCTTGTGTCCAGTCAAAAACTCACACAACAGAACAAACAATAGCAACAATGCATACCACTGCCCATATTTAGTGCAATGTCAGTGTGACAACTAAATCCATTCAATTAAAATTAAAATTTGTAATTACTTACAAATTATTCTGAAATAATCAACAGTGTTATATCTTTTGTGAGCAGCAAGCAGGCAAGCTGCAAAGTTAAATTAACTTACAGATTACAATAGTTATTTATGGCTGTTATACAATTAAATAGTTATTAAAATTTCTTTGCTGTCAGGTTTTTAGTATCATTTTCTGTTGGATGTCTTAAGAATACAGTTGAGTTCCTATCAAACCAGATATTCATATGGTACAGCAACTTATTTTTTAAAAGTAAGATGAAGCCTTTGTCACCTTTTCACTGGTCTTGCTCATGTGTCTCACAACTTATGCCCATTCCAGCAAAACCTTCACTAGCTAAAAACAAGTCATCCCAAAAGGCACAGGTGCTGTTTTGGTAAAATGTGACAATTCTGGTGGCAGGACTTGTGATTGGTTATTCAGAAGAAAGAATTTCCACTAAGGCATTTTGCGTGTGTCTGTGTGTACACTAAAGCAGTGGGACATTATCATTAGGCAGTAATATTTTATACACTGACCTGGGAGTAAGTCCTTTGTATTCAGTGTTTAGAATTGCACTGCTTATTACATTTTTAACCACCCTTCCTTCAAGGAAATCCAAGTGGTATAACATAGGTTGTCCTCATCATTTTTATCTTATCCTGTGAGCTAGATTAAAAAATGAGCAAATGTGGCTCAGCATAGATTTGAACTCCAGTTCCCTGTCCGCTACAGCAGCTCCATGGTACTGTACAACATGACAAGTTGGGTGAAGTAGAATTACTTAACAGAGAATGAAAAAGGAAGAAAAAAGAAAAAGGGGCAATTATGGATGCAGTTCAATACAGCATAGGGGCTAAACCCTTGCCTACTGTTTGTGTTTTGAGGAACCTTTAAAAAGTACATATACAAGGTGATAAATATATCTAAAAGTTTAGAAAATGTAACTTATATGTTTATATAACAAACATATCAATAGTGGTCTTTCTTAGGAAATGTCAGAGACTGTCCATCTGTTTAGTTGTTCTGTTTAGTTGTTCCAGAAAGCATTAAGCAAAAGAATGCAATACATGAGAACCATCAAAAGGGAGCACTTTTGAGCCACTAAAACAGCAAAGCAAGACGGAAAACTTCAGTCTCCTAGCTACAGACAATGATACTATCTCAGGTATTTTATGCGCTAAAATGATCATTAAAAATTAAGCACCACATATAAGCTGCCATTTAGAATATTAATTTACCTTTACTAATCATCTTTTTAACTTGAGGCTAAAAGAGTTCACTTACCATTCGGGTACTCTGGCTTAGTCCACGAGACGTTAAAGGAGTCAGAGGAATATGACTGGGCTTTTGGAGCAGGAACACCTTCTGGTGTGCTCTCAGTTGTTATTGCTGAAGTAGCTTCACTTATTGTACACCCACCTCCTGTGCAAGCCTTTAGAAAGAGGGAAGAATAATAAACAACAATGAGACAGGACAAATAAACAGACGCCCAGTATATTCCATTCATAAAAGCTGAGCTTTTTGTGAAGATTTATATTGATTTCACTGTTTTAAGTCTCACTCAAAACATGATCCCTTCTTATTCTTGACTTGTTTGCGGGGAATGATTTTTGTTTGTAGTTACACAAAGCCCTGTGAAAGGACAAGTGAAGATTCCTTCCCAAGGCAAGCAGACCTCTCCACAGAACTCTTTCTGTGTTTACTGTCTCATTCAAGATCTAGGAATCTGAGTAAAAGGCCTTAACATTGGAGAGGGATAAATCTGTCAGTTCTGTTCTCCCTCCCATTTTATTAAAAAAACTCCTCCTCCATTCACACTTGTGAACAAATTTGTGAATTTTGGTAAGTGCTCATCAAAAACAATTAGGATTAGATTTTTAAAAAAGGCCAAGACTCTTGTAACTTAAATTCTCATGTAGAACTGCAATTTCAGCAGGTCTTACTTGTCATGCAAGCTCCACCTACAGAGATTATTTCTTTCGCACAACCATTAAAGGTGCAGGAGCCTTCTCCTGTTTTTCACCTGGTAACTTTAAACCAAACAAAATTTGTAACCCTTTCTACTCAACCAAATGAATAGGAACAGCTATTCTTAGTCTCTGACTGCCATACTGCTTTCCAAGTTAAGAAGCTGTCAACTTGGTTGAATGCAAATGTTTTAAAGCCAGACTATGAAGATCTAGGCACATGAAACCCTCTGTGTGGATAGGCAAACCTGTCACTTTCTTTCCCTCTCAGTTTTTGTTAATTGCACATTCTTCCAGTTGAATTCATGAATATGTTTGTAAAGTCTGGAAAGTTCTTAACAAAATATGAGCAAAACAGAATCCCTATTTATCACAAAAGTCACTCCAGTGAAAGGAAGTGAGTGCTTTCTGTGTGCAAAACTGGAGCGGAATGAACTATGCTGGGATAATACATTTGTAAGTCTTTTTTTTTTAAAACATGCCCCATAATTTTCTCACCAGTGTTATCATACAATTAAGGGCGCATTCAGCTTGTTTATGCATGGGATGGATATGCAAATTTTCTAGAAACTTTAAGGAAAGCTATGATTTTTCAGTATTTTTTTCTTTTGCTTGGGGCAAGGAGGCACACATTTGGAAAACGAAAGATTTAAAATGTATCAATTCTTATTTTTTTTTCTCTCTCCCAAGTCAAAGCTTACCTCTACTATTTAACATAACATGCACTATTTGGTACATTTCTGAGATTTATTTACAAAGACCTATATTTTATTGGAAAAATAATTATAAAATTTCCTTGAGTCCCAGTTCTAAAGGATAAGATACAAAACAAATATAATACTAGATGATGATGATGATGATGATGGTAATAATAATAATATGTCAACACTAGAGGCAGAGCTAAAAGCTGCTTCTTTCAGAAATGCTATGCATTTCCTCAGACTGTAGCAGAAGGAAAAATAGGACCGGGGGCCACTCCACTTTCTCTAGAGAGAGAGCAGCCATGTTGGTCTGTTCTCATCCTCAACTATTTCTGTTCATGCTGGTTGTTATAAGAACTTTGCAACTTTAGTATCAGAACTGGTGTACAAGTGGACTTCATGCACAGTCTTTTCTTTGCTATCCCTTTTCTGTCCCTGGGATACAGGGCAGCTTATAAAGGTTACAAGAGATACAGTTTTAAAATTCATACCATCTAAGAGTTTAAAATCTTATTAAACTGACAATAGAATTAAAAGCATGACCATTAAAACATCAACAACATTCTGAAAAGCCCTTCAAACATAGAAATCAAAATCTATCTTCTCTGACATATTCAATGGAATATCCCCTCTACCCACCTCCATCTACAAAATGCATACATTTGGAACAATGCATAGAATAAATGTGTACATTTGGGAAATGTACATGCAAACATGCATGTTGTCAGAAGCACATACAATATAATCTTTTTCAGAGAAATAACTGCTTGTGGAATGTGTGCATTGGAATAATGGTACACAAAAATCAATATTTGAAAAATGTATACCAAGTGCATGTACTTTGAAAAATCATGTGAAAATATTTACATGGTTTTCAGACTGATTTTTTTTTTAAGCAGTACTCTTTGGAGCCAAAGTGGAATAATGTCAGCAGTGGAAAAATGAGATCTTGAGTGAAATGGAGCTTGAGAGATTCACCAATCCCTAGGGACTGACTCTTTTGTTATTGATCTCATGTAAGCTGCTTTGGTAACTTCTTCAGCTGAAGAGTGAGACAAAAATACTTTAAACAAACAAACAAAAGTACATATCTACTCAGTAGTAGCCCCATTGACTTTTATGAGATTTAAGGGCCTTTTCGCACAAGACTGTTATATTGCTATTATTCCACTTTCAACATCCTATGGAATTCTGGGATTTGCAGTTTAGAGAAGAGGCATTTAGAATTCTCAGGCAGAGAGCTCTTTGGCCTCAGTAAACTACAAACTCCAGAATTCCACAGGATGTTAAAAGTGGAATAACAGCACTGCAACAGTGCTCACAGGGTCAAAGTCTAAGTTTATATTTGTTTTTGCCAGTTGGGAAAATGCAAAAAATAAAGGTTGAAAATATAACTATCAACACAGCACTATACACAAGGAAGGTCTTAACAACTGGACTTGAAACTGTACAAAACCACAACATTTTCACATGCAAAGAAAAGAAACTCATACTTTTACAGAAAACAAACCTAAAAGGAAAAGTCAACTGAGCAATTAAGGAGAGGGAATCAATGTGAATATTCTGACACACTTTTAACATAGTATTATACAGATATGATCAAAGTGTCCAAGTTAGACTGTACCTACACTACATAGTTTCGGCAGTTCAGTATCACCTTGACTGCCATGACTTCACCCTACAGAATCCTGGGATGTATAATTTGGTGAGGTACTTAGAATTTTCCATGAGAAAGCTCTAGTGCTATAGTTCAGAGGAACTGGCTATCACTCTTGCTCTCACCTACCTCATGAGAGTTAGGGATCCCAATTAAGGAGAAAATACACCAAGGGTTTGAAGAGACAGATTAAAAATTTTATTATAGCAACTCTGTTCTAAGATAGAGAAGTTACTCAGGATGGTGATCTGATCTAGCTTCATTCTAGAAAAGAGCTATGAGAGAACTGGAGGAAAGAGAAGTAGGGAAAACATCCCTAATAGTATCAGTTTACATCACAGAGGGATCAGGGTAGGTAGCCCAGAAGGGAAGACACTTTGTGTCTCACAAACCATTTAACCTATTTGATTGTTCAGTGCTAAGCACTGTTGGACTTACAACACTTCAGGGGGTTATTGTGAGGATAAAATGGGGTGGAGTTCATTTCCTTGAACTCTTTTAAGGAGAACTAGGAGATGGGGGAGGGAATTGAGGCACAGCACTGCTTTTATTACCCAAGAACGGCATTGGTCAGTACCAAAGATGAACCTGATAGTGGGACATATAAAAAAAAGTAGATTGACTTGTAGAACATTCATCGTGACTGATACAAGAAAGAATCATATAGATTTTAAAAGTCTGTTAACTGGCAATCTCATGTTTATCACTTGAAAAACCAACACAGCCAGCCACTTAGCTACATATATTCAATTTCCACTCATTTCAGTTGGAGCACTTTGTTAACTGTGTACAGAATTGCAAGAAATGCAGATAATTCCTGGTAGTTCCTCATGCTGAAATACACAAAGGACAAATAAATCCTATCAGCATGGATTCCAAGTCATCCTTAATTAGTCTGAATGTCCTTGCTTTGGTGGGCTTTGTGTCAGACCCTTATTGTTACTTGAACGTAGATTATTTTCTTTGCAGTATAATGTGGTGTAATATTTAGAGCATTTGAGAGCATGTTGAGCAAAATGAATGCATACAGAGTGTCTACGCATAAATGTAAATGTATTCATAATCAAGAGCAGAATATTTTTCTATGGCATTTATCAAAGCAAATGTCCTTATATAGGTATTACTATAAAATGATGAGAGTGTTTAAAACAAATAGGGACAATCTCATGTTTATATTCAAGATATTTTCACTTGTACCATGGAACTTAAACTGTTCTGTAATCAAAAAAACCCCACAAAGAAAACAATGGCACAAAAGAATAGCAATGACATTTAAAAGACATTTTAAAATGCTGCTAGTTTGCAATAAGCAGCTTTCCCCCCCTCTTGCATTTTCACAAACTTACTTCTGTGGGATAGTTCAGAGAGATGGCACCAAGCATAAACAGCAAGAGAAATTATACAGAACATGAGATTCAGCTGCCTATGAATATCTCCTGCATTTAGACACACGAATATAGATGCTTATCTGTAGTAGTGATGTGTAAACTCTCCTTTGGCTTTCCTCAATTTGCACTCAGTTTTCATGATTTCCTTCTGAGTGCTTGCATATGATCTCTAGTCTTTTTACCTGCACACAGAAAGATGGGCCCAGACTAACTGAAAGAAAATCTCTCTCTGTATGATCCCATATGTCGTTTAAGATTTTTGGGACAAGGGTTTCTCTTGGTTCAACCACCATCACAGGAATGTTCAGTGGGGACATCAGGAAAGAGCCTTCTTGGTTGCTTCTCTCAGGTTGTGAAGTTCCCTCCCATGGGTGATTCAGTTGCTCTTTCCCCATTTTCTTTATCAGTCAGCAAAGTTCTTTTTGTTCAGGCTTGCCTTTAGCTTATAGATAGGGATTTTTTATTGGAAGCAAAGAGGCATCAATGCTTATATAGAGTGATTCGTGAGAGGGAATCCTGTAGAGTATGCCTGCCTATCCTTTTATTTCACTTCACTGTTTCTTTCTTTGATTTATGTATTCAAGCTTTTTTTCATCTTGCTTGCCTGCAAAGGTCACTTCTTCCAAAAGTTAATTAGTCCTTTTGTCTCTCTTTGTCTGGGAGGGAGCATATGTCCACTCATGAGAGTCAGCTTTTAGGGGCACTTCTACTGAAATGTAGGTAACCTTCTTTTATCTATCTCCTTTCCTATCCCAAGATGGATTTTCTGAAACAACAAATGCAAGTTTTTCTTTTTCCATTTTTTTTAACCTTACAAGAGCATTCTGAGTATTTTATTCCTGTTTTCTACCACAAGCTCATGTTGCACTAGCTATACTGCACTCTGCTTGATAAAGATACCAAATATCCATACATTTTAATGGAGTTGTGATATGTTTGCAATGTGGTTTCTATGGTTTTAACTTTGTGTTTTTAACTAACTGTTGTTGTTGTTGTTTAAAAAAAATCTTTTGTACAAATAATTTTTAGCTGTAACCCATTGTTAATTGCTTGTAAGACACCTTGGATCCCGTACAATATAAATTAATATACAAGAAATGAATTGTATTAATTAAATAAATAATTCATATGACAGTTTTCTTTGTAAGAGCCTCCATTCTCCTTGGGTGGACTAATTCTCCAGATTTCCTAAGGGAACTCTTTCCACTTAGCAATATGCTCTGGCTTCAGCTTAGGGGAGCTGTGCCCACCTAGCAACAATGTTTCTTAAAACAAGCTGGCAGCCTAGCTTCAATGCTTTCTGCCTGCCCACCACCCTCTGCCATTATTTCCTACCTCTTTGTTTTCCTTGCTTGCAAGAGCACCACTGCCAGCTATTTCCCCTGTCCTCTGCTTCCCAGCTAGCTTTTCTTTTCCAACAGGTGTTCAAGCTGGGAACTCTCAGCACACCTTCTGCTGCATAGCATGATGGCCCACCCACCATCAGGGGCAGTATCTTCCCAGAAGGGGACTACTTACTTACAGTGAATTGCCAACCTGTCTGCCTCTTTCTCTCTGGCTACAGCCTCCTCCACCACCTAAAACCTTCAACCACCTAACAAGCAGATAATTTTCCTTCTACCAGCCTAGAGTAGGGTCCTCACTCATCCTTCGGAGATTGTGTTCATCCGGCAAGTGTAACGCTTAACGCTCCACTCCCCTCTGTCTCTACAACAGCCTTGTTCCTCTGATCCTACCACCTACTTGCCTGTCTCTTCGTTCAAGCTACTTACATAGCATTCTGCCTGTGTCCCGCTGTCATTTTCATCTCTGCTTTCTGCAACAACTGTTTTGTATTGCCTTTTCCTGACTTTCAGCTCAAGTTAACCATTATTATTATTGTTATAATTTTATTCATTGATAACTTACTTTTTCTCCAGATTATTTTTTGCCCCAAAAATGCCCTCCAGGCATAGGGACATTTTCATCATGCCCCCCCCCCCCATTTCAGGCCCAGAAGAAGTGGTTCAAAAACAAGAAGTATACATGTAGTAACATGCAGTCAGTGGCATAGGGACAGGCGAGTAGGAGGGCAGTGTGCCCTGGGCGGCACTTGTTTTGGATGCCACCATTCCTTGCCCGCCCCTTCAAGTGCCATCACCCCTCTCCCACGTGCTGCAGCCTCTCCCTATGTGACATCACCCTGCCCACACGTGCCATCA
This sequence comes from Cyclura pinguis, assembly GCA_030412105.1. NCBI lineage: Eukaryota > Metazoa > Chordata > Lepidosauria > Squamata > Iguanidae > Cyclura > Cyclura pinguis. The sequence goes on from CM059599.1 coordinate 40,483,422, forward strand.
CCCCGCCCATGCACACCACCACCCCTCCCCTGTGCGCCATCCCTCCTCTCCTGTGCACCACTGCCCCATCCCTGCATGCCCCTCCCCTGCTCCTCCGCCCCACCTGCCCCTGGTCTTACCCCGCTTGCGCCAAGCTACGCCACTGCATACAGTCAATTTCTGTTGCTACAAAAGTCATCTCCTGGGCCCAAAAATGGGCCATGGATGACAAAAACATGGCAAAAATCCTCACATGTCCTCAGTGGGTGTTCGTAGATATTTTGGGATAAGAATTTTTTTTGGGGGGGGGGAGAAGCCATGCAGGTGTTGCAACTCTCCATCTCTTAGAGGGGATATTGTGCCCCTGCAGCCTCAAACAGTTGCCCAACTCTGCTTTAAAAGGGAGGAACGAAATCAATAGAGCAGCAAATTACTGAAAACCATTCAGTGAGTTTTCAAAAGCCTTTTAGAATTAAAAAAAAAAAGATGTTTAGTGGAAGGACAGTAAGGAGGAAGCCAGACTGACCTCCCTTAGAAGGGAGTTTCAGAGCCTGAAGGCCACTGAGGCCATTTCCGCACTAGACTGTTATAGTGCTATTATTCCACTTTCAACATCCTATGGAATCCTGGGGGTCCTTTGAAGCCCTTCCTTAAACTGCAAACCCCATAGGATGTTGAAAGTGGAATAATAGCACTATAACACTCTAGTGCGGAAATGGCCTAAGAAGGCACTCTCTTAGTTCCCACCAGACATACCTGTGAGGGTGATGGGATCAAGACAAGGAATTCCCCTAAGTACCTCTGAGGTAGAGCTGGATCAAACGGGAGAATACAGTCCTTCTGGTAGCCTGCACATGAATCATAGTGAACTACTGGTAGTAAGCAATAGTAAACTACTGGTAATAAACCATCAAATTAGATTTGCACAGAACCTGGATAAAGAAAAAGTCAGAACAGACTAAGTAGCAGTATTTATTATTAATTTACCCCTTGCAAGACTGGCAGTGCTGTGTGAAACTACAAAAAGATAATGACAGTGAGGTGGGATGGCAAGAACTGATGAGACAAGTTGGTTGAAGGATGACGACCATACAAAGACCATATTCTTTCTATGTTGATAGTTTATTACAGCTCAGGTTCAGGTCAACTGAAGGACACATCACCATGTAAAAGTTTGGAACTTGTTTTGAAGTGTTAGAACTCTACCGATCCGTCACCAATTATTCTGAAAATGTGCTGATTGGTAACTTAGAGAGTCACCTGTATGGTGCCTATTCTTTTTAGAACAATGGTCGACAAAGAATCTCAAGGGATAAGTACATCTTTCCATAGGATACCATTCTAACAGAAAGACCAATCTTGGACAAAAAATCTTGTATCTATTTATCCAAGGCTTGGCAGCCACTATTACCTCAATGAGAACCAGGGTGGTATAGGAGTCTGAGCATTAGAGAGACAGGAAGATCAGGCTTTGAATCCCTGCTCAGCCATGGAAACCCACTGGGTGCCCTTGGATAAGCTAAGGTGTCAGCCTCAGGGGAATGCAAAGGGACCCCTCCCCCAAACAAATCTTGCTAGAAAACCCCATGATAGGTTCACCTTAGGGTTGCCATAAGTCAGAAACAACTTGAAAGCACTCAACAGTTGCCTCACATTTTAAATTTCATCCAGTTCTTCCAAGAAATAACAAAGCCTATTCTTTTCCCACCAGTTTATCTCAGACTTGAAGTTCTAAAAGTCATAGATCTACTATAACTGTACATTCTATCCAGTTCTAAAAAAGTGGGGGGAAAGTTAGACATTTTTTAGATTTCCAAAAATAGAAATGGGAAGCATGGATTTTGAGATTTCCATTTCTTGACTCTGGTTCCGGACCTAAACTGAAGTGGCCTGGCTCCAACTTTGCCAGAGCAGAAGTTGACCATTTTCTGAAGAGCTGAAAAAATCTCTGAATGAAATCTAGTTGTCAGCACATATCCTTACATAAAGATATTAATGCGCAAACAAGTTATTATTTACTTTACTGTCTCATTATTATTATTTGTTTATTACTTACTGCTAGCTTAATGAAGTATTCAGTTCCAGGGGAAAGTTGGCGGATAGTATAGGTCCGAAAGAGAACTGTAGAATTATAGATTATGTTCCAAGCTGAATCATTTGTCTCATCGCTGTTAATGTATAGAATATAACCAAGTAAATTTCCATTTACTTCTTCTGGTGATTTCCACCTAAAAAATAAATAGAACACATAATTGTATACAACAAAAAATGCACAAAGTAATTAAAGAAAAAGAATTAACCTTTTGAAGAGCTACTTTAAAGGTCAAAAATAATATGGTGTGGTATAGTGGTTTGAGAGTAGCACTATTACTCTGGAGGCCAGGGTTCAAATCCCTGCTCTGCCATGGAAACCTCCTGGGTGACTTTGGGTAAGTCATACTCTCTCAGCCTCAGAGATAGGCAAATGCACCTCCTAAATAAATCTTGCAAAAAAAAATATATCCCTAGATAGATTCTCCTTAGGGTCGCCATAAGCCTGAAATAACTTGAATTTTTAGCGAAAGCTTTCACTGTAGGAGAATTTCATTGGGATTCCTAATGGTGTAAATGGTTTAACCTGTTCTTCCCCATTGTCCCCCATCCTGGGATCCTTTCACAATATACAGTTACAGCATTATGATTTTACTTTAAATTGTGTGGTTCCATTCTATGAAATCTTGAGATTAGATATTTAGGGAGGGCCATTTAGAATTCTCAGCTAGAGAGCTCTAGTGTGTCACCTAAGCCACAAACCCCAGGATTCCGCAGGATGTAGCCACGGCAACTAAAGTGAAGTTGAAAGTGCTGTAATTGCATAAGGGCCTCTGGCTTGATCACTTTTTTGTGTTATTATTTCTTTTTTTAAAAAAGAGATACGTTAAATGCAGTTGAGCAGTTAATACCAAGACTAGTTTAGACCTCACTTATGAACTCATTTATGAGAGACACAGACTGTTTCCAGCCATCAGGGCTTTTTCAGTGGCCGTACTCAGATAGTGGAACTCTGTTGTAAGGGAAGCTCAGTTGTCCTGTGCAGAAAGTTCTATACAGGTACTGATTTCTAAATTTTAAATTATTATTACCTCAATGTAATTTTAACCAGTTTTTAATTGAATTACGTATTAATATTAAATTTGATTGTTGTCGTTGTGTGCCTTTAAGTCATTTTTTACTTATGGTGAGCCTTTCAGAGGGTTTTCTTGGCAAGATTTGTTCCATAGAAGTTTGCTTTTGCCTTCCTCTGAGGCTGAGAGAGTGTGACTTACCTAAGGTCACCTAGTGGGTTTCCACGCTTGAGCAAGGAATCAAACCCTGGTGGTCTAGTGCTCCAACCACCATACCATACTGGATCTGTTAACTTTGTTTTAATAATAGATACATTCTGTTTTAATAATATAACATATTATGCTTTAATTAGTACTAGTTTTTAAAGACACATTGGGAGGTGCCTTGGGTCACAGTTATGAGAGATATATTATATATAAATCAAATAAATCAATAAAAACGCATAACAAATGAATAAAACACAAGTGAATGAATAAGCCACATCTAGGAGTCCTGGGAAACTCTTGTGATCTTCTGAAAGCTGGTGCCCCTTCATACTACACTATTACAGCACTATATTCCACTTTAATTGCCATTATGTAGTATGAATGGGCCCTGATCATTCCTGAAAACCAGGGAGAGAGGAATCCCAGTACTCAAGGAAGAGAAAATTGGAGAACAGAAAAATTGTATGTTCTCACTAGAGGAAGAAAAAAAATTGTACTTAACTGTGCATATATTGTTTTAGAATCCAGAACTGTCAGGACTGGTGCATCCACATGGCTTGGTGGCAGCTGTGCTGTAAACAAGGTGACTTGAGAACTGTTTGTGCAGCCAACAATAGTGCAAGCAATGACAAGAAACTGATATGGTGTAAAAACTCTTAAACCTATATATGTATATAAAAAAAGGGAAAAGGTATGGCAATTTCAGTTTTTGCATTTGGATTTCATAAAGGATTGGATTCAGAACTGGATTTAAAAACACTGAAAATAAAAACAGTTTGATTCTCACATCTCCATGCATTTTTTAAAACATCAAGACACTGTAAACATTTAGTATGGTTATGGGTCTCATTTCCTTCTATGTATCCTTGGAACACACCGCTAGTGGATTATACTGAAAACTGTAATACAGAAAAGAAAGCATATTCATTTGTCTTTTTCATACTTTGATCGATGAACCGACAGACAGAGACATGTGTGTGTGCGTGTGCGTGTGTATACTACCAAATGCACATATATACACAGCATACCTAACATTTCCAAAGGATTACCCAGTGATTTTTCTAACCCCAAAAGAGAAGATATGCGTGTGAAGTACTTGGGTTCCAGAATGCTTAGGTAATTGCATTGAATCATGTTATTGTCCCAACTAGGCCAGTACTGTCAGCTCTCACTGGCAGTGACTCTCCAGGGTTTCACACAGGGTTATCTCTTAGGCCTACCTTGAGATTCCTGGTATTCCCTGCTGGTTTCTCACTGAAAGACTAACCAGGCCCAATCCTGCTTAGCTTCTGAAATCTAATATGATCAGATATACTCAGGGTACTATAATGATTCTTGTTTCAATTACTTCTACAACTGATTCTTCCTTTTTTGGAGATGGTGTCAAAAATGCTTAATACACAAGAAAGGAGTATCAATAGATTGAAAGTAATGCTGAAGTTTAGTTTTGGACAGGATACATAAATGGCAGGGGTAAACAACTGTAGAGGGTCAAGAGGCCTACCTAGTTTTAAAAAATGAGATTTTCTGTTCATGCACACAAACTTCTAGATGAAAAGCAAAATTAAACTCTTATAAAAATAGAGAATATATAGTGGGACATCTCTGTTGTGATATCCGTCTTCTATTACAGTATTTCTAACATTCCCAGATGCAAGATATCCCTATAATTTGGCCAACTATACCAGCCTTTTCTCTCTTTCTGCTCATCTTACAGTGTCTCCTGTAAGGGTAATCATCTGCTTCACATGTATTACCCATTTCCTGGGGTGGAAGTGGAATATTTCCATGTTTCTTTATATACTGAGTTAATTCTTTCACATCTTTCGACCATGGCATGATAAGTACAGTCCTTCCTCTATATTAACGGGTTTGACCTTTGTGAATTTGATTATTCATGAAGCACGTGTTTGCCTCTCCACCTATTTTCCTCCTCCCATTCCCTTGCATTCCTCACCCCAGACTTGCCAGGCTTGTGTTTAAAATGGACTTTTTTTTCTTTTGGGGTCAACAAAGCCTCCCTGCTGCTGGAATTGTGTTCTCTTTCCCATATAGCTGCACTCTCTGCTGTGTAATGGTCGCTGATTATCTTTGCTCCTACCCCTCCTTTTTCAAGATGGCCACTGGAAGTAACTAGGAGGGAGGAACTGTGCTCTTCTCTCTTTGAGAGGAAAGTACCAGTAAGCCCTTTACTGATTTTTTTTTCTCTCTCCTCCCCCCTCCCCCCCATGCTGAGACCATAGGCAAAGGAATGGGAGGCAGGAGCTCTGGAGGGAAATCAGAGGGGTAGGAGTTATTTGTGATTTTTCCAGTTTTGCGAGGGTTCTGTGCACCTAACTCTCACAAATGTGGAGGAGCTACTGTAGATGCAAGAATGGGGGACAGAGAGAGAGAGAGAAGATGCCATTACATTAGAATAGACCAAGCAACATTTTGGTTGGCAGTGAACTACAGAAACTGCACATTTAAATCAAACCAGCATCAATTACTTGCCGCATCTGATCTGATTTGTACCGCTTGTCTGAAATTGACCTATTCAAGTGCTTCATAATGGATCAATTGTTTCAACAGATTCAGGTAGGAGCATAAATCTACATCCTGCGCACTCCCCTAAAACTCTGAGGTTACTGCTTGTCAAGCCCTCCTGATTGCAGCATCTTGTTTTCCATTTGCTTGATTGGGTGATTTGCATAAGAGCAAATGCAGGCAGTTGTGGACACGAAAAACAGATCACTATAAGAAGCATTAGAAATGGATCCACAAGAATTATCCCTAGATGTGTTACAAAGAAACGCACCCCAGTGTATGGAAACCTCACCCATTAATGTCAAACTATAATTTACATTACCAATCACAAATTATGTGCTATTTGGCAATTGATTTCATGCATTTGTTGGAGGAATTTCATTGATCTGTATTTACAACATGAACCAATAAGCAAGGAATGATTTTCTTTTAACTCTTCAGAGAAATTGAATGTTTTTATTGTGTTGTTGCTCACTCCCACATTAGTAAATTAAAAGCCAGTCATTGCCCTTTTTAATTGGTAGAAAGTTATATGTCTCATCAGGACTGTGAAGCCACATCTCTCACTTATTTACACAACAACACACTTCTAGGTATTAATTCTTCTATCCTTCTGAAATTTTACATTTACTTTGATGGTTCTGTCTCTATGCCCACATTCTCCATGCACACAATCTTTTGCTGCTTCTTTCTTTATGCCTGTATTGAGTATTTACTCTGTAAAGCATGATAGTTTTTATACTTTCCTTAGTGTAAAGTCTGAAATGTTCTGGTTGTTAGACATGCAAATAGGACTCAGATGTGGGTGGTAATTGGTTTAATGGCTGCTGTTATTATGAAGGTACTGATGGCTTCCCCAAGCAAGACATAGCAATAATGTCTCTCAGTGCAGTTTCTAAGGAGAACATGAACATATGTGGGTGGAAAGCTTTCTATCACAAGAAGGATTGCAAATTCCCCGGCAATGGTATATTACTGTTTGCAAACAATACCTTTCCTGACCATGCTGCCTAAATAGTTTGGGACAAACTCACCTGAGTTAAACATAAAAAGGGAGTAGAGATTCCCCAAGCAATGTTGTTAACCAGCTTCTTTCATTGTTCTTCCACAATAATGCTTTTATTTCACTTTATTTCACTTTGGCCATTTCCTCACTACACTGTTATAGTGCTGTTATTTCAATTTCAACATCCTATGGAATCCTGGACTTTGCAGTTTAGGGAGGGGCTTTTAGAATTCTCAGCCAGAGAGTTCTTTGGCCTCAGTGAACTACAAACCCCAGAATTCCACAGGATGTTGAAAGTGGAATCATAGCACTATAACAGTCTCATGTGAATATGGCCTCAATTTTAAAACAACTACCTGAGCATGGAAGGGCTAAAAGAAGCACTACAGATCTAGTTGCATGAATTTCCTTCATACTGAAATGGAAACTTTGGGTCCTGTCCATTGAGTCAGTTACTTTTCAGTTAGCACATCTGGGTCTGAAACTCACATCACACTTAGCCAGCATAGAAAATGGTGAGGGATTATGGGATGTTATTCTTTGCTAATTTCATCTAAAAGGAAGCAACAAGCAATGTTGTCAGTTTTCTTTGCACTGCAAGAAAGTCTTTGAAAACCAAAGCTTTCAATGACTATTCACAGTTGGGATTTATTGTGCACCAAATTTGCAAATGTCATTTTTGTGCAGAAATGAGCATGTGTACAATTTGCTGTTTCCTATGTAGAAAATATAGTAGTTGGAAACTTATGCTGCAAAAAATCTGATCACTGTTTTTTTCAGGCTTCTTTCTTTCTTTCTATTAGTCAGATGGGTTTTCTTGGGGGGGGTTTTGTGGGAAAAGGGTTGCACAGAGAATAGTGTTTTCTGTGCAGAAAATAGCATTTTCTTTTGCTGAGGTTATTCTGCACAAAATATTATCTGCATAGCAAATGCTAGTTTTTTTTCTGCATATAAAAAACCCTTCATGCGTGAACTTTGTGCAGAATAAATCTTGAACTATAAACATTCTCAACAGCCAAGGATTCCTGTTGTCACTGTTTTCTGACATTCTAGAAACATGTTTTTGACCATTTTTTAAGAATACACATTTTTCAATATTCTTTCCATCCTTACTCTAATGTGACAGAGTTTGGACTATAATCTCTGTTATGATCATGTAGCCATGACATAAATTAATCATGGGGCCACCCTTTAAAAACTCTCAAAATAAAACCATTGTGCTTTATAGGTGTTCATTGTGATTCCTCATCAGCAGCAACAAGGCATGGCTGAATATCCTAGTATTTCTTGTTCATGTAGACAGTGATTGTCATCAGAGGGTTACACCTTTAGAATAACAACTATGAGATAAGCAAGCCTACACAGTTAGGGGGAAATAAATCTCACTCAACTCTATAGGACTTACTCTTCTGAGAAGACATGCATACAACTGTGCTGTGAATCTTTATTATTTAGACAAGTTTCTAAACCTGTACGGATCACTTTAAAGTCACACTTTTGACAGAAATGTTTTCTTTTTATCATTCATCATATATAAGCTTTCAAAAGGATGAATAAGGAGAGTTATAACTCTGCCCAGCATGCAGAATTGAGATTTCCAGGGCGACAGGTTATAGACATTTTGCTTTGGTTAATATCACAGGTAGTGAAACTCCAGTGGTCATTGGTTGTATATACAGTGACACCAGTGTAATAGCTCCTGTCAAGAAACTGATGTGCATATGAAGTTTCAGAGGTTATTTTTTATGGTGTCATTGCCATCTAAACCATCATAATGTTGTGTTAAATTCTGGTGAACATTTGAGATGATAAATAATGTTTTCCAGGGCATCTCTAGGAAAAGATTAACAGAGGCTTCAAACATGGGTTACAAAAACACTGCTTTCATAAATATAAGAGGTAACTATTTTGTACACTAGAGGCACTTAGGTTACTCCAAAAATGTGGAGAAAGTCTGCAGGCATTTAGTGATGAAGAAAGAGTATTTAGAAAGCTAAACCTAGCCATTCTTCTGTACAGCTTGAAAATCTATTGCAAAACTGTCCAAACAGATGCATGATCTGTTTATTGTTGAGCATTGTCATGACATTTTGGTTGATTATTATGTAGAGCTAAAACTATGAATTACATTTTTAAAACATCAAATCAGCTAAATTTCAGAAATGAACAATTATTTTGTCTTGTATTTTTAAAATATCAAGAGCCGTATTCTAATCACTGTCACGCTGGTGAAACACAGCAAATGTAAGTGTGGTTATATCTATGTAAATATCCATCTATATAAGGTTCATCTATTGGCCTCAAGCATGAGCTCTATTTTTCAGTATTAAATCTGAATTTCTTTGCATGGTTGGTTTAAATGAGGTCATTACATTGCCATCCATGGCTTAATTAATATTTCTTTGCTTTTTCATTTCAATTAGTGAAGAGTCAGACATGATGGTCCCAATCCTGATCATGTATGCTTGCAAATAAATGAAGAGTAACTGCACTACTGTAAAAGGGGGGGGGGAGCGGGGGGGCGAGGACTTTTGTAGTATAAAACAGCCAATTTACAGCTAAGTACTACTAGAAATCCCGCTAGAGAAACAGCCATTTTGGACAATTATTTTACAATTCTATTACATCAGGTTTATATAACTATAAATGGAAAACTGCTGTACTAAATCAGAGACTAATTGCTCCAAATCATATTCTTACATTCTGATCCAAAATATGCTTACTTGGAAACATCTGATTGATTTAGGCAACATGACAATTCAGGTCCTATGAGACAGCTATTGGCCAATATTTAATTTAAGGTCTCCTTGGACCTTTGAAACAAACATGCTAAAAAGAAAGGTGCTATAGTTTGACCTGGATTAGAGGCAATTTGTATACTTCGACAGGACATCCATATACAAAGTAGGCATGCATTTTATAAAGTATGACATATACAAACAAAACTGAGATGTGTTATCCCAATACTCCAAACAAGGAGGAATAATTGCAGCCTCATCTAGGGAGATAGAGTCTTTCACATACTTTGGATCCAATCTGTACAGGGCTTTATAGTTGGTAATCAAAACTTCAAATTGTTTCTGTAGCCAGTGGAACTGTTGTAAGAAGGGAGTCTCATGCTGCCTGTAATCTGCCAGGCCCACTAGTTTTTGGGCCAACAGTTCTTTGGGCCAACACTTTTCAATGGCAGTCTCATGTTTAACAATGGTCAGGGATCTGAACATATTCATCACCATCTTCTTGGACTCTCAATTCCATGGTGCAAGTCTCATTGCAGCATAGTCTCATCACAGCCCAGAAGAATACCTTGGCTGATGCTATCAAAAGCCATAGAACCAAAAGAGACATGCTTCCCTTGCCCAGTTCCTCATTCAGAATCCACCAAAGAGACCAAAACACCCTCTGTTCAATAACCAAGACTAATTCAAGATTGAAATGGATCTAGATAAACAATCTCATCCAGAAATCTGTGGACCTGGAAGCTACCACATCCTCCAGTACACTGAAGATAAATGGAATATTGAAAACTGTCTAATATTATCTGGAGGGTTAGGATCTATGGAAGGCTTTTCCAATAGAGATCTTACAACTTCCTCCCTCAGGGATGGTCGGACTTTTTTTTTGCTATAAAGAGGCATTGATCACTTCCTTTAGTCACTCACCCTGTCTCCCATTGACCTGTTCAGTGAACTAGGGCAGCAAAGATCTAGAGCATACGTGGTCATTCTCACCTCACTAAGAGGGTACACAACTGAAAGGAGGCCAATGTGACATCTACTAGACCTGTATCAACTATAGCGTCCAAGTCAGTACAAATCTGAGATTTTTTTATCTGTAAGTATTGGGCAAATTCCTCACACTGGGTTGCTGAGTTTGCTTGTTGGCCAGTTGTAAATGATTCTTGACCACTTAAAACAACTCCCATAGGCACCTCTTTGCAGGTGCCCTGTTGGCCAGACTTGCTTTGAGTTTTTTGCCAATGTTGCCTTTGTTGCCATTTCACTTTTTTTCATTGCTTACCAGCTCCCTAGAGGGCCGGTTTTGGCTCCACCATGTCAGGACACTCATGATGATTGTGTTCACAGCCCACTCTCTATTCCAGAGATAACCCACAGCTTCAACATAACCATATGACAAGGTTATAGAAAAATCTCCAAGAGCCATCAGGAAGCTATCCAGATCCATCAGCTTCCTGGGGCAGACCATCTTCATTGCTCATCCATCCCTGCCAAATCTCTGAATCCCAGTGAGTTTAAACCCAGTAGGTAGTGATCTGACCATGTCCATGGAACTATAGGAAGCTCCTCTTGCAAATCACCATCATGTCATCACACAGAAAACAAGATTCAGGATGCACCCAGAAGGATGAGTGGGGCCAGGAGATGCCACTTGGGACAAATCTATGTTTTTAATAGTGGATACGAAGTCCTCAACCATTCTCAACAGAACAGGCTAAGCATGGGTGTTGAGGTACTCTAACACAACAAGCTGTGGGGACTCCAGCATTACTGTCAGATGCCATCTCAGCTATCTGAACAGTTGTGCAGTAGGGAAGGCAGTACCTGAACAGGATCCCCAATTTATCTTGCCACTCACCTTCAAACACACACTTGAACCCACCTGACCATGGGATATCTTCTGGATGATGAAATCCTGACAAACCACTATAACTTTACCTCTTCACTGCAAGTCTTGCTTGCTGCTACACAGAGCATCCCAGTGGGTAAAGCTAAGAGTGATTTATTTCCCTTTTGCTCCACTCAAAGAATTCCCTGTGTTACAGGCAAGGTTGGCATACTTATTCAGGATCAAGTCCTGAATAGCAGTTGTTACATCCTGCGCCAACCTTCCATTCACCGGCATCATTTTCAACCAGAAGAGGGGTATGCTATTGCGAGGCTACCGAGACAATGTCAAAAGTGAGGCAGTTTGGAGGCAACCAACACCCAGTTGTGATCCTTTCCCTCAACATAGCACTGTTGTCTCTCCTTTCTGTATCTTCTGTACAACTGCGATAGTTGCTCCCCAAGTCGCATTTTGAATACATATCTTTCCAAAACAGCCAGCAATACCCACCAGATATTAGGGATTCAGTCTTATTCTTATGTGCAGCATACGTTAGAGCTACATTTAAATTTCACTAACAACTACAAAAAACCTTTCAGCTTACCATGTTTGTTAAGGATTTCCTATGTTCACCCAACTTCCCAAAAGCCATAAAACTAATACATTCTATATTATAATGTATTATTTAGATAATGCAGATATGTTATGACACTCAGTGCTGTGGTTAGTACCAACTTTTCCCACTGCCTTGGAGTTAAATGGGCCCAGCTCCTTTGGAGTTCTATCAGTAGTAAAGGAATGGACCTACATGCCAGATTTATCTGTTTACTGGCATAATTATAGGGAACCTTCACAACTGAGGCTACTAGTCAAAGTTACATGTACCCAAATCAGTACCAGTAAAAATTTAAAAACTGAAAAGGACTGGCCTGTACAGAAAATAAACATATTTAACATTTGTCTTGCTAGAGGTGCCAACTTGCAGAGTGAATCTGAGATTACATCCAAGAATACAAGCTGCTTACTTCTGTCTTAAGCGGCATGGCTCACAGCTATTTATCCTTTCTCTGAATTATTCTTCTTGCATGATGCCTAAGCCTGGTTGCAGTGTTGTGACCAGAAAAACAGCATAATCTCTTGAACATATTAATTAAGGCATGCACATAAACACACCAGAGGAATCCAATGAGGCATTACCAAACTCATGTTTGCCAGGAGTGAGTGTTGGGAGACTTTGAAGTCCCCCCACAATGCCAGCATCTCCTTAGAATTTGGGGAAACTACAGCTCAAAGGAGGCCTGCTAGAGGACGGTAATGGCAGGACCTTTTCACCTATGTATACTAGTACTAACTATAGAGAAGACTCTAGTTAAAAGTTAAACAAAGTATTTTATTTGGATTTAACACAGAAAATCAGTCACTCTGAGAATCATACAAGGCTATTGGAAAGCAAGTATGAAAGTACTACCATTTGCTGATGCCAAAGCTAAGGTCCACATACCCTATTTCCTACCCTGAAGGAGGTGCTTAGATAAAGCAGTAATGGCTTTCTCATGAGATTGACAAAGAGTCTGGGATGGGCTGATTGCCTTAACTCTAGGTGACAAACCATCATGACAATCCCTTCATGTCTGGTCAGGCAGTGGGTATAGGAAAGATTTATGTAGGGTGAGATTAGAGGATGGTCCCTGATTGCTTCAGCTGGGCATAGACTCATAGAATCATAGAATCATAGAAATGTAGAGTTGGAAGAGACCACACGGGCCATCCAGTCCAACCCCCTGCCATGCAGGAACACCCTCAAAGCACTCCCGACAGATGGCCATCCAGCCTCTGCTTAAAAACCTCCAAAGAAGGAGACTCCACCGCACTCCAAGGCAGCATATTCCACTGCCGGACAGCCCTGACTGTCAGGAAGTTCTTCCTGAGGTTCAGGTGGAATCTCCTTTCCTGCAGCTTGAATCCATTGCTCCTTGTCCTGGTCTCTGGAGCGGCAGAAAACAAGCCCTCTCCCTCCTCTACATGACATCCCTTCAAATATTTAAACATAGCTATCATGTCCCCTCTTAACCTTCTCTTCTGCAGACTGAACATACCCAGCTCTCTAAGTCTATCCTCATAGGGCTTGGCTTCCAGGCCCTTCACCATTTTGGTCACCCTCCTCTGGACCTGCTCCAGCTTGACCATGTCCTTCTTGAATTGGGGTGCCCAGAACTGGACACAGGATTCAAGATGAGGTCTAACCAAAGCAGAGTAGAGTGGTACCAGTACCTCCCTCGATCTAGACACCATACTCCTATTGATGCAGCCGAGAATTGCATTGGCTTTCTTGGCTGCCGCATCACATTGCTGACTCATGTTCAGCTTGTGGTCTATTAGGACTCCTAGATCCCTTTCACACGTACTGCCATCCAGCCACGTGTCCCCCATCCTATATTTCTGCATTCCATTTTTTGTACCTAAGTGTAGGACCTTACACTTCTCTCTGTTGAATTTCATTTTGTTAGCTTTGGCCCAGCTCTCCAATCTGTCCAGGTCATTTTGAATTTTGATCCTGTCCTCTGGCGTATTAGCAACCCCTCCCAATTTGGTGTCATCTGCAAATTTGATGAGCATGCCCTCTATTCCTTCATCCAAGTCGTTGATGAAAATATTGAACAGCACTGGGCCCAGGACAGAACCCTGTGGCACCCCGCTAGTCACTTCTCTCCAGGATGAAAAGCAGCCATTGGTGAGCACCCTTTGGGAATGGTCAGTCAACCAGTTACAGATCCACCTGACAGTAGCCCTGTCAAGCCCTCATTTTACTAGCAGTTTCACCTTCCATTGTTTTCGGGTTCGCACGGAGCCTGAGGTGTTGAAAGGATTAGCGTAGACCCATTAGTGTCTGAGTTTCCTCTCTGAACGTATGACCTGATCATGTCTAAAGTCAGCCTGACCTGGCAGCTTGCTCTTCCAGCCAGCATGCCTTTGGTCGTGTTTTCCAGCCATAATGTTCAATTATGAAAATAGCACATCCTGCAAGACGGGGGTGGGGTGTCAGATATGGTAACACAAGAAATGGTGAACTTTGCAGAGAGAGCTAAGGTGGGGTAGTGTTTAGACTGATGGACTATTGCTCAGGAGATATGGGTTCAAATCTCCATTGAGCCATAGAACTCTTGGTTGACCTTTGGCCAGAAATTCTGTCAGTCAGGCCTGCCATTCAAGGTTCTCGTGACAATAAAATAGGGAGGAAGAAAGTTATTGGAAGAACGATAGGCTTTTGCCATGAGTAGGTTCTGCTATGCTAGCTGGAGTTCTCTCAACTCTAGTTGAGTTCTCTCATTGTCACAAAGGAATGCAACAAAGATTACTTACCATCCATGCCTATTTCGATCCAGGACAGGAGGGACCTCCCACCCAATTAAATGGGAGATTTTATTTCTATGCATATCAGGCATGGGAACCACACTCTGGATTAAGACCTCAGCAGAGGATAAAAGGTTACAGCACCCTTCTCTTAGGCCATGGTCCAGATCCAGTGATCCCCTAGATATGTGTGAAAGAAAAATGTTACACTCAAGAGGAAACTGAATCATGTGTAGCTTGCTCTGAAGAATGGAGTGCTCTTTGTGGGTGGCACAGCCAGTGAGAAGCCCCATGTGTGCTGCAGCAGCTCTCACCACCATCATTTTCATTTGCCAGTTTTAGCCTCAAGTGCTAGAGGGTAGGAAACTGTCCTTAAATTATTATCTGCATCCACATGCAATATTCTTTTCTTTTTTTAAAGTTCCATAAACCCAGGTGGAGCGGTGGGAGTTAAAAACAGAAGGGTTAAGATGTATTGTGCATATTATTTCAGGATGAATAATTTTCTGTTGACTTTCTCTTGCAACACCCCCTATGCAGACCACCTGTGAGCCAGGGAGAGCAAGTTAAATTTATCATTAGCAGTTTATATGCCCTTTAATTGGAATCAGTGTGCTCGCCTAGGCAAATTGTCTATGTAGACTCCCCTGAAATATCTGCATACCTTAAATGGCATGATAGGCTTGTTGAAAGGAGGCAGACAATTTACATTCTACTGGTGTGTTATAAATAAATAATAAGAACAGATTAGAATTATGCATTTACGCCTACTAGTGAGTGTGAGATGCATAATTCACAAGTAGTGAACCCTTAAGAGACTTCTGAATTCCCCAGTCTCAAGCACACAGATCAAGGTATATTTTTCAATTCCCTCTGTTCTATATTTCTGTTATTTTCCTAGCTTCCCTGGATAGCCAGGCTAGAAGCGGCCTGCTTACTTATTATCCATTAAAGCTGAATGTTAGAATACTCTCTCCTTTTCAGAAACTGGCTATACATAGCTTTCGTTATTTCTTTTCAACAAGCATATTAAACCAATGCTGTAATGCTGGAAGTGCTTTGGTGTGAGAAACAGTCCTGGATCATTCTAAAATATAAGAACGTTACAACCATGGGGGTTTATTTATCATATGTTGCTGAAAAGATATACATGATGGTACCCACTTCATCTTGCCTCAAATCTGTTAGGCTACATTTCCACAAGTAACTCAATGCTGTTTGAATAATAGGCCTAAGACTGTAATGTTCCTGCAGCTATTAAATCTTCATGCTATACTGTCTAGCATTTCACAGATGAAAATCAGGACACATATGGCCAAACAACATCAGAATGTGATCAAGATGACAATGGTTATGAGGAAGTGAGACAAGCTAGGAGAAGTTGAGGCAGTTTGCTTTCACCTGAGCCTACCAAGAAATGATAAGATTCCACTGTTCCTCTCCTCTCTCCCCTTTCGGTGTTAACAGAGTGCAAACTAGTTCTTTACTTTGAACTCTGTTTGCAGCAATGGAAGTAAGCTAAGGACAAAGGAGGGAAGTAGAAGAAGAAGAGAGAAACTGTGACATTTTCAAAGCCATTGAGAAACTGGGATTACAGAGAATTAATCAGGACTGTCCTTGTCAAACTGGGACAGTTGGAGGGTATTTCATCCTGAACACTAACTTGGAAATAGGGCACGTCAGAACATAAGCTATGACTCTCCCTTACGTAAGAGGCCTATTTGACTTCTTCACCCATAGTACCTTTTTCTTATACCTCCTTTCCACTAAAGGTGCTTAAGTCAGCTAACAAAAATAGTTATCAAATTAAAATAGTAATAATGAAAGGAGAGCTTAGAAATAAAATAAAAACATCACTAAGAAAGAAATGTCAGAAGCCACCAGTTTGAAACTTCACCTGCAAGTCAGCTTAAACACTAAAAGTCTATACAGATTAAGCTGTCTTTGTCAGTTGGAAGAAGGACAACGGAGACTGAGTGAGTCTGACCACTGAAACCATGGAGTTTCAGTGCCAAGGAACAGCCACCAAGAAGCCCTTTTCCATGTTCCTGGCAAATATGTTTCTTTAAGTGGCAGGGTGGAGGTAAGAGCTTCTTGGTAGGATTTTAAAATCTGGGCAAACCCTTATGGAAAAGTGTGGTCTGTTAAATAGGTCCCAAGTCATATAAGCCTTTATAGATCATTAACTACTTTCTTTGAATTATGGTTGGAAATAGACTTGTAGTTGGGGAAGCTGTGTAACAAGCAACTTATGCTCCTTATTATCTGGCCCTGGTTTGGCAGCAGGATTCTGGACCACCTGAATGTTCTAGACACTTTTCATATTGAGTGTGTTACAGAAGTTCAGACATAACATGACTAAGATCTAAGATCTTCAACTGATGCAGTTGGTACATTAACTGTGCAAACGATCCCAGCCGCCCTTGAAATGTGGACATACATGCTCAGAGCTGAATATAAGAAGCAGGAATGGAAAGAATATTTGAAAACGTTCCAAAAAAAAAAAAAAAAGTAGAAAAACATGTTTCTGGAGTGTTGAGGAACACAGCTGAGAAGAATTTTGCACTGACAGAAATCTTAACAATTTGGGACTTATTCTACGCAAAATGTACACGCAGTTGTTTTGCTCAGAAAACATACAAAAAATGCTATTTCCAGTGCAGAAAATTCTGCTTTCTGTAGAGAAGAACCATGTGTGGATTTTGCACAGAATAAGTCCCAAAGTGTGAATACTCTTTGAAAACTGCACAATTTTCAAGGACTTTTTACAGGAGGAAGGAAAATGCAAAAATCACTCACTTCCTTTGAGAAGAAAGTTACTAGAAAATTCTCTTCCTACTAGCGGTATACCCATAAGGCGAGCTTGAACCTTCACAGAGAATGTAACATTATCCAACACAGGCTGAAATTCTGTCATCTGAATTACCTTTTGACTGTCCAAGCACACCTCTGTCTTGTCTGGATTAAAATTTGGATTAAAGTTCATTTTCTCTGCAACCATTGCCCTCATCAATCACTAATTCAGAGTTTAAACAACTTTCCTGGATTTAGATGGACAAAAGAATCATCACTCTATTGTTTGGCACTGAACCTCCCCAACTCCAAATGGCTTTCAAGGACAAGAGAGGCACTATAAGCCAAGGGACACAGCACCTCCAATATCATCAGTCAATCAATATCAGTGCTGAAATGTTCAGTGCTGAAAATATTTCACACTGGGAACAAAGAAAAAAATTCAATTGAGTGTGTGAATGGAAGTGAGAGTTCTCCCGCTCTGGAGTGTATGTGAGTTGGGGGAGCAATGTTAACAATTTCCTAATGATTAAAGTCTCAGTGAACTATTTGTTGGCTATTAGAGCTATCTGAAGGTGCTTGCTGCCTGAGGCAGAATAGGAAACACTTGCCCATTCCATCAAACTGCAGAAATTATACAGTTCCTTCCTATTGTACAGTTAATTAAAATTTTGCTGTCTTTCCATGACACCCTAAATCAGCTGCCTTATTCTACCCTCATTAGTCAGTTACATATTAAATTCAGCACTGCACTCTTCTTGTACTCTTGCTAGTGGTTGTATGCCCATTCTACACAAGTTTTCAGGTTATATGATTGGCTGTACAGGAGAATGATATAACTGGAATATTTCCTGGTGACACACTCTGTAAAAAAAAGGTATTCCTTACTTCTACATGCACTGCTTAAATTCTTTAGAAGCATCTCACTAATTATTAAGCCTTTTAGAATTATAGAGTTGGAAAGGGTCCCATGGGTCATCAAGTCCAACCCTTTGCTCAAGACAGGAAATCCAGCTAGATCATCCCCAGCTAGTAGTTGTCCAATCACTTTTTGAAGATGTCCAGATAAGGACACTCCACCACTTCTCTAAGCCATTAGTTCCATTGCTGAACTGCTATTACTGTCAAGAAGTTCATTCTAATGGTCAATCATGTCTCTATTGAATTTCACTTTATTCATTTCAGCCCAGTTTTCTAGTTTCTGAAGATCCTTTAGAATTCTGCTCCTACCTTCCAATGTGTTAGCTATCCCTTCCACTTTTGTATTATTTGCAAATCTGATAATGATTCCCTCCACTCCATTATTTAAATCCATGATAAAAATATTGAAGAGTGTTGGCCCCAGGACACAACCTACAGCATTCCGCTCAAGACCTCCTTCCAGTAAGAAGTACAGCAACTGATTTCTCTTTGAACATGGTTTTCCAACCAATCATTGATCCATCTGACAGTGTCCCCGTGTATTCTGCATTAATCAGTTTGTTGATCAAAATATCATGGGAGACTTTATCACATGCTTTGCTGAAATCCAGACAAATTACATCTACAGTATTTCCACCATCTACTAAACTAGTGACTCCATCAAAAAAATAAAATACACATAATATTAGTTTGGCAGAATTTGTTCTTGACATATTTATACTGGCTCTTACTAATCACTGTATTGTCATCTAGATACTTCCAGAGTCCCTTAAAATCTGTTCTAATATTTTTCCTGCCATTGAGGTCAGGCTGACTGGGATGTAATTTCCCGGATTGATCATTGCAAGTTATTTCCAAAACACTTTGCCAGCAAAGTATATGAAACATGAAGGTACACAACAAATACACCCTTAAGTGGGAAGACAAGCTAAATATTACTCCACCACAAAATTACCATAACATTAACTAATATCTGCACATTTTTATCCCTCTGAGGGATACACCCATTTCTCTTCTAATAGCTATACAGCACAATGACAACTTAGATGTCTCTCATTTTTCCCCAAGATCACACAAATAACCATCACTGCACAATTACAACAGTTTTATATACTACTGTAATGGTGTGGATCCATCCTATGGAATTCTGTGATTTGTAGTTTGGTTCTCTGCTAGTGAACTCTTGTGAACTGCCCTGAATAATGGCACTAGAGCTCTGTAGAAAAGGATTCTAAAAGTGCTGGCTTGAAAGAAAAGGGGAACTAGCAAACACAAGCAGCATACAACTCCACTGACGGGCAGGCAAACACTTTGTTAACTGACTTCTCCACCCGATGGCATTGTGGGTGCAGGAGGCTCAGTATCTTTGCCGACCCCTGCTCTTCTCAATGTGAAACATCTGTTTCACTGGGCCTCATGGCGGGGTTGGATGTATTAGATTCCTTTCTCTTACTTAAACTAACACATAAATGTGAAGGCAAGGGAAAGAGTGGTTTAACTGACAGAAAGCCGTGGTAATCATTGTGCCCCTCCCATTTTTAAAATGTTTCAAATATAACAATTTAACATGTTATTTAAGGTAAAAAGAATATGATAGCTCTACTAGAACCATAATTATTAGTGTGTGCTCTAGAACAGTACCACTCAATATTTTTGTCCCTGGATTCGTGCTAGTCCGTGATCATCAGCTGTTGGTCCATGGACGATTTTCCAGGAAAGACGGAAACCATTGTGATCAATGGCCACAAATATGGTACTGGTCCCTGGCACTTTTGGAGAAAAAATATCCACCCCCTCCAACATCAGCTATGCTAAGAAGCACAGCTCTAGAGCTGTAGTTTTGGTCTTCCAGGTGTTTTAGAATTCAGCTCCCCAAAGCCTTAGTATTCTTGGCTAACAGTCAAGGATTCTGGAGTTGAGGTACAAAACATCTGGAAAATTAACTATCAAAACCCACTGCTCTAGATGAGCATCTGACCAGTATGCGATCTTAAAGAAATTAGACAACCCTTATTTTTCCCAAATGCAACCAGTTATTTAGCTATTTGACTAGTTGTGTGTGTGTGTTTGGAAATGTATCCATTTTCCTATTAACTACCAATAATCTGCTTTCCATTTTTTAAAAACCTGCTAGTAAACTGGAAAGTTTGTTTTCTAGATTTTCATTTGACAAAAATCCCATCTTCTCTTTCAAGATGGGAGCTCTCCTATTTCTAATCTGTAGATGGACAGTTTCACCTCTTCATTTTTTTTCCTCTGTTCATTTTATATTGCTTTGAGTATTGTTCAGCTGCCATTCCCTGTGTTATATTTGCATATAAATTTAAACAGAAAGACTTCAATTATGCATAGATTCACCTTCCTACTGCAACTTAACACTTGAAGGGAAAATGGTTGGCTGATGTGGGAACAATGATATTAATTTCTACCAACAACACAACAGGAGTCCAAAGCATTTCAGCTGACTGAAGGGAAAGCCCCTCATACCTTAATGTTTAAAGAGAGCTATGCATATCTTAGCTATCAAAACACTTTAAATAACTGATACATAGTATGGTGTGCCTTGTTATGTGCATGTAAGTAAACTGAATTTTGGAGATGGTTTTTTTAATAATGTAGTCAACCAAAAAAGCACCTGTGCAGTCACAGAATCAATCATTTTTAGATTAAAAATGATTTTAACTTAATTTTTGCATCATACTAATTATGAATGAAATTTTATTCATAGTTTTGGAAGCTGACAATGATGTTTGATTGCTATAAAAAATAATCAAAAGTTTTACTTGCAAGTGAGGAATACCTACCATTTATAGTACAAATAATAAATGATATAAATGTATACATTTTATGCAATAGTATTTAAGAAAGTAAGTTCAGCTCTCCAGATGGTTGGATTATAGGTTGCATAAACATAGTTAGCAGGGATGGAAATAATAATGGTTATTATTTGTTTCCAAGCTGGAACACAGGGTTTGTATTATTCACTCCCAGACTGAAAAACTGGATCCCAACAATC
This sequence comes from Cyclura pinguis, assembly GCA_030412105.1. Taxonomy (NCBI): domain Eukaryota; kingdom Metazoa; phylum Chordata; class Lepidosauria; order Squamata; family Iguanidae; genus Cyclura; species Cyclura pinguis. Next base: position 40,504,891 of record CM059599.1, read on the forward strand.
AGAAAACCGCATTGGGAAGAATAGTAAACAAGCAAGAACTGTGTGCAATTTTCTCCCCATTTTCAAATAGCCCAAAATGTCGTAAAGGAATTATCCTGTGTGGGAAAACCCATGTATTTTGTTGTGCAAAAAAGACATTTCATCCACAGAAAACAACAGTGTTTTCTGTACCGGGAACTAGTTTTATGTGCAAAAAACTGGGTTTTGTACATATACATATAGTTCTATGTGGAATAATTCATCTGTGATACTTTCGGATATTCAAATATGGGCAGAATACTGCAGAAAAATGCTCATTTTCTGCCACAACAGGGAGAAAACTATTGTAACTATTTCCTCTTCCATTCAATGAAGAAATACTCAAGGATTTGCCTATATAATGGCTAGCATAGCTAATGGTGAGGAGTGTGCTTAGCCCAAGTCATGCTTCCAGAACAGCAAATAAATATTATTATTCAGTCATTGCAAACTGACACTTAGAGAAAATTGGCTCATCCAAGGCTGACCACTGGGTTAATAGCAGAGGTTAAATTTTAACCAGAGGTTTGGGGGATCAAGGCCTGCAATTCTGCTTTTTGATATAGTTTTTCCAATCATTTGCTTTTACATGATCAGGTGATTTCCCCATACTGCATTAAATGAGGTTATAATCAGGAGTTTAAAGAGTAGGGTTTTGGACTGCAGCTCCCAGAATCCTCCAACCAGATTCAAGGAGTTACAGTCCAAAAAACAGCATAGCCAAAAGTGATGAATGATGGAAATTGTAGTGCAAAAATACCTGGAGCACTACTGTCATCCATTTCTGCCCTATATGACCAAGTTGATCTAAGTCAGCAGATTATAAGCATTACAATCTTGTAGCAGAAGCACTGGGTGAGAAGTACAGAGGAAGGCAGTGGCTTGCTTCAGCCGTCTTAAAGACTAGTTGGTCTAATCCAAGATCAACAATCCATGTCCAGAATCCATGGTCTTGGATAAGCAAAAATCACTTAACTCTATGCTGGACTGTAGTTGTCCTCTCACTTGCTGCATGCTTCAAAATGGTCATAAAATGATAACGTATTTCAAAAATTAGCCAGGACATGCTTTTTAGCTATAGAGTCCATGGCAATAGAGTCTCATCAGCATGAAAATCTGCTTTTTCTCTAGCTCACTCTTTTTTCCACTTACGTCTGCAGACCTTGTGTCACAGTCTTTATTAGGATGATTAAATAATAACACTGTTCCTAAATTATGAATCCAGATGTGTATTTACATATCATTATAGACATTTGCTAGGAATGGCATAAAAAGAAATCAATACCACCAGGCTGAAGCTGCATTTATACTGTGCATCTGCAATAATGGAGCTTAGTATTCGCAGTAATGCTGTCGTTGGAACAGTAATGAACTCTCTTTCTTCATCTCCTTCATGATAACCATCTTAAAACATTAAGTTTATGCCTTAAAGAATGCTAATCTGATGTTTTCCTTATACACTTTGATTTATATTTATTCTTTTTTTGTAATATGTCATCTTTAACTCGATCCAAATTTATATGGCAAGTATATATCTATATGATGGCTATGAATATATCTGGCCTGTAAAATTATAACAACTTTTGAAGCTACACGGCACTTTATGTAATAAGCTTCAGCCAGATAAAGACAGACATAAAGCAACATATTTTAGAATAACAGGAGAACATGATAGGAAGCAGAATCAACTAAAAGGCTATGATGGTTTATGTCAATAATTTGGGTAATGAGTACAAAAACACAGCTTCAGCCTCAGCAATGATTCAGCTTTCTGGAGGGAGGGCATATTGGTTCCACTGGCAAAACACAATGTAAGTCTCTTGATATGTTTTGTGATATGCCAGTACTCTGAATCTGAATAAACAAATCTATAGTCAGCCCTCCACATTTGCAGGTTTCACTTTGATGAGTTTGATTTTTTGTAGGTTTCTGCAATCCCTGCCCCCCCCCCCCGCAACACCTCAGGCGCTCTTTTTCCAGGGGAACCTTCTCTCTTGATGGCTCCAATCAGGCCATGCAACCCTTTAAAAACCCACCTCTGGTCTTCCTCCAACACCACCAGCCACTGCCTGGCCAGCTAAAGAAAGCCCACAGCACAATTTCTCAGGACCACAAGCTTTCTCCCAATTTCCCACGCACAGCCAAGGAAGGAGATGGATATGAGAGAGGAAGTATAGGGCCACCATGCTGACCCACCCCCTTTCCCTGATCTAGTTTGGACACTGGGTACTTATTCTCCCCATCATGCCTCGTTCCCCTTCCCACAGAAGCATTTTAATATTTGCAATTCTTCCACTTTTGCAGGGGCCCTGTGCCCCTAATCCCAGCGAATGTGGAGGGCTGACTGTACTGTGGCTACTTTAGAAGGTAGAAGAGTAGATTTGCAAACCGTAAAATCCTTTCTCACCAGTCTGGGTGGGATCAGCTCTTAAGCATATAACTATCTTCTTACCTTAACATTCAGACTATGATTTAGGCCCTAAATCAAGGGTAGAAATCGTGCTGAACAGCAGTCCATAGCATTCTTCAACACTGGTTATGCTGGCTAGGGTTGCTGGAACTTACCATCCAAGCTACATCTTGAGGGCTACTTAATTCTTAGCCTTAACCTAAGACAAAGCAGATACTCAGGACTCATTGAATTAATGAAATCACAGGACTGTTGAATTTAATGGGCCTACTCTAGGTAGTAAAAACCATTCAATTTAGGTTTTTGAGCCCAAGCAAAGCATGTTTATTGGGCTAAACTATGTTTCTGAAGCAGTTACTGTGCCTGGTGATGTGCAAGACATTTTTGAAATTGGAGAGCATCTGTGATACAGTATAATACATTCAGAGAAAAAGTACGGATTTTTAATGAGATCGATTTAATCTTTTGGTTTAAATTAAGACACTACTTTGGATTTCAGCCTTCATGTTGCTAAACATGGATGAAATCAAGGTGGGTTTTTTTTTTCAAATAGCTAAGCATGTTACCTTATTATCTCACTATGACTCCACTTTAACTGCCATGGCAACATCCTATAGAATCCTTGGATTTTCAGTTGAGGGAGCATTATTTTGAAATCTCTGTCTGAGAACAATAATGTCTCACCAAATCAGAAATCCCAGGATTCCCTAGGATAGAGTCATGCCAGTTAAAGTGGAATCATATCATCATGACTATGTAGTGTGAAAGGGCTTATGCAATATTTAGCCTGTAAGTGCTCCTAGCTCAGTTCATACTCTTTTGTAACCTCAGTCCACCTGTGATTTCTGGTAAGGGACCAAGACATTATTTTTTTTAAGCAATTATTTTGGATTCAGCTGGAAACTACTTTTTCAGAACTGTCTCAATCTTTTCCCACCAAAATCTAAACCAGCCCTAGAACGTGAGCATTTCCCTGAGTTTCTTCCCCTACCACCCAACATGGGCTACTGAATGGTGAAATGGAGGGCGAGAGCCTGTCCCTGAGAGTAGGCCAGTGGGCTGAGCCCTCCCCGAAGATCTGGCAAAATTGGACCACTGAGACTCCTATGTAGTTGAGTTTTCTCAAAAATTATCGATATAAATGTATTAAATGATTAAATGCTAAGAAATATTTTAATCTCATATTGTGATCTACTTTGGAGCTTAAACTGAGGCCATTTCCGCACAGAGCGAGAGAATCGCCCCGTGACACTACTTACCGGACTTTTCGGCTCCCCAGTCCAGTCCACGCCGCTCCAGAGCAGTGTGTGCTCGTCGCTCCGCACTGCTCCGGCATCGAAAATGGCGCCTTCCGGTTGGTTGAGGTTCTCGACCAATCGCTGAAGCTCAACAGCCTAAAGCCCACACCCGGCAGATCGCAGGCTCGCACCAACGCGAGCCTGCGAATCTGCATAAGGGAGCAGGCTCGCAGTGGCACGCTCCGTGCTTTTGAAAGACCTGTTTTTAGCGGTCTTTCAAAAGCACACTGGACGACCACTTGGGGTCATTCCAGAGCAGACTGGGGTGCAGATCTATGTGAAGTAGGTCCGACCCAGTCCGCTCCCAGGTGCAGACGTCCTCCCTGGAGGACGCTCTGCCCCATTTTAAAAACCCCGTGTGGAAATGGCCTGAGAGAAAACTGGGACATAAATTAATTAAATAAATAAAATGAGTGGGATATAAATTTGGTATATAAATAAAGTATTACCACAGGTCGTGTAGTTGAGCCCTCCTGCATGCAATCGATCCTATGCACATTTACATGGGAGTAAGCTATACTGAATACACAGAGGGGACTTCAAAATATACATTGTGCTTGTAAGAGTCCTCAGTACTGAGCAATGTAAAAATGATATTGTGTGGGGAAAATAATTTGCTTTGCTCTGTTCTGCATCTGTAAATACCTGCAATTAACCAAAATTAATAACCTGCCAATATTAATCCCACATAACTTAAAAACAGTTTCAGGACCACTGGTAGTTCCCCATTCCCTAAATTCCATACAGGGCCATCATATCTGTGTTCCTAGCAGATATTCTTCCTGATTAGCCATTCAAATACTTTGCCTGTATTCCCACTCTTGTACCTCTTTTTCTGAACTTGACTCTACTCAACAGAAGCTAAACCACGGCTGAGGAAAGCTGTTGCTATTTAATCTTGACATTCTAGCCTTGGATCTCAGCACCTTCCATCTCTATTTAGACAGAGGAAGATTTATTTATTTATTTATTTCCTGCCTTTCTCCCAACATGGGAACCAACATAGTGTACAATGTTTTAAAAGCACAACACAGTTTTGAAAAAAAAAACTGTTCATACAAAAGTTAAAACACAATTAAACTAATATTCTGTTTGAAAAAACAAGTTAAAAGCAGCATCAAAACCAAGGTAAAAACAGGATTAAAAATCCTTATAAACATAGTAAAATAAGAACACCACGCCCCATTAAAAGCTTTATCTGCCTCATAAACTAAAAACCAAAAGCTTTCTTGAAGAAAAAGGTCTTTACTAGCCAGCAGAAAGACAGCAAGGAGGGGGCCAACTGGATCTCCCAAAGAAAGGAGTTTTATAATTTGGGAGCAGCCACTGAAAACTTTCTCTCTCTTGGTCCTCACCAGACGTGCCTGGGATGGTGGTGGGACTGAGAGAAAGCCTTTGCCTGCAGATCTTAGAGCATGGGCAGGCCCAAATAGGGAGATTATTTGTTTCAAATAGTCTGGACCCAAGCTGTGTAGAGCTCTGAAGGTTATAGCTGGAGCTGAAAACCCTCTTATCTCTTCATCTCCTCTGAAGCTAAGAGCATCCTATACAAGCCTGACTCCAACCAAGGAGATAGAAAGGTGTAGCCCTGAGATATCCTATGCCTCCCAGAGCTTCTTTTGAAGCCCTCCATTGGCCCCAGACTCCTCACGCTATCCTTTTTCCTCAGTCCCCCAAAAGAAATGAATTGCTTCTCTTGAGAGCCTCCAGCAATAGCAATTCATCTTTTAAATAGGTTGAGGACTCCTGTTTTTCATACCCATTTTTCAAAACCATATATGGGGTTCTGCTACTTGGAGAGCAGGTCTTTTCTATAGTCTGTCTGTCCGCCATAAAGATCCCAGTGTCAGAAAACTGACACCTGGACATACCACAATTGATCACCCTCTGGTAACAGTCCCTACTCCTTTTTGTTTCTCTGTTCTTGGCAAGTCTGCAACTGGCCAGTTTTCAACTGTTAATTTGTTCTTCTTCAATACTCTCTCTCTCTCTCTCTCTCTCTCTCTCTTTTTGTTTTTTTTTTGGAAAGCTCAGATTTTTGCTTGTTTGTTCTGAGCATTTCGGGGGGAAATTTGATACTTCAGCTAAACAAATCCAGGTACACAGTTTTGCTCCACTGACTTCTGGTTAGAAAGGCAGTCCCTGGTTCAGCCCTACCAGCCAGCAAAATAGAGCCAGAGTTGTAGAAGGAAGAACTCCCATTAGCATCACTGAGCTACTAGCCCCTGTGTTACATGTGTCCCAGAAAGGCTCATAGACAAAAAGGTCCCAGAACTCCATGTAACATGCGGTTTGAGAATGGTAATACACATGCTAGCATTTTAATAATCATGCTGTTTGAGACCATTAATATACTCATGTTAACACAGAGACTTTTATCAGGGAGAAAGTTCCTTAAAAGAGATTAAGGAAACCATCTTACTCTTAGAAAACTGGAACATAGCCTTATGGTATAGATGCATTCAGTTACGTAAGGAGAGGTAGCACACAGAAAAAAGTTTTTAATATAATCCACCAAGAAATTTAGACAAGGCATAAGAACCTGTTTCTAACCAATTCAGTCACACAATATCTAGTGACTTAATGGAAGCAGAAAATGGCTCATGTTCTCTCCTGAAGTAGCTAACACTTCCAATGGCTTCAAGGGTATTTGCGTCCTTCAGCAGTAAGTGGAAACTTCCATGTAATGTGTAATATTATTCCCCATGTGCCTCACAGGAGAATACTGTTAAATGTTAAATCTTGGGAGGACGATAATAAACTGTATCGCTTTTGGATCTCTACTATATCCACTGGTTGTGTTGCCATCATTCATTACCATCTTACGCCAGGTAAATCCCGAGCGTAGCAGGTGCATTTGATATGATACACCTGTAATGTTCAGTTACAGCCCAGGGGTTAACAGCCAGGCAACAATAATTGTCCTGCTATATAGGTCACAGTTCTTGTAATTTCTGTAATGTACTCTTCTACTCTCCTGGCATTCTTCTCCTTCAAATACAATTTTTCATTTTCAGTTTATATTTCCACCTCCCATTACAAGAATCTGCATTACAGCATTAGCGGCTGCTCAGTAATTCTAGGATCATTTACACTATGAGTTACTTATTCTGTGAACTAATTAACACAACACATTATATACCAGGAACACTAATGAACACAACTGTAGAAATTCGCTCTTATGAAAATTCAATTTAGAACACTGATTTCTTTTTAAAAAAATCTCAGTCTTCTCTTTAAAGTGTATTCAGAGCAGTATATTCTGTTTTATGAAAAGCATTTAGACATTAATGAATTATACATCAACGTAATATAGACAAAACAATAGTTACTCCTAGGCATATTTTTTGAATGTTTTTAAATATTTGAATGACAGTGTACAACCATATGCTGACTTTTTGGCAAGTAAGTCCAGCTGAAACCAACTGGATTTATGTTTGAGTAAATATGCATTGGATTACATTGTTGTTTTTCACAAAGTTGTTGCAATGACCACATGATGTAGCCTGATAAACATAGGATCTGATTGTCTGGGAAGAGGAAGAAGAGGAGGAGGAGGAAGGGGGGGACGACTCACCCTTTGATCAATACCAGCCAGACATGCACTGTTTCTGTACTTTAAGAATACAGTGCAGATCTTCACATTTAACAGTATTTTGATTTTTCCCCGACGGCTAATTACAATAACTGCTAATTAGGATTTTCATAATACTGCCAGTGAATGTACAACATGTACAACAACATAACACTGCCAATGAATGTACAATATGAATGTACCTCACCAACTACAAAATGCTGAGCAAATGGGATGTCACATCTCCTCAAGAGAAACAAAATCTCAAGAGAAAGAGGATAGGCTGCCAAGAACAAATGGGAAATAAGTTCACTTTTCCTTTCCCAGAAATTGATAGCCCAAAGTTTTACAAGCTGCCCATAACTATCAATGTTCATGTTGCTAAATATCTGACATTACTACAGTTCTGTTTGATTATTTAATTGGAACTGAGCTGTTTCTGAAAGATTTTTGATACTTGGCAGTTGGACATAAGGATTTGAGATTAGAGTTAGATTAAGAAATGCAAGTGTCAATTAAGTGTCAAAAATCATTGTGATCATTAAAAAAATTAATTCAGCTCTTGCAGAGGACGTTTAGTTTATAGGTCTTGGAACAAGTCCCTTTGTTAAACAGTTTCTAAACAGGAAAAGCCATATACCATCCCTTCAAAATACTACGTATGTTTGACTCATTATACAGTTGGCCCTTCACATTTGTGGGTTTGACTTTCATGAATTTGATTATTTGTGAGTTTTTTCAACTGTGACACCCCCCCCCCAACCACCACAAGTGCTCCTTTTGTGGGGAAACATTCCATCTTCACAGCTCTGATCACGCCCCACAGGCCTTTAAAAATCCACCTCTTATCCTCCTCCTCCTCCTCTTCCTTCTCTACCAGCAGCTGTCTGGCCAGCTAAGGATGGCCCATAGCCCAATTTCTCAGCACCATAAACCCTCTCCTGCTGCCCCTCCACACACCTAAAAAAGGAGATGGGTGTGAGAGAGGAAATATAAGGCCACCATGCTGAACCATTCCTTTTTCTTCTCCTTTTCCTGGCCTGGTTTGGACCTTGGGTGCTCACTCTCCCCACTATGCCTCGGTTCCCTTCCCACAGACAGACATACACATATTTTGATATTTGTCGTTTTTCCGTGTGTGTGTGTGTGTGTGATTTCCTGTGATCCTAACCCTAGCAAATGTGGAGGGCCAACTGTATTCATAAATGCTACACACTCAAGTTTATTTCAATGTCTATCTAACTTATTTTCAAAACAGCTTACAATAATGACAAGCAAGCAAATAACAGAAGTATATAGACTCATACTCCAGAGTTATAACCACCATAGTGAGCTCTCTTTTCTAATCACTGTGTAGGAATGGAATCAATATTTGAAAATATTTGAAAAAATGGCCAAAAGCATTTTTGTTGAATGTTAGGAAATTTTGATGCAGGGCATCCTTGGCTGAAGAGAATCTTTACAGTTCGGGACTTATTCTGTACAAAATGTGCACAGTTTTGTGTGTGTGTGTGTGTGTGTGTGTGTGCGCGCGCGCGCGTGCGTGCGCAGAAAACAGTACTTTCTGTACAGGAAAGAGCATTCTCTGCACAGAGAATTTTTTTTTTCTGCACAGAAAATAATTTCTGCAATGAAAATGTTGTTTCCTGTGCAGAAAATGCTGTTTTCTGAGGGGAAAAAACCACTTCACTGAATAAGCCCTGAACTGCAAATAGTGTTTCAAAACTACATAGTTTTCCAAGACTTTCTTGCCACAGGAAGAAAATTGCTAAAATTATTCATTGCTTCCCCTGAGGATAAAATTAATGAAAAAAATTGCATCCCCCACACTTTTTGGTTGTGCATGATTTTTCACAACTTTTTGTTACAGTTTTTTTTTAAATATAAATGTTATGTCTATTCATTTATTTTTAGAAAGTTTCCTATATAGCTTGGGAACTCAGTGACTTAGACAGCGACATTGCATGTTCTTTCTGGACCTATGAGGTTACCCAAATCTGATCAGAGGACAAGGCCTTCAGAAGCTCGTCCAGCTGTGGTATTATAACACCATTAGGTTTTGCTTCATAATCAAAGGTCCTAAAAAGTGTGTGTAGCTCTCAGCTTAGTATCTGCGACAAGGTTAACTGAAATCTGCAGCAAGCATAACCACTTTAGCAGATTGTATCAGCAGGAAATATTTAAACACTATTTAAAAGGATTTTAAATAAGCAGATTTCATTTAACACTGCACTAATGCACTGCTAGAGAAGATGATACAACAGAGATGCCACGAATAAACATATTGCCTCTCCTTTACCTCTCTCTCTAATGTCTAGTCCAGTAAATGAGCTAAATTCCACTGTTTAGAGACTTGAAGCACTGAAGTGCCAAGTTCAGTCAGACCTATATGCCCTTTGGTTTGGGGCATGCTGAATCCACAACCTGCATACTTGTAATTAATGACTCTCAGCACTGATCAATGGAAATGTCAGTGCTTGTCAAACAGGCCATGTGTTCTTAAGTTTGCACAACGACTTTTAAGAGAAATGTGTTTATTCCACAACTTAGCTTTTATCTAACTATTTTAATCCTGTGATGTTGGTACTGTATTAAGTTCTTTTTATCATTGTGGCAGTAATGATGCATAAAAGCGAATACTGAAGCAGGTAGTAAAAGTTTGGAGGTTAAATCTAACATCACACAAGTGCATAGTTGCTCATGCAATTGGACGTTTCCCTGTCTCCTTCTCATACAGACCCCCTGGGATTTGAACAGTGGATCAAGTTGCTCCGCATTTCCCTGGAGCAGATCTGAGTCATGGGGCAGGAAAACCATCCAATTGACACTGGCTACTTCATTTGACCAGGGACTTCCTGTTTCCTGGCAGACAGACTTTTAATCATTTTAAAGTTGTAATTATAAATACTAGGAATATTCTGTGCTGAAATGGAATTCAGAAACAATGTTATATATACATAAATAAGGCATAATGTTCTTTGTGTTGTCATGTGACATTTGTTACCAATGTATCTATCAAAATAAAGGTACACTTTCAAGAACTGGTTCAGAACATACATTTGGGGAGGTAGGATTTGAAGAATGGAGTTCCAACAGCACTCTCACACTTGGCTCCTCCACCGTTATAATTTTAACAATGCATCTGCAAAAGCAGGAAAAGGAGATGCACAAGAGGAGAACTGCTTTGGGGTAGGTAAGGGCTCTACCTCCCTTCTGCATGGCAATGTATGCTTCTGGTGCAGAGTTAGCTTGCTGTACCACAATCCAATCCAGTAATGCTTTCTCACATGTAACCCTCAATAACCATAAGAAAATCTCATTGAGAAGTTGCTCTCATGCACAGGATTGCTACTGTAATTTCGGATCCTTTTAATTGCAGAAAATAGCAAATACTTAGAACAACTAGTGAAAGTTAAGAAAGAAAGTGGAAAAGCTGAATTATAGTTGAACATGAAGAAAACAAAAAGAATGATCTCAGATGATTTACATAATTTTAAAGTGAATAACAAAGATGTTGAAAGGCTAAAGATTTCCTATACATCAGCTCAGTCATTAATCAAAATGGAGATTACAGATTACTCAGAAGACAACTATGACTTGGAAAGACAGCAATGAAGAAACTCAAAAGATGTATCATTAAAAACCAAAGTCAGAATCATTTAAGCCATATATTTTCCATTTCTATGTATGGTTATGAAAACTGGACAATGAAGAAAGTTGACAGGAAATTAAAATCAACTCATTTGAAATGTGGTGCTGGAAAAGAGTTGTGTAGATACCATGGATTGCTAAAAAGAACAATCAATGGGTCCTAGAACAAATCAAGCCTCCTGAACATTCCCTAGAAGCCAAGATGATTCAACCAAGACTGTCATACTTTGAACATATCATGAGATGATGTGACACTGGGAAAAATTATAGTGCTTGGTACAGTGGGAGGTGGTAGGAAAATAGGAAAGCTTCATTACAGGTGGATTGACTCAATCAAGGAAGCCACAACTGTGAATTTGCAAGACCTGAGCAGGGCAGTTTATAAGCTGGGTTTTTAGAAGTCAAAGAGAACTTGACAGCAAATAACAATGAACAGCAAGAACATCAAGGCTTCTTGGGCTCTACCATGGAGAGGCTGGACCTAAGGGAAACTATGGATCCTATGAGGGGGGCTATGGGCAAAGTGTCCTGAGGTGACCAGATAGGACAGGGACACTCTAGGGGCATCCCCAAAGAGAGGACATGACAGCTTTCCCTTTTTCTTTGATGAAATCTACATTGGGAGGGATGGGGCACATATATGTCTAAGTCCTCCTCATTTGATTCTTTTTATAAGTAGGCCTACATTCCCCATATTGCTGACATTGATAACTATTCACTTCCCCTCTTCCTTTTGATCCAGTCCACCTAGTTACTCCTCTGGGCAAGCACACAGCCAGTGGAAATTGTTAGTGCATCTCAATCCTCCTGTCAATGTTAATTTGCTTAGGATGGATGAAATGGCAGGCTAGACACAGCAAGATGGAGGAAAAACAAGACAATTGACTCAAGGGGCCATTTGGCACTACATAGTTAGTGCCATATTCCACCTATCTGTCATGGCTGCATCCTGTGGAATCCTTGGATTTGTGGTTTGGGAGTCACTAAAACCCTTTTACCAGGAATTCTAAATACTTGTCTTTAAAATGGAAATCTTGTCAGGTGTTTTCTTGGCTTGATTTGTTTGGGGGTGGAGGTTGCCTTTCCCTTCCTCTAAGACTGAGAAAGTATGCCTTGCCCAAGGTCACCAAAGGGTTTTCCATGGCTGAGCAGGTATTTGAACCCCTGTATCCAGAATCCTAGACCAACACCCAAACCACTACATCATATTGTTGTTTGTTTTTTCTTTTTTAAAAAAACTTTTGTAATGCACATTTTAGCCAACTTCTATTTTAAATTTTGTAAGCTGCCTTGGGTCCCTTGGTTGGGTTATAGGATGCGTTATAAATTGAATATGTAAATATATTAATACAGTAGCCCAAACTGGTGTTGGTTGGAGAAGGATATTTAAAATAAGGGGTAGGCAATGGTCAATTTTCGCTCCTGTGCTCCCTCCACAGGACAAGTGTTGCTAAAACAATCTACTTTTGGTTGTATAGTGACCAAAATGGCAATTAGAAATGATGTGATATCACTTCTGCTTGCCATGTTAGCCAATACGTGGCAGTAAAAATAAGTATTTGGAGGTGGTGGGTTTTGGGATTGATTCTGGGATATGTGACAGTATGTTTCCACCCATTTTGGGATCTTTTAATATAGATTTTGAGCAAAAGAAAAATGCCCCCAAATCATGCCAAAAAATGAAGTATTGGCAGGAGCATTTCTGGGACTTCAGGAGATTGTATAAGCAACTTCAAAAGACTGGGGCTGAAAAAGTGGGTTCCACAGGCCACACTTTCTCCACTTTGGATTTAAGGTGTCAATAAAGGAGGGATATGTTCTCTTCCTGCAGAGGGAGCCACTGATAGCAGCATACACTGGACAATGTGTGAGCTGGTCTTACACGCAAAGGACCAAAGAATGAAGTGCGATGATGGGTACACTGGTTGTTTATGGTAAGGTTGGTTTAAATTTTTATTTGTTTCTTCAGTCTTAGTCTTTCTCTCAAGAAGGAATGAAAGAAAACTTCCTGAAATATTAATAGCCTAGATTGTAGAGTAAGATTTGAGCATGTTCAGAAAGACTATGCTATTGTAGGTTTCATGTTTTAAAGGGATCTTTCCATTTATTTATTTATTTAAAAAGTAAATCCCCATGTGGTACACACAATGCTAAGAAAATCAGACCTTCAAAAGACATTTGTTTTATGGTGCGTAGAGATCAACTAACACAGTTAAAAAGGGGGAGAAATTATTACAGTCAGCACACAAGACATTTTACTCCTCGGATTGCCACCCCTCTCCCCACAAAAAAAGTCTGTTGTAATGGGTATGCTGATCAAATATATATCAAAGAAATGCATGCTGCCTTGTAATTTTGCACAAACTTGCAGTTTGTTATAAGAGTAAGAACATGTAAAATATATTTTTGTTCCACAAGCAAAATAAATTAAGGCTATCAATTTAGATTTCAGCATTTTGGTTTGTTCAGTGTTATGACTTATTTTAAAAGATCATGGATACTTTTACACAGGTGTGCTTCATTAGGATGAATAAAAATGGATTGCCATGGAGAAATAAAATCCAAAAGTCATGACTATGCAGAACTTGTGATGTAAAATGCTGAAGAACTACATGTATGCAGATATGGTAAGAAAAACATAATGATCATTCATGTAAGCATAAGATTTCCAAAAAGAGTATGTAACATTGCAATAGATTTTGGAGTGCCTTTTTTTTCTTTCTTTCTCAAGGAACAGAATCAAAATATATGACCAAAGTACGTAGAAAGAAAAAGCATGTGTGTGTGTGATGCCATTTTGACTGAAAGTTCTAGATTTTAATCAAAGATGATTTTATCATGGCTTTCTATTCACAGTGCTTTGGAGCAAATATTGAAGTAATATCTTGTAGAACTGTTCCAGTGTTCACCGGTCTTTGCAAGTTCTTTCTTCCAAAACAATAACATAAAGAATATTGGTGGAGTCTCCACTATGTAAGCAGGTTTAGTATTGGTTGCTTCCTTAGAAAATTCTTCTGCCTGTACTACTCAATGCTCCCTATATCAATCACCCAATCTTTATTGCATTATCTGTGACTTTGGTGCTCATGGAAAAAAAAATACAATAATGTAGCCCCATCTGTGATGAAACAGCTGCGCTTACTGAATTGAGCAGAGGCAAATGGGTGAGATTTTCACTCAGTTATGAAAATACAGAAATTCTTTCATAAAGAACATTTAAAAATTTGAATGTGGGATGAATAGAGATGGAAAGATATTTCAAAATATTCAGAAATGATTGTAAATTGTGTTTCTCAAGCATCAGGAAACCTTAACAAAGAATCCTGAACTGATGAGAATCTTCTCAGTTCAAGGACTTATTCTGAGCAAAATCTGGCTTTTGTTTGTTTTTGCACAGAAAATGTCATCTTCTCCATATGAAACAGCATTTTCTGCAAATAAAATAATCTTTCTGTGAAGAAATATGTTCTGTTCAGAAAATGCTGTTTCGCTAATGCTGACTTCACAAATTTTGTCCTCAAAAGAATCAACGAGAACAAGAAAGAATTTTAGTAATTTTCTTTCAGTTGTGAGAAACTGATCAAAAACTCATCACTAATTCTATGTTAATTTTGAATGGAATAAGTCCAGAATTCCAAATAGTCTTCAAAAACTGTGCAATTTTTGATGAGGTTCTCACAACTGAAATAAAATCCCTGAAATTTTTTGTTGTTCCTTTTGAGAACAAAATTACCTTCCCAAGGGTGAAGGGAAACTGAAAGTTTTCTCCATTCCTAGATCTAATTACCTTGTCCAAGACCACCTCCATCAGTTGAGTCAGTGAAATTTTGGAATACAGTATTGTTCGTAGATCATCAGAGTCTTAATCCTATCTTGTTTCTCAAAAACCAGGTACAGGAACTTGAAAGTGGCCATCTGTTCCATAGGGTTTCTGATCAGAGAGATGAAATCTCTGTGGACTTTTAGCAACTATTGTTAATAACACTTTTAGTAATAAACTTGCACCCAACTCTGCCCCCAAATTCTTAGAAACAGAGGTATGGGACAGTACATGGAGCTATGCACAGACTTATAGACATACACACAAAAGATTGATGGAGATCTTGCAAAAAAAAAGAAAAAAGAAAAATGACACAACAAGAATATAGAAAAACCTGGAGGCACGATATTAATTGCACCTATACTTTTGATAAATATTTATTTTTTTGGAGAAGAAAAATGCATACTAGTTTAAACTGTCATTATGTGAACCTATATCCTATTTTTCATATTATTAGCAATACATAATGTGGTAGTTTATATTCAAAAATAAATCCAAAATGTATATACCTCATGTATTTATCCAGAAACACACCAAGGTTACTATGGTTACTGAAAATCCATTACCTTTGAATACAGAATGAAAAAGTTTGACTTAAAGTGTGCACTATTTATTATAGTATACATCAACAGCCTTCAGGGGATTCTCTAACTGGACTCATTTTTCAGTGTCAGAAGTGACCCACCACACTAGTCGCTTATGGGATGTGCATGGCAAGAAATTTTAACTGCATGTATTGTAAGGTGTTCTCCGCCATCTCAAAATGCAAAAAGGGCATATGTTTAAGTACTTTGCATCAGCAGAAAATGAGCTGCATCTTTCTCCACAAACTGGAATATTTAAACAAGAATACTTTACTGTGGCCAAGTTTTAGTCCACAGGTTCACAAGAAATAGGATAGTAAAGTCCTTTCCACAGTGTCCTCCTATCCTGGCATGGGGATGGGAGAGGAGCAGGACTGCGACAATGCTTCTGCATGACGTTGTCATGGTCCCCTTTCTCTCCTCAGGCAGCACAATCATGGATTAATCATTGATGGGTTTTCCCTGTCAATGACAGGTGATTGCACCACCATCCCAGACTTACCTGTCCTGTGGAAGGGCAGGAAGCGCAATGATGGTGCTTCCTGCTCCAGCACAGCCTGGGAAAATACCTGGCTGTGCTGCGGAAAGGAGCAGTGTTCCATTATGCTCCCTTGTGCAGGGAGCCAGTCCCATGTGGAGCGGAATGCTTCCTTCATGCTCCCTTCCCAGTAGAACCACTGCCAGGATCACCACTGGAACATGATGGGACAAGGTAAGGTGTGGAAAGGGCCTAAGTCAGAACAATTATTGGCTAAGACAAAGGTATGAAAGAGATAGGAGACATTTTTCTGTAAATAAATGGATGTCTATTGGGCAGATTCAGACTCAATATCTGGTACTTCTGGAACTGCCAAGAATCAGCACTTTGGTGTGGCTGATGAACACTGGCTCCTTGGCCAAGTGGCTGAGTTACTGCTCCAATGTAGTAACAGCATATTGAAAAGGGACTGACACTGCTGCCTGTAAGCAAGCAAGCAGGCAGGCACCACTGTTAGAGAAGGCCCTTCGCTATAGAGCTAACATAGAGCCAGGCTTGCTATTGCATCACTGTCCAGACCAGTTGCCTTGGATTTTGGGGAAATGACCTACACTGGGCCAGTCTGGTTTAGTCAGCTAAATTACACCACTCCCATTTTTCTAAGCATACTCCAAAGTATATTCTCTGGCAACCTAACACTGATCCACAATGGAAATTAAGCACACTTTGTATATTCAGTATGTTTAATTTCCATTGTGGATCATGTTAGTTACTTTACGGCACTTCTCACCTTGTGTGATCAGTATTACTAACTTAGTTTTGAATGTTCTATAAAAGCTTTAAAGGAATTTCTTACTTCCTGTCACACTAATTTGCGGAGTATGACATGCCCCCCAGATTTGTTCTTAATTCACATAGGCTGCAATCCTAAACACTTTATCATGGTGTAAGCCCTGTTTAGTGCAAGGGTACTTTCTTTCAAGTAAACATACCTAGATTACACTGTTAATTGTTCAAAACATTAGAATATGTTGTACAAATTAGCATCAATTTGCTAGTCACTTGAAAAAGCTGGTCACTTGAATTCAAGTTGAAACAGGCCACAACTTTGTTAACAAAGAGCATTAACTATGTTAAAGTGAGGGGGAAAACCCAGAACAAGAAGTTGGAGTCCAGCCCAAACCCAGAGCCCTAACTCATGCTGGACCAGTATCAACTCCAGGCTTGAACCCAAACCTTTCCACACCTGATTATGGGAGCAGTGAATGGACAACACGTGGTGTACCATAACCCATGCTTTCCCAAAACTGCATGATGGCCCACCAAGATAACTTCTTCCATGTCACATTCCCAATCTCTCTTCTCTTCTTGACTCATGGCAATTGGGGTGAATAGCAACAATCATAAAGTAAGCTGAAGATAAAGTACAGCATCTTCAAAAAAACCAAAAAAAACCCCAAACAACAACAAAAATTCAGGACCAATTAGAGAAGAAAGAACCCACTATGATACAAAATAATTCCTTCCTGGCTCCCTCAGAGCTGTCAAGGTCAGAGACCAGGGCAGCGAGCCAGCCCAGAGAAGAAAGTGGGAGAGCCAGCAAAGTCCAGCCAGAAGGAGACAAGCAAGCACTTACTCAAGGAAGTTCATTTACCAGAGCACCAAGCAAAGCCATAGTCAGAGTTCCAAAGCCAAGGGTCAAGAGTCCAGAGGTCAATTCAAGGTATCAGGAACCAGGTGCTGGGAGCAAGGTACAGGCAAGAAGAGGGCTTGTAAGAAGTTTGCCACAAGCAAAGGAAAGCTTCCAGGCAGGCAGTTATATAGCCCCAGGCACAGGTGTGTCCGGTCACCGCTTCTTAAACTTAGCCAAGGAAGCCTCCCTTTGCACAGCCCTTTTGAGTCTCCACCTTGATTGGGGGCTTACTGAATCAGGTTCCAGAGCCTCTTCAGAATCAGATCCCCGTTGCTCTAAAGGAGCAGGCAGAGGGACGTCCGTGCCTGCTTGGTCCATGGCAGCAGGGGGAGCTCGTCAGCTGCAGGACTCATCTCCAGCCAGAGCCACAGGAACCAACAGCTGCTGCTCATCATCTCCACCCTGAGCAACAGGGACCAACAGCTGCTGCTCATCAGCAGCAGCTCTGACAGGGGCTTCAGTTATCACAGGGGCATCCAGCATGTGCCAGAAGAGATCCATATACATGGAGCTCTGGTGGAAGCTCAGGTGCTGATGCAAGGCTGCCCAGGCCACATAAGACCCACATCAGGTCTTGTGAGATCGTGGAACTCCCAATCCCTCAAAATCTCATGATTGTTGCAAAATATAGCCATTACAATTGGTGGGAGAATGGGAAGCAAGAAGAGTAAGTACCTTCTGTGCTTCCTGCAACTCAGTACAGCTATGCTCCCCATAGCTAGCCATGCCTTGAGATGAGCTACCCTGGAATAATTTCCTTTTTGTTGATTTATTGTGTCTATTTTAATAACAGTCCATTGTCTGTCCTCCAATTGCATCTTCAATTCCTCTGAAATATTTCTTTTTTTTAATATATTTTTATTAATGTTTCAGCAAAATAAAAAATAAACACAAAAAAAGAAAATTTGCATACAGTTTACAATCCTATCCAATATATACATTTTTCTTCCATGTAACCTATTCCGGAGCAAATAATTATTCTTGCACTTTATACCTTGTCCTCTATTTCTTAAGTATTTTTACCCAATGTGTTATTCACAGAGTAAATTTTATCAGATCTTTTGGCTAACGTAGTATAACTACTTCAACTTTATAAACTTCAGTGTAACTTCTGCTTTGTACATAAATTACATATATAACATATACAGATTATATACATAAATCATTTTTATCCATTACCTTATGTGATCACGATAGCTTCAACTATTTATAGTAGCTTCATTCCAATCCTTCTCTTTTCGATCCGTCCTTATTACACCATACAATAATGTTAGAATTCTCTCCTTATATTAAGATTTTCTCCAGTTTTGGAGAAACAGATTTACCGGAGCCCACTCTCTCTCTATTTTCACCTCTATATGTCCTCTTAGTCTTTGTGTCAAGTTATCTGTTAACTTAATTTCTTGCAATTTATGAATCCAGAGCTCAATACCCAGTGTTTCATGTTTTTTCCACAACCTAGCATATTCTACCCTCGCTAGGGTTATCATGTATAACAATACCCTAGCATAATTCTTCTTAATATTTGGATCTATCATAAGTAGCATATTTAATAAATATGTTTCAGGCGTCTTCGCAAATTCGATTTGAAGAATTTCCTCTATTTTTTTATGGATATCGTTCCAATATTTTCTTGCTTTTTCACAAGTCCACCAAAGATGGTATGTCGTTCCCGTACCAATTTGACATTTCCAACATTTACCGGATCCCACCTTATAAATCTTTTGGAGCTTAGAAGGAGTCATATACCATCTGTGGAAACTCTTCAAGTAATTTTCCTTGAGACTTTGAGCAGCTGTGAATTTATTTGTTAGCTTCCAGCTTTCTTTCCAGTGTTCAAGCTCCACAGTATGGCCAATATCCTGAATCCATTTGATCATTACCATTTTTACGGTCTCATCTTCTCTCTTACAGAGTAGTAGTGACTTATATAATTTGGCAATTATTCTTGGTGGGTTCTCTCTTATGATTTTTATTATTTCAGGATGTTCTTTCAAATTAAAACCATACAGTTTCTGAAAGATGTTAAATCTCTCTTTCAGCTGTCGGTAGTTCCAAATTCAGATCTGTCCTTGATTCTTGCCGTTCCATTTGTTTGTTCAGTGATTATGTCTTCATATCTGAGACAATTATTTGTATTTTTCCATCTTCCATTGAACGCTTCTTGCGGAGAAGCCCAGCCTGGAATCCGATTAATGAATATTGTCTTATAATTGTTCCAAACTGACAAGAGACATTTTCTGACATAATGATGTGAAAAATTTTTGCCTATCTTGGCTTTATCATAACATAAGTACGCGTGCCATCCCATTCTTACGTCTGAACCCTCTAACGTTAGCAGTCGTTCATTGCTTATATTGATCCAGTCCGCTATCCAAGACATTGCAATGGCTTCATAGTACGTATAAAAGTCTGGGGCTCCTGCTCCTCCTCTAGATGTTAAATCCGTCAGAATTTTCCAACTGATTCATGGTTTCTTCCCTTCTCAGATAAATTTGGTTATGTCTTTTTGCCACTGCATAAATGGTTTTTTATTGCTTATAATGGGTAAGTTTTGAAATAGAAATATCATCTTTGGTAACACACTCATTATAATGGCAGCCAATCTTCCCATAAATGAAAGTTTCTGTTTCGTCCAATCTTCTAGGTCTTTCTTAATTTCTTTCCATTTTCTTCTGTAATTATTTTCGTAAAGTTCATTATTTTGTTTAGAAATCCAAATTCCTAAGTATCTGATCTTCTTGGCTGATTTAAAATCCATTATCTCAATTAATTTCTCTTCTTCTTTTTTGGTTATGTTCTTTGTCAGGATTGTGGGTTTTTCTTTATTTGCCTTGAATCCAGATAATTCACCAAATTTGCTCATCAGTGCATTAATCCGATTAATACTATTTAGGGGCTCATCTAAAAACAGTACATGATCATCAGCGAAGGCTTTTAGTTTGAATTGGTATTTTTTCAGTTGTAGGCCTTTCACTCCTTGATCGTTACGTATTACATTGTTTAATATTTCCATTGATGTTATAAAGAGAAGCAGGGAAAGTGGACATCCTTGTCTTGTCCCTTTTGTGACCGTGATTGAGTTTGTTTTTTCTCCGTTAATGATTAGTTGAGTTATTTGCTGTTGATAAATCACCTCTGTCCAGTTTATAAATTTCGCACCGACTTCCATTTTCTGTAGTACCGCTTTTAAGAACGGCCATTTAAGCATATCGAATGCCTTCTCGGCATCTATGAATATCATTGCAAGCTTCTTTTCATTCTGTTTCTCGTAATACTCGATTATGTCAATTGCTGTTCTTATGTTTTCTCTTAAAGATCTTTTTGGAAGGAATGCATTCTGATCTTCATGGATTATGTCTGGTAATATACATTTTAATCTATCTGCCAATATCGCTGCAAAGATCTTGTAGTCGGTGTTTAATAAGGATATCGGTCTATAATTTTTAACGTCTGTATGGTCCTTACCCTCCTTAGGTATAAGCGTTACATTTGCCCCTTTCCAAGATTGTGGTATTCCTGTGTGTAAAGCTTCATTAATGGTTTTTTGAAGCAGAGGGGCGAGTTCATGTTCGAATGTCTTATAAAAAATTGGCGGAAAACCATCTGGCCCTGGGGCCTTGTGTTGTTTCAGTCATTTTATTGTTTCAACTATCTCAACCATAGATACTGAATGGTTAAGTATAGCTTGTTTTTCTTCAGAAATCTTACTTATAGAACATTTTTCCAAGTATTTGCTTATTTTCTCAGTTTCTTCCTGTGAAACTGATTTTGTATTGAAAAGTTTTTTGTAATATTCAAAAAAGGTTTGTTTAATGCCTTCTTGATGAGTAATTCTTGTTTCCCCTTTTTTAATTTCCAAAATCATTCTCTTATTTTTTTCTTTCCGCAATTTATGCGCTAACCATTTTGATGGTTTGTTAGCGTGTTCAAAAAATGCTTGTCTTGCCCGTATAACTTGTTGTTCTATTTCTTGAAAATTCTGTTCATTTAGTAGTGATTGGAGATATTTAAATTCCTTAACTAGTTTCTTTTCTTAATTGTTTATCAACTTCCCTCATTTGATCTAAAGTTTTTTGCATTTTGACGTTCTTTTCTTTCCTTAATTCAGAGTTCCATTTTATGAAAAGACCCCTGAATACAGCTTTGCCTGTATCTCAAGTCCACTTCATAGCGACATCAGATGTAATGTTTTCTTGGAAGTAATTGTTGATTTCTGTCTTAGCTCGTTGGATATATTCTTCCTTACATAATACCTCTTCATTTAGTCTCCAGATTCTCTCAGTTGCTCTTAATTTCAATTCTATTTGAACCGGATTATGATCGGAGCATAATCTTGGTAAAATTTCCATATTGATTATTTTTCCAAGAAGATTTGATGATGCTAGTATGATATCTATTTGAGACATTGTCTTATGTCGCTCCGAGTAAAATGTGAAGCCTGGTGTATTTCCTTCTTTATATCTCCCTACATCGAACAAGGAAAAGTCATCCATCAATGTAAAAAAACTCTTTGGTAATTTTCCATTTTGTCACATCGATTTTTTTTTGGGCTGACCAGTCATTAACGGGATTAATGACACCATTTATGTCCCCCACAATCACAAGATTAACTTGGTTAGCGTTTTGCATATAGTTAATAAGTTCTTGGTGCATTTTTTGGAAAAAGTCTCCTTTTGCACCATTGGGTGCATATACATATTTTGTTTTGTAAACTGCTGATTTCAACACCAATATACTGTCCATTTTGGTCTTTAAAGATTTCTTTTGCGGGGTATTTGTTGTTTATTTACATTATTACACCTCTTTTCTTCTTATCAATGGTTGACGCAAAGCACTGGCCCAATTTAAGATTTCTTACATATTTCAGATCTTTCATACGTATTTTCACTTCCTGCAGGCATATAATATCAAGATGTTGTTTTGATAGTGAAATATTTGTCTTCTTTTGAACTCTGAATTTATCCCTTTAACATTCCAAGATTGAATTTTAAAGGGCATGATGATAGATATCTAGGTCTTGATAAATTATCCTGTCTTTAACTTACAATTCTATTTCTTCCAGTTCTTCTTCTTCTTCTTCTTCTTCTTCTGTTTCTTGTATCTCGCCTTCTGATTGATATTCGTTATCTTCAACAAATGCTTTTGCTCCCCAATCCGTATTTGTTTCGTCAGTTGACTTGTTCTCCTCAGACCTTTTCACGTAATTTTTTCCCATACTTTGTCCTTTTAGTTGCTCTTCTTTTTTGGGTACCTCTGCATGTTCAACGTCTCTTTTCAATCATTCCAACATTTCTTGTGCCTTATGTATTGAATTAATTTTATACCTCTTCTGACGGTAAGAGAACAAGATTCCCTCGATTTTTTCCCCTTTGTATGTAATTTTATTTCTTGCCAAAAAATTTGCTAGAGGTTTATAATCATGCCACTTTTTGAGAATCTCACAGGGTATATCCTTGAAAATTTTAAGTTCGAAGTCTCCCACCATTAGTTTCTTCTTGTAACTGGTGTGAATTATCTTTTCTTTTATCATAGTTCTGGTAAAGGAGACAACTATGTCTCGAGGTAGTTTTCTTTCTATTGCGGTTTTAAATGTAATTCTGAACATCCGATCCAATGATATCTCCAAATCTCCTTCTGAAATTTCAATAAATTCTGCCAATGTCGGTATCAAAATCTGGTAAAGGTTTCCCGAAGTGCTCTCTGGCAGTCCTCTCAATTTTATGCATCTTTCTCGGTACCGAAGTTCGTGAGCTTCAGTTCGGTAATTGTCCTCTTCTTGTTGTTTGCTGAGCGTTCCTATTGACTCCTCCAACTGTTTTGTTTGTTCTTTTATGTTTTTCGTTTCTCCTTTTAGTTTTGTTATGTCTTTAACTATGTTATCGATCTTCTTACCTATAATCGTCAACTCTTGTTTCATATCTGCACGTAATTCGGATCTTGTCTCTTTTAGATCCTTTCTGATCTCTGCTTTGAAACTTCTGAACTCTTCCAGCATCTGCATTATCAATTCAGTTGATTTTGTAGATGCCTCTATTGATGTCCTTCTCACAATGGTTGCAGTTGTGGTAGCAGCCTCTGCAACATTTGCTGATCCTTTTCTAGTTCTTTGATCCATCTTAATATGATTCACTAGTAGTTTGTTTCGGTACTGTCTCACTGTTGGAGTACTCTCTCAGTAGTCAATATCCAAATTATGTCCATTCCACCAATTTAATTACTCATGTATAAGCGGTTCATATACAGTTTTAGTACCTATTATAAACAACTCTTGTGGACCATTCTTCTGAACAATTCATCAATATTCAATCTAAACAGTTCCTTCAGGTATAGTGTATGAATTCAGAAAAAAAAAAAAACAAATCATTCAGTGTCTAACCAGGTACTTCAAATATATAGAGTTCACTCAATATTCAAATACAGACAGTTCATTCAGTATTTGCTATTCAATGATCGATTTTTCAATCCAGTAATCACTGTTCAATTCAGTTCATTCAGTTCAATTCAGTAATCAGTATGCAATTCAGTTCATTCCATTTCATCCAATTCATTCCATTCCATTCAGTTCAATTCGATCCAGTTCGTCTGTATGCTATGTACTATTTATAAACACTTATTAATCAATAGAAATGGTGTATGTATAAGCAATATATGTCTTTGTCTATATGAACAGTGTATGTAGATGAAAAGTATATATATTAATAAACAGACAGTTTATAAATATATGAATTGATAAGCAATATGTAACAAATCAAATATGCACTATTAATTCTAACTATTTGTTACTTCTCTATTAGCTATATATATGATACTTAAATCCAGTCGGGTAATCAATTGTTCAATTAATAAAAAAGAAAATCTATTAGTTAAACAGTTAATTCGTCAGTTAATATTTAAATCAAATCAGTTAGCAATCGACTCTTATTTCAAATATAAAAAGCACATGAACACTTGTCCTTGGAGGGGGGGAGGGTAACCCACCAGTCGCATTAAGAATCAGACTTTGGAGACCACATGCTTTCAACCTCACTATTGAATCTGTACAAAGTTCGATCCTCGATAACATATCTGTCTCTTTTTTATGCAAATCTTGACAACAGATCCAAATTAAATTAGGGCAAAAAGTCTGTAGTCACGAAGTTTTACGGTAGTCTTTACGTTGTTTTCCAACTCTAGCCGGATTCAAAGTCTGTCTGCTGCCTAGTCTCTTGTGGTCTCTTCACTTGTTGCTCAATGGTGTTAACGGCGCTTTGTAGCGGGGTAGAGATCTCTGTTCTTCTCTCCTCTTACACCTCCCAAATTAGCATGGTTTGTACAATCCCGAAGAAAAACCCCCCGAATGGAGCCTAATCCAAGAATATCCTCAGATGCTCATAAAAGAAAATATTTGTAAGTCCTGCTTTCTCCTGTTTTCACCTCCTTGTATTTTTAATCCGGAGGCAATAGATAGCACACCACGTGGCGGCGGAGAACAGAGTAAGGGAACTTGTTCTACCAACTTATTTTTCCAATGTCTACAAGTTCAAAAGTCCGCCTAACGATCTTAATTCGTGGACTCCAGTCTTTAATCTTCAATAAATTTCCTCTCTTAGTATATCAGATGTTAAAAAAGAGATGTTCTTGTATAGTCTATACGTTCCTATGGCTTTTTGTATTAATGCTTACAAGAAAGCAAAAAACAAAACAAAACAGTCTTATGTTCAGGACTGGAATGAAAGTAACTTACTTTGTCCAGGGCATAAGCAAACAGTCACTGTGAATAAATCCGATGAGTCTTAATGTTATTGCTCTGTCAAGGTTCTTTTTAATCCTTTAGTTGAGGTTTGCTGAAGTTTAATTTTAAAAGTCAGTAGCGGCGCTTTATGCTGTTTTTGGCAACAATGACATGGCTGTGGAAGGCTCTTCAGTCCCCTCACACTCCGTTCGCTCCTACAGAGTCTTCGCAGGCTTTCTGTAGGGGCTGGGAGCTGGCATCCGGACCCCCTCCAAACCCCACTAGAACCCTCTTTACCGGGAGGGTACTTCCACCGGGTTTGGTGACTTAATTCCCGGTTAATCCATGTTGTGTGGCAACTCGAAGCAGAGCTAAAGCTTCGGGCTACCTCTCGCGTCCGCCATGTGACAGGAAGTGAATTCCTCTGAAATATTTCAAAACAAAGAAATCTTGGAATCATGTAAGTTTTACAAACTCTGCTGGTACAACTTGGGCTATGCAGGGAAAAGATATTTGAAATTTTGCATTTTCTTCTTCTACCTTTAATACTTTTTGATAGTTCAGAAATATATTCTTCTTTTATGTGTAATGGCCTCTGATTTGCTTTAATAAATGTACTTATTCCTTTTGAATTGTACATTGTGGTCTGGGTTTTTAACATCTGTTTATATGCCTCCTGTGTTTACTAAATGTGCTAGCATACCTTGGACATATCAAGAAAAGACATGACTCACTGGAAAAAAAATAATAACTCTGGGAAAAGTGGAAGGTAGTAGGAAAGGGGAAGGCTTCATTACAGATGGACTGATTCAATTAAGGAATCCACAGTCTGGAATTTGCAAGACCAGAGCACAGATGTTTAATAACAGGGTTTCTGGGAGGATTCCTATTCATAGGGCCTCCATACATTGAAGCCGATTTGACAGCATAGAACAATAACATATGCATACTGCAATGGTTATTATAATTTACAGCAAGCTGATGTGATAACCCTGTAATATTGGGGCAATGCACCATGTGCCAAAAGGCATTTAAAGATGCAAATGAAAGATACACACACATACATATAAAATATACATATACATATATATATATGAATGCATACTTCAAAAAAAAATACATCATACACTTGTAAAGGGAGGCTAGGCTTTTCATGAGTTTTACTGATCTTTCTAGTTAATATTATTTTATCTGACGTCCTTTTAACCTTTTTTTTTTAATTTACTTACATTTTATTATTTTTATGTTCTTAGTTACTCTGAGTCCTAGCTATTTCTTGGTGTCCTGAGACAAATGTACAATATGAAGCAAGCTAATATTTTATGAACTACTTTGAAAAAAATGCATTTGACACGTGGATTTAAATACATGTACAGATTTTTTTTTTTAAAAAAGTGGTAAACTAATATGAAAATCTGTTGCCTTTCTGGTGTCCCTACCACCTGCCCATCAAACTCTTTTCTTCTCCACCTGAATATGTGGTTCTGCTGGATTGGATTATGAATGCATTTAAATCTAAGCATTGTAAATTAAATGGTCGAACATAAGTGGGAATAAATTGCCTCAAGTATTTTAACTTAGGTATTTGGAGGATCAGACTACTGGTGTATAATAATGCCCTCATTTGGAAAAGGAGTTGGTTCTGTGCCAAATAGGAAGCTTTTCAAAATATGAGCAACTATGTTATCATTGAAAGAGGAAACAACTGCTGGGGAGAGCGGGGAAGGAACAGAAGAGGAATATAACACTGCTAACCATACAAAGCAGGTTTGCTTGGAGTTCTCTTTATAACTTTTGCCAATGAAACGAATATTCATTCTTGCTAATTCTTTATTATACCTTGTGACCTCTGCTAGACTAAAACAGCTTTCTCTCTGCCCCTCCCCTTTTATGTGTGTGCCTTACAATATTATTTAGACAACCATCTATTTGTTTCACATGTTACATCTAGCTTTGATCTCTCCTAGTTAATGGAAAATGTGACTCATAAATGCTGCATAACAAACAAATAAATAAATGGCTGGGCGCCAGAGCTCCAGGCAGTGGTTCTTAATGAATAGTTTCCCAAAATGGACTTGCAGCAACTCTACAGAAAGGGTCTCAACAGCACGCTCGCACAGAGCCAGTGTTTAAAACTTCGTGGCACTTGCTACAGCTTGTTTTCCCTCTTTGCACTGCAGATAAGCCGATATAATTGGATATATACTTCCTCCACGTTAGTCCCAACAAATTCAAATGGATGCCCAGACAAATATGTATAGAATTGGACACTTAGTCATTTGCACTTAGATTACAGTAACTGAAGTAAGCTAAGGAAAAAAGAGGGGGAGGTGGGAATGGGGGAGAGAAGCTGGGTAATTTTTAAAGCAGCTGAAAAAAATGGGATGATAGAGAATTAATTGGGATTGTCCCTGCCAAAGTGGGATAGTTGGAGGGTATGATAACACTATTATGATTTTCACTGGTGGTAAATGAGTCATGAGAGAGAGCATGCCAGTTTTGTAGCTGATGGGGCAGCAAATGATAGAGCAAAGACCTTAGCAACTAATTTAACCCATACCATTCCTTGGCCAAGAGTCCAGCTATACAATGCAGGGAAAACAGGGTCCCTGAGCCAGGGTGCACCTTCCCATCTCAAGAGTGAGTCCTGTGCAATATATATCTCCAACAATTGTATAGCACAGAAGCAAATAAAGAAAGGTGCCAAGGCATGACCCATCTTTCATCCTAACAAGTAAGTTGCTAAAAGGAAAGCTTGCTCCCCATCTGTTCTCAACTTTGAACTATCAGGCTAAAGCAAGACTATCTAGCAGAGTTTCCTGAATGCAAATTAAGCTTTTCTATCTACATCACTGGACAAGAGACCCAGCATGCTGCAGTGGTTTGAGCATTGGATCATGACCCTCGAGACAAGGGAAACCCTGTAGGTGACCATTGGTGCATCACACACTCTCAGCCTCAGAAACCCCCCTGCTAGGTTTGCCTTAGGGTCTCCATAAGTCAGAAACGATGTGAAGGCACACAACACACAAAAACACACACATCACTGGACACCTGTTAATGTTTGGAAACAATGCTAAAATGAACTCTAAAACCTTTCTGATTCGTAGCAAAGGGCATGTTCATGACAACATATTATATTTCTGAGAGAAAGGCATTCCACATAATGGGTGCCACAACACATTATGCAAACCTTCTCCAACAAAATATCTATTTCCTAGACTACATAAATATTGCATGTTAATTTGTATATTGCATATCTTTTACGTTTTCATATTGGTGTCCAGTACTTGACAATTTTCAGAACTGAGCAGTTTTTTGTTACCCCACTGGAAAACCCTGTCCCGGGGTCTACAATTTTGATATGAAAATATGATTCAATGTGCCTGAGAGGTCACCCGGATGAACATGTAGGCAGCAATGGTTGAATGATCGAAAACCAGGTCAGGCCAGTAAAATCCCCAGTCACGTAGCCCCAGGAGACCTCAAGTTGTGCAAACCCACAGTAAACAGAGGGTCCTCAGCCACTGAGGAGCCAACTTAAGGAGATTAGCATCTTTTCCCCAAGTCGAGCACCAATAGCAATAAAATCCTATCAGGCAAGGACCATCTACATAAATTCACACCACAACCCAATGCAACTGAAGATCCTAAAACTTTGGCAACACCTTGTGATCTCATCATGCAAAAGGAGTTGACATCATGGAGCTTCTTTTCCATTGCAACACCCATTGTTCTCCCTGGGAAAGCATTAGCCCTCCAGGTACTTTTTCCCCTACAAATAGTCCCTGTTTTTGAGTGGTTCTTTGGATCACTCCCAGTCATCCCAGCTGGCCA
This sequence comes from Cyclura pinguis, assembly GCA_030412105.1. Taxonomy (NCBI): domain Eukaryota; kingdom Metazoa; phylum Chordata; class Lepidosauria; order Squamata; family Iguanidae; genus Cyclura; species Cyclura pinguis. The sequence continues at coordinate 40,533,968 of CM059599.1, forward strand.
TTTCTCTGTCTGTTGAGTAATCCCCTCAGCCCTTTCCATGCTTAGCTCCACTTCTTCACTGTTTTTCCCGGACCAAGGACTTCAGGAAAAGGTGCAGTATTACCTCAGCTACAACCTCTTCAGTATTCTCCCTGTCCGGTTTCCTCTCTTTTGCTTCTTAATAGGTCTTGCATGAGTGTGTGAGTAATTGTGTTGCTGTGTGAGACTTTCATTCAATAAAATCATTTTATTGGACATCTTCGTTTGGTTTTTGGCTTGGCCTGACCCCGTAAAAACTGGGTAAAAAGACCTCGCTAGGTTACCCTGCCTCTCACATTGCTATTGCTTGTGCTCTGGCTAGTTTCCATTCCCCATCACATGGAGCACATTAAGGCATCCCCCACAGGACCCCAGAAATCAGGGTAACATTTTAAATACTAGTAAATAAAAGATAAATAATATATGGGTCGCAAAGCAACTCACCCTTGACAATATGTTTGGTTTCATTTCCAGTATAAATTAGTTGAGTGTCCATGTACAAAGAATATTGTATTATAATCCCATTTGGTGTTTTTGGTGGAGCCCAACTCAGGAACAAAGATGTAGGGAATGAAATAGCTGTGGGTGGCTGGACATTTTTTGGAGCTATGGAAAGAAACAGATGATAGCTTTATAACACAAATGTAGGCTGGCATTCAAAGAAATACAGACAATGAAAACGAAGACATTTCCAATTACTTACTCATTTATGGATTACATCTATATCCCGTTACAAATGCTTTAATGCCTTTCAGTATTCAAAAATAGAATGAAAGTGTATTTATCTAGATACTCGGTATAAGTTATCTATTCTTCACCTTCCATTTTGACAAATATATAAAACAGTGGTTAAGAATAGGTAAGATAGATAATAGATACAATATGCCAATATAAATCCTATTGAACTACCTGTATGCTCATCTTTGTATCAAATACTTATTGACAAACCCAACAGTTCTTGGGAGACTGAAAGAGGATGAACCCAACACCTCCCTGCAACATATATATCACTGGAACAAACATATCTACAACTTTTATTAGTAACATGGGATGTCAACAGGGAACATTCCTGCCAACAGAAAGAACCTGTCTCCCTAGCCCATCTTCTGGGAGAAACTGTTGGCTGGCAGCAAACTGGGAGTTTACATAAACATAAAATCTCCCTACTTTCCATCTGAGTGTTAAACAGGCCCAACAGGTCCAAGCTGTGCCTACCCCTACGTGCTTCACTCTCAAGATCCCTTAAGAAGAACCATAAGATGGGGAAAAGAACAGGCAGGCCCCATCCCCTCCAGTGCTCAAACTGTTTTGATTGCCTCCAACATTTCACAGATGAAAACTGGGACACATATGGCCAAGTGGTCAAGTTGGTTGAAATTGTTAATAAGGAAGAACACATAAGGTAGAAGAGACGGCAGCATTTTGCTTTTGCCTCAGCCAACTGGGACGTGCAAAACCCTCCCCTTCCTAACCTCTTCCCCCTCCCCCACTGAGCTGGTTGCAAACTACTTTTCTACTTTTGAACTCAGTTTGCAACAACTGAAGTAAGCTGAGGACAATGGGGAAAAATTGGAAAAGGAAAAAGAATCTGGGATATTTTAAAAGCAGCTGAAAAAGTGGGACAACAGAGGTTTAATTGGGACTTTCCTTGCCAAACTGGGACAGTTGGAGGATATGTGCTTTCCAAACTTGTAACAAGGCAGATTGACAAGACAATAGTCAAGAAAATATATCAAAATGTGAACAAGATGATGGTTATAAAGGAATAACTTCCAGGAAAAATAAAACCCCGAGAAAGGAATGGTGAGCACAGTTGTTCAACTGGAGTACCCTTAAGTGCTTCACGGATGTACTGGAGTGAAGACTGTGGAAGTCTGGCCAAATGGCTAGCAAAGCAGAAAATGAACCTGTACCCTGCCCTCCCATGAGTTATTACTAAGTAGTCAGGAAGGCAGTGATGTGCTAAGATAGTGGCTATTGCTCCTCCCCACAGACCTGCAAATAGAGACCCACGTAAGTCTGGGCACATGCTCCTTAAAGCAACAGCAAGAAATGCCTTCAATGGAGTGGCATTTGAATGGCATTTTCCATTCTGAAGAAACCTTGTTAAGCATTTTTTCCCCCAACTGAACTCCACCCCCATCATTGCTGATGATGTCCTTTACATTATATCATTGTTGTAAGCTGTGGATCTGAACAGACAGTCTGATCATTCATGAGCCATTTGTGTAGCATCAGCCAATATTGGTTGGCAATGTGCATGCTAAATGATGAATGATTCAATGGGGAAATGCTGAAAGCTGGAGGGTATGATTGTTGTCAGTCTTCCGTATCATCAATGTATTGTTACTATGCATGCAACATGAGCATCCCAGAATAGAAACTGCTTACATTGACTTTGTGTCCAATCTTTCTGAGGGATAAAACACAAGTTCCCCATGGCTTTCTTTGATTTTTGTGAAGGGAAAAAAAATCATTATATACAATACAGTACATCTGCATAAATGAGATTATTTTCTGAATCAGCTATAGAATGCCTGTTTTGACTATTACATGCATTCTGAAAAGATAAATAAGAACTAAATGGTTTACAGAAAAAAAACCTTCACAAATATTATTATACTCAGCAATGATAATACTGGAGTTGCATATTTATGTATTTACAATTTGTATTTGTTTTTTAAAAATATCCAGAAATAATCTGATTTCATTGACAAATGGTAGCAGAGTATTAACTTATCAATTCTCTAAAGTAACAATGACTGCATTTAGAACATCGTAGGAGCTTCTTACTGGATTTAGGGATTTGGAATGGGACTTAGCATCTACCGACATACTGAAGTCCCATTGCAAATGGATCCAAAGAGTATATTTCAAATTAATGCTCCAGCACTAAAGACTGTGAGTGGCATATGAGAACAGAATCACATAAACTATAAATACCACATAATGATAGAATTGGAGGACTCATCTACGGTGCCAATTTCTTGCATTCACAATTTGGGTGCTGTCACAAAAATGGAAATGCAGGAAAAGGGATCTGTGTGAGGCACAGATTGAGAAAAACACAACAGTGCAATTCCACAAAATCCCTCATGTTTCAAGTACTCCATGTTTCCTCCTACATCCAAATCCAGAAATCCGAATGTCAGACTTGGCTACCCAAAAACTATCTTGTTTGATTCAGTAGTTTATCAGTAACTAGGTACATCAACTGTTAGCAACTAGAAGCTCTCTAAACTCCACGCTTAAGATGTATGGACTGCTGTCTTTCTAAAGTGTATTGCTTCCAGTTGTTATGACATGGTTCCTAAATGAAGCCGACAGACACTGAAGAATTTACCTAGCATACAAAGACAATTAAGAAAGGCCTGAGCTTGTACAACTGGCATAAAGCCCTGCAGGAAAGAGAACACTTCTTCACAACAAATAGGCATAGAGGTTGATCTGATGACTTCCTTTGAGTGTCACATGATTCAGAGCAATAGTAGGCAGCAGATCTAGAAAGATGTATATCAGCCAATGGCACTGGAGTTGCTTTATAGTTACAGGGAGCATAGGGAGGGTTGCCCCCTTAGTTTCTTATACTCATAGAATCAGGGAGTTCAAATGGACTGTAAGGATCATCTAGTCCAGCTCCCTGCCATGTAGGAATCAATAGCTAAATCTTCAAGGACTCCAATTAAAGATTGTCCATTACTGTTCAGGCAGTCCCACTGTTAAACAGTTCTTTACATCAGGAAGTTCTTCCTAATGTTTCCATGGAATATCTTTTCTTGTACTTTGAATCCATTCATTTGTGTCTTAGTTTCTGAAGGAGAAGAAAATAAGCTTGCTCCCTCTTCTACATGACATTCCTTTAGATACTTTAGATACTTAAACATTACCAGCTCCCTAAACTGTTCCTCATAAGACTTTTTTTTTTGGCCATCTTGGTCATCCTCCTCTGGGCACATTTCCAGCTGGTCAATATCCTTCCTGAACTGTGGTGCCCAGAAATGGACACAGTATTCCAGGTGTGGTCTGACCAAAGCAGAATAGACTGGTACCATTACTTCCCTCAGTTTGGACACCATGCTTCTGTTGATACAACCTAAAACAGCCTTGGCTTTTTCGGGTGATGCTTCACATTGTTTAGCTTGTGCTCCACTAGTTCCCCTAGAATCAAGGGCCTAGATCTTTCTGACATGTACTGTCATCAAACCAGGTATCACTGATTCTATATTGGTACATTTCATTTTTCATGCTTAATGTAATACTTTATCCCTACAGAAATTCACTTTGTTAGTTTTGTTCCAGCTCTCCAGGTCAGTTTGAACCCTAACTCTGTGCTGTGGGATCTTATTTACCCTCCTAGTTTGGTGTCATCTGCTGATTTGATAAGCATGCTATCTATTCCATCGTGCAAGTTATTTATAAAAAGATTGAATATCATAGGGGCTGGGACAGAACTCTGTGGCACTCTCCTAGTCACTCCTGTCACATCCTCCAGTTGGCCTGAGTTGGCAGCAACAGCCTTGATTAATCTCTGTCATTCCACTTTTAAACTAATTTTAAAATGTCTTACTTTCCCTCTCCTCCTCCCACTTTCCTCCTTTGTCCTCAGCTTACTTAAATTGCTGCAGACTAATTTCAGAGTGCACAAGTAGTTTGCAAGGAGAAAAGGACAAGGAGGTAGAATGTTGCTCTTCCTAGCAGGCTCAGGCAAAAGTAAACTTCTGCAGGCTCCTCTAGCTTGTGCATTCTTGCTATCTTGACCGCACTTCAATGTTGCTTGGCCACACATGTTCCAGTTTTCATCTATAAAATGTTGGAGGGTATGTTCTTTCCTGGATGAAGAGGAACTGTTGGTGAGCACTCAGTAGGTTCAGGTAGTCAACCAGTTACAAACTCATCTAATGGTAGCATTGTCTAACCCATGTTTTACCAGCTTGTTTGCAAGACTATCATGTGGGACCTACACAAAAGCTTTACTGAAATCACAACATCTACAGCTTTCCCCTAATCTGAATGCATGTATAACTCCACAGAGAGAAAAAGAGAGAGAGAGAGAGAGAGAACAGATCCACTGATGTAGTGGTTTGAGTGTTATGACTACGACTCTGGAGGCCAGGGTTCGAATTGCTCCTTAGCCATTGAAACCCACTTAGGCAAACCACCCTTTCAGCCTCAGAGGAAGGCAAAGTCATACTCCCTCTGAACAAATCCTGCCAAGAAGACCCCATGATAGGTTCACCTTAGGGTTGCTGTAGATTGGAACTGAGTTGAAGGCACACAACAACATTCTTTACTAAGAACTCACAAAGTGAATATTCACTTAACTGTTTTTTCCTGGTACTGATGTCAGACTGACTGGTAAGTAATTGCTTGGATCCTTTTTTTTTTTTTTGGTATGTTGGTTTTTTTTTATTACAGTTTCTAGAAGGCTACTGTAAGCTTGGAAGCAGTTAGCTATTGATTTCATTAAGGGTCCTCTTTGCTTCATAATTCAAACACTGTTTCTGTTATTACTTGACTGTACATTCCAGGAAGATTATGTGAATCTCCTAGATGGAGCTGCCTACAGTTTCTTTCTGTGATGAGCAGAACTCAAATTGGGTTGCCCTTTTTTTTCCTGCTAGGGAAAATGTATTTTAAGCTCACCCTGTCAGAATGCTTGTTGCTTTCCAAAACGCTAAGAAGGGAAAACTATGAAAGTATCCCCTTCCTATCCACCCCTCCCTAACTTCAGCAGCCAGGATCCTGAGCAAAGTTTCTGAACCTTTTTACGTATGTAGAAGCCAGGAGGTACAGCTTGTCATTTAAGCTTCTCCTGCTGAAATTCTCTCTTCCATGCAGCTATTAAAAGCTTCATGGTCTACTGAGTTATCTCCAAGCACAATTCAAAATACTGGTTACTTAGGCCTAGCCTATCTGAAAGACCATGGCTGAGATCCTGCACAGTCCAACATAGTACAATGACAGAGCTCATTCATGTGGCCACAGAGCTTTGTCATCATAGTTACATCCTTCAATTTAACCTCTCAAGCCAGACAGCTGGACCAACCAAAGGACTTCTGAGATGCTGGAGAGCAGGGTGCTGGGGTCACTGCCTTTGCTTTTCATAGGCCCTTTTCGTACTTTACCTTTTCCCAGTGCTGGGCTGCGTGGCTCGCGCAGGAAGCCTTGGGAGGAACGCTGTCTCATCCCTCCTGCTTTGGCTCTGCAGCTGGTCGCGCGAGCGCCCTGCCTCTTCCGTTCACAGTGCAGCCTGGGACCTCCCAGGCTGCACTGAGGAAAGGACGCGTGACCGGCCTGGCTCCCGAGGCTCCGCACGCCAGGTAAGTGCACGCCGGGCCCCGGAGCAATGCACCATTTTCGGCTTTGCACCGAAAATGAAAAAAATGCATGCGTGGTCTGCGTCAGGCCCTTGAGCATTGCACAAATGTGAGTGCATTGTATGGACCGCTCCTCACATTTACGTGACACTCAAGGGGCCCTTTCGCTTCAGAAATGCCGTGCAAAAAGGGCCATGATTGTTTAATGACCTCTTCTCCAGCATCTCAAAAGCCTTTCACTTGTGCAGCTGCCCGACTTTTAAGGTGAGCCTGGAAAGCATCTGCAGTTGTAACCACGGTGCCATAACTATAAATGTGAATTTCAGTATTTGCAATATCATGAGTCTTGTTTATGACATCGTAAATACAGACAGGATGCCTGAATTTTAAGATTCTGAGGGGAGGTCTTTGACTCGGTCTCACCTCCATCAGAAATATTGTTGGTGAGGACATGGAAGAGAACTTTCTCAGCATCTGCTCCCAGGTTATGGAATTCCATCAGACAGGAAGCTAGATTGGTCCCTTTTCTGCTCGCTTTCTATAGGGAGACAAAGGCTTCCTTATTTACCCAAACCTTTGATAGTTAACCAGCTATTGTAGAAGGTCTTTTAATTGCAGTGATTTGTATTTTATCATTATTATTGTGTTAATAACTGCTTTTTAAATTGTTTTAAACTAATGTTTTTTAATATGACTGTTTACTAATTCCTTTGTAACTTTTATATTACCTATTGCTCTAATTATATTTGGGTTTAAATTCTAATGAGTCCCATACCATGAGAAAGGTTAAATATTCAATGAATGAATAAATAAATACATAGCTCAGCCTGTTTTCATTTTGACCACCCTATAAATCAGGGGTGGGAATTGCGCAGCCTTCCAGATGGGGGACTGAAACTCTCAGTATTATTCACCATTGGCTGTGCTAGGTAGGATTCCTGTAAGTTGCAACCTAAAAACAGCTGGAGGGCAATTGCCACCATTATAGAGAAAAAGAGATAAGTCCAACTTTTTTGGGGCATCCAGAGTTTACATTTCTGGGGCAAACATCTAGGATAAAAAGGCATAATGATCTAAAATGGTTGATCATGTAATAAACTGAATGCAGGAAAATTCTACCATCTCTTATCAAGTGGCAATTGCAGATTCATTCGGTAGTAAGCTGATATCACTATCTTTTACTCTTGGCTCAATCTGAAGTTAAAATTTTGAAACAGGAATTTCCTAACACATAACTACAACCATAGAAAGAGATAAAAGAAGGCTGTCTCCATGTGCAGACAGTCCTGTTTTAGAAACAGGGGGGACAATTCTATCTTATTTTTAGCAACTAAATGTGAGGGAGTGTAATCTTTCTCTCTGTTACTGGCATGACTTTGTCATCAATATGACAAGTAATATTAGTTTTGTATTGGAAGCAATGGGTTTAAACTAGCATAAATTTAAAATCAGGCTCAAGTTATTTTCTTTTATGTTTAATAGAAATGTCCTGCAAATCTGTTGAGAACTCTTTCTTCAGTAATTGATGCACAGAAATTATTGAGCTGCTCTCTCTCTCTCTTTCTCAAGGCAGAACTAGAACATATTTCCTCTTTCTTGCTACTCTGTGGCTAATGCTAGCTTCAGAAAGTATAATTTATGCTTGCAACTTTTAAGTTTCAAGTACAACAGATTAATAAATGGCCCAATTGGCATTTTGAGGTTCCATCAGGCTGAAATAATTGTTGCCTGTGCTGGTGTTTAGCAGTTAAAAGAGACCATGGAAATCAACCGTTTGATTCTCAATTTCATACTGTGCCATACAATCAATTCTTTTTAGTCAGACTGTCTCTAGATTTACTTCTGAGCCATAGTAAAATGAGGAAGCTTTCATTAATCTTTCAGATGCTTCATATTAATGACAAGGCTCTTGCATGAACAATGTAACAGCAATTAAAAAGCCCATTAATCTGCATTACAGCTATTAAAGATGCATGTCATTAAAGGGTATGGAGTTTGATTCATTTTAGCACCCCCCAAAAAATGGAGCAATTATGGTCTGGCAATGCACTTTGTCATCAAATTAGGTTGGGGTTTTCCAGCAAATGGCTTTGCAGCATTTAGCTCCTCTCCTATTTTATTATTCATGACTGAAATGTGGAAGTCAAGACCTTTGAAATTACTTTACCTTCTTGTGGAGTGGAGATGTTCAAGGCATGCGAGCTCTTGGTACAGCCAGCCAAAGTGCACGCCGTTAGGGTTATAGCATAGTTTGCAAAGGGCTGCAAGCCTGTCAGCATCGCTGCAACAGAAAGAAGCAATGCTTTTTGTGTGCACGTACACAGTAAGCAAGGATCAAGGTGCATATAGATGTGCCTTAAGATTGCTGATCACAAGAGTAAATCTAATTGTACACAATTACAATAGACAGAAATATGTTGAGCTTGGAAATATTGCTGGCCTTATTGGGAAAGTTCAACTTTCTCAGAGGTTTTCATCTTATTTAGATGTTCCAAGATTGGGCCAAATCAACACATACAGAGAGGATCAAGACTGTGCCCAATGGCATCATCTCTGCTGTGTCTATGTCAATCATTTCATGCATATGAATTCTGTGCCTACTATCTGTATCCTGCTTTTTCTTTTTTACAAAAAAGAAATCTCACATACAGAATGCCTAACTAGATTTAACAGCTGCATAAATGCAATTAATGTACATATCTATCTATCCTTTCATAAATGTCAGCCTTGAGAAAGCCTGAGCAGCCTCCAAGGCTTCTCATGATGAGGAGCTTCCCCTGAAATGAAAACCACACCTTCAAAAAGCTTTCCTTTTTGTTGGGATCAACAAAAAAAAGTTAAAACTTCCTCTTCCCATCCTGTGAAGTTTGCTAGTTGCTTGGGCTTTTCCAGAACAGCTAATTACATAACAAAAATAGACATATTAATCACATTCAAGTCTAGGTTGCTCCAGAACTTACAAATGTAGGAAAAGCAAGGCATGTAATAAAGCAGGATACAGCTAGGAAGCATAGCATTCATACGCATGAAATGATTAACATAGGGATAGCACAGGTGACAACATGAGGTACAATCTTGATTCTCCCTCAGTGCGTTCCTATGAGATTCCATATTGAGACCAGCAAGAGGTCTCTTTACCACAGTACAAATCCCCCCCGCATTCACACATTAATGTCCTCCCAATTTTAGATTTTTTTTTTTTTGTAAAATTAATGGTTTTGCTGTAGGTCAGATAGAGGGGCGATCGCAAATATGCATCACACAGTGGTAACCCATCTGCTTTGCACAGAATTCTTCTTCATGACATTTCCTAATACAATTTTTCAAAAATCAAACAAGTGAAAAATATTAGAGACTAAGATAGATAATATGGAAAGCATTTTTTAACGGGTATTTCTGTTTGAAACAAGAGATCATGAATAAAAACAAAAATCTTTTGGGTGGCTACATTTCAAAGCACTGTCAGTTCTTTATGTTTGCTGTGATGGCCTGCTCAGGAATGTAGTCAGCAAGGCATTTAAGAGTCTTAAAAACTAAAAATTGTCAAATTACAATAATAATATTTGCTATGTATATAGCTCTTGCAGAGTACTAAATGCACTCCTGACACTTTACCTCAGTAATCTTTACAGTAACCTTATAAGATAGCTTACTATTTTTGCTGTCTTGTTGAATGTGGGCTGAGGTTGAGAGAAGAAGAATATTTTATGAGGTAATGGAATGTCCAAGACCATTTCATGAGTTAAGAGAAGAGAAAAACTAAACTGGATTTCTGTGGTCTCTTAGCCACAGCAAGGGAGTGAAATGATAAATGAAAAAGTAGGGAAAGATATAAGCATCTCACCACCTCTTTTCAACGATTACCTTCCTAAAGTCTTTTTTTTTCTTTTGAGAAGTAATCACTGAGTTTTAAATATTTACAGATTTTTTTGTTTAAATGCATAGTTTAGTACTCATATTCATGATATAACCAATAACCAACACTCTCACTACTGTTCCATTCTGTACTTCATATGTGATCACACACACATGCAGGAGCACATACAAACATTTGCAAAAACCTACCCTTTGACATGGCCTTGTTTAGGCACAACACAAGGTCTGAGTGTGTAAGCAGTTTTGCTGCATGTTTAAATGAACTTACCACAACTGCTGGCTCATTGAAGTGCCAATGGTGTGCCTATCTGTATGTAAATGTGATTGTGCACTTTGGGATCAGGAATTCTAAATAAAACATCTTTGGAGTTTCTGAGATATTCTTATTTACTGCTCATTCCACCAAATAATTGACAAGTTGAGACAGACCATTTAGTTGTTAGGGGAACAACTTTGCAATTATCAGTTATTCTGAGCTAGCTGTACATGGGCTAAATCACGCACATATCTGCATTAATCAATCAGTCAGGAAGCAAACTACCATCATGTGATTCAGCATCAAGAACTGTAATTATTTGTTTTAATGCAAAACCAATGGAGATTAAAACAATACAGAAAAACCATCATTTCTCCCAGTCCAGAACTATCCAAGCTATGTATATGTGATCACAGAATATTTATATTTTGATTACCCAGCTGTAAGTGAATATGAGGGGACAAAGCCCAATCCAAAGTGGATGCTTTGAAAGTAATCACCTCTGGGTTTCAATTTCAATTGCATGGTATTTTATATGTTGAGAAAAGCCTAAATTGTGTAGATTCTACCTTGAATAGAAGAGGAGAAATTTCAGATTGCATTCACAAAATTCTTATGTGGCGCTTTGTTGGTAGATGATGATGATGATTACACAATTGTTTTCAAAATACATCCTTAACAGGATTAAAGAAACCAATAGTAGAGAAGTGTCACCAAATTACAATAAAAACTTTCAAGTCAGGTTTGCAGCTCTGTGCTTTGACAATGCAAGCAATGCATTGCTGTGCAGGGATGATAACTGGAACACATTACATAAAATTGTAATTTAAGATGGAATTTGTACCTCTGATCAAATCATTACTATAACATTTATTCCACAATCTAAATGTATTTACTTAACCTTCAAATAATCACCATAGCTACTGTTAGCTGTTGAAGAGTGTGTGCATTTTTGGGACATCCTGTCTGTGTGTCTGCTGATAGCCTGTGCAACTGGTGTAAACCGGTGTTCCATCTACTGAATTTCTGGCCTCTCTTAGCATGCAGATGGCCATATTTTGAACCAGCTGAAGTATCGGGACATCTTCAGAGGCAGCCTCCCTCTCCCACTCTCCAAAACCACATAGCGCTTCTCTGTGTAGGTACAAGGCATTAAAAATATAAAAATACAAACCATAACTATGAACTAGGGGCAGCATATGAAAAAAAATAATAAAACAAAAGCAACAGCAGAACTTGAAACATTACAGTATGTAAAACTAACAGCAAAGCAGAAATCTGTTATGACTGAAAAGCAGTAAAAAGAAATTTTAAAATGCTTGGGAAAATAAAACTTCTTTATCTAGTGCAGAAAAGATTTCTGTGCTAGTGCCGGGTGAACTCCTCTGGAGAGGGCATTCCACAGATAGAAATGTATTGTTGAAAAGGCTCTCTCTCAGGGCAGCTGAATGAGAGCCTCAGGCAAAGACCTTACTGTCTTTGTAGGTAGGTATGAGAGGATGTACTCTTTCAGTGACTCCAGGTCATTCAGTCTTTAAAGATTAAAACCAGCACTGTTTAGTTAGGCCCAGAAACAAAGTAGCAGACAGTGCAAATGAGAAATTACTGGCATAATCTAATTATATTGACCAGTCTCAGTGAGCAATACATCAGTCCCATGTTGTACTCGCTGAAGTTTCCAGATTGTATTCTAAGGCAACCCAATGTATAACACATTCCAATAATTTAAACAATAAGTTTACAGGGAAAGAATTGAAAGGCTGTTCCTGTTCTCGTAGAGTAAGGCCATTTCCGCACTAGACTGTTCTAGTGCTATTATTCCACTTTCAACATCCTATGGAATCCTGTGGTTTGCAGTTTAGGGAGGGGACCTTGAGTACTTAAATGGCCCAGGTTTTGGTGCAGCAAAATCCCAATGAGGAGTGTAAGAAGGGCATCTCCATACTTTACAGGCTATGCAAACCCTTCCAGAAAAGGCTGAGCGTCACTTAAAAATCAGATACACTGTTCTTCAAGAAAATATACATGAGGACCAGAATGGCTTCTTACCAAAGAGAATAATGCAAGACAATATTAAGACAGTGCTAAATATAATTGAGTATTATGAGAAACATAATGAAAGAAAATTGGCAGTGATATTTGTAGATGCAGAAAAGGCCTTTGATATGATTAATTGGTTATTCTTGAAGACGGCCATTAAACAGGCGCAAGCCGGAGACAAATTTATCTCTTGGATTCAAGCAATATACAGTCAACAACAGGCACGATTGATTATTAATGGAGAGAGAACAAAACAGATTGAATTGCATAGGGGAAGAAGACAAGGTTGTCCCCTATCTCCGCTGTTATTTCTCATGACATTGGAAATACTTAATAATGCCATAAGGGAAGATAAAGCAATAAGAGGACTTCAGATAAAGAAATATCAGTACTAACTTAAAGCATTTGCAGATGATTTGGTTTTGTTTCTGGATGATCCTCTTAGCAGTATTCAAAGGTTGATGGATATTGTTCAAGAATATGGAGAATTTTCTGGATTCAAGATAAACAAGGAAAAAACAGTGCTTATAACAAAAAACATGAGGGAGAAAGAAGAGAAGGAACTTGAGCATTTAACAGCTTTTAATAAAGACCAAAAAGCAAAATATCTGGGTGTCTGGATTACAAAAAGAAATAATGAACTATTTCAGAATAATTATGAAAAAAAATGGAAAGAGATAATCTAGGATTTGGAGAAATGGACTAGAATGCGACTATCTTTGATGGGAAGAGTGGCAGTCATAAAAATGAACATACTTCCAAAGATGAATTACCTTTTCCAAAATCTTCCTAATATTACAAATACTAGGCCTTTTATACAATGGAAGAGAGATTTAACTAAATTTATATGGCAAGGGAAAAAAACAAGAATAAAATGGAATATCATAACAGACTCAATAAGAAGAGGAGGGTTGGATCTACCGGATTTACAGATATATTTCAAGGCAGTGGCATTTACATGGATAAAAGACTGGATGAATCTTCAAAATATGAGAATGCTGACATTAGAGGGAGCTGATTTAAGGAGGGGTTGGCATGCCTATATGTTCTATGGGAAAGCTGCAGTTGACAAAGACTTTGTTCATCATTTGGTAAGAAAATCACTACTTAAAATATGGACTGACTACAAGAATAAGAACATTAGGCAACTACCTACATGGGTCTCCCCTCAAGAAACCTTCTTTGGAAGATGGTCTGATTCAGATAAGCGGCTGTGTTATGATGACATATTAGAAATGACAAATCTGAATCTTTTTAAGATGAAATCAAGAGAAAAATTGGAATCAGAAGGAATAAAGTTAAACTGGTTCCCTTACAGACAGTTAACTGAGAGATTCCAGATGGATGTGAAAACTTATGGAATAGAACAAAAAGAGCAAGGAAGAATGTTGAAGTTACTGCGGGAAAACCCGCCTCATTTACTACCACATGTATACCAGGAGATTTTAAATCAAGAAAGAGAAGAGGAGACAGTCAAATCAGCAACGATATTGTGGGCTCAAAATCTCGGACATCCAATTCAATTAGAGCACTGGGAACAGAGCTGGCAACGGACACAAAAATTTACTGCAGCTCAGAACCTAAAAGAGAACTATTATAAGCTTTTTCATAGATGGTACATGACACCAGAAAAATTAAAGAAGATATATAATACGGGAACAGGTCAGTGTTGGAAGTGTCAGGAGAATGTTGGAACACTATTTCATACATGGTGGTCATGTCCTAAGGCTAAAAAATATTGGAATGATATACATAATATGATATGTAAAATATTGAGGGTTCAAACTGATAAGAAACCTGAACTGTACTTATTAAATATGACACACGTGTTATATGGAACTGTTGCAAAGAAATATTGGCGAATAATGCTGTATATGATTACAACAGCCTGTATTGAATATGCAAGGCTATGGAAAACTGAGCAGATAACTACAATAGAGCAATGGTGGGCAACTTTTATTGAAAATCAGAATGCAGATATAGTCTCTCAGAGATTAAAAGGAAAATCAGATGATGACATTAACAAAGAATGGGAAATTGTTCTGGAAATGGGTAGGGTGTTGACAGGTAATAATTCTTAATTCATGGTAGCATGAGTAGTTAGAAGTAAAAATCAGTGGAATATCATGGAACATGTAAAGTAGGGTCGAAGAGCAGGATCTATCTTGTATGTTAACAAATGCAATGCGATGCATAATGTTGATATGTCAATGAAATAACACTATTGAAATCCAGAGAGGACTGGAAGATAGCGGTAATAGTCCGGTAAAATGTACAATGAGAAATGTTGTTTTATACGATGTAATCACAATAAAATTAATTAAAATGAAAATCAGATACACTGAAATATCTTAGAGCCATCAGTCTCAGGCTACTCAACATCAACCCTGAGACCACCTCCACCATTTTGAGGTGTTTGGAGGCTGATACACCAACATAATTCCAATTCTATTTTATGCACTCATTGTTAAGCAAAGGCACTCATAACTGTAGAGTATAGGCTGAGGAACACCCAGACCAGAAGGATGGAATCTTTATGAATGAAAATACCTTAGACCACTGAATGGTATTTGTTGATTGAACAATTCAGATATTGTTCAGGTACCATGTTGCTTAGGAATACTGAAAAGAAAAATATTTCACCTTAAAACTATCCAACCAGACCACATTTTAAAAAATATTAAAACAATAAGAAAATAACTGGGCAATTGATTTTTATTTCACTTGCTGTTGGGCAATTGTGATTTTTTTCAGTGAGATTGACAAGAACTGTTTTAGAACCTTGATTGTACTCTATGGTACGGTTTATTCATTTTCTTCATTTTCCTCCAGTAAATTAAAACAAAGCCTCCAGGTTTGTCTTCCTAAACAGATACTAAATTAAATATTACTAATAATTAGGCAGGAGCTGTTTTAATAAAATTGAAAACTTGCTTTGCATAACAAGTGGACCTCTTTTTGCTAGATATGATTTCAGTTTGCTGCTACCCTCTTAACTTTACATCCATATTTAACAAATGACATTATTCAGTTTCATGGGGTCACTGTGTCAAAATGTCTGTGTTAGGATTTTAATTTATTTCCAAAGGTTCCCTTCACTGGGCAGAAAGAGTGGTACCTTCCATTGATTTACTGTCTGTAATCCACCATGTGGATTTTTTAAAGACTGGAATTTTTGCTGCAATTTTTTTAAAGGAAAAATCTGGCTGCATTGCAGTGGTATCATCACCGCAAGATGACAAGGGATCTGAATATTGTTGACACAAACTGAAATCTTCTGGCACTCAGAGAAACTTCAGTATGAATATAATGTTATATTCTGTAGAAATTGTATTTTTCATATTATTTTTAGTATTTTTAAAGTTTGATACCTGCGGGAGCATTAATATTTGAGAAACGATGTCGACTAAATAAAAGATGAAGAAAATTTAACATGTGTTAACTGTTTAAGAAGTTAGAAGTATTTGACAAAGATAAGAAGAATAAATTTCATCATCATTATCATTATTATCATCACCAGGAAAGAAATGTTGTTGTTATAATGCCTTCAAGATGTTTCTGACTTATGTTGACCCTAAGGGGAACCTATCAGAGGGATTTCTTGGCCGGATTTGTTCAGAAGAGCTTTGTCTTTGCCTTTCTCTGAGGCTCTGAGTGGATTTCCACGGCCAAGTATGGATTCAAACCCTGGTCTCCAGATTATAGTCCCATGTTCAAACTACTAAAGTATGCTAGCTCTCTCAGAGAAGTAAACTTCCCACTATATTCTGTGCTAGTCAGGCTTCATCTGGCTAAGGAACATGGGTATGTTCAACCTGACAAAGAGAGAACTGAGGGGTGACATGGTTGGACTCTTTAAATATCTAAAGGACTGCCACAGAAAGGAGGTTTATCCTCTGCTGCCCCAGACGGTAGGACCAGGTTGAATGGCTTTAAGTTACAGGAAGGTAGATTTTAACTGAACATTAGAGGGAATGACTTGTTGATAAGAGTGGTTGAACAATGGAAAAAAATTACTTAGTGAGGTGGTGGGGTCTTTTTCTGTGGAAGTCTTCTGGGCACTCTGCAGCGGGGGTTCCTGCACTGAGTGGGGGGTTGGACTCGATGGCCTGTGGGGCCTCTTCCAACTTTGTGATTCTATTACTCTTCTCCTCTTCCAGGTCAAATATTATGTGTCATGCCAAAAGGGGAAAAAAATTATGTCACTGCTTGTTGTAAAATCTACTCAGTTACAAATCACACTCTACATGGGAAATATGACCATGGAGCTTCTAATACTGAGCAGAGATCCAAGGGTATATCTATCCTGTGCCAGCAGTCACCCAAGGTTTAGAGCTCTCTAATTAGAGTCTTTTATCAGTGGCCACGAGCAAAGTGTACGAGAGTTTGTTAGCCAGTTGTCAGTCACTGTTTCACAGTCTCAGTCCATAGTTAATTCAGAGTAACAGTCCAGTAGTGAAGTTCATACACAAAGATAGGGTCAAGGTTTCTGGGAACATGAGCAAGGTTTCTGGGAACATCCATTTTCCTATTTATATAGGCTAACAGCCTCCCCCAGTTGTTCTGCCTAATTGTTGCATCCTTTTTGTTTTTGTTTGCTCCAAGTCTTCTGGGCTCTCTTTTTCACCTACACTGTCTGCTGCAAGTATTGTCCCTTTCATGTTTCTATGTGGGAAGGGTCCTGTCTGGGTCCTGGGAGATCGGCATGACAGTATTCACACTACACAAGTATGCTAACTTTGATACTACTTTAACAGCCATGTTCACTCCTTGGAAATTCTGGGATTTGTAGTTTGTGGAATGGCATATAGACTTCTGTGCTGGTCAGCTGAAGTGCTGTAGGTCAGTGGAGGGGGCTAGAGCTCAATAACAAACAATTCAAAGCCCCTGGAAAATGTTGGAAATGTGATGAGAAAAAGGGATTTTTTTTAATATGTGGTGGACCTGTAAAATAGCAAAAAAAGTTTTGGAAAGAAATACATGATGAAATACATGGTTTTAACTTTGAAATGAAGCCAGAACTTTATTTGTTGAATATGTTAGGGCAACAAAGAGAAATAAGATCTCATCAAAAGACATTCTTATATATAATAACTGCAGCAAGATTGACTTATGCTCAACATTGGAAAGAAGGAAAATATATTGATATAAGAGAATGGAAATTCAAAGTCCTGGATATGGTAGTGACAGAAAAGCTAACTTTTTAACTTAAAAATAAGCCAATCCAGGGCTTTGAAAGAGAATGGCGAGGAGTATTGAACTGGATAAAAGAATGAAATAGGGGGAAAGAAAGAAAGGCTGTGAGAAAGGAGGAAGACAAAATGAGGTGGTAAAAGATAAATTGTAAATAGTTACATATAAGCTAAAAGTAATAGTACACGATTGTTATAAAATGGAGATAATGTATGGAACGGAATGTTTATATGGAATGGAATGTTAAACTCAGATTCTACTGGGAAAATTGATGTCTGGAAGCGGGGAGGGGTTTTTTTTATTGTTTTTTCATTAAGAATTATAATAAAAATTAATTTAAAAAAACAAAAACAAACAAACCCCTACCAAACTACAAATTCCAGGATTCTGTAGCAGAGATCCATGGCTGTTACCAAAGGTTTGTTTTTATTTGGTGCCTTCAAGTTATTTCTGACCTAAGGTGATGCTAAGGCAAACCTATCATAGGACTCCCTTGGCAAGATTTATTCAGAGGAGGTTTGACATTGTTTTCCTCTGAGGCTGAGAGAGTATGACTTGCTCAAGGTCACCCAGTGGGTTTCCATGTGTGAGTCTCCCAGAATCCTAGTTCAACATTCAAACCTCTCCACTCTACTGGCTCCCAGCTGATATCAAATGTATAATATGCATATCCCATAGATATGTAGTCACAGATATTCTGTATTTGCATATGTGTGGGGCAAGGTAAAACAGACCCCAAATAAGAGCAAATAGGCTTTTGTGACAAAGATTTTGGGTCTCAAATCCATTGCCGCAATATCTATTCCGCTGTCATAACTAAAGCACAATTATGTTTTAAATTTAAAGTTGTTTCTCAAAAATCCAGCATAAGCACCTATGACAGTCTCACAATATTTTTCTAACAATGCATAATTTAATTTGCTCAGTTATAAATTAGTATGTGTGTGTGTGTGTACATCAATGATATGAGGCTTCTCACTTTATTCCACAGGATAGGCAGGCGTGGAGTATAAATTTCACTGACTGACTAGAAGTGCAGAGGAAATGAGTGGGTAATGAGAGCGGAGCAGCCAGTTCTTTAATTGAATTAAAAGCTGGGTGACACCAATGCAGACACCTGTCCAATTACAGACAGGCCAAGGTGTTTACCATTGCTGTACAAGCGATTTGAAGATGACAGAAATCTTTCCGCCCACAGATTAACATAATGAAGGAGAACAGATTACAGTGGATGCTAGCCAAACAGCTAAGTTGGCAGCTGAGAGAGGAGGAAAAAGTAGCTTACTGAACTATGTAAAGAAAAGAAAGTGCACTTTTTTGTACTTATCAATACTGCACACTATTTGCATTTGCCAGCTTGCTTTTGTGGAGTGGGGGAGCAGGTGGCTGGGGTGGGGAGAAGCAAACAGAAAATGTCTGAAGATCTATATTTTGCTAAGACCAGAAAGGGCATAGATGACGTTTAAGACATCACCCAATAATTTCTACAGAGTCATTCATTCCAGGGATGGATGGATGGATGGGCAGATAGATAGATAAATAGATTTATTGTATTTATATGCTGCCTTTTCTCCCAGAGTGGAACCCAAGGCACCTGATTATGTTAGATGGTTATGTATCTTTCATTACTTTCTGCACACTCTCCTTAACAACATTTTTTTCAATGACAGAGCAGGAATTTCAGGTACGAGAGTTGTACAAATGTTTTGAAAAAGGTAACTTACTAGAAGCTGTACGAAATGAACAATGAAAAAGATGCAGTGGGTACAATCAGCTCTTGTTCAGCCGATCTTATTTTGTGTTGCAGGACCTCCCTAACTTCCCAAGCCACTTCTTGTACTTCTCAAGTACTTCTCAAGCCAGAAAGTAAACAATAAAACATATAGATGCAACATATACATATGATTTGTTATTGGATTGCAATCCTGAAACCACTTAGATACGGTAGATTCACACATAGTTCTACTTATAAATGACAATATAGAAATACATAGCAGGGCCAGCACATACAGCGGCTTGTGATCATGGACCTAGTATCATTCAAAATGAAATAAATTAGGTTTTCTATGCTGCCTTACTCCAATAGGGTTGCACAAAGGGGGGAATCCACAGACCCCAGTGCAGTTCCAGATCTTGCCCCACTCTTCAACCTGCTGCTATATCCCCAATATGGGAATTTTAATCCCTCAAAGCTTATTAGGAGGAATATGGCTTGTGATTTTAAACATAATTCACACTCTGGGCTTGTTGTAGGCCTTTATGTATGTGCTTTCAAGTCACCTGTTGACTTATGATGACCTCATGAATTCCATAGGGTTTTCTTAGACAAGGCACGCTCAGAGGTGGTTTTGCCAGTTCCTTCCTCTGAAATATAGTCTTCAAAGGGACTTTGAAAACAGGAGTTAGCAGCTTTCCATTTCTTTTTCTTTTTTAAGTTCTTTAAAGTCTTCAAACAAAGGCATGGAGTGCAAAGTTATGTTTAAATAGGAAAACACACACACACTCTTTGCAATTACCAGAGCATGTAATTTGTGATTTTGAGGTAAGACTTTTTCATATCCTCCAGCATTACACAGATGAAAATAGAGACTCAAGTGGACAAATAACATCAGAACTAGCAGCAACTGAAGCTGGCATATATGTAGCTAAAAGGTAAAGAGAGGTATTTGGGACTCTGAGATAAGCTGAGAATTTCAGATTGTGCAAAACTATCCATGATTATTCAGGCTGATCCATGAATATTGGAGTCTATGTATGGGGTGGGCAGTGTTGCCTCTAAGGTCTCAGGGAGAGCAAAAATGGGTTGTAGAAGTTTCCCACCCCACTGTATAACAATATCATGTGCCAAAGCATTAGAATGCAAGAGTGAAAACTTTGAGGTTAGATATGGACACAGATCTTTAGCCCTGACCCTTAAACATCTCATTTCTTCTCAGTGTCTACCATAAAGCAATTCTTTATACTGGTATTAATATGTAGACAGCAACAGTGGCTGTTGCTGGGGTAAGGAGATACAAGTAGAGTGTGTACCCTCTGTATCTGCAAGGGTTCCATTCCAGGACTAATAGCAAAACACATGGATGTTCGCATCTTATACACAAATGAAGGTGGTGTGCATGTGGATGGTTCAGCATGTCTACATTCATGTTGCCACCATTTTAAGAATAGGACATGGCATTCTGCAATAGCTGGAAGTTGTAGATGCAGAGGTTATTTATACAGAGGGTCCACTGTAGTAGTACTAGTATATGAGAGATGTGGCTGCTAGCCAGAAGTTGTTGCTGGTCTTCTACTTCCCCAGAGTTTAACACTGCAAAAGACAGAGGTCCAGAAGTTGTGATGGCCTATGTTGTGTCAGAGGCCTCCTCTGATTGAACGCTTTTACAACCACTAGTATCTATTAACACCATAGAATTTATAGGATGAAGTTCCAATACCTCCCTGCCTCTATTGCAAGTTCTCCACAACAGTAGGGTGGTACCACTTCTCCTTTTGCAAATATACATTTTGGGAAAGGAGGTTTGACATGGAAGTTGCCATAGGGGTGTCCCAGGTACAAGCACTCCTTAGTTACAAGGACCAAGGGTATTGCCAAGACAACCAAACTGATATTCTCTATTTTGCCATTTCATGCAGTGGCAAGAAAACAACCTTAGCACAGCAAAACAAACGTGCATGCTTAGTTGGTTTAATAAAAGTGATGTGTTTTCTTCATTGCCCATACTCATTCTAACGACAAATATTTATCATGCTGGCTGGCTATGTTATTCCATGATATCATTGCATTCATTATGTGATTCCTAATGGGGGATGGATGAATTTCTGTGTGAGTTTTGCTTGTATTCAGTGGTAACTATCCAATTTCTGCATTTCTATGCATTTTTAAAAATGTGCAAAAAGAATCATTCTTTTTCATAGGCAACACTAACAACTAACAACTGTCTACATAATTGTTTAAACAAACTTTCCCGACATTTTTGCATGCTACTTTTGAGACCAGAACTATATTGCAAGATTTGGTAAAGCACACAGTCCAAAAGATAACTGTGTTCTGAATAGCAAAAAATCCAAGAAGTGCAAATTAGAAGAGTTTACTTAAAAGTTGTTAGGAGATCATATTCTCCACTAGAAATCAAGAAAGGCACTAGATTTTTGTGGATACATTTTCCTTTCTCTTTCAAAGCCCGCTTGAAAAAAATATCATTGCAGCTCTGTATGAAAGTAAAATGACATTGCAATGTTCAGTTTTGATGTGAAGAAAAATAACTCTTTATGTCTTTGCTCTAAAAACATGCAAATGCCACATTTAGATGGCTGATTCATACATTTGCTTCCTGAGAGCAGATAACAGAAACCCTGTGTTCCTGTTTCTGTTTTTAAACCCTATCACTGGTGAGTCACACTTTCATTGGTGTTAAGCGCTAATGCATTTTGCATTAACGGTTCGTGGTGAGATCTCTGGATTGGCTGGTGCCAAAGAGCTTGATAGAGATGCCAACACTCCTGCATTACATGGGATGCTAACACTTTGAAAACATCAATAATGCTTACTTTATGCTTATCGAATGCACTTTCAAGCTGATCCTTTCCATCAATGGAAGATTAGAGGAAACTTCTATGGTGCTACTTCTGACCCTGCTTTGACATCTGTCTGTCTTCTGCTGAATTTACATTAGATTCACTGATGGCTCAAAAGCTATGGCTAGAGACTCTCACTTCTATCTTCTGCTAATGCTAAGCCTACACTTGTGCAAATGATGCCAAATGTTCTTACTAACATGATATCACAATCAGCTTGATACTAGAATTTCAGATTTTCAGAATGCCCTCTCATTCCAGCAGAGGCATTGCTGGGATTGTGACAGGATGATGTGTGAGAGCCTATGACTGAAGGTGTTTGCAAAGAATTCATTTCGCTTCCCTGCCTTCTCCTTATTGTTCTTTAGTATTGCTTTTGATATTTACCATTCCATATAATATTATAATATAATATAATATAATATAATATAATATAATATAATATAAAATATTTCCCCCACCACCAAAGCCTTATTTTTCCTATACCTTCTTGGATACTGACCTGTAGTATACATTTGGAGCTTCTGTCATTGTTGTTTGCGTAACTGGGAAGCTTTCTGGAGAGATCTGATTCTCTTGACTTTCCCCTTCAACTACCTTTTTAAAGTTCTCCTCACTTTTCAATTCTGACTGATAAAATTTGAAATTCTAGTATTCTAGTATACTAGTCTGGAAGGATGGAGCATGTCCCTCATGCTCCCTTCCACAGGTGGCCAGTCACATGTGCACCTGTGGAAGGGAGCATGAGGGACATGCTCCATCCTTCCAGACTGCAGCTGGTCTTCTTCCCATGCTGCAGTAGGGGAGGAAATGCATAGATCACGGCTCTGGCCCTCCTCCATGTCCAGCTCCAACAGAAGGCTCTCACAAACAAGGGTAATTAACTGAGTTTTTCAGTCAATGATATAGCCTGTGATTGCACCAGCTGGCAATGTGAGAAGGGTGTGACCATGCTGACATCACATGGGAGTGTCATGGTCCCACTCCTTTTGCATCCCCATGCCAGGGCACCACCATCATGCAGAAAGGGCCATAGAATGTAGTATATCCATGTGTTAAGGTCAGAGATCCAGGCGGCGAGCCAGCCCAGAGAAGGGAGAGGGAGAGACATCAGAGTCCTGCCAGGAGGAGTCAAAGCAAACAATTACTCCTAGGCAGTCCATTTACCTAAGCCTGAGTGACAAGCAAAAGCCATAGTCAGAGTCCAAAATCCAGGGGTCAGGAGCCAGAAGATCAATCCAAGGTATCAGAAGCCGGGTGCTGGAAGCAAGGAACAGGCAAAGAGAGGACTTGTAGAAAGTTTGCCACAAGCAAAGGAAAGCTTCCAGGCAGGCAGTTATATAGCCCAGACACAGGTGTGGCCGGTCACCGCTTCTTGAATTAATCAAGGAAGCCTCCCTTTGCTCAGCTCTCTTGAGTCTCTGCCTTGTTTGTGCGCTGATTGACGCAGGCTGCAGGGCATCCTCGGGATCAGAGCTGGATCCCTGTTGCCCTAAAGGAGCAGGCAGAGGAACGTCCAAGCCTGCTTGGTCCATGGCAGCAGGGGGAGCTCGTCAGCTGCAGGACTCATCTCCAGCCACAGCCACAGGGATCAACAGCTGCTGCTCATCATCTCCACCCTGAGCAACAGGGACCAACAGCTGCTGTTCGTCATCAGCAGCTCTGAGAGGGGCTTCAGTTATCACACCATGCTTTGGCTGACAGTTTTTGGAAAGGAATCTGAACCACAAAGGCAAATAGTTTGGATAAGAGATAAAGTTTTAAACTTTACCAAAAAAAAAAAAAAAAAAAAACCCTGAAAACTCAGAAATCACTAGGCCCAAATGACATACTTCCAAGAACAATTAAAGAAGATAAATGTGAAATTGCTCATCTTCTAACAAAAATATTTAACAGAAGTCTCTATACTGCAGGATTGAAAAATGGCCAGTATACAACTACGACCCTTTCCGCACGAGGCGAGGGAATCACTCTGTGCCATTACCTACTGCTTCTTCTGGGGTCCGAAGCAATGCGGACTGTCCCTGAAGCCCTTCTGCAGGGCTCCTCCTTGGTCCAGGGCGAATCGGAGCAGCGTGAGGTCTGTAGATCCACACTGCTCCGGCTTCCAAAATGGCTGCTTCTGGTTGGTCGTGGGTCCCGACCAACCACTGAAGCTCACCACACCTAAAGCCCACCCTCCGCAGATCGCAGGCTCGCATTGGTGCGAGCCTGCGAATCTGCACAAGGGAGCAGGAACGCAACAGTGCGTTCCAGGAAAATAAAGACCTGGTTTTTGCGGTGTTTAGAAAACATGCTGGAGCACCAATTGGGGTCCTTTTGGAGTGGACTGAGGTGTGGATCTCCGGTAAGTAGTCCGCTCCTAGTCTGCTCCAAGGTGCAGACGACCTCCGTGAGAGGACGCACTGCCCCGTTCTAATTGCCTGGTGCGGAAAGGGCCTACAATGAAAAGACAAGTTCTTTATCAGGGAACATTGCAAACCCACCCCACCCCCCGTTGTTATAATAAAGGCAAAAAACCCTGGGTCAATTTATTCCATAGTCCCATAAACTGGAACCATAGCAAGCATCAGGTAAACAGGAATACAAGGAAGGTGGGAGAGGAAGCCGGTGCTAGAGTGAATGGCTGCAACACAGAGCAGGGACCTTTTACCTAGGCTGCCTTGGAAGGGAGGCCTGCATTCTAGAAGCAGCCACTAAGAAGAGTTCTTATGTTCTTAGAAAAGGTTCAGAAACACCCACAGTTCTGTTCATGTATGCAAAAGGGAACTTATAGCACTTTTGAGACTGACTGAGAGAGAGAAGTTTGATGAAAGTCTACTTCATCAAAGATCTGCTTCATCAAAGGCAGTCTCAAAACTGCTGTAACTTCCCTTTGTATACTTATCCATGCTAATACAGCTAGGTCTTTGAGTTCTGCTCATGGTTACTCTGAGCAGTTTAATACTAATGTTAAAATGTATAGTTTTCTTTAACTGAAAGACAAGCCAGGCCTTTTTATAGTAAACATTTTAATTACCGTGGACTACAATGTTTTCTATAGCTCCTCAAAAGCAAATGCACTTTTAACTATTTATAGCCTTTGACAGCTTGTTTAAGGTCTGTTATCACATAACACTGTACAGATTGCTAAGAAATATGGAATGAGAGCTTACCTTCCTGCAGAGATGATACAGAAGACCCCACTATCACTACCATCTGAGTGCAACCTTACAGAATTAATGTCTGTGAGTGGCAGTTTTACAGAATAAAATGTTTTGGCTGTGTGTATCAAAATCAGGATCATCCATGTCATAATATTTCCAGTTTCTATGCATCATTTTGAAAGCTGGACAGTGAAAAAAAATGTCAGGAAGATCAACTCATTTGAAATGTGGTGCTGGAGGAGAATTCTACAGATACCATGGACTACTAAAAAGACAAACTGGCCCAAGAACAATCAAACTTGAATTCTCACTAGAAGAGAAAATGACTGAACTGAACTTTGGACACGTCATGAGATGACATGACTCATCGTAAAAGATGATAATGCTCAGAAAAGTGGAAGGCAATAGAGAAGACAACATTAAAGATATATTGATTTAATAAAGGACGCCATGGCCCTTAGTTTGCAAGATCTGAGAACTGTTGATGAACAAGGATCTTGGAGATCTCTCATTCATAGGATTGCTGTACACTGCAGGCAACTCAAAGACAAGTAACAACTGTGTATGGAGAAATACAGACTCTTTACTACCTTCATTTTTTTCCCCAACAAAAATGAATTTATGTAAAACCAACATTTTCCAGTGCAGTTCCATGTCATTGCTCTACCTTGTCCAGAAGAGAAAGATGCTGAGAAATAAAACCAGAAACTGCATTGGCATCCTGTGGTATTAATGGACCAAACAGCCTATTCTATTCCTTCTACTTCTGCGCTGTGTCAGGTCTAGCTTCATTTTCTTTCCTTTTTTTTTCTTCAGCCCCATCATATTTCCTGCCCTTTATACTAGGATGGTAGTCATGCATCTCCAAATAGTTCACTTTTTATTTCAATTAGTTATTGTTTTCAAAATGTTTGTGTGTATATACATACAAACAGTTTGAAAACTGTATATCTATCTATCTATCTATCTATCTATCTATGTGTGTATATATATATATCTATACATATGTAAAATTCAAAACATTTTCAAAACAATCAATAATTGAAAACAATCAGGAGCAGGAGGATGACCAAAATGAGAAGGGTCTGGAAGCCATGCCTTATGAGGAGTAGCTTAGGGAGCTGGGGATGTTTAGTCTGCAGAAGAGAAGGTTATGAGGGGACATGATAGCCATGTTTAAATATTTGAAGGATATAATGTCAAAGAGGGAGCAGGCCTGTTTTCTGCTGCTTCAGAGACTAGGACAAGGAGCCATAGATTCAAACTGCAGGAAAAGAGATTCCACTTAAATCTCAGGAAGAAATCTCTGGCAGTCAGAGCTGTTCGGCAGTGGAATATGCTGAGTGCAGTGGAGTCTTCTTCTTTGGAGGTTTTTAAGGAGAGGCTGGATGGCCATCTGTTGGGAGTGTTTTGATGTGGGTTCCTGCATGGCAGGGGGTTGAATTGGATGGTCTCTGTGGTCTCTTCCAACTGTATGATTCTATGATTCAATCAAAACATTTAGCAATTAAAATGAAACCTTTAGCAATCAGTACAAAGAGAAAGTAGTGGGAAAAAAGTATTACCAGAGAGGTATAATATTTGTGGAAACACAACAACCTGTGCCAATAATGCATTTTCAGAAGGCATTTTAAGATGAACATTGCTTCTGCCTCTCTAATCTAGAAAGAGTTAATGTTACCCCTGACAAGTCCTGCTTTTCTGATTCTGCAGATAGCCTCTAGTTCATTGTGAAATAACCTGACTGAAGATTTTATTAGGTAGTTTGAGAACAAATCAGGAAAGTTATCCTATCTCCAAGACATTTAGAGCTTTGCATGTCAACAACAAAAGCTGGACATGACTAGATACCATATAAAAAACCAGTTCAGTTCTTCCAGCAGGGTTGTAATCTGTGCATGGCTTTATGCTGGCTGCTACTTCCAAATCATAGGAATATAAAGAATATTCCTAAGTGATCTTGCACTCAGTGAAATAGATTATCAGTTGAAATAAATGTCAACTGCCATGAGATTATTTTCTTTTATTACATTTTTTGCTTTTTTGGGGGGGGGGTTGAAAAAATAAAGGGGTTTTAGCCGTAAAATGTTATTTTTCTCCCCACAAAAGCATTATTTTTCTACCAAGTGCAATTTTTCATTTAAAAAAACCTGCTGAAGCAGGGAAAAAATCCATGAATGTTTTTACAAGCAAAATTCTTAAATGCAAGAAAAGTGTGCAAAAAGTTAGTAATTACCTAATAATGGGGAAAATACTTTTGAATATTTTTCAGTCTTACATGCAATAATAAATGGAGATTTACATTCCAAATTAAGTTGTTAGTGTGTGGATCACACTGACAAATTTCCCCTATCCAGGGACAGGAGTAGCTGGCATACTAGTGGAATCTGATCTTGGCGGCCTTCAGTTGTGATGGCAGCTTCTAGTGATAGCAATAAATCTAGGAGCACCATTAATTTTTCCCTTTAAATTTTTAAGAGGAAGATCAAAGTGTTACCCCAAGAAACATGAAGTTCTTGTATTTTGCCCCAATGTACAACTAACCATTGTACCTATTAGTGGAACTAATTTTGACTTTGTAACAGATCAGTGTTACAAAGATTTGTGTAATTAGTAAACATTTAAAGCAAGATTATTTCTTGATTCTTTCTGAGCTCACTTTTTTTTTTTAAAAAAAGGAAGTTATAATAAATCTTTCCTCTCACCATGCCTGTCCTAGGCAAGGACAGTGGACAATTACATTTTCATCACTAACTGATGAAATGATTGTTCTTCCTTGCTGTGAATGTCACTCAAAAGTAGGCAGAAGAAACTGGAGTAATGATGCCATAATATTTCTGCTCACTGAAAGACTATTTGTCTCTCTCAAGTACATTTCCTCATCTATTCATGACTTGGTGAAGGGAGTGTAGCACTGCTGCAGTATGACCAGTTCTTAAAAAACACAATATGACCAAAAGTTGTGGGGAGAAATATTGATGCTTCCATGGCTTGTATGGACACCATGTTTCATCCATTAATTCAGATTCACAGGTAAGATAATTTCATGACTTAGTCAGTTTCATGGCTCAGTTAAGACTTGAATCTGGATCTGCCACCTCCCTAGGCAATTGGTTCCACTGCTGAGCTAGTCTTACTGTCAAAATATTCCTTCTAATGTTTAGTTGAAATCTACCCTCCTGTAACTTAAAACCATTAGATCTAATTCTAACCTCTGAAGCAGCAGAGAACAGGCCTACACCCTCCTTTTTGTGCCAGCTCTTGAAGTATTGAAAGAGTGTGATCAAGTTACTTCTCAGTCTTCACCAACCTGAACATCCACAGCTCTCCATACCTTTGATCATCCTCATTGCCCTTCTGTGAATTGATTCCCAACTTGTCTATATTCTTCTTAAAATGAGGCACTCAGAACTGAATGCAATACTTCAGATGAGGTCTGACTAGCACAGAGTATAGTAAGATTATTACTTTCCTCAACTTGTAAACTACGGTTCTCTTAATGCAGGCTAAGACAGCATTTCTTTTCTTTACTGTAGCATCACAATACCGGTTCATGTCCAATTTATGAGCCACAATAATATCAAGGTCCTTTTCACATGTAGTACTTCTAAATCAAGTATTCCCCATTCTATAAATGTATATTCGGTTTTTGTGGCCTAAATGTAGAATTTTGCATTTATCTCTACTGAATTACATTTTATTCATTTAAGGTCAGTTTTCTAGTTTCTCAGGGTCCTTTTGAAATCTGTTCCTACTTTCTAATGTATTAATTATCCCTTTCAGGTTTTTATCATTTGCAAATTTGATAAATGGAGATTTACCTTCCTAATTAGAAGGTTACCAGTGTGTGGATCACACTGACAAATTTCCCCTATCCAGGAACAGGAGTACAAGCATACTAGTGGAATCTGATCTTGATAGCCTCTAGTTGAGATGTGGGCTTCTAGAGACAGAAATGAATCTTGGAACACCATTAACTTTTCCCTTTAAATGTTTAAGAAAAAAAATCAAATATGCCCTCCACCCTATCATCTAAATCATTGATAAAAATGAAGAGCTTCAGCCCCAGGACAGAACACAGGCACTCCACTCAAGACCTCTTCCCATTTTGATGTGAAGCCATTGATGATTTTCCAACCAATTATGGATCCATCTGATAGTGTTTCCATATTGATAGTGTTTCTACATTTAGCCAGTTTGCTAAGCAAAATATCATGGTGGAACTTATCAAATGTTTTGCTGAAACCCAGATAAATGACATTCATAGCATTCCTATCACCTACTGAACTAGTGACTCAACCAACTAAAGATATAAGGTTAGTTTGTCAGGATTTGTTCTTGACAAACCCCTGCTGGCTCTTACTAACTATTTCACTGTCATCAATATTCACAGACAGACTCCTGTATAATCCATTCTAATATTTTCTCAGGTATCAGTGTCAGACTGACTGGCCTGTAATTACCTGGATGTTCTTTTCTGCCTTTTCTAAAAAGAGATAAATTTTTTGCTCATCTCCAGTCCTCTTGCCTCTCACCCATTCTCCAAGATTTCTCAAAAATGATGGCAAGTACTTCTGTAAGTATGTCAGTGCACTCCTTCAGTACTCTGGGATGGAGTTCATCTGGCCCTGCAGATTTGAACTCATTTAAGCTAACCAGTGATTCTTGACTAATTCCTTATCAATCTTGATTTGCAACCCAGATTTCTTACCAAGATCTCTGGGGATACATGGAAACACACCATCCTCTTCTTCTGGGGAGGGGGAATGAAGCAAAATAGGCATCCAATAATTGTATCTTTTCCTTGTGATCTGTTAGCATTTATGTTCCTTGTTGAGCAGCAGATCTACCATTTCCTTTGTCAATCTCTTGCTTTGAACATATTTGAAAACCATCTTTGATCCTTGCTTGCCTAGCCAGTTTCAGTTCATTTAGAGCTTTAGCTTTCCTTGTACTATTTCTGCAAGCTTGGGCTACATATCTTTATTACTCATTCATGATTTGTGTGTGTGTGTGTGTTTTTCTTTCTTTATACATGTTCTTTTTTCTTTTCACTTCCTCCTTGAGCTTACTGTGCAACCACATTGGCTTTTTCAGATGTTTCACATTTTTTGTCTTCCATAGAATTTTTTGTGATTGTGCTTTCAGCATTTCCTTCTTCATTAAATCCCACACATGCTGGGTGTCATTTTTAGCATCTTTAGCCATGGAATTCTGTCCCATATTTCCCTGAGCTTAATAAAAATCAACTTTCCTGAAATCCAAGGTTAATGTTTGATTAGGCTCTTTGTCTTGTCCCACAGTCATGAATTCTAACATTACATGCCTCCCCCAAATTACGAACTGTTTTGATTCCAGTGACCAACTCTTTCCTATTGGTTAGGATGAAGGCCAGGATTGCTGATCCCCTTGTTCTTTCCTTCACCTATTGAAAGAGGAAATTATCTTCAAGACACATCAGAAATTTGTTGGAGAGCTGACGCTTAGTAGAGCTAGTCTCCCAGCAGATAACAGGATAACCAAAGTCTTCCATAACTACCAGTTGTTGCTTCTTGGAGATTTCTGAAATTTGTTTCAGAAAAATGTCATCTACCAACTCATCTTGGTTGGGTGTCTACCACAGTGTTGTTGTTTCTTTGTCTATTTTTACCCAAGTGATCTCCACTGGTCTAGTCTGATCACTTGCATGGATTTATGTATCAATGAATTTGACTATGACTATCCTACTCTCTCCTTTCCTTACTTATTCTTTTTGAACATATTATATTCTTCAATTGTTATATTCCAATCATAGAAGTCATCCCACCAAGTCTTTGTTATACCTGTAAATTTATATTTACCTTCCTGCACTAGGACTTCAAGTTCATCTTGTTTTCCAAGCTCTGTACATTGGTGAATAGACACGAGTTCACTGTGGTCATATGGCATCTGCTGTAACACCTGTGGCATCTGCTGAAAAAAATTGGTTCTTCTCAAAAAAAAAAAAAAAAAAAAAAAAAAAGAGCAGTGAAAATGAGAGATATAGTTTCCAGAGTAATACAGATACCTTTCTTCTGGGATGCCTTTAGATTGGCCATGCAATCTTCTAGCTAATAGTCTTATAGGGTAAAGCATTTTATTTATGTTGCATTTTATTACTATTTTGACTTCTGTTATTTGTTTTGAGTCTAGTTATTTTAATGTATTATTTTATTATTTTTACATAGTCTACAATCTTTTATTCTAAATAGAATTATTTTATACAGAACTTGTCTGAATGAATGAATGAATGAATGAATGAATGAATAAAGAATGAGCCAGACAGCCTGTGCTAATTCAGATTTAATTTAAGGATTTACATTCTACATCAGGAACATGGTGGCATTGTCGTATTCAACTGTTTAAAGTTTTTGCTGATATATGTTGGAAAGAGACAAATTATTAGAATTTTGATTTGGCAATTCTGATTGTTAAAATGTGTATTAGATAATACAATAGTAAATATTGAGCATCAAGCAGGAAAAGCATTTTTCCACTTGTCTGACTGCAGATCTGATTCACTGAGGCTTGAAATCTCATTTGCAAAAAAGGCAAAGTTCAGATGAAAAAAAGTCCAAGAAAAGTATTCAGGAAAGCTATTTTCCCCTCTGGCATATACACATATGAATCTTGAAGAGATACGTAATTATCTACACATGTATGATTTCCTACAACTACATTTAAATGTGGCCACTCTTGTATTTAATTTCTAGTGCAAATTCCTCTACCCTGAGATTTCAGTGATGTTTTTCGTAACTTATTATAGAGGCTATGCTTGCTGGGGGATTCTGGAAAATGTAGTCCAAAATACAATTTTTTTAAATTCTGCAAAGCCTCTGGGGTTCACAGCCTAGTTGAACATTCTTTCACCATAGTGGACTGCCAGATGTTTACAGGAAGCCCAGAAGTAGGACATGTAGATAAGGCCCCTCCTGCTTGTATTTCCCAATAACTGATACACTGGAGGTGCACATCACTGTTCTGACTAATAATGATTTTTAGAGTTATTCTCCAAGATTTTTTTTATTAAAGCCTCTTTGAAAGCCATCAAAATTTGTGAATGCCAGTACATTCTACAATGGCAGATCTGTGACAGCAATCTGTGGTGATTTACCTCTAAGCTGTGTGCGTATGTTTTGTGCTGTTATTACTCTGAAACCCAGTGGTTGCTCAGATTCAGCATAGACAGAGATTGTGTTAAGTCATTGACCTGAACATGCCTAGGTATAAAACTAGGAGTGGGGGCTGCATGTAAGATCTTCTCCTAATGAATACCCAGATATAAATTAGTCCTTTGCACAGTTAAAGTGAAATTTTGAAGAGGGTTCTGTACTTGCTGTCACTTAAAAGTGGTACTATAAAGCTTCCGTAAGGGGGACTCCCATGAGGAGGACTTAGCAGGATTTCTCTTCAAAACTTCACACTGAACAGTTATTGTCTAATTTACTTGTAGATGTCTGGGGACAACAGAGGACAGGCTTATATTCACAGACACGCACAACCCTCCCTAGTCTTAACCCTATGCATATTCAGGTAAATGTAGCAGAATGCTAGAGACACCATTGTTTTAAAATGATATCATTGTTTACACACTACCCTAATTGAGGACTACATCAAGTACATTTATTCTGATTGGTCTGAGAGGGTTTAAAACCTGACTGGCTGAAGATTTTACCCAATTTAAAAACAAAATGAAACGTCTATTTGGGGCTAACAGTTGACATAGAGTTCAGATTTGCTTATGGAGCTGGTGAGAAACCATGATGTAGACTCAAGTCGATAAAGACTCAGACTCAAGTCGGACTTAAGTCGCTTCAGTGACTCAACTCGGATTCGATTTGGTCATAAATGATGCACTGACTTGACTCGAGGTTTGTATATTTTTAATGACAGATTTGATGCCTTTGGTTCAGTAATACAACGCATTCTTACAGAAACCTTACGACTTTGAACAATGCCCCCATCTCTTTTTGCCTACTAGTCACATGACAATCTCTCTCAAGCCCAAAGTGTAGGAGCATTTCTCAGAGGGGAACAGCAAACAGGTTAGCCTGTCCCTGCTACATATTGGAGGAGCCTTCTAAAATATTTCCTAAGGGTAAAAACAAGACTCGCCCTCAGTGTGCAGGGTGGCATTTCTCAGAGGGGAACAGCAAATGTGTTAGGCAATGGGCTTGAGGAAGAAGGATCCTTCCTTCTAAAGCCTTTGAAGCATGACTAATGGGGAGTAAGATAGGATCCTATTCCCCACTTCTGGAGCTGCAGATGGCAAAATTGCAAATGTGGAGAACCGACTCTACTTAAATTGTTAAAACTGAATTTATTTCACTCTATCCAATAATTCTGGAATTATTCTGGTTGGGGTATAAAGTTGGCTTCCAGACTTGAGACTTGACTTGAAAGTATCTTCAAGGACTTGAGACTTGACTTGAGACTTGAAGGTAGAGTCTTGAGCCTTGACTTGAGACTTGGAGTAAAAGACTTAAAGACATCACTGGTGAGAAATGAAAGACACTAGGATAAAGACAAGCTGTTTGGAGCAAAACAGAAACTGAGTGTGGTGAATTTAGGAAGTTTCAGTTGACAGCAAAGCAGTTCATGCAAGGCTGGAAACAGTAACTATTTCTCACAGTTTCAGAGGCTGTGAGAAATGGTTTCACCAGGTATTTGCAATCCTGAATTTTAGTAACAAAATTTCATTATGTAAAAGAATATGCTCTTAATAAATTCTCGTTTGGGCCATCTCACATGGTAGTCTTTCATCTGATGCCTAAGCCTAAAGTACTGAAAGTTTTTGAACAGGAAATGCAAGTCAGATTAAGGCAGCATAGGATATAGGAGAAGGAAACTCTGTAGACCTGGGGAGAAATAATGTATTTCTTTTGCAAGTAAAGATGTCCAAAAGTATGGAACTTAAGGGAATCAGTTACCCAATACTGAGGAGGTACTTCTGTTTGACCTAAATTCAGTGTATACTTCGTATTCCAGAAAACTCACCATTTTTAATAGAAAAGCTTCCTTCCCTTCTTTAATCACTGCTTAAAATGTGTTACTTTTTCCAAGCATAGATAGATAGATAGATAGATAGATGTGAAAAAGGATGTCTATTCACTTCCCAAATTATAAAGGTATTTGGGTCCTCTTCAGTTCTTAATACAGCCTGATATGTAAGGTTCAGTGAGTATACTCTTCCAGTGTCTCCTTGCTCATGTAATATACCCCAGTTAAGTGCACATTACTCTTAAATGAACAGAGAAGTTCCACAGTTTATTTAAATGATGTATCTCCCTGGCCCTGCAAGATAAACTCTTCATTTGATTGTGTATCCTCACAATGTGTGACAGAACAAGGAGGGAGGATGGCAAACCCAAGCCTCCTCCTACAGATATGAACAGACTCATACTGTTTGCCACTAATTCATTTTGAGTCTCCTCTCTGAGATGCCAGACCACATCCACCTTAGACAATATAAGCTGATTTGCAGCTGTTGCCTTTAAAACAACAAAACATATTTTCAGACTGAAGCAGTCTTATCCACCAAGGAAACAAATGCTTTCAACACAGGTAATCCTGCCCTTATGGCTCTCTGATTTATTGGCACAACCTGAGTTAACAGCCAGCACAGTTTCAGTTCCTGTGAGGTTTCCCATGTCCTCCACATTAACTCATGCACTAGTAGGCGGCCACCTATCTAACACATTTCCAGACACCTGCAGGCCTGCCCAGCTGTGCAAATTGCTTTGCAATCAACTTGCTAAGGCAGGCAGAAGGAGAACTCACATCACCAGACCATGAGATTTTCATCAGTTCTTTCTCTTTTTCTTCATAAGAGAGCTAGTATTTCACTCACAAGCTTCCTTTTAAGGTTTAGCCAGACCTTTAGATGATTTGTGAATGAGCCATATAGACACCATGTGGCAATTAAGCCTACTGGCTGAATTATCATGGTTTTTTTACTTATCAAATCATTCCTATACCACCTCTAGGCTTTCAAAAGTGCCCCAAAGCAATGAAATACCAAAAATAAAACAATTATAGTATCAATGAACATTCAAACCAAGTCAACTATCCATCCACGCATCCATTCATCATTTTAAAAAAATCACCAGGAAGTAGGAATTATAGTCAGTCAATCAGTCAGTCAGTCAGTCAGTCAGTCAGTCAATCAATCAAAGTAAACTAACAAATTTTGGTGCACAAGTTCAAATCCTTATTCAACAGAGTAAGTAGGAGTGCTCCAAAATACAACTGGGCTGAAAGTAAATCAACACAAAGACCAGTAAAATTGCCCAAGTGTACTGTTATGTCTTAATCATCCAATGGAAAATAGTCAGTGATCGGGTTCACTGAATCTCTGTTAGGAAAGAGTTTCACAGTCAAGAGTGCCATACCCAGGAATGCCTTGGCTTTCTTTACAAGCACTAATTTACATTCATAAAAATGCAAAGTTTATAAATATAGTTCTCATATATAAGCATGACTACTTTTCCACAAAGGGAAGATTTTTTTTCCCTCATGGGATAGTTTGTGTCAGCAGTTGCTAAAGAGATAGTTCTACACTCTTACCAAAGCAAATTTCACACACAAAACCATTTGTTTGAGAGTACGCTGCCCTGAAACTCATGCCCTTATGTTGAAAAAAGTTAAATGTGGGCATTTAGCTTAGCTTTCTGTCAAGAAGTGAAGGGACAAGCACGCAACTAGAAAATCATGAAAAAGCACAAAAAGGGCAGTCAAAGCCACATCGTCCATACAAGCACTGCCAAAGCCCACTGCACAGGGAAGGAACCATGGAACTCACCCTGATGGGGAGGCAGAACCAGTGCATCTCCCTACACACACATAACATGCAAAACAATGCCCCAGTACCCTCAGTCTAGGAGGTGAAATGGTGCAGGTATCAACAACTATGCTGCTACACTGCCCAGGAATCCTTTTACAAAGGAGTTTGAATCACTTTATGTTGTTTACAACATAAAGAAACATAAGGAGAACTCACACAGTACCAGTATAGTGACAGAAGATCTATAGAAAGCACATACAACCTGTCCTGGGTCAAGGGTTCAAAAATCAAGGAAGATGTTTTTGCCAAGCACCCAAGAAATGATCAGAAGCCAAAACATACAATGAGAACAGACACAGAAAAACACTGGCAAGAGAAACATTCAGTCATTCAGTGGTAATGACTTTGGAAGGCAGAACATATGCATTTGAGACGATCATTGTTGAAGAGTAAATATAGTCCCACATAGTTTTTCAGGCCTGTATGTCACCATACAGCACAATATCAAGACCCAATCATAGATGGCAGGATTACAGGAACTGCAGAAAGAATCCGGGATTCTTCTCAGTTTTGAATCAAGGGTATATCCCATATCACAAAATATAATTGCTCTTTCAACTGTCCAAGGCAGTTCCTTGGTTAATGACTGTACAAACAGCAAAATAGCAGATGTAGTGCTCCATGCAACTGTAAACCTCCACATTAGGAATTCTATCACTATAGCATAACTGTCTACTATAGAGCTTTCATGGGTGGTGACGCCTGCCTGGAAGAAGTAGATTGGTAGGTAGCTCTACAGAGACAGAAGTGGGAACATCTTGGTCATCGTTGTTGGTCACTGGGTCAACCTCCTTCCTGGATAGGTGAGAGATGGTTCTTGTATTTACAGAAGAGCAACCTGTGAACCACAGGAGAAGGCACAGCAAGAGTAATGAGAAATTATCAAATATGGAACACAAAGTTCCTCATCCTGGATGATCTGTGTTGGTGAGGAGATAACAGAAAATAAAGAATGAGAAGGACTGATGTCGTTATGGTATTCAGTCAACGCTCATGCCTCATTCTCCTTCCAGATACTGGGTTAAGAAACTATAGTGTCTGATAATGTATATGACTTAGCCCTAGGGGTGTACAGTGGAACTTGGTGGAGCAGCTAGTCTCACTGCATGAATCCAGCTGTGATTCTTCAAAGTAAACATATTTGTAGGTATGTTTGGTCAGCAGAGGCCATGACTGTAGGGGCTGATGTATACTCTCAAAAAACATAGAGCTTACTTGCATCTAGAGCTAAGTGCTTCTCCTGTGGGAAAGAGGCATTGCTTTCTCTTGCTGGGTGGGAATATGTGTGTGTCTGGAGTTTCAAGGCAAAGTACCCACCCAAGTTCTAGGAAAACAAGGATTAGCAATAAGCCCAAAGTTTCATGTCTTCATCCAAAGTGTTTCTTTGTCATGCAAAGTGTCCTTTTCAAATAATAACTTCCCATCTGATTTCTTCCTCACAAAGACTGGTTGGCTATTTCCCATAGCTGGCACATCTCAGCTGCGGAACTGGGTTATTAGAGACTGAGGATATTTTAACTGGAAACATCATGCAACTCTGCGTCAGGATTTCTTTCTCCAACAGTTGTCTATACTTCAAAGCAATTCTGTTTGAACTTTAAAATGGAGAGTCAAAGGCATTTTGTAATATGCCATACGGGCTTAGTATTTTTAAAATATCGAACAGTCCCCCAAGATACATTTTTGCTCCTAGCCAATGTTTAGAGCAAAAGTGGTTAACATGTTACCCATGAACTGCTTGCACTCCCAAGGCTTTTCTCTGAAGACACCCAGTTCTTCACAAAATTGTACCAGAAATCTTCACTGGCAAACTAGAAAAACAACTTTAAAAAAGCAGGAAATGCTTGGGGAAATCCATTTAAAACAAGTACTTTCAGTTTGTTTTAAGGTCCCTTTTCAAGTTGCCACCAACTTGAACAGCTCACAGTGGGTCACACCTAATTGGCCACTGGACTGGGCAAAATTGCCTGAATTTAAATGAGGTACATTTTTAAATGTATCCTGAATTCAAAATTTTTTTATGATCCCTTAAGGTGGGTCAGGCAACTGATGGCCTTCCAGACAATAACTCCCATCATCCCTCTTGATTGGCTGTGTGTTTAGGACTGATGTGAGCTTTAGTCTAACAACATCTGGGAAGTCACAAGTTGCCCACTCTTATCTTAAAAGGATGACTGATGACTTTTAAATCAAGAACAGAATCAATGAGAAAGAGTGAGCAATAAATAGAAAATGCTGCTGTTTGTTCAGGATTATCTTGTGGATATCAATAAGAAGAACTGTCATTCCCCAAATATTTGTGCTGACAAAAATCTGTTCATGTGAATTTAAGCAAACAGCAACTAAAATTGGGTGTAATTGCATGGCTGAACTGAAAAGTCCTTGAAATATGTCTGTTTTCCCACAATACTTTCAATGCAGGAACATAGCTGCCTTTATGACTTGATTTGGCAGAACCACTAAAGCAGTAAGAAGTGGTCAGGGCTGCATCAAACCACTAATTGACCAACAAGGATCTTCTGGAAAGTTAAAAGTAGTAATTTCAAGTCCTTCTGTCATTGCCCACTTATCCCTGCTGCCTACTCCATTTCCACTGTCCACACCTCTCTTACTCTAACTGCAAGACAGAGGACAGGTGGGCTCTAGAATATTGGAAAGGGACTAGGTATATACAGCTTCTAATCAGGACTGACTGTTTTTTTAGGTAGAGCGATATGGCTCTCCCATATGAACCTGCCTATGTTTTGATGTCTTCTGGGGAAGACCTCTCTGTCTTACCATCTTCACAAGTACATGTGATGGGAACACAAAAGAGAGCCTTCTCTATGGTTGCTCCCAGGTTCTGCAACTCCCTTCCCAGAGAGGTTAGACTGGCAACCTTCTTGCTATATTTCCACAGACAAGTGAAGACTTTTTTTCCTGGCACACTTTTGAGAACTGATTGTTGTTTTTGCTGTTGTTTTGAGGTGGGGCCTTGTATAATGTGCTGGATTTTTTTTTAATCTGTTCTTTTGTAATGTTTTATATTTTAATTGATTTTAATCTTTTGATAGTTTAATTATTTTTAAACTTTTGTATACTGTGAATTTGTATCTATGCTTATGTTTAACTGTTGTGAACTACCTTGAGTCCTTAATTGGGAATAAGGAAGGATATCAATAAATATATTGAATAAATGAATGAATGAAATAAGGTGTTTGCCTCAGGCAGTGGAGCACAAGGGGCAGCAAATTTTTCAACCCCATCCCAGCCAAGGAAGACTACCACCACTGTTCCAGAAGGTCTTATAGCTGATGTCTATCTGCAGCATTTGCTATCACAGGAAAGTCACTGGCATCGCTCTACAGAGGACACAAATTCCTCTTTCTGGAGCACTGGGCCAGTCTTTCCTAGTTGAAGTTTTCAGCAGACAAAGAACAGCCACTAGGCACCTCTGGAGTTGTGGCAGGAAGGAGCATGACCCCCATCCCTCTTCTTTACCACTGAAGAGGGCACCTTACTCTGCTTAATGAAAGAAGCTGGCCCTGATTGAAGCCTATAACTTATTTAATTCCTTTCCAGTATTCTTATCTATACTGGAACATGCAGGACAAAATACACAATTTAAGGCATAGGTTTATAACATGGCTTTTCTGTTCAGATTATTTTTGCAGGCAAGATAATGTTACTAAGGAATATTTTTAACCAAAAAAAAAAAAAAGGTGGGGAGAGTGGAGCATTATTAACAAAAGTCCCATAATCCATGTCCTGTCAATCCTCAATCCTCTGGCTTTGGACCTAATTTACTGGTCCTATCATATTTTTATCTCCATGTTTAATATCTTATATATTGTTTCAGTTATTTTTTCTAGGTATTTTTGTTAGAGATGGTCTTGTTTAGCACGAGTTCTTGTGCTTGAGAACCTGCCCTCAATTTTTCTTGGCTTCCCTTCCTTCTTTTCTTTGAGATCATAGAATTATAGGGTCACAGAGTTGGACGAGGCCACGAGAGCCATCGAGTCCAACCCCTGCCATGTAGGAATACACAATTAAAGCGCTCCCACAGATTGTCATCCAGCCTTTGTTTAAAACACCCCAAAGAAGGTGACTCCACCACACTCCAAGGCAGTGCTTTCCACTGTTGAATGGCTGTCACCGTCAATAAGCTCTTTCTAGATAGAATCACTTTTCCTGAAGTTTGAAGTCATTGCTCTGTGTCCTAGTCTCTGAAGAAGCAGAAAACAAGCTTCCTCCATCCCCCATGTGATGACATCTCTTCAAATATGTAAACATGGGTACCACGTCACCTCTTAACCTTCTCTTCTCCAGGCTAAACATATGCATCTCCCTAAGTCATTCCTCATAGAACATGCTTTCCAACCCCTTTATCATTTTGGTCACCCTCCTCTGGACTCATCCCAGCTTGTCAATATCTTTCTTGAGTAATTCATATTTATTGATGAGGATACTTTTTCTCTCTTACTACCTTTTTATAAACTCAGTTTTGGGGGTTAAATCCTGTCGTGATCTCCAGAAAAAAAAAAAAGCTCCAAGACCAAAAATGGGCAGCAGCCCATTCTTGGTTTTGTAGAAAACCTTCCGCTTTTTCAGTATTAAAAGGGTACAAGAAGTATGCTGCAGACCACATGTTTCCCATCCCTAGACCAGATCACTGTCTTCCAAGTTATTTATTCTGCCCCTTGTTAATTTAGAACTTTCAGTTTAGATCGACAGCAGCCTGCTCCCTGGCAGGAATAGAATCAAGGACCACAGAGAGAACTGACACCTCTCTCACAACAGTAATCTGCCAGTGCAGTGATATACCTGCAAAGGCATGGAAATAGGCTCTAGTATGTAATAGAGTTATGTATCTGAAAACATAGTAACAATTTTCCATTAAATTTGACCCAAGAAAGGGTTGCTTAATCCTTGTTTACTAAGCAGAACTTCATCTGACCATATTAGCTCCACTTCTAGAATTAATTTAGAAATTGTCCTCACTGAAGTGGAATCTGGTTGGAGTGGAACACAGGGAAGAATTAATGTCATGGAACGGCAAAGGAAGAGAACAAGGGAGAACACACCAATCCAAGGATTTTGCTTGCATATCCCAAAGGTTTTTGCTTAGGCATCTGGAAAAAGCAGTGTACTTGAAAGAGACCAACCACAATTTCACACCAATAGACCGAGCAGGCCACCACCCACTTTCTGACACATATAAAGACTTTCTGGTCAGGCTTCTTCCAGTGTTCAAGAGGCAATATGATATAGTTTTACTCTTTCATGTTGTTTCCCCCTCTCCTTGAGTGCACTGGAAATGTTCCTTTCTCTCTTCCACACATACACACCATGCACACCAAACACACACACACGCACACTTATTATACATTGCATACGTACAGTTGTCCAGCCTCAACAGAAACAACAAAGATTGCTTTAAACATATATTTGGTACCTGTGTATGCACTGGTATTTG
Organism: Cyclura pinguis; assembly: GCA_030412105.1. Lineage (NCBI taxonomy): Eukaryota > Metazoa > Chordata > Lepidosauria > Squamata > Iguanidae > Cyclura > Cyclura pinguis. The sequence continues at coordinate 40,575,708 of CM059599.1, forward strand.
TAATCTCTGCACTGACAGTAGATATGCCGGGGCCATCTTCACTGGCTGCCTCCAGAATATACTTCTCAATTACACCTCTGACCCCAGCTGGTTCATCCCATGTGACCTCAACACTGTAACCATTTATGCTGTGAACTGTGGAGGGTGTTGGCACATTTTGTGGGACTGTCAAAGGATAAGAGAGAAATAGAGAAAATAGCAGTCCTAAGAAGACTATTGCCCCATTCTTCACTTTTAATAGTTGCAGTAAATCAGATTCACCATTAGCATAAATACAATTTATTAGAGTTGTAACTTTCCAGCATTGATTTAATATGACTGCACATCTTGAGCCATTCAGGTTTAGCCATATTTCAAAACCATCCGGACTCCATCTACATAGCATTCTTCTTTGTCTAGTTCAGGTTTTCAAAAAACATTTAATGTATCAAACGTGTTGAAACATCACTCAGAAAGCAAGTAGGTGGACTGTAGAAGTTCAAATGTAATGATGTTGCCAAGTAGGAGCAAATAATTACACTGTTATAAATAGGCTCTTGCTAAACTGCAGTCTAATTTAAACATGCACAGATTTTCAAATTGTTAAAGTGATCCAAATCAAATCAAAGTTGAGAGAGCAAATTACCAAACTTAATCCTGTGAGCAATCCAGTTCTAAACTATTCATGGGTATTGTGCATTAAAGCCAAGAGAAGGTATGTTATACTTAACGATGGGTACCTTTCTTACAGGAAAGCTTGAGATTTTGCCAGTATTTGCATATGTAATATTTGCTTTCGGTCAGTTCAAACAATAAATTAAAACTTTTTTTAAAATAGTGAAACAACTTTCAAAACCCAGCCCATTCAGCTTAAAAACCCTAGTAAAAATGCCATCCTATTTCCAATAACCTTTATCGATTTGTAAGATAGCACTCTTTCAGGTGAAGATATGGGAAGAAACAGCTTCATCACGGATGAGTGTGCAAAAGATGTTGAGGAAAGGCCCAAGGAACTCTATGGCAGAGTGACGGATGGCAGGTTTGCTATAAGTGCATGTGTGCTCTGAAGTCCTAGTGATTAGGAATGCTTATAGCTTCTCAGCATCAACTCTTTCTGCTTGTCTACCTTTACTCCTTTAGATTCATTTAAAAATCACTTGGGCAGGGGAAGGAAGGAAAGTGCATGAAAAAGACATTATGTTACATTTTGAAAATTTTGAATGGTCGCAGTTCTTTCTGAAAGCAACAATGTCATCTTCTCACAAAGCTTCAGGTTGCTGACAATACTACATTAATATATTGATTTTATTAGTTCTGAAATGTATCACAGGGCAAGGTAAGGGACTGTATAGCAGATGGTCTTCTCATAGGGGACACAACAAAACTGACTCAAAAATAATTAAATAGTGCAATTATTTTCTAGCCCTTGGGAACATGTAGCTGTTCCATGCTGTGGTCAGGTTGTAAATATAAATTTATGGTCTAACTTACTCTGGTCAGACAATTAGGACAAAAATATGCCTGCACTTGCTCGCTTTGGGATGCTCAACCACATGGTGGCATTAAGCTGCATAAGCAGTACATTTGCAAGTCAAAACTCTGCTTTGGTACAAAGTATGGGAAAGAAACTATTGTGATGGAAGCATATTATGACAGATTGATACAAATGAGGTCATACACCCAAATTGCTTCACACTTTTCCCTCCAGTAGTTCAAGAATTACACTAAATTCCAAACAGCATTTACTATAGTAAAACAGTTGATACGATTACAAAAGTTTTTTTCAAAAAAGTTTAGTGTTACATCTGAATGGCAAATAATGTAAAAAGATTAAATCTGAAGGGCTGATCACAAAACGTCTCTTAAAAGTTCCCACTTTGCTTGCATAAACAAAAATTAAAGAAGGAGGAGTTTTTTCTGAATGTTCTCGGGTAGAAAGTGGCTGTTCTCTAATCTATGAATTTGGGAGGGAAAAAAACCAACATTACTCAGGAAATTATTTTCTAAGAAATTTCAGATCTGTTTGTACCAAATGACACTGTATTTCGAATGCATGCTAGTAGGGGAACAATGAAAGTCAGTGTGGTTGTAGTGGTTTGAGAGTTGGACTACAACTCTGCTCAGCCAGAGAAACCCATTGGGTGACCTTGGGTACACATCACACACTCTCAGCCCCAGAAAGCCCCACAATAGGTTTACCTTAGGGTCACCATTTATCAAAAACGGCTTGAAGGCACGAAACAACAACAAGGGGAACAATAAAACAGCGTAAAAGGGAGGAATGGAAGGAGTAATAGCTTGTGGGGTATAGAGGTGTTGCTGAAATTATGCAACCATTCATGGCAGCCCTCCCCACCTCACCTCTGCACAAAGAGGGAACTCAGTCAGGGAAATTTCTCTGTCAGTGTTTTGACCTGAATCTAAAAGCAAGCTTTCAACAAATGTAAACACCAGGTTTCTAGTGTTTCTGTAGCCTGTGTGATCTTACACCCATCAAACTGAGTAACACCAATAAGAATAGTCTTAACAATGCAGCAGTCCCTTAAGCTGAACAAAATGATTTGATTTCTTAGCTGACATACACATATAAGACCCTCTGTTGCACAGCTACACTCAAAACAGACTTTCCAAACCTTATTTGAAACAACAAAACAAAACAAAACAAAATGACTTTATTGCAAATCATAGAGAAACAAAATTGTGATTTAATACCAACAGCCTGTACAATTAAACATTTTTCTAAATATTTGTTTTATATACATATGACTATATGGCTTATATGGTTAGGGCCAAGCTGTCAGACAGACCACATCCCCGCAATCCCCATGACCCATTCTGGACTTTAAGATCTACAGGAGAGGCCCTCCTTACACTTCCACTACATTCCAAGGCACAGTTAGAAGGGACACATGATCACGCCTTCTCAATGTCTGCTCCTAAACTTTGGAATTCCCTCCCTAGAGAGGCAAGAGTGGATCCCTTTGTAAGAGGGTACTTTATTGTTTAAAGTTTTTAACGGTTTTTATCTAGTTAAATTGTATGTTTTAATTTTTTTTACATGGCTAATAGTAATTCTATTTTAGGTCATTTCCATAAGGCATCACTGGCCCGCAATGGGGACGCATTGGCAGTGGTCTGTGAGTTGTGCTTTTGCATGACGTCACCACGGTCCTACTGCCAATGTGTCCCCACTCATCATGATCATGGGATATTCCATTAATAGAAAAAAATCTGTTAATGGCCAGCAATCGCGCAATGCTCCCATTGCTGGCAGCCATGTGGAATGGGCAGAAGTGCAAACTAGGCACTTCCTTCTCCAGTGCAGTATGAGAAAGAGGCCGGCTATGCTGCGGAAGGAAGGCACATGTTGCTTGTACTCCCTTCCTCAGGGAGCTGGCCAGATGTGGAGGGGAGCATTCGTGTCATGCTCCCATCCTGGCAAAGGCATTACCAGGATCGCAATGGGACATCGCTGGAAGAAGGTAAGGCACAGAAGTGGCCTTAACGTTTACAGTTAGATATTAGTTGTATTATTATCATTTTAACTTGTAAGCAGACCTGAGTCTCAATCTTGGGGAAAAATTGGGATGATGATGATGATGATTTAATAAAACAATAAAAAAAGAAACATGTGACTACATGACTCCTCATTCATGGGTCACATCAAATACAAATTTGTGTGTGCTGCAACCCATTCAAATCAATGAGCATAGAATTGCAGCCATCAACTTGCATTTTCAGGTATACGTTGCTGTTGTTGTTGTGTGCATTCAAGTCATTTCTGACTTAAGGTGATCTTAAAGAGAACCTATCATAGGTTTTTTCTGGGGCTGAGAGTATGTGACATGCCTAAAGTAACCAGTGGGTTTCCATGGCTAAGCAGGGAATTGAACCCTTGTTTCCAGGATTGTAGTCCAGTGCTCAAATCACTGCACCAAGCTTGCTTTCTCAAGTTTACACTGGTAGGCATGATTCAAGAGTCTTTTATTTTTCAATGGGATGTACTGACAAGAATGGAGTTTTTTGTACATTTTAGGTTATCATACTGAGAACCTAAAAATTGATAGTAGTGGCATACTGGCAACAACATAAGAAAAGAATTGATGTGAGTACAAAATAGAGGAATGTTAATTACCTGCTTCTCTTGTGCGACTACGGTTCCAGGCACTAGATACAGATCCTCCTTCATTAGAAGCAATTACCCGGTACAGATATTCTTAAGGACAAGAAGAAAGTTGCGTCTAAATGTTGGAATACATTAGCACAAAGTTAACTAAAATTATACAACTGTTTATATAATGAAAGAACCAATGTGCTACCTGTAAATGGTTCCAGGCCACTCTCATAAACACTCTTTTCTTTTCCTCGGTACACTAGGATGGAGTCATTTCCCCTGCAGTTAACAGCACTGTCAGTTGATAGGCATCCATCCAGATTGACTCTGACAGCACTGCTGGACACAGATGCCAAGTTAACGACAGCACCTCGTGTAAATTTAACATCCTTCATGCAGCCACCAAAACCTAGCAAATAGTAAGGGATTAGTATCACATAAAGGGCTTCAGTGGTTAATTAAGAATCATGTTTTGCTTCTTGCAGTGTTACATTTCAGTGATAAGGAGAGCTAGATGTAAATGTTAAACTTCAAATTATGTTTGAGAAATGATTTTTTTAAAACAAAACAGCAATACCTAAACTGATACAGAGCAGACATTGTTGAATCTACAGTACACTGAAATGTACACAAATTATTCAGCCTAAATAGAAAAGCCTGAATTTTGGCTACTTGTCACCCTATGTCGAAACAACTCAACATAAAGCAAGTGGAAAATAACTGACCTTGGGAAAGCCCACCAGAGATTATAACTCTAACATAACTTTATGTCATTTAAGGTTAATTTTTATTATTATTATTATTTTATTATTTTTCGTTAAATATCTTTATTTTAGTAACAAATATCTATCTAACAGCTATTACTGCAAAGCAAATATGCACATGCATTTTGTGTTCTAACTATTGTTACCACAATATAAAAGTCAGAGGAGTGGTATTAATGTAACGGGGGCTCTAACACTATTGAATTATAGCACTATGATTCCCCTTTAATTGCCATAGATGCATACTACAGAATCCTGAGGTATGCAGTTTTGGTGGAGTGCTAGAACTCTCTGACATTGAATTTTAAATATTCCTCCTCCCTGAACTGCAAATTGTTATTGTTTTATTTACATTCCACCTTTCTCTTGACAGCAGGATTCAGGAAGATAACAATATTAAAATCGTACAAATTAGAACATACATGGAAGTATAAATATAATATTTAAAAAATAAATAAACCATTTATAAAATTAAAATATTATATATTAAAATAACTGAATACATTAAAATATATTTAAAAAACTACAACCTTAACATAGCTTCAAAAGCTCAAACCCAATCAATTCATAAAAGCCTGACAGCACAAAAATGTCTTAACTTGCTGTCAGAAGGAGAGCAAGGATGGGACCATCCTGGCCTCTCTAGAGAGGGAGTTCCAAAGTCTAGAAGCAGCCACCAAGAAGGTTTTCTCCTTTGTTCACACCAGATGAACCTGAGAGGGTGGTTCAACAGAGAGAAGGGAGTCTCTGGGGGACCTTAGCGTCCTCCTGGGTTCATAAAGGGAGATATGGTCCTTCCACTAACCTGGGCCCAAGCTGTATAAGGCTTTATACCAAACCAAACCTAGATGTATCTATGTCTATGGACATTGAGAGAAGCCAAAAATTAGGAAGATCCAAACTTGTAATTCACTGATATTAGACAAAAATACTATCTTTCATGTTTCCATGCCCTAACATGTTTATTAATAGAATAGAAATTTCCCCTCTACCCATCTGATGATTTACTGGGAATTTGACAGGGGCTTCTTCAGGAAAAGAAGCCATTTATGAATTTCTGAATCTGTTATTCAGCATATAGAGTACTATCAAAAATTCATTTAAAATGACATATTTAGCAGATTAGTTTTCAGTTCATAACAAATGGTAGTGAAGAAGGCTAACTCCAATGACATAAATTCTTTTAAAGTCATTTATTTATTAAATTAGTGTCTTCCCTTCCATCAAGTGGCAGTCGGAACAACAAACCACAGTAATACAAACACAATAAATATAAAATAGCAATAAAATATGAACAAAGCCATAAAAATAAGAAAAGACATTTTCAAAAACTGTTGCAAATGACATTTTATGAGCCTATTGGGGATTATCAGTACATACATACAGATTCCCTCATTCTTAAGTTGTTGTTGTTGTTGTTGTTTTTAAAAAAATCATTTTAGAATTTGAAGCAGAATATGAATTATCCTAGGCATTCTCATGTTAATTAAATTAAAAACCTAGGCAGTGAAATCATAGTGGTGATTCAAAGACCTGAGAGTAGATTTCTGTTTCTGGGAGAATGTAAATTCTCCTCCCCATCCAGGCTCTGCATCTCACCAGAATCTAGAGAATTAAGAAGATGCCCTGGAACAGTGTTGAAAATTATTTGGAGATTTGAGGAATTCAAAGAAATCAGGATTACTGCCTCTTTCATTCTAAGAATGGACGCCTACCCTGAAATATCTGCCTCTCTGCATATGGAATAGTGGGAGATTATGAATGAAATAGCTCCTTCCATTCACTTTCGATCCAAGTCATAAACATTTCCCATTACTACATACACTATCAGCATGTAACACTTCCCCAGCACTTTATAGTAACATACCTTCTTCTAATCCCAGCTCCTTAAAGGCATTCTGGATCTCATCGGGGATTCCTCCAACATAGACTGGAGAGTTTACAAATAGCTGCTCTAAACCAGGTTCCACCACATGTTCTACCAATTTATTCATACTTGCTGAAACTATGGGTCCTTCTTTTTTCAAAATAACTGTATTCCACTTTCCGTCACAATAGGACAAGCCTAACCAAAGATTCACATGGGTAGAAACAATGCCATTTTTCAGCCGAAAAGAAAGGATTCCACTTTTGAGTTCTGCCTGTAGGTTGCAGTTAAAAGAAATAGAAAAGAAAGGCTCAGTGATAGTAAAAAACAGAACAAGACAAAAGCAAATACATGGTATGAATTTAAGCAATTCATTACACGCAGAATCTACTGAAATAATATTAATAAATCTTTCAGTGGTTATACTGGTTCCACAAAACTGGAAATACTAAGAAATCATTATCACTTACTAGCCATTAATTAATTACAATTACTACTTATGAGCCGTACACACACTTTTTCAAACTGTGTGCTTGAGTGAGATCATTATGAGCTCTGATAGCTCACATCTGATACTTTTTCAGTCTCAAGATTATGTGAAAAAACTGGTGGAGTAGAGATGCAGCCATGTGGATTTACTCAAAACTAAACCCCACTGTGTTTCATAGCAGTTAAGTCCAGATAAGCACATACAGCAGGAACAAGTGAAGTGCAGCCCTATAGATCTTGTTGAATAGCAACTCCCAGAATTTTGCTCAGGGTGATGAAAATGGCACCAGGCCTATTGTACAGGATTGGGACCGGATGCAGTAGTTCCCCGTGTGTGGACGTGTGTGTATGTATGCAGCATCTGTGACAGAAATAGTATGAATCCAAAGCCCTAACAGATTCAACAGCATCCTGGGTAGAAGTGAATTAGTTTTGCTTTTCTGTGAAAGGAAGGAAGAAAGAGAGAGAGAAAGAGGGAGAGAGAGAGAGAGGGAAGGAAGGAGGGAAGGAAGAAAGGAAGGAAGGAAAAGGAAAGGAAAGGAAAGGAAAGGAAAGGAAAGGAAAGGAAAGGAAAGGAAAGGAAACTGCATTTGACCTTTTCCCTTTCCACTGCTGTCTGTGATAAGGAATGTGACCACATCAGGGAGGTTTTTAGCAAACGCAGGTTTTGTGTCGGTGGGCCCCAGTGTACTGTTTCTCAGCACCTACTGTGGTCACAGCCCCTGAGGTAGAGAAGGAATGGCGGCACAGCTTTCCACTGCCTGAAGAAGAAGGCTTCTGATGGCCTTCTCCTCTTCCTGCTTGAAATAGAGAGAAATACACAAAATTTTGTGGAACTTTGGGTAGAATCACAGAGACTGTAGGATGGCATCTCGGTGAAGCCAGATAATTCACACAGCAAAATGCTAAATGAAAGCTGTACAACAAGAAAAAAAAAGTCTTGTGACATCTTTAAGGTTAGAAGATTTATTTTAGCATGAGCTTTGAAATTTTCTGGCCCTTTGGAAAAGGGAAAAAAATGTGTGTTCCTTTAGGAATCTAGCAACTGGAATATCAGTCCTAATGCAATAAATATAAAACAGTTTTTAAATTCTAAGCATGATCTAATCAAAGATAAGCACTATGAAATCTTATTTATTTCAACAGAAATGTTAATTTCTTGCTCAACATCTCTCACTGATGTCTACCTATATCAAAACTTAAAAGTCTGGCAGCACTATGCTTTTTATTTATAATGTTCACTCAATGAACATATGACAGTTAGTAAGACCTGTGTAACTGACAGAAAACTGCCATAAAATATGACTACGTTTACTGAACACTCAGAAAATAGAAAATAAGTATTTGCAAATTTTGTTATTAAGATTTATAGGAACATTGAGAAGGATACCTCGGACCTCCTTAAGCTAACTTTAAATTGATGATTAAACTGAATTTTAAATATTAAAAATATGCATTGATCTGACATTTCTAGTTTATTTTTGTAAATTTTTAAGTAATTTTTTTAAAAAAAAATGGGATGGAAGTAGATATATGAGTCAATTTATCTAATATAAGCATGCACTATCAAAATATCCATTTCCAGTTAAATTGCTGGCATGATTTAAATAGTCAGCACTGCATCTTGTTTGTGATGCAGTGGTAAGTATATTTTGAGATTCTAAATTGTCTAGCTCACGGTGGAAATGACATTTAAATAAGGTTCTTTATGAGACAAAAAGATTAATAAGGCTACAGGGGGAAAAGGAGGCATTTCGGCATCCATGGCGAAATCTTATTATGTGAAGTAAAGAGGGCAACTTAAGATATGTATTTTGTTCTTAAAGAAACAATTGTTTAACTTATATCATCATCTTATATGTCAGTATAAAATCATATTACTAGATAGCCAGATAGTACTACATTTTTTTGTTAAAATGACCCCAACAGTTCAAACATGTGTTTCCAGTTGCCAACTCAATCTTGGCCCAGGGCCCCCCCCCCCGTCCTTTCATCTTCTGAATTCAAAGACAGGAGCTATACAAAAACAGTCATTGAACTGTCACACGCTCCTTTCCAACGAGACTGTAGTGTTATTTCTCAAGAAAGACCATATAATCCCATCTGTTATGAACCGTAAAGGGAAGAAACTGGCTGCACATAATAAAATAATATAATAATTCACCACAAATGGCACTGTGAGGGGAAACCTCTCAAAAAGAAAATGTGCTGTATGCTCTTATCCCATGTATCTCTCCAGCTACAACCAGCATCGTCTATACAAATGCAAACCCTCTGTGAACTGGAAAGAAAAGTACAATGGGTACCCTGAAGAGGAAGGAGGAGGAGAAGGGCTGTCTTGGGGGTAGGGATGTAAACATATGACCAGATCATCCTTTCAAGTGAAAACGAATAATTTCTATGGTTTTCTCCCCATTGTGGGGAAAAAAATGAGTATTTCTATATAGTTCTTGACTGATGTATGCACATCCCAAAGTGTTTCAGAAATTATTCCACACAGAATTACACATGGGGTATAACCGGTATAGAATGGAAACAGAGCGTTATGATCTATCCAAAAATGGTAATATAGAAAGATATGGTTAATATAAATGTCATAAAGGAAAACAAAAGGAAAAGTGCACCAATCATAAAATATGAAAAACAAGAAAATAAAAGAAATTCCATGCAGAAAGTGTAGATACAAAGCGGGAAAAGATAAACCAGAGTAATGGCAAAGGAAATTATATTTAAGACATCGGACTGATTGGAATAAGCTTCGCTCAACATGTATTGTATAGTTGAATTTTCTGGACTATGGACTATCATCAAATAAGTGTGTTAAAAAACAATGCATGTTGAAAGTAATTGTATATACCTATATTAAGAATGATGTACTATTTTTTTTTATTTTATTGATTTTAATAAAAATTAAATTAAAAAAAAAGAATTACATATGGGGGAAACACTGTTTCCAAATAGCCATGAAACACTTTGGAATGTGCAAGCACTAGACAAAAATGGCTCAAAATTCTTGCCACTGTGTTATTATTCCTAAACAGGCTTCCTGAGTGTCTGGAAACCTCCCCCCCACTCACTTTTTATTTATCCAGGAAACAAATAATGGCAAAAAGTTCTGTCTTTGCCTGCACTGGTTAACCTAGTACCGAATGTCAAAATAGGACTTCTTTATCAAATGTATTCTAAGTGCCACTCATTAAAAGTATTCTTATAGAACCTGCTATCCTGTCATTGCTTGCCCCAGGCTGATTATTTGTCCGTACACCCTAATAGTCTCTTAATGATTCATTTGCAGTTTTGAAGGGATAGAGAATCTGGTTGTTTCAGTGGCATGACCATCAAAGTTTGGACAGTCTGGAGTTCAGACAGGGCCACCTTATATATTAGCCTACAAAAACATCCCTAGTGGTTCATGGAGGTGAGGCAGGGAGTCAAGTACAAGAGTGCTACGGCCTACAAAAACCTTGATGCAGCCATGAGTTCAGACCTACTGTTCACTCCAAGCTTAGTTAGTGGAGAGACAAATTGGGAAGAAATAGCAATTCATATTTCGGAAGCAACAGAAGCAAAGAAAAGATGTCAAGAGTGGATAAAGGCACTAGGGATACATTTTTTAGATCTTAAATCTTAACTGTCCAAGTTATAAATGATATTGGATGCAAGGATTTTCCCTGAAGACACCATGATATGGAAAGACAAAACTTGAATTTGGCATACTGGTACTTAATGTTGTCACCTTACCATTACCATTTTATTTTAAAATATCCATTAGAGCTGAATTACCAAAGGAAAATGTGAAAACTTTCACAATTCAAAAAAAAAAAAAAAAAAAGCAAATTCAGCGCTGCAATTTTGTGAAAATATACATTCAACCTGAATTTCACTTCAGTCTCATTGGTTGGCCATTAATAAAATGTAGTCTTGCTCAAATCTCTGTCTTTCAACCAGAATCACTTCAAAGGATTGACATGAAAAAAATGAGAAGGGATGTGTGATTAGCAATATATTACCAATGTACACATGTCCGTCAACAACCATGAAATGGTGAGGGGAGCAGAAAATTGATCTGGCAAACTTGATGTGTCTGCAATTTTTGAAATTTTCATGTTTAAACCAAAATTCTGGAAAAGTGTGATTTGGGACAAAGTGAACTCACATAACAATTCGTCTCCCACCGCCCGCATGACCACAAGTGGTGGTGGGGGGACACATTTGCTGCCCTCCCACGAAGAGGAGACCACGCAATCACTGTGCGACAAGGGTCGCACAGTGGGATGGGGAGGGGGAGGGGTTTGCAGACCCCTTTTAGGGCCGCGCCGCCCCTTCCTCAGCCTCTTTGTTTGCTGGCGACCCACCCTCCCACCCTATGGTTTCAGTGTAACATTGCTGGTCGCTTTGGGGCCGGGCAGGAATTTTTCCCCCCCTTAGGAGGGTTTTTCGCTTACCCTACACTGCGCCAAGGGATTGGGCAATTGGTTTTACAAGGTGGTGTCTTAAATAGGTTTAAATAGGTCTCCACAGCCACACTTGTCTTTATCCATGGCTGGTAGGGGGCGGTCTAAGGGTTTCAGTGAGTACCTATGGCACCCTTTGGTGTAGGATAAATGCTGTCCTTGAGGCCGGCCCAGGACTTGCCCCTACCGTCATGAGACGGGGGAGTTGCGGTTTGTGGGCTCACCTTCCAGAAAAGGGCCGGCCAAAGTTTTAATCCACCCTCATGGGTTGGCTTTGGGGCCCGGTACCTCGCCCAAGGAGGGCTGGGGAAGAGGTCTGGAGCTGACCCTTGCCTTAGCCTACCCATGCTGTTGACCCCCCCTTCTCAGGTCATAAGTTCAAGTTCATGGTCAAGTTTAAATTCAAGCCCAAGTTCAAGGTCAAGTTCATTTCCTGATTTATGTTAATTAGGCATACATTAATAAATTGCCCTAGTTCAACCCAAGCCCTGTGTGTGGTGTCTTCATTTCGTGGGTTGGGCGGCAAAAGAATACATGAATGGGAGAAATATATTTCTCCCTGCTTACGACATACACATGTTCTTCCTATACTTTGTGTATAAAGCACATAAATGCTACCAAAACTGTCAGAAATAACAGTACTCACTTATTTCATGATGAACTTATAAGAAGACGAGAGATAAAAGTTGAAAAATCCTCCAGCTCACTGAATAATCAGCCAGGCCAAAGTGAAATAGCACTGTCAGCATGGTAATTTGTACTGAAGAGGAGAGTGCTCATAGACAGTAGCAGTAGTGCTGCATTTTCTGTTCTCAAATATATCTTGATTAGGGCCAATGTGTTTAGAACTTGGGCAGGGACCGTGTCACTTTCGAATATTAGTACTCGAGAAATGTTAAATACTAATCGATGGCCTATTCAGACAACTTCAGCTTCTAATAATCTGTGATCCCATGATTGTATAAAGGTAAAGAAACCAGATGGCCCAGCAGTGAAATACTATAGTGAAATGGCAGAAGACAAAAATCAATACAATACTATTCTTCCTAGCTATAAAACTGTACAGGAGAGTAGATTAGGTCACTGAGGTTATGGACATATCACTATATGTAAGGGTGGTGAGGAACTGAAGATCTAATGAACAGTATTTATGGATATACAGCTGATTCATAAAACTACTGCTGTGATTAGACTTCTGTCCACCATACTGGGAGAAGAATAAGAAGTTACCTCAGTTTCCAGATCCAAACAATGAAATCAAATGACAGTGGGCATATCTTCTCATATAAATTTGTCATACCACAAACCATTTCCTGCTTCAATGAACTAACCCTATCTCTGTGCATAGCAATTCATAAATCACCCATCTAAGGACAAAAATCAGAACTTACAGCAATGTAATCAGGCCCCTTTTTGTTGTAAATGAAAAGAAGTAATCCATTCAGCTGATCTGTTTTAAATATAAAGGAGATCTCAATATGCAGGCCATTGTGAAAAGTACTTGGATGGAGTTCTAGGAAACCTTAAAGACAAAGAAGAATAAAAGAGAGAGAGAGAGAGAGAGAGAGAATTGAACAATATTATACTGCAGTTGATATAATTCTATAAATGGGAATGAAATTAAATAGAATAGAATTCATGGAACTACGTGAGAATGTCTGTTTGTTAGCAGTGAAAATAAATGTAAAATTCATTTTTGAGATGAAAAAGTTTTGAAAACCTTCAGTCTACAAGCTGCATGTGGTACAATGTATGGTGAAGCCCTAATGCTGCAGTGAGTTACCAACAGATAGAAAGTTTCCCCATTCTTTCTAAATCCAGAGCTCTTGTGGAACTACAGTACTGAAATGAGTGAAGAAGCCCTTGTTCAAAAATCCATTTCCTGTTCACAGCTAAAGTAGTCTCATTGAATCAATAAGGTATACATAACCATGAAATTATCATTCATCAATTCATTGGTTAGGTCTATCCCAGTTGCAACCTAGAAGCAGTCTGAACTTTCTTTGAGGAACACACTGTGTACATCAAAGGCTCTGTGACTTCATTAGATTAACATGGTCTTGTAATTAAACTGACTTTCCACCAGTGGAAACAAAAGCAGAAAAATTTCATTTTCTGTCATTTTACTCCGTTCTTATGATATTGATATATCCATGATGTAATGATGATTCAACCCAGCAGACACTACAGCAAAACCATCTTTGTTGCAAAGGAAAGAATGGGAAAATTTAATTCTCTGTATGGATAAAGGCAGGGACATCACAAGTATGGAGCATATGGACTGGTAGAGTGCCAGGTTATTAATCTAGAAGTCAAGGGAAGCATGTAGAAAGACATATTGTGATTATTCTTCAGACTATAATATGTGAAGGTACAGGTACATCACAAGTTCTCTCACTATACCCCTTTTCCAAAGTAATAAAAATATTGAGGTTTTGTGCTAATTTCACTGTTTGCACAGATTGTATTTCTTGTTTTGTGTTCACTATAACATATGTAGAGCAGATAACAACAGAAACAATAACAATGATTTGTTGAAGTCAACAAAGTTAAGAATAAAAAGAAAAAGAGGTGATATTTCAAACTATTTTAACATATGGTTATACCTTTCCCAAGAAAATGTGCTCCATTTGTAAGCACACTGGGACACCCTTCCCAGCTGTGATAAACATTCCATCTTTCCAAAGCTTCCTTCCATTCTAAAGGCTCCCAGACTTCATAGGGATGGTGCCTTATTTTCAAGAATATGTCTCGGAGACAACCCACAAATCCTTTTGTCACTATTTTAGTGTTTCCTGACCAATAAGTAAAGAAAAACACTTAATTTCATACAACATAATGCATATATTACGATTAATAACATGTCATACTAATAACAGATCACTTTCTTTTGGGAAGGTTCCAGGTTTCTGACAGCTACAGAAGTCCTGGATCAACAAGCACCCATAAAATCTAGGGGAAGTACTTATGCTCAAATATAGACAAAGAGCATCTTTGGCAGATTCTTACTTGGCATGTGCCATTTAGTTACTTGCATCTATTTAATTATCTTTCCTTAGCTGTTCAGGTACAATCACTGTTTGTCAAAATGAACCCATCATGGGGGGCTGGAATAGAATTATAATAATGATATACATATTTGTGTCTATATATGCTTTTATGCATTTTGAAAATAATTTAAAAACATTTAAAAAATGAACCCATCATGTAGGGTTGTACTGTAAAAATCTTAGCATAAAAACATTGAGGGTGGGAAGTAGGTAGCTGACCAGCAAACATTTTCTAAAGGGGAAAATGCTAGTATAAATCTACACTGGCTGACACTGCAGATGCATGATAGGTAAAGCTTACCACCTCAACACAAAATAGAGATGGGGACTCCTGACCTGGAAACTACCTACTGCCTTCTCACCCGTGTCTTTTCTTATGATTGTAAAACCATGTGGGAGTCCTCCAACAAACACTCCTGTGTTTTCCCCGATAATGGTACTGCCACTGGTAGCTGAGGAAGAACCTAAAAACAGTGGACAAATGTTTATTGTCATTTCTTCCAAAAATGGTGAATTAGAATAGGTAAGATCAAAGTCTGATCTAAATTTTGAAGTCTGTAAATAACAAAAATTACAACTGTAAGTGGGTAAGAAGATGAAGATAAGCTAACAATGCAGAAATTGGACAGAATTGACTTATGACTTAATACCAATGAAACTGATTCAGACCAGAAACATAGTGTACAAGTGTATCTATATGTGTATCAGCCGTATGAGCAGGGTGAGAAGATAGATAGATAAATAGATAGATAGATAGATGATAGCTAGATAGATAGATAGATAGATAGATAGATAGATAGATAGATGGCTTGTTATCAGGTTAAATCCAATGTGTTGTTTGAAAATTGTGTACTAGTAGAGTTCTGTTGGATTTTTCCGGTCATACAAGTGGCAGTATGTGATGCACTAGCAAACCACATTGTACTATTGGACACATCAGTCCTCATCAGCTGGTTGACTAAATGTCATTGTTGCCACCTGTGAGAAAATTCCATTGGTGCATGTAGAAGAAAGGACAAAACAATACCATAAGATTTCATGTGTGAAAACTTTTGTATTCCTTATTTGTGCATAGTCTGTAACTAGACTTCTGCTCTTGCAATTCTATTTTTACCAAGAGAATGACACTGTTGACTACTTGACTAAGATTTCTGTGGCTACCCTATCCTGCCATGAACTAATATTAACATCTGAAGGCCTCGCTCATATTGTCTTCTAAGATGTGGAAGCTGGTGGCTAGGGAGAGGGTATGGCTTATGGAAATCACTTTAACTTGGAGGATTTCCTGCTGCTATTTCCTTGTTTTTACCATACTAGGAGAACTATTATTCTCTTAGGTGTTTGATTCTTAATCTGCAGTTTTTAAAAACTTTTTAATACTTGCCCTGTTGTGTTAGAGTTTGCAGCAGTACTTTTTCCTCCTCCTCCTCCTCATTTACACAGTGCTAGCAATAAACATTATGTTGAAAGTGGCACAGAAATGAACAAATTAGATGAATAAAAATAAAAGTAATTCTTCTTATTTTTCAACATTTTGTTTAGCATGGAGAGAAATATTGTTACAAAAATGGAAGAAAACATGTGCATGTGTACACCCATCCATTCTTGAAGGACATGCACATTTCCATCAGTTCTTGCTATCTGGTGCTGCACTATTATACCTTACTTCATATATGGCTAGTGGAGGCATAGATGCTTGGAGTTGGCAGAGAATTGGTCAGTTCAGATAACCTATTCAGCAACATATCTAACTGCTGGTTTTGACAAAATTTCTATCTGCTCAGTTAGACCAGAGGTAGACAATCTGGTGTTTCCAGATATTTAGGATTACCATTTCCATAGTCCACGAACACATATTATTCTGGCTGGAATTTATGGAAGTTGTAATTAAAAATATCTAGAATGCACAAGACTGCCATCCCCTTAAGTTGGATAGCAATACAAGGGATGCATTTTCTTGTTTATCTCATTCTTGCTAAGGAAATCAAAACATCACATTTTCCCCTTCCTTACTGAGCAAGAAGCCAAGAGGGTTTTTTTGTGCATTTTTGATGAAGTGTTTATATTTTGTGCTGAACAAGTTTTGAATAAATTAGGTTGAAACTATGTTGTGGTGTAGCCTTAAGTATAACCATTGGATGGGGAGGATTGTATGTTTTTGACCAACACTTCCATCTTGTGTTCATTGTGCATGTGGTTTTTTGCTCAGAAAAGAGAAAAGGGACTATACTTGTGTTACTGTAGTTTCTAGTCTGAACTTGAGGTATATTAGATATCATTTGATATCAAGAATTTGGCCTTCGCTACCCATTCCTTTCCATGTGCTTGCGATGCCCCCAGACAAGCACACACACAGGCACGGCCAAAAATAGCTGAACTATTCAAAACAAAATCCAGGCAGGCCAGTAATTACCAGACTGCAGCTTTAGGAGACTTCCAGGCAAGTACCTTCTTAAGATCACATTATGTATGCACGCTGTTTACAAAAGATCTCCTGCCCCAAGCAGGCAGGGTGACGAGCAGAATATCCAGCTCTCAAGAACTCTGCATTTGCATACTGTCTACACTATTGACAATGCTGTCATAATTCAATCATCTAAAGTACTGACCTTTCGGAGGCTTTGTCTCCAGCCCAAAACCCATTGTTTTCCCCGGGAACAGACTAGCCTACAGGCACATTTTCCCCTATAAGACCCCCTGATTTTGAGGGTCTCATTGGATCGCTCGTGACTTGCCTCCCGACTTGCTGCAGCTCCATTTGACAAGCCTCTCCTCAGCCTCCACGTGCTGAGGATCTACGCTTCCAAGCTTCTTTCCGTCTACTGGGCTACAGGATCAGGTGTAGTATTTCCCCGAAAATCCTCCTGAAAATCCCCTATCTATTTTCCTCTCTTTATTTTCTTAGGACTGCGTACGTGACTGCGCAATTGTGCAGTATTTCTTAATTTCGAGTGAGTGAGTGCGTAAGTTTGTTGTGACTTCATAAATGAAAGAACATAATTTGAGCTTTCTTGTGTCTTGCTCCTGACTCAGCCTGACCCCATAAACCTTAGGTAAAAGATCTCCCTACGTTGCCCTGCCTCTCGCATTGCTAACTAGTGCTCTTGCTAATTCCCATTCCCCATTATTTTGAGCACGTTGAGGTGTCCCTCACGGGACCCCAGAAATCAGGGTAACACTTGAGCAATTTCTTGTGCAAATTGGGGGGAAACTGATGGGGAAGACACACTGATCATTTTGTTCTTGTATAGGACGCACTATGCAAACTGGTAACTGCCAGATTATTTATGGTGTCATTTGATGTTTTGTGACACTATTTCTCATTAAGGGAAGAAAAATGGTGAATATTCTTCATATCCCTTATGAATACAAAGAATCAAACCACACATGTGTTTGGTTTCGGTTCAGAAAGGCTATGTGATCTGAATTCAAAGTAAGAAGTATTTTTTAACCCCACTGTAATGTTTGCCTTTTAGTATGTTTTTGGATGGTTATTTAAAAAAAAAATTATAAGCTGCCTTGAGTTCCAATTTAGAGGGATAAGCATGAGTATTATTATTTTCACAAACTTTCACGTTATTTTTACAATTATAATGTCCTGGACAATCATTTTGGATGTTAAAAATACTAAAAGAGAGATGAGAAACAATGAAAGAAAAATCCACGGACTATTTTAGAAAAATAGTAGCAATAATGTGGCAGTCACTCTTGAGAAAATTTAACAGTGGGTCTATGAACTGATAGTAATGAAAGAATTACCTGTGAACTGCCCATCTACAGTGATTGTTCCCAGCGCTTGATTTCTTACAGCAATTATATGGTGCCAACTGTTATCATTATATTGTCTTCCACCATCATTATCTGGAGTTAGTGCAACAGCAGATCCCTTTTAAAAGATATTTAAATGATTAATAAAAATGTGCCCAGTTAAGTCACTGAGTCATTGTTAAATCAGCCTTCAGATGCAAGGGTAATTTCATTTCAAACAGAAATTAGAATATCTTACAGTATATAAAGATTCTTCTTGATGTTGAAACAGGGTAGAGTGACTCACAAATTAAACTTTTCAACTCTGTATACAACTCAGTGGTGAATTATCATTACACACAACCTCATTGCACATATCTTCATTCAATAACATTAGTGCAATGTACTGAGGTGACTGAAACTGGTTTCAGACAAAACTAAAATAAAATAAGCAAGAATTCCCTGTTGGTCCAGTGCCCTGAGTGGCCAGTGATACCTATGACTGCCAGTGGTCATAGTTTAGCTATTTGTGGGTCCATCTTTGTGGCTGGAATACAAGTGTGCTGGCCACAGTGTTAGATCTGCAGCATAGAAACAGTTAGAAAAGTCAGAAATGAGTTGAGAGCCAGGACTCAGGAGTCATGGGAACTGCATGAATTTGAAGGACTCCTTCCAGATATAGGGACTGGTTGGATATTTTGATGATGATGTGGTGATGATGATGATGATGATGATGATGATGATGATGATGATTTGGACAGAGAGTTGGAAATTTGATCAGTAGGACTTCAAGCTAAATCAAGGAAAGAACAAGCCCAAAGTTACCAACTGAGTGCAAGAAGAGAGACAAGACCAAAAGAGAACAAAAGGGAAAGGAAAGAATGTGCTCCCACCCCCCGCCAGTAACTTTCAGGTTAATTTGGCAGGGAAATCAGGGGATGCAATATCCACGGCACAAAGCATGGGAAACAAACAAGGTGAACCTAGAATCTGAGTACAAGATGATAAACACAGTCTGATAGGTGTCACTGAGACTTAGTAGAGACTGAGACTGGAATATTGAAAGATCTACTTTGTTCCAAATGGATCGGCCGAA
The DNA here is from genome assembly GCA_030412105.1 of Cyclura pinguis. NCBI lineage: Eukaryota > Metazoa > Chordata > Lepidosauria > Squamata > Iguanidae > Cyclura > Cyclura pinguis. The sequence continues at coordinate 40,595,268 of CM059599.1, forward strand.
CAAGCAGGAAGGGGAATAGTGTTCCTCTCCTGCCAAGGTTTTTTTAAAAAATTGTTTTTAAACATTTGGTTACAGATAAAGGGAAGAAAAAGCAAAACTGATACCAGTCTTACAGTATACTGGCTGGAAGATATGGACTTTCTTGAAACAAATGAAAAAAAAAGTTTACACAATGAATCATGGTAGTAATCAAACTTTTGACTTCTCTTGATGAAAGCGACATCCCTCAGAACACAGAAGAAGGAACAAGAGGATCTGATCTCCTGGATTTAACCTTTACTAACAGGGAAGAAATATGAGATTTTTTTGTAGACTTTATGTAGAGATGGAGACAATATACAAAAATATTCAAAGAATGGTCAAAAGTTGTTTCTCAAATGTTGGAAAACCCTGAGAAAACTGAACTGACAGGGATCTTTGGTCTTGAATTATTCTACGCAAAATGTGCAATTTTTGCCCAGAAAATAATATTTCTTTATAGAAATATTGTTTTCTGTATATAAAAGGATGGGTTGTCGTCCACATAATTGAGTTTTCTGTGGGGAAAAAAACTATTTGTTTTGTGCAGAATATGTTCCCAATGACAGCATTTTCTGCACAGGAAACAGCATTTTGTCTCAGAAATTATTTTCTGGTCAGAAAATGCTGGTTCCTGTGCAGAAAATAATTTTTTTTGAATAACACTTGATATATTAATGTCGCAAAAAAGAGGTCTTTGAAAACTGCTAGAATTACTAGTTGCTTCATTCAACAACAAAGTAAGCAAGGACTTAAACAGCCCTATCTCTGTGGTAGACAGAACTCTCAAAATTCAGTTAGTAGGATGAATGCCTTGTGAAAGACAGTTTTTATAAGCTCTCATGAGCTAAGATTCAAAAGACACTCGTATGGATGGTGGAGTAACTGGCATACAGCAAAGGAGGAGAATAATGCAGTAGTCTAAAACTGTAAGAATTGTAAGAAAGAAAAAGGCTCAGAACTAGCTGAGGTTTTTGAGGGATGCTAAAAACAAAGACAGCAACAGCTTTTCATATTTTCTCTTCCCATGACACAACCATGAGTGATAAGCATAAACTCAGGCTCTTTATAGTGTTATGGGAGAAACATGCATGTTTAGTGTGAGTGCTTTAAGCAAGAATTTAAGCTGAAGTAGAGTTAAGATCAAAATTTCAACTTCTTTATACTTCTTTCAAAGTTCATTTTTCACCTTAGAGTATAGAATGTGGGAGGGGGAATGAAGAGACATTAGTGGGTCCTAGTTATGCATCCAAAGACAAAAAATCAATATGATTTTTGACACTAATTGCATCCTCTTTCAAGCACTGCAGATTATTTATGGAAAGCTCTTTATAGCATCACATGAAGTAGCTTGAGGAAGAATCTATTGTCAAAAATGAAAGCAGAATCTGTGTTTGGATAAATAAAGGATGACCATCTTCAAATAATCAGCCCTATCCTTAAAAGAGCAATCACCAATTGAAACAGAATATATGGTAGCATTTGAGAGTAACAGCTTTCTAGTGGCATTTATATGTAAGAAGTGCGTACAAAACTAAATTTCTTTCTAATCACTATTTTCTCTGCTTGCATTAAAATAAATGTCCCTAAACACCTGCATAATTGTAAACTATTACAGAAGACTCATGATTTTAGTGAGCTGAATGATTAACAATCTGGTAAATGAACTATGTACATTTTAAATATTTAGGAACACAATCAGATCCTGGCATGATACTAAAAGCAACCAAAACATACAACGTTAGCACTCATACATGCCGTAAAAGGAAGATTTCCATTTTATAGTTTAAGAAATAGTGTTTAATAAAATACATTATCTAAGAAGATATCCAAATTCAGGTTTATAGTAAGTATAGTTTGGGTGGGGGGAAACTAAAACTGGAACAAAGAAATCAACATGGCTAACAGTAGTCAGAACGACAATGGTGCAGAAATAGCAACAGTAAATTGAATGCATGCTGTGTTATTAAGCATATTTTCAGCAACCATCAGCTATCAGACAATTATGTCAATCAGACCTGTGTCTGCAGTGAGTTCCCATCTAGCTCTACAGAAGAAAGATCATAGAACAAAATCTTTATTATAAGACATCCAACTACAAAACTGAAACTGCAGAAACAGTTATAAAGCAGCATCGAGAAAACTGGAGTAATTAAATGGCTGTTCGAAAATCCGCCTCATTTACTTGCCCAAATATATCAAGAAATACTACATCAGGAGAGGCAAGAAGAAACAGTAAAGGCAACAATGATTTCATGGGCACAAAATATCGGACATTCAATACAATTAGAGACTTGGGAGCAGAGCTGGGAAAAAACACAGAAATTTACAGTAGCACAGAATTTGAAAGAGAACTATTACAAGCTATTTCATAGATGGTACATGACACCAGATAAATTAAAAAAGATTTATAATACAGGTACCGGACAATGTTGGAAATGTCAGAATGAGGTCGGTACGATATATCATATGTGGTGGACATGTCCTAAAGCCAAGAAATATTGGACTGAAATACATAACAAAATACGTGCATTAATGAAAGTACAGTTTGCTAAGTTACCAGAATTGTATTTGTTAAATATGACTGATGTATTAGAAGGTACTGGTATAAAGAAGTACTGGAGAATACTACTGTACATGATAACAACAGCTAGTATTGAATATGCAAAGATGTGGAAAACTCAGCAAATACCCACATTAGAACAATGGTGGGGTACACTGATTGAAAACAAAAATGCTGATATGGTCTCTCAGAGATTAAAAGTGAAATCAGATGAAGAGATACAAAAAGAATGGCAAATTGTAATGGCTAATTGCTGGGTACCATCAGATGGAAATCTGTGATTCATGATTTAAGATAAATTATGAGGGGGCTACAGGATATATATCATGAAGCGGGAATATGGAGATGGAAATGCAAGAATCAACAAGTAATAATAGCACTAAAATATAGTACAATATTTTAAGCATGTTAAGAAATATTGATAATGAAATCTAGATCAGTGTAGAAGATCAGAAATATAGTTATAATTGTTTGTTTTATATGCGAATTTGAATAAAATGATTATAAAAAAAAGAAAGTTATAAAGCAGCATTAATTTAAATGATTTCTTCCTTTTTTTATTTTACAAATGCTTTTCTTTTTAAACAGAAGATCCTGCTGTCTACTAAAAGCTGCATATTACAGTAGACAGTCTTTGTTACTTTTTCCTCCTCGCACTTTTGTCAAGTTTACTGCATTACTTGGGGAAAACCCCAAGCATTTTCATAAGGGGTGTGTATGCGTAGTAATTAACCACCAGTTTATTCATCAGAGGAATCACTTTTCTAAAACCTGATATAGTCATGGTAAGCATATATGGTATAGATTAAAAAAGAAAATTCTATCCCATGATAATACATGTTATGTATCAAAACGCTTTGCATTTTGTACACAATTTTTTATTGTCTTACACACTATTTCAACATTTTAATATTTTACAAACACACATTTCATTATCGTAGTTTAATAATTAAAACCAGAACTGGTGTCATGCCCAATTAATGTGCCCTGGTAGCATGCCCATTAGTTTTTCCATTAGTGAATTCAACAATACTAATGGGATTACTAGCATGGGATGCTAATTGGGCGTGACATAAGAAACTGGCTTACTTCTTAGCATACCCTTGCTAATGATGAAATTAATGAGCATTTTATTAAATGCTGTCTCATCAAAGTGTACTTAGTTAGCGTTAAAATTGTTACAAACGATGCTGCATGCCAAAGATCAGGTGTCTCCAAAAGAGATTCTTTATATGTTTTGGTAACAATCTGGATCATTTTATTTTATTCTTTAGAAATCACATTTGTAGCCACCCTATTTCAACATTTTAAGATTCATAGCCACATAGGACAATCAAAGTGTAAATTTGGAGGGAATCACATTGTGAATTTGAGATGCATACCTCTGAATTCTTCTTCAACATGTAAAAAGCTGAACGGCTACAATCTACAACTCACTTACTTCGTAACAGTACAGCTAGCTTTAATAGGAATTGTGTGGAAATAAAAGAATTTCAGCAATATTAAACACACGTCTACATTAAATAACATTGTCCACGTTTGAAACATTACAGAAAATTATAGATACACACAGACTGTGCTTAGAGGAACACCCTGCCTCATTTTGTCAGGTTATGTACCTAGAAACCCTGTAGAGTGGAAACTCATATAAAACAAACAAACAAAAATCTGCACAGACTAATTAGAGATGGGAAGAATTTAATTTGCTTCACATCAATAGAAACTGCTGGCTGTCATGTCAGTAGGAAAACAAAACTCCTTGTTGTTTTAATCCGAGCTGTAAAGAAGCTTTCCAAGCTGTTGAACTTGTTTTAGAGAAGTTTCAGCACCTTGGCTAGTTTCTGTATGTTCACAATAAAACCCACAGTACATTCACTGCTCTACTGACATGGAACCCACCAGCTTCCATTGGTTTATGTCCAGTTCTGTTCTACATCTACTCCTGAAAGACTGTGTACAAAAGTGCATATATAAGGGACAGACACATATAAAACATATATTTTAAGAAAAGAACATGTACAATAAGAATATGTTAGGGAAAGTATACAAACTTGTGTACAAAATATGAGTATTATGAAAAATCACATGCAAATTGTGTATGTTAGGGGAAATTGTAGATGTTTGGGGAGAATTTGCAAATGAAACAGTAAATACACAAAACTAAGACTGTATACATATGGACTAGATACAGACTCATTTGTCTGTTTCTGAAATTAGAGGTGAATCAAAAGTTTCAAGTGCCCCTGAAATATGGAAAATCAAAAAAGAACACAGAAAGAGTCTTCCAACACATATATATGTTCTACACTACAGCTAAGATCACCAGGATCTAATGCCACTAGCACCACATTCCACGAAGGATTCCCATTGGAAAAGCTTTGTCCTTATTTCATTTTATTGGCTAACCAGTAATTCACCAGGCCTACTGTGAAATTATTAAAGAGGAGTACAGACATGGTATAGGACAGAAGTGGCAAGTAGTGAAATGTGCAACTAGGATTGGTCCAGGGGCTAGTTTTCTGGCCCAGGACTCTCTGGCAGCTGCACAGACCACAAAAGACCTGAATAAATAAATATATAAATAAGATGGGAGAAAGCATGCGGGGACTGAAAAAGCCAGGAGTGAACTTCTGGTTTGAAAAGCAGGGTTTAGTGTTAAAGAATGCATGAGAATCCTGCTTCCTATTGAAAAGATGGTTTGCTTCTCCTAGGGACCTACAGGAGAATCAACTCACCCTTTGAAGACAGATAGAGAAAAAGATGGTCTGGAGAAGCTGAGGGCCTTAAAACCTTGCTTGAAGGCTATATAAAACTCACAATTCGCTCAACCCAGTCATATATCATATAACAAACAGAAGGGACAGATCTTGCCCATGCCTTGTTTACATTCTTTCCAGAATTAGCTGGCATCTTATGCCATGTATGGAAGTGAGATGTTGGAAAAGATGTATGATGGTCTGTTCCATGTCCATGTGTTCCATGTGTCCATTTACTTGTGTTTGAATCTTGTCTGTCCTGTCAAATGAACAAGTTAGTCTGTCTTCCTCCTGAGATTGTCAGCTTTATATAGGTCAGTGAACTGTACTTGGATAGAAGACAAATAGCTGGGACCAAGCTAGTCAAATGCAATGCACATTCCTGCTACACGTGAATCAGTCATATGTATACTTTTCTGGACGTAAGTACCATGTCATTTCCTTGTTGAAAAGAGCAGTGTTGAAGTGAAAAAGTGGGTTACAATGGTGTTGGACTTACACCATTATAGCTCATTAACACAATGCCAGTTGTTATTAGTTTCTCTGCAGTATAGCTGTTTTCTTTGGTTAGAATTGCTTAGCATGCATAAGCAAAATAGAGCACTGAGTATCATCTCATAAGCAATCAGTGCTGCCTTATCCCATTATGACTACTGGGCAGCTTTGCTCTTGGTACACCAGACTCTTGCCAAGAATTCTGCACCTTAGCAAGCCTCTTCCTATAAAAGGAGGCTGCTCTAAATTTCCACTTTTGGAACCAAATGTTCTACATCTTATCCTAAACTCTATGTCTACAAAGAACAGGTACATGTTCTGGAACTGAACAAGAAGGACCTAAGGTATAAGACAGGGTCCTTTATTTAGATCATTGGTGGAAATCATACAGCCCTCCACTTATTGTTGGACTGCAAGTCCCAGCAGCCCTACCTAACATAATTAATGGTGAAGAGTAATGGAAGATTCATTCCAACAACATCTAGAGACCTACAGAAGTCCCTCCATGTGACACACTGGGAAGGGGGGTAGAAACTATGCTGTCCCCTTATGAAAGAATGGCAAATTATTTTGGTATCTTTAAAAGAGGAAATACCTTTACCCTTGCTAGCACAAGGCCCATGATCATAGCATAATACTGAAATCCAGTAAAATTGTCAGTGGGATAACCTTTATATAAGTGACCTTTTATCAATGTTATTTTGGTTTCAGCTACAGGAAACATGTTTACCTCAAACCTCTATTAATTTTCACAATATATACCTTTTACAGATTCCATCAGATATTTTAATTTTAAGAGGAATGCCTTCATTTTTTTCACAGCTTGACATTATCTTACTAAAGATTTGTCAGCATCTGCAAAGATATTAAATTATATATCCTTCATGTCATAAATTCATGGAGGCCAACTTAACTCTGAAATTTAACTTAATTTAACTCCATAACCTCTTCAGAACTCAGTACAGAGTAACCATAGGTGTTTCAACTCTTGTCTGCTAACAAACTCTGCTACATGCAGTTTAGATGAACCTATTAACCTCTCCATTAATACATACAGAAAGAGTGAAAATTATCTTATCATATAATGAAAGGCATAAAATACCTCTGAGACTATCAGTAATGCTATTTTCTCACTATTTTATTGTACCTGTGGATCAAATAGGAAGTAAGGACGTCCACTTTGCAACTGAAGTACAATATATTCCTCTTGATTCCCAGGTGAAATGGAAAAAAGAATGAGACCATCAAGTTCAGTAGTTCTAAAACTCACTTTAATACCTAGTTAGGAAAAAGAAAAGAGGTATTTATTTCTCACTTGTGCATTCATTCACAGCATGCAAATCCATCTATAGGATAAGAAATGAAAAGCTAGAATTATGGTCTAGGCAGAGAAGTGAACGACACTGCTATTATGTATATTTGAAACCCACGATCCATCTAAATGCCAGTTCTGAAAACGCAGTATGAATTGTACACTCAAGATCCCATTTGAATATTTCTGGGATTATATCTCATGAAAAATCAAGTGAAAGTTCAAGTGGTCCTCCTGGGGTGGCCAGTAGACCTACTCCTACAGGGGGTGTGAATTTACTCTTGATTCAATCACTTCTCCTTCCGCAGCTGCTTCAAGTTGTATGCTGGTTTCAAATCTGTAAAGGACTCCAGCCATGGGAAAGGTCCTTCAAGTGCAGAAGTAGTAGCAGTAAGAGCAAGAATGGATTCACTACTGTGTAGTGTTGAGTGCACCAGTAACCTCAGTCTTTTCTCTGTCCCACCATGACTTACTCTGATAAGATGGTTTATTTTAACAATGGCATGTAAGATAGTCCATTTAATTAAAAACTGGAGATCACAGTTAAATGCAGTGGTCTCTTAGTATCCACAAGGGTTTGGTTCCAGGACCCCCTGTGGATACCAAAATTTGTGGATGCTCAAGTCCCATGATGTACAATGGTGTAGTACAATGGTATCTCTTACATCAAATGGTCAAATCACAATTTGTTCTTTGATTTTTCTTTTGAATATTTTCAAACCATGATTGTTTGAATCTGTGGATACAGAATCCATGGATATGGAGCACTGAATGTAATTTACCTCTTCCTGGGTTAACAATAATATCAAAAAGAATGTGTGAACCCAGAGCTACTCATTTTTTTTTTCTGGTTTGGGACTTTTAATTCAGTTTCACAAACTGTCATTACAAAGGTTCTTGACACTCCTTTTCTAATATTACCAGTAAACTCTGATTTATCATCTGTTAGCTTTCTTCTGCTGTTAAAAAATTAGAATATATTACTTACAGGAAGACTATCAACTGGCAAATTATTACAGCAGCTTACAATTAAGAAAATTCTAAATAAGCAAAATAAACAAGCAGACATGTTTCAGCAACAACAAAAGTTTTTTGAACAAGCAAGAATAGATCAGAGTCAGAAACTGAAGATAATTAGATGGTTGTATGGACAGTTTTTAAAGACTGTGAACATCATGAAGCACAGTCATGAAAGATTTTTAGGAGGAGCACAAAGTGAACTTCACAACAAAATGGCTTTGTTGCAAAATAATAATAATAATAATGATAATAATAATAATAGACACTCAATAGCAAAAGATTGCAACTGTTTTCAAATCTCTTCAGTCCATGCTATTCTGATGTCTCAATGGAGAAACATCTTGTACCTAAGTAACATGATACAATGTATACGTTACCCAAAATGAAAAAAGAGCCCATGATTTGCATTCTATATTAAAAATTGCATATAGTGTTTGAAATAAACCTGCCATTCTGAATATAAATAGTGGAAATTACTAAACTGTAATTTGTTTGTTTTCTAAATTACTGCTATGATTCTTTAATGTTAGCATATTTGCACCACTTCACCACTTAAGTTATAAAGCTAGTTACTGCAGTTAAGAAATCAGATAGAAGTAAGGAAATTTTTTTCTTTTATACACTTACCAGGGTAATATACCTAAACCTGAGGGCTCAACAGCTATGCACAAGAACTTTCATATTACCCAGAGCTACTCTTGATCTCTCCTTGGATACAATTGGATACAATTACAGACAGAAAACAGGGCCAGTAGCTTCTAAGGCAATATGAAGTCCAGGTAGTGCCTGCCTGATGACTATTGTCAATGCAGCCTGCACAAATAAAACCACAGAAAGCTCTATCTCCTGTCCTAGACCTTCTATCTTCAAAAGATTCTTCATGGTTATTTCCCTCTGTGGAAGGAAATGGGTATCAAATAAAATGGACAAGGGATCATTGTAGGTTGAATCTGACACAACTTTACATTGTATCACAATACTGTTGGCTTATGATGTTACCCGTATTTCAGAAATAACTTTTTGTCACAAAAGTTCTTTCCTTCCCCCACACATTGGGCCAACATGGAACATTCAGCTTCAGCTCATCTTAGCTGAAGTTCACAGTTCCTTGTCCTTTACCATTTTTTTTTTAAAGTTATAACCAGAAAGTGAAGACAAAAGATTTGATGAAGAGAGTGCTGGCATAATTACATCATATTTGTGTCAAACATTGAAATTATTTGTAGGATTCCACATTATTTTTGACAAGGATAGTTAGGACTAACAATGTGCCGTTACTTCACATACTTTGATACTCACGTCCATATGATTTCCCCTTAGCACATTTAGAACAGACTAATGTATTGGGATTTACCCAGCTGTATCAAATGAATCAATTTCTTCATATTCATTTTTCCCTTCCTTTGCCAGGCAGAAAATAATAAGTAATGGAAGCTTTTTTTTAATGGACAGTATCTATTATGAAAAATTAAAGAATCATAACTGAGCACATACTCATGTTACATAACACTACTAATTACTGCATGCCACAATCAGTATCCTTTGACCCATGTGCTTTCATCATTCCACAGGTTGTCACCCAGTGCATCACTAGGTACACTTACAAATATTAAAAAATTCACTTGAGATAATGAGCATCAATCATGCTGTTCAAATAGCTGTTTGGAGCTATACGGCAACTGACTTTGAGTAAACATGATGGGGGATATAATCAAAAGCTCTTTTATGTCTCAGCAACATTTCAAGAAATTGAAATACAAAAGGAAACAAGGGAATTAGAGGGAAAAGTGGAAAAACTTGCCCTCAGGATAATGGCAGGCTGGCTTAAGGTTTACTTACTTAAATAAAGATTACTAATTTACTCATATTTATCACTTAACTGATTTTCTTCCTAAATCTTAAAAGTGATTGGCAGTATAAGGGGAGAACACACAGAATTAACAACAAATTCCTATACGTATCTACTCTGGAGCAAATCTAAGGAGTTCAATGACACATATTCCCATTTATTTATTCATTCATTTATTTATTCCTTTCTTCCTTCCTTCCTTGTTTGGTTTTGTGCCCTGCCTTTTCTGTGAAGTGCTCATAGCAGCGTACATAGTTATCCTCCTTTCCATAATGCCTTCACAAGAATGCTATGGCAGTCCAGACCTTGGTGATTGGACCAAGGGCATCAAGTGAGTTTCATGACTCAGTGAGAACTGCAACCTTGCTTTCTCACATTCCAATATAGGCTGCTCTAATCAGTAGCCTGCACAGACTCTAAAGTGTATAGGACTGCAGCATGGAACAATTAATGACAGATACAAAGCTAAAAGAGGCAGGCAAAACTGCATATAGTTTAAATAATTGTGCAACAATCTAATTAAAAATTAAAGTATTTGCACTGGCATATTTGCTTACAACATGGGTGTGACTATATTGCCTCAACTACAAGTTTTGAGCCATTGGTTTATGGCACACATTTGACATAAATATTACTGACTAATATTTGAAAACAAAATATTAAGAAATGTTCATCTAAGTATCAAAGGATACATGATGATAAATGATCTATAATAGCGGTCTCTGATGGAAGTCAAAACTATGTAAATTCTGATTCAACTTTTTCTTTTTCCTTCTTTAACATCCCCTTATGGAATGCATGGATTGTGTCTATTCCCAGCACAGCTTCTGCTGTTTCCTAGTCACTTCTCAACCTGTGAAAATTTCATTTTTACAAAACACCATCCTACTCTAAAGTCTGTCTTCCAGAAACAACTGGCCTGGAATGGATCTTTAGTACATTCCCACTTTCAAGGATCAAAGATCCTCGTGCACTAATTTGCAAGAACATTTTGTTTTTGTTTCAAGCAATGCAATGAGAGTAGTGTGGTGCCATGAGTTTGCACATAAAATTGTTGCTTGATTTATTGGATGAGTATGAGGTAAGTAGCTGTCGAAAGGGGGAAGAGAAAGGACTGTTGAAGTGGATGCTGATTGGTGGAATATATGAGGAGATTTGCATGAGGGAGTCAATGAATGACAGTTGGAAGTTCAGGTCATTTCCGCACTACACTGTTAAAGTGCTATTACTCTACTTTCGACATCCTATGGAATCCTGGGGTTTGCAGGACTTTGAGGCCCCTCCCTAAACTGCCAACCCCAGGATTCCATAGGATGTTGAAAGTGGAATAATAGCACTATAACAGTCTAGTGTGGAAATGGCCTGAATGTTTGAAGAGAACACTACGAAGGCCTCACATTTGATGGGTTAAGTGTAAAGACCCCCACAGTGAGCCACAGTGGTGGGATTGTCTGAGAGGAATCCTCACAGCGGGTAGCACTGGTGGGATGTAAGTTGAAAGCCTTGTAGGCAGTATGTGTGGATATGCTCATCTATAAATCTGAATCCACAGTTGTCCATTCTTTCCCACCTCCAAGTGTGTTTTTCGTCTAGTTCTTTGGAAAGTCCCTGCACAATCCTTTCATGCTTTTCTCCCCTTTTACAGAATGAGACCCAACTCTTTCCTTGCCTTTTTTTCCCCAAATGAGTGCACAATTGTGCACACTTTAAATTGTATGATTGCTTGCCAATATTCTTCCTTTTACTAAAGCTTATTTAAGCAGTGCTTTCCACAATTGGAAACGTGTGCATTTTTCAACATTCATTTTTCAAGAGTGCACTTTTTTTCAAACACAACTGAAACCTTCTGTCAATGTACAGTTATCAGAATGAACACTGGAGAAAGATCCCATGCCCTTTATGGCTGTGTAAAAGAGGGAATTTCAGCAGGTAATCTATGTTACCTGGTTGCATGACAAACAACACTTGCTGAAATTCCCTCTTCTGTGCAACCATTAAAGGTACAGGAGTCTTCTCAAGTTTTCAAACTAGCAACTCTATGTCAATGTGAAATTTACAGAGCTCTGAAGTCTGTGGAGCATGGACAGAGACAAACTCATCAAACTTGAGTTAAATTCAGATGTGTCACAGATCCCTAGAAGCACTGCTCGTTGTCTTAAGAGAGATTTTGTTCTCAGACACTTAATCTTTGGCCATTTTTTGCACTACACTGTTATAGTGCTATTATTCCATTTCCAATATCCTGTGGAATTCTGGGGCTTTACCAAGGCCCGATTGCTCTCTGGCTGAGAATTCTAAATGCCCCTCCCTAAACTGCAAACCCTGAAAGGAAGGGTATTCCAAGTACCCTTTCCAGAATTGTCTTAGAAAGAAAGAACCTTTGCACCTTTGAAAAAAAAAGTTGTACAGGTTGAGAAAAAGTGAGCAGGAAGCAGTAAAGGCTGTGCTAGCAGTAGATACAATCTTTGCATTCAGTGACAAGGTGTAGAAAAAGGCTGAATCAGAATATTCCCATGCTTTGATCTTCCTGCCAGACAGTCTGGCATGAAATCAGCCTTTAGAATTTCTCAACTGTTGAGAGAAAAAGAAAAAGTCTTGGACAACAAGGCTTACTTCCAGTTTTTCAAAGAATAGCAATTAACTTTGCAAGACAATAGTATACAACACCTAGCCCAATTTTCACCAGAAATTAATATACTAATATATTTAAGATATTTTCCTTGAGAGCTACCATAGTATAGTGGTTTGAGTGTTGGACTCGGACTCAAGGAGACTAGAGCAAAAATCCCACTTGGCCATGGAAACACACTTGGTGACCTTGGGCAAATCACAATCTTCTTGCCTCAGAGGAAGGCAATGGCAAATCCCCTCTGAACAAATCTTGCCAAGAAAACCCCATGATAAGGTCACCCTAGGGTCACCATAAGTTGGAAATGACTTGATGGCACACAACAAATTTTCCCTGGCCTAACATGAAGGACATAGAAGAAGTTAAAGATGTTCTTATATGCTGAGTACAAACAACCTTTAACAAATTAATTACTGCAAATGATTAGAACTGCTTCTTCAAAATCACAAGCCTTTTTATACATTTTCAAGGAAACTGGTTTCCAGGTAAGCATATATATTTCAGCCCAAGACTACAAGCTTTTCTAATTAATACATAAAGAAAATTAACTTTTTTACTCCAGCATATTGTTTATTTGAAGATGACAATGATAATGACAATGAAGATAATATTTACCTTTGTAATCGTCCTGATCCACAATGCACATTAATCAGTTGACTACAGCACCAAGTGCAACATGCATGCCTGAATTAGCTTTGGACAAGTCAAACACCACATGAGGAATACAGTTCATGTATGCATTTCTGAGTATTCAAGTGAGAGTAAACAAGTGATGTGCATTTGAGTGAATAATGTTCATGTGAACTGAACTGGGTGAGATGAAATGAACTTTACTTAAAAGGACTTTTTAGCAAGTTAGGAGCTAGTTTCATCACTGTTGGCTTCCATAACACAGTTGGCATGTGGCTTTCACATCAAGATCGGTCTAAGTTGCAGCCACAGCTTATCACATGAATTTCCTCACAGTATGAGCAGAAAATGGGGCGATGCACATGGAAACTCCATTTGTATATTATACCAAGTATATGGAGCAGATTATCACATAGAGTTCTACAAAGGAGCCACTATACAGTGACTGTAACACATAGTTGAGCCTTTTATTGAGAACTTAAGGTATTACAGATCACTAGTTACAATTTAACATTTCTTTGTAGTTCTGTCCCAAGGAAGTATTGACATCCTCTTGATTTCATATATTTTCTTCTGTGTTTCAGATCTCAACTTTCCCTGTCATGCCTTCTGTATGTAGTTGTGTAGCCTGTATGTGTATTCATAAAGGACTTTGCTGCCAGTTATCCCAAACCTCATGCTGTACACATCCTTAACAAGAAAACAACACTTGGAAAACTTATTTTTTGCATTTATAGTATGCTTCCTAGAATCCTCATGCTGGTTGAGGGATTATGGGCTCTGCAGTAAAAAAAGTGGGTTTTTCCAAACTCTGGAAGCAACCCAACTGCCTTGGGGAATAGACAAAATGTATCTGGAAGCTGACAGTAGAACAGATAAACTGATCTTAATGGTAAGAGCAACAAAACTCAGGAACATTCCCACAGCTCCAGAGAATCCAAAGAAGGGAAATGGTCAACAATGATTCTTCCACCCCTCTTCTTCCTGAGCCCAGGAGTACCCTCTTGATTAGAACAGACTAAAGCCATTTCCGCACTAAACTGTTATAGTGCCATTATTCTACTTTCAACATCCTATGGAATCCTGGGGTCTGCAGTTTAGGAGAGAGCATTTAGAATTCTCAGCCAGAGAGCTCTTGGGCCTCAGTAAACTACAAACCCCAGAATTCCACAAGATGTTGAAAGTGGAATAATGGCACTATAACAGTATACTGTGGAAATGGCCAATCTCTTGGTAATGCTTTTTGTGCTACAAACTGTGGGCTGATTTGAAGAATACAGTGAATAAATGACATTTCCCTGAGGTACCTCATTCTAATAGGTAAATAAGTCTCAGTACTAGTGGAAAAGATGGGTGAGTGAATAAAAGAAATATAAAAGAAATATAAAATGATAGTATCCTGTAAAACAAAACTTCCTGGATCAAGGAAATCATCTTGATTTAGTTCCAGGTATTTCTTGCTATGATAACATGACTAATTTGATACCTGTTTTTCTTTTTTCTTTTTTTGCCATCCCATTATACCCACTACTGGTAAAACAAACAGGACATTTTAGCTTTAATCTTCTTACTACATAACCCAAATAACTTCAGTCATGTTTGCATTAATGTTGCATTAATCATGTTGTTGCGTATTAATGAGTTTTCAGGCTATGCTAATTACTGTCATAGATTCTGCAGCAGCCCATTAAATATACAAATTACAGAATTAAAGAGCCAGAGCTCTTCATGATTAATCTTTAAATGGAGAAAAACTAATGATGTCTGTACAAAGTTTCTCTCTACTTTGGACTGAGCAATCCCAATGAACAATCAATTAGAGTATTTTAGAATAAGAAATCTATAACATATTGCAGTAGGTTTTCTTTTTTTAAAAAAAGAAAACACTTATTCACAAAAAGTATTGGTAATAAAATCTTTTTAAGATTTCCTATTATGCAGACATTTTTAATATCTCTCAACCTTTAAGACTTTCTGGAGTGTCTATAAGCTTACATTCATTATCATGTGCCCACTGGAAGCAGCTGCCTCTGTATGAATATAGTAAATCAATCTTCTCTTTTTAGCAAGGACACCAGTCCTGTTGCTCTCTAGTTAAGAAGATTTACAGCAAACCTTGGTGAAAACAAAGGCGAGATAAGTTTAGAGTCATTTGATAAGATTTGATGTATTAGAAGCACTTTCCCCTCCTAGCTGCTGAATGATGTTTTGTTTAGGAAGAGAACAATGGGTAGTGGTTAGGGATGGTAAATTAAGAGAGATGGATTCTGCACCAAGTTCTGCCACAGAGACAGTGCAGAACATTAGTCAAGTCATTTAACTTCTCCTAGCCTAATTTCATGGATCATCTGTAAAATGGAGGTTGGTACTCTTGGTGCATCCAATTCCGAACAAATTATGAAGTGGGTGGAGCAGTGAGCATGAACATTTTTATAGTACCACCATTGCAGTACTATAAGAGCCAGCATGGTGTAGTGATTTGAGTGCTGGAATGCGACTCTGGAGACCAAGGTTTGAATCCCTGCTCAACCATGGAAATCCACTGGGTGATCTTGGGCAAGTCTTACTCTCTTAGTCTCAGAGGAAGGCAAACTCTACCTGAACAAATCTAGCCAAGAAAACCCCATGATAGATTTGCCTTAGGGTCAAGAAATAATTTGAAGGCAGACAACAACAACAACCATTGTAGATAACTGTAATTCAACCAATGTGTGCCAAAACAATGCATTTTTATGTATGTCTGGAAAAATGAGGAATATATAATTATCAACAACTAGTGTATATACACAGCTTTGCCCTGGATTTTATTTTCCCATTGGTAATACTTCCTAGAAATAGTTGAGATCCTGTGTCTCTAATTCCCAAACTGTCTTGTCCAGTACCTGTAACTTTTCCCCATATTCCCCAATCCAATCTGTATTCAGAGTTATTAACATACAGAAGTTGGGTTCCTGAGGGAATACACCCCCTCCTCCTTGCTGCTAGGCCTCCTCTCCATAGCAACTGGCAGGCTCAAGAGCTCTCTAGCTGAGAATTCTAAAGGCCCCTCTCTAAACTGCAAACCCCAGGATTCCATAGAATATTTTCAGGCAGCCAATCATATGAGGGCCTCACACAGCCAATCATATGAGGTCAGGTCTCTGGCTGACACAGACAAACTCACAAACTTTACTTTTATATATTAGATTGGTACACAACCACAAATCACAAAGATAACATTTCTTGCACAAGTATCCTCCATCAGCAGTAATATCATCGTGGAGGAATGCTTCACAGCTCAGACCAGCTTCACATGGCTATAACAGAAAAAATTGTGGTCAGCATTATTCATGCTTTCTGGGTAATTTCATATGGGTTACTACTCACAAGAGGCTCTGAAAACGGAAGTGGCCCTCTAGATGATTTTTGACTGCAGGTACCATTACCTATGCTTGCTAAGCCTGTTGCTAGTCCAACAGCACATAATTGAAAGCCACATAATTCCCATCCTTGTGATAGGAAGAGTAGAATGCGATTTAACTGGAAAAAAAACACCACCTGTTTGCAGTGTTGTGCCAAAGACTGGTCTGATCTGAATCATGCTCATAAAATGGCAAGCCCGCAATGCTTTCTCATGGATTGGCCTAACTGGTTGACAATACAAGTTTTCATTTCTTCCTACTGCTGTCATGCTTGCAGATTATTGAGAGATTCATAAGACTGCCAAGATATAAGGTCAAGAACAATACCCAGTATTTACAAAAGCAGAAACACATTATACTTTTAACAGGGTCTGACTTCTGGGAGGCATTCAATGATGGGGCCTCTATTAATTGTATTATTTTTTTAAAAAAAAATCCAAACTAAAAATTACAATAATAAAACATCAGAAACTATTTGTATAGCTTTAAATATTTTGGCAATAGAATGCCTCAAAGCAATAGAATGCCTTGTTGTTTTTTTGCTAATAGTGAGTTCTCCATTTTGCAGCAGTAGAGGCTTTCTATTTGGCCAAAATATGGAGAAAGGTAAAAACTGGAAGAGGACATTAATTGAGGTTGCTCTAAGCTCTGAGGGCATTATAAGCATTGAGGCTGAGTGCATTACAAGCCTATTCTGTTATGTTGCTGAATCACACATATGATGACTAGAGCCAAAACAGTTCAAGCTCTTCAAAGTTCAAATAACCAATAAGGGGTGTATATAATTCTTCTTTCAAGCTGTACTCCTCGGTATTCATCACACATAGCATGCATAATTTCTGTCCTGTCTTGGATTACATCCCCTTTCTGTTCTTTTGGATGTCTTCTCAACCCAGCATGAAACTATCAACTCTTCTGAATCATATTCACAGAGCGCAAAGTACTCAAACCATCTTGAAATGATTCATACAACTAACTGAACATCTGTGATTGGTTTACATTGTTAAGTTCAGTGTAAACTTATGTTTAATACTAACTTCAATAGGGCAAACATAGATGGACCATGGAATGGGGAGGAGTTTAAGCCCCTCAACACTAGTGTGAACGACTGAACCCCTGCCCCCAAGATCACATAAAATTAGCCCACCAAATCTGCTGTATAGGTCAGCCTACTGAGGGATAAGAAGTGTATCACATGATCAAACATATTTATAAGTGACTTGGATGATGGAAGAGAAGATGTGCTTATGAAATTTGCAATTGGCACCAAATTAGGAGGGGTAGCTAATATCCTAAAGGATGGGATCAGAATTCAAAATGATTTTGACAGATTAGCAAACAGGGCCAAATGAATTTCAACAGGCCTTAGTAGACTTAGTAGACTTATCATAATTAGACCTAGATAAAATGTGAGTACATCAGCCAATTTAGACAATGAGTACTCTAGCCAAGACAGAATGTGAGTGGAAGAGTTGAAGATATACAATAAAGTAGAAATTCTGCTGTCTAGTGAGGCTGCTTATTGATTAAGAGAGACATGAATAAAAAATTAGGAGTGAATTGAGACAGATGATACACCAAAGTGAAATTATAGGTACAAGGAGAAAAATTGAACCTGCTTCCAAATTTCCCAGTGTGCATGTGCCTTCAAGTTGCCTATCAACTCATGGTGGCCTCATGAATTTCACAGGGTTTTCTTACGCAAGGAATACTCAGCAGTAGTTTTGCCAGTTCTTTCCTCCAAAATATAGCCCATAGCAACCGGTATTTGTTGGCAGTCTCTTATCCATATAGTAAACATAGTTGAATCTCCTTACCAGCTTGTAAATAAAATTCTCTTTGATCCCATTTGTTTTGCCTTCCATCATGATCCTCTTCTTGATGCGAAAGAGGGATTATAGCCACAGATTTAAGCAACAGGTAAACTAGATAAGTTATTTTACCTGACAAAACAAAAGCTCAGCAAGAAGCAGGAAATTTAGTAGGAACTGCAAGTCATGGCAGAAGTGCAAAAAGATCAAACTACATCCAATGTAACCCAAAGTTTCAAAGCAGAACAACAAACTCAGCAACAAATCTGCCAAATGCTAATGATTCTACCCAAGGAGGCAATAATTGAAAGAAAGAAATATACAATATTTCATGCAGTAGCATTTCCAGTGCCCTTCCTCCCTAATTATTCTTGACACAGTGACCTTCTTCAGTGGAGACATAACAAAGTTTGCTTCCTTCAGAGCAAATAAACTCACTAAAGGTTGGTGGAAAAGTACTTTGGTGTGGGAATCCTGTAAATTGTTTAGAAAAGCAGAGAAACAAGAAGTTTCAAGTTTCTCATTGCATTTCAGGTTTCTCCTTTTCCCTTGCTTACTATTTAAAGACTATTTTTGCTGCCACTCTCATGATTTCTATGGTCGTACCATACCTTAGTTTTGCACTCTGGGGAAGAGAGTCCTTTGTGAGTGGGTTAGCTTTATGCTTCATCTGTTAAACGGACAGACTGCCTTTCTGCCAGACATGATATGCAAAGTAGCTAATAGTAAATTTCAAAAGAAAGAAAGCAAAGACAAATCAATCAAACTAAAAAAATGAAAGAGAAGGAGAAGAAGCAATATATCCTTCAACCGTCCAAGTTTTGCAGTGACAGTCCCAAATCACCTCAGTTGTCCCACTTTCTCAGCTGCTTTTAAACTGTCCTGGTTTCTCCTCCCACATTTCCCCTTTGTCCTCAGCTTACTTCAGTTGCTGAAACCAAGTTCAAGGTGCAAAAGTAGTTTGGACTCAATCAACTCAGCAGGGGATAGAGAAGAGGTGGGGCAAAGTCTTGTTCTTCCCTGCAGGCTTGAGCAAATACAAATTTCTGCATTCTCTCCTACCTCCCCTCAACTTCCTCACTGATAATCTTTATCATCTTGACCCCACTCTGAAGTTGTTTGGCCACACATGTCTTCCCTTTCTTCTGAGAAATGTTGGAGGGTATGAATTAATTGTCCAATGTAGCAAAATAATTCTGCAGATGGAATTCCACTATGGCTTCCCATTCATCACCATCAGAACTCATAGTTTTGCTGATAGCTCCATTGTACCCCATTCCCTGGGGTCATAGAGGATAATGTCACTCGTATGTACCTCGATATGGAGCATAGCCAGATACTTCTCTGGTGCCTGAGTCTTGGATGGGCTTTGTCTTCATATAACATCTCCAACACACACACACACACAGAGGCATAAGGTGGCCTTACGGTTGTACATATCACCAACAAGATCATGGTTTTTCTGTGAAACGTAGGCCATTTCCGCAGGGGGCGAGGGAATCGGCCAGTGCCGGTACTTACCGGACTTCTTAGTTCCCCGGTCTGGTCCGTGGTGCTCTGGAGCAGTGTGTGCTCATCACTCCGCACTGCTCTGGGGATGAAAATGGTGGCTTCCGGTTGGTTGAGGGTCTCAACCAACCGCTGAAGCTCACCAGCCTAATCACTCACACTGGTGCGAGCCTGCAAATCTGCACCGGAGTGCGGGAACGGAGTGGCGCGCTCTGTGTTTTTGAAAGACCTGTTTTAAGCGGTCTTTCAAAAGCATGCTGGACGACCACTTCGGGTCGTTTGGGAGCAGGCTGAGGTGCGGAACTACAGTAAGTAGGTCCGACCCAGTCCACTCCCAGGTGCAGACGTCCTCCCTGGAGGACGCTCTGCACCATTTCTTTAAGCCTGTGTGGAAATGGCCGTAGTTATTGTTGTTAACAATAAATGACTTAATAGTTGCCTTTCCAATGCTCAAGATTGTGTACAGTGATAAATTTAACAGAATGAAATAATAATTTTAAAAAAGGAACAAGCAAGAGAAATCAAATGCCAGATACATATTATCTATTCTCCAGAAGGACAGTAAAGGAAGAAGGGTATGGTTATAGTAGCAAATTCATTCTAGAAACCTGGCAGTTGATACAAGGGATTTACCTCTATTTATATCAATTAACTTTAAAAGAATTACACTGGCTGTCAGTACATCTCCAGCCTGAATTCTAGGTGCTGGTTTTGGTACCTCAGTATATAAAGGAGTGCCTCTCCTAACATATGCCTGCCTAAAAATTAAGGTATGCTGGAATGGTCTTCCTGTATGTTCTATCAGTGCTGTGGCAACTGGATTAGGGAATACCCTCCCCTTAGGGGCCTGGCTGGCATAATTCTGTTGCCATTCCAGTAACAAGTCTAAACAAGGCTTTTTACTAAAGCCTTCAGTGCCCAATCAATTTTATCCAATTGGCATGTACATTATTTTATTTTATTTTTTTAAAAAAACTGGTTTTAAATTGTCTTGTTTTAAATGTTAAATATAACATACTTTTGGTCTTTTAGAGTTTTTTCTCATTGTTTTAAACTGTATTAACTTGTACACCATGCTGAGATCATCAGATATAGGGGGCAGGATATCAATATTTAAATAAATAATGGATGGATAGGTAGGTAGACAGACAGACAGTGTTTAGGGGCAGAGAAGTTTAAAGTCTGGTTGAGCTTTCCTGATCTGAGAATATGGAAGAGGCCTGAAGTTTTCAATGTGTGCAGGAAGAGAAGTGAGGAGTTGCTGTTGTTGAGACTGAAGAGACGCACAAGGAGGGGGGAAAACAAGTGTGTGTGTGGGGGGGGTCACTGGATGATGGGAGGCTGCTGGTCCTTTGGTTAAAACCCATTTTAGTTTTCCTGGTTTAAGAATCTGAGAGAAGCTTGAAGTTTCTTGTACTGTATATGCAGGAAGACAAAAGAGCAGTTGTTGTTGTTGGAACTGGAGAGAGACATGAAGAAGAGCGGGAAGAGAAGCGGGGAGAGGCACTGGAAAATGGGAGACTTCTAGTGCTGTCTCTAAAACCAGGTTGGGTTTTGATGGTCTGAATATCTGGGAGATGAGTGATGGTGTCAGCTGAAAAGAAAGGGGGTGTTGATTTTCAAACTCCGAATAATCAAGTTCACAAAAGTCAAACCCACAAATGTATAGGGCTGATTGTACTGCTTATTTGCGAGGAAGCCACTGGGAGAGGTTCACTAACTGTTCCAGCCACCAGAAAATGGGGTGTAGATTCCTTTCAGAGGTGTTCCCTACTTTTCCATGTTTAGGGTTGGATCAAATATTGCTTGCTTATGAGGAAGCCACTGGGATAGGTATGCTCACTCTGCCAGCCATGAGAAAGTGAGGGGTACCTTCCTGTGGGAGGTGACCCTCCTTGACCTCCCTCATCCCTGATGCGGAGACCACTCCATGCCCACACTCAATGAAAAAAGCTGTAAAATCCTGTTTGTTACCATGCTGTACACATCTACTGTATGCTACAGTGTAATTGGAAAGAAATATCACTTAATTACCAAGATATATCATTTATAATATAAAAATCATGCTCTTCTGCCTGAAGGGCATGTGGAAAAGAACTCTAGTTGAAAGCTGTGTGCTAAGACAAATGACTTCAGCATCGTCATAAGTTCAAAAAGATGAGATGGGAAAGCCCTGGCATTGATGGGCTTGTGATAATCCTCTCAATGACTCAACATTCAAGTACAACAGCAAACGAGAATGCTCCAATGAAGCAACCGATTGTCATCATCCTGTAACCTCTTCCTGCAGATATTCTCCTTTGTTCCCTCATCTGCCCAGACATTAAAAGACTGTCACAATTCCAATCAATGCTTCATCTGAAGTTAAGACCATTAGTTCATTGCAGACTCCTTTTGTTTGCTCTGCAGAGAGCAGTTAACACATTCCCCTTCAAGGCAGGAAACTGGGTACTTAAACATTGGCTACAAGCCTGACAAGTCAAAGTACCTTGGACTCATGTAGGCATGTCACTCTGTCTGTTGGCTCCCTCATTCTTGTGCTCTGTGCTACCCTCAAACTCTTGTTTGAGCCATCAAGCTTCAAGCTTCTGCTTCTGGAATGGTAATTATCACCCATTTTATCCTAAAATCTCTTGCTATCCAACCTTTCTCACTTTTACTAGCCTTGTACGATTCATGAGGCTATTTGATTGCTGCCGTGTGTCTGTGAATCCCCCAATAAACACATTCTTTTGACTCTCAACTGCTGTCTCGTAGTTAGTACCAGTATACATAAGTGAAACGGTCCTCTGGTTACTCCTCTCTCACAGACTTCTTTGAGTTATAATTCCCCACTTTCTTAAGGAGATGCTGCCACTGCTCGTGGACCTCAAGGACCCCCACCTTTTGGGGTAACAAGTTTTCTCCATTTTCAATCTTCCTGCACTTTTGCTTTCCTACAAATGGCTTCTCAGAAATGTGGGAAACAAGGGATAGGTATGGGGGAGATGGAACATGTGCAGCTCTCATTGAGTCATGAATACAACATTCCCTCACTGGTGATTGGGAAAAGGCTTGAAGTGGGGTGGGTGGGACTGCCAAAGGCAGCAAGTGAGTCACTAAAAATAGATGAGCCACAAGTCAAGTCAGTTCATCATTTATTGCCAAATTGAGTCCAAATCAACTCATTGAAGTGACCTGAGTCCGACTTGAGTTCGAGTCAATCAACTCAAATCTACATCACTGCATATGGATGACTGGGGGCATCACTGTCTTATATATAAAGATGTTAAAATCATTAATGGAAACTTCAGGCTTGTTTTCAAGGCAGCCCCTTAAAGGCAGTAGATTCATCCAATGTACCCTTTAATTCTGCATATGCTATTCTTTACAAAATATATAGGTTAATGTCAATGCCATCAGTAAAAGGTTAAGGGGGGGGCTGAGAATAGAAACAAAATATGATTCTTTGCAACCGGCATCATGTTTAACACAAAAATTAGATCACTTATACAGAGAATAGTTTATTTCAACAATAAAACTATAAGTTCTCAGAAGAGTAGTCATCTTAATCTCTTGAGCAAAGAACAATGAAAAAATCAACCACTTCCATCTAATTCAGGATGTAAAAAATAAGAGAACATTTCTTCTAGTACAGCTGAATAGCACCAGTGAAAGGATCTCATATCTATAGTTCTTGTGTCTGGTTCTATCCTACTGATATTTTTACTCAAAAATCAACTAACTTCAATGGGGACTTATCCGAGCAAGTTTTCACAGAATTGCAGATTTCCCTGTTGCCATCATACATAGAAAAAGATGGCAAATCTCTGAACACTGAGAAAATGTTCCCATATTCTGAAAAATTCTGCCTTTAAATAAAAATATAAATAAACAATCTCAGAAACTAAGCACAGTCAGGCCTGGTTAGTACTTGAAAGGTAGACCACCAGGGAACACCAGGTGTTGCAGGCTATTTTACAGAGAGAACTCCTTGCCTAAGAAAATCCTATGAAATTCACAAAGTCTCATGGAGGCAGGTTACTCAAAAGTGCATACTTGTTAGAAAAAACCGTAATTGAAGTCTTGGCATAGTATAGTGGCTAAAAGACTCTGTAGTCATGAAGTCATTGCCTAAAAGACTCTACTATAGTCATGAAGTCATTGTATCCTATCTCAGAGATATATTCACTAGGCAGCTATAGATAAATATTCAGATCTGCACTACTGACATAGAAGTGACCTACTATTGTAAGGACTGTTACAAAAGATAAAGGCCATTTCTGCACTAAACTGCTATAGTGCTTTTATTCCACTTTCAACATCCTGTGAAATTCCAAGGTTTATAGTTTACTGAGGCCAAAGGGCTCTCTGGCTGAGAACTCTAAATGTCCCTCCCTAAACTGCAAACTGCAGGATTCCATAGGATGTTGAAAGTGGAATAATAGCATTATAACAGTGTAGTGCAGAAATGGCCAATAAATTGGAAATAGTTTGAACAGGATCATGCTGGCCTGACAAGACAAGATCAGGATTCAAAATGACACTAGATTGGAGATTTGGGACAAAAACAAACAAAATGATTTCAGCACGGATTAATGTAGGGCATTGCATCATGGAAGGAAAAGTGAAATACACAAATACAGAATGGGTGATACCTGGCTTGACAACAATATATATGAAAAGGATGTGAGAGTCTTAGTAGACTGCAGGTTAAACACAAGCCAACAGTGTGAGGAGGTGACCAAAAAAGCCAATGCAATTCCAGACTGCATCAACAGGAATACAGCACCCAGAATGATGATAATATCATTGCCAGTCTGTTCTACTTTGGGCAGTCCTCACCTGGAATACTCTTTCAAACTATGGGCACTATAGTGCAAGAAAGATATTGACCAGATGCAACATGTTCAAAAGAGGGCAACCAGACCCCATGAGGAATGTTTAGGGAGGTGGGTATATTTAGCTTGGATAAGAAAAGATTGAGAGGTGATATTATACACATATTTAGATACATGAAAAGATGTCATGTAGAAGATACAGCAATTTTTTTTCTTCTGCTGTGCCTGAGACTAGGGCCATTTCCGCACTAGACTGTTATAACACTATTATTCCACTTTCAACATCCTGTGGAATCTTGGGGTTTGCAGTTTAGGGAGGGGCCTAAAATGCAAACCCCAGGATTCCACAGGATGTTGAAAGTGGAATAATAGCACTATAACAGTCTAGTGCGGATATGGCCTAGAACATTAACCAGTTTTTTTGAGAGTTTTGGGGGAATTTTAATTGTGTATTCCTGGATGACAGGCAATTAGATTATTCCTGTGGTCCTTTCCAACTTTATAATTCTAGTATCACATTTTGTATACTACTCTGGTATCTGTAAACATGAATAGCACAGTAAATAAATAAATGACAGAAATGGGTCTGTATTTGTATGTCCATAAAGCAACTTAAAATTGGCTGATGCCCAATTATTATCAATCACAGCAGCTAAAAAAAAAAAAAAAAAAAAATCAGGCTTTTTATATTTGTTCCAATATTATTTGTTTAAGGGTGTATTTTGCAAAATGACTTAAGCTATAAGAACAGAACAGGACCGGTGTAGCTATGGGAAACACTCATTCTACTGTCAATATTTCAGACTGAGCAAAAAAGCTGACCCAAATACTATCAGTACCGTGGTGAACCAAAGAAAAAGAATGGGCCCATTACTATTAGTGGATTTGCCTAGCTAGATACTTTTGTGCTGTACAGTACAAGTGTTGTCTTTAATGTTAAATGGTACAAAACTTTCCCCTCACCTTTTGATGATGCCTCTTTTTTTTTTAATCTAGAAAGTGTGCATATAAAATTCTTTTTTTCCCCCACAAAATCTGAATTATAAAGTAAGCTTTACAAACAACCTGGTAGAATTTGTCTTCCATTTAAAGAAGAAAAAGTCCAACAAGATTTATTACAAAGCCCCAGTGAAGTGCTTGAAATGCAGGCAAAACACAGAATGACTGCATTTATTAAAACGCAGATAAACTTGGCTGATATAGTATCTTCAAGCTGAGAGATTACCTTAGGCCTAGAGCATTCTTGATAGATGCTCAGTCCTTTGCCATCTGTAGTATATACTCGCGAATAGCTAATGAAGTGGTACTTTGTTTGAAAGGGCATGCCAGATAACCATACAGTGATACTTGACTCAACCTGTCTAATCTTGCAACATTAAAATTAAAATTTTAAGCAGCATACGTGTGACTTTTGGTGATGTCCAGTCTAAATACTGGTCAGATCAAATCCTCCTGGTTTCCAGAAAATGCTTAGCACAGCTTGCAAACTATTTACATTTATGAATTACATTGGTGAAAAACAAATATTGAATCCTTAGTACAGTTTGAGAGACAGAGTTCAACACAGTTTGTGGGTTTAGGCAGAGTCAGTAGAGTGCAGAAAGGAAAACATATGACCATACCATAACTAAATAAAACAAGGCCACAACTTACTTACTTACAGCAGTATAGGCTTGACCTGGCAAGAAGTAACAGATCCATGAATCAAACAACCTGTCTGTTATCCAGTATGCACCAGCATTATCCCCACCTCCTGGGGGAAACCATGGAAAGGTGCTCTGGAATCCAAATTGATGTCAGCTACTGTATGATTTCCATGTCACCTGGGAGTGAGGAAGGTCAACCATGCCTCCAGGCTAGGATTGAGCCTGCTTGTCTTTATACCTAAGATCCCTTTAAGGCAGGGATGGGTATAGTGTAGGCCATAGGCAGCATGTGACACATGAACCACACTTTTGGAGCTCCTGAAGTCCCCACTAGCCCTCCAAAGCCCCCCCAATACTGTAATTTTTTTTAAAGCTGTGATATTGGTGTATAAGCATCCCAGAACTCTGTATACCCTCAAATGCCTCCATTACCTCACTTTTAAAATGGTGACTGGAAGTGACACAGTGGAAAATGGAAGTATTCAAGCTTATAGTGGGGGGAGTACAGCCCACTGCAAGGACAGGGGGACAATTGGCCTGCTTCCTTCACAGGTGGATCACTGAATGGAAAGGTGTTTGAAACCAGACTGCCACAGCAGCACTGTTCAACACTCAGCCACTCTACCACACTGGTTTAGTGAACTATACTTTCAGATCTGGAACCAAATAAACCAAATAAAAATCAGTCCTGGAAATGACTGGAAATTTTCTTCCAGCAGTCACTTGCTATAGGCTGAGTGCTACTTTGAATAATATTTTGTATAAAATTAAGCCCCTTAAATCTGAATAGAAATGAAATAAGCATGTCTGTTTAAAGTATAAAGTTGGAATGTTTGTGTGTTTATCAATATAATATGAAAAACTTAAGCTGCCAGGTATGAAGCTTCCAGGTATCAAGCCAGTCTAACTAAAAACAAAGCAATGGGTGAAAATAACCTGAGAAAGAAAGTAAACAAATGGCCAGCATATAAAGAATCCAAGAAAAATGTACTGTGTTGGTGTGAGAGGGTTGCAATATTTGGTGACCAATGCAGTCTGATTCCTGATGAAATCACCTGCCAGGAGGCTGATGCAATCTGATGGCAGCAGACAAGAAACAGTGGCCTCATGAGTAATTGGTCAGTAAAGGACTGATGGGACCAGTAAAGTCCCATCTCTTGGTGGAGGGAAAGATATTTGCTTATGTTAATGAAGGCTAGTGAAGATCTGCCTCTCATTTGGCAGATAGAGACTGAAGATACTGTAGGAGCCAGCTTATGAGAGACAAAAGTCAGGCTGTTACACAGCCTCCGGCACTCAGGTTGCAGCTGTTAGGCTGATAGTGTTGTTCCTTGTTGAGAGATGCCTTTAGATGTGCTGGTAAGAGAGAGAGAGGAAGAGTGAATCTCTCTGAGCAGAACTGAGAGAACCCTACACTCTACTGTCCACTTAGAGTGCTGATTGTCCATACACAAATAATGCATGTGCCCCTGTGGGAGGAAGCCAGCATGCCAAGAAAAAGATGGAATCTCCCTGCTGCATGCTTGCATCTTGACTCTCAAGGTATCCAGTGAGTTGAGGAGGCTCATGTTTACCAGGACAGATTCAAGAAAGGCTGCATGGTAATTCAAAAAACAGCAGCTGGACTTTGAGATCCAGTATTTCAAGAGGAATTTACACAACTTTTAAGAGTTACTTTGTGATACTTCTACAGCAGGGTGGGAAATGTGTGGCCTTCCAGATGTTGCATCTCCCATCACTGTTAGCGCAGCTAATGGTGAGGAATAAAGGGAGTATAGTCACATCCCCTGCCACAGGAACTTCTTAAATATTAAACTCACAATATTCTTATGTGCCTTCATGTTGTTTCTGACATACGGTGGACTTACCATGGGGTTATCTTGGCAAGATTTGTTCAGAGGGGTTTTGCCATTGTACTCCTTTGAAGCAGAGAGTGTATGACTTTCTCAAGGCCAGCTAGCAGGTTTCCATGTCTGAGCAAGGATTTAAACCCTGGTCTTCTGGAGTCCTAGTCTCAACAACTACACCATACTATTCAGTCAGTAAACAAGTCATTAGCTATAATGGTTAACCTGTCTATTGTAATTGTGCATATGACTACTCTAGTAATCTTTCTTTCTTTTCTGTTTTAATTATTCAAGTTAGCAACCTTTGCATGCCTATATTCACTGGTAGTTAGATTGCATGTCACTCTCTAGGAGCTTAGATACAGCATGTTTCTAATTACTTCCTGTTTGTGTGCTTGTTCATGCCAACCGTATTCCCACATTATGTAGCCTTCCTTTGTTTCCTGGGTTCTCATCTGCTAACTTTCTAACATGTTAAGAGCTTTCTCTGGGCAAGATGCTCCAACTTTCCTAATATTCTGTAGTACTCTTTCTTTTCTTACCTTTCTTCAAGAAGATTTTGCATAAGTATTCGTGAGTAAAACTACATTGATATACCTCACAAAGAAGACTGGAAGTTTGATTTCTTTTTCTTCTAGATTTTGTGGGTGGGGTGGAGTGAGCTAGTGAACTGCTCAACCTCTGCCTAGCGCATCAGCTGCTCTGTCAATCGGCTACACTCTTTCATATATCCTTATAGTAATTAACTGAAATATTTGAGAATATGTGTTTTGTATACTCTGTATTTTCTGCTGAAATTGTAATGGCTTTAGTGGCTAATCTCTCTCTTTCTCTGCTCTCATCCTGTCCATTTAATTACAGTATTTAACTATTTCATTGCAATTTTGCTTATTTTTAAAAACAGGGAATAGTAATACAAGTGGAAGCAAGCTGAACAGCAGTGACAGTGATTACTCAAAGAACCAGATCAGTACAGAAGGTTTCTTGATATTGATTATTATCCTGTGTTATAAAAATCTAACTCCTTACCTTGTAAACTCATTTTACCAAGTGAACTGAACAAAATAGATGTATGCTTATTTAAACTAAATGTGTATCTCTTTTTTTCACCTATCAATTATCTCTGTCTCAAACAGTGGTAATTTACGTACATAAAGAGATATGTTACCATGCCAGGAAAAGATCTAAGAGTATTTTCCATCATGAACTTTTAAGAGATGAAGAATTCTGATTTTAAACTTGTCATTACATTTTCAGCAAAACATAAAAAATTCCAGCATTTTAATCCAAATGGACATACCCTACCAGTTTCAAGCATCTTTTGTTTGTTTGTTTGTTTAAGGGCTACTGGACAGACCAGCTTAGGCATAAATGGTTTTATTACTTTCTGAATCCCACATTATTATCCTAGTTTTAAAAAAATACTGTTTGAGCAGTTGTTACAACAAATTTATCCTCCATAAGTTTACTAAGCTGCACTCCTGCCACATTGCCTATAAGTCTTCTATTTTCATTTTAGTAATTACTCTATCATTAGCATTCTGAATTTGTTTCTATACTTTGCATCAATATCTAAGGTTACTATAAATTTGTCAGTGTACATTATGGATCAAGAGGTAACATCGCAGACAGATTCCTCTGGAACACATCAGAAAAGAAAATAAGCAATGTGAAAAAAAAGAATGGAAGACTAAAATGAAAATAAAATGATACCACATCACTCACAATGCCAATATATTTCAGAGATTATTATTTTTAGAAGACTTCTTATTGTGTTTTTTTAAGAGGCTAGTTATTTTAGACTGTTGTTCACATCGCCACACAGTTTTTGAAAAGAAATGGAAAATTATTAAATCAAACATCCAGAGCCTAAGAGACAATGCTTGACCACAATATTATCACTCCTATTTTGACTTAATGAGAAAATTTGGAGGTGCTTGTTTACTTCATACAAAACATCTTAAGCATTTTTGAGGGAAGACAAAACAAATTTGGTATATCTAGCAATGCTTCTTAAGGTGGTTCAGCTCATTTCTTGTTTGTCACTGGAAGCTACTCATAATGAAAATTAAACCTAACCAGGGGTAGGGTGGGTGGGCTGTTAAGAAATGTTGTGAGCAACTCCTAGGAAAGTTTGCTAGGAAGAAAACAACTTACAGGGATTAGTATTTTTTTTGGTGACACAAGCAAGATGATTAATCAAAAGAATGGGTTAAAAAAAATCTGAAGCCCATCTATGCACGTATAGGAGAAGCAAACAAGTTTTCAAACCTTGGGTTATGTATAAATGCATGTTTATAATATATAATATATACCTATATTAGATAGCACCCAGCATATGAATGCTTACTCTTGTAATTTTACAGATTTATGTATGGGAAAATAAACATAATACAATTTATCATATTAATTTACCAATCATAAATCTGTAAAGCATAACATTGCAACAACTAAAAGCTGACTGATTGTTTTGACAAAATTAACATTGTTCAGTCTATGAGGTGATTGATTTTAGGCCAAAAGTACTTAAATCTAATAAGGGCAACAAATTTTAATCCCCAGTTTTTTAACATTTGCAATCACTCAATTGATAAGGTTCATCATAGTTAGACAAGATATTAATTTGATCTTTCAGAAAGATCAATTATGGGATGAAACATGCTCTGATAATGTTCATAGGAACATTTCTTGATGAAATTCATGACAGACAATTGGAATCAATGAATGTCTTCCTTGTTTATTCAATATGTTACTTGTTAGTTCAATCATGGCTGTTCTCTGCAAAACCACAAGGTGCGGATTAGAAAACCATTTCTAAGCAGCGCAGAAAGCAAACTATAGAAAGTTAAAATATATTGGAGTATGATATTTTACACAGTCGTCCTAAATATGTCTGTTCAGAAGTAGGCCCTACCAATGTTCACTGCGGTTTTTCCCAGGGAAAGGTGTTTAGTAAGGATGGAAATTCTCAATTTCCCCACTTCTTGACCAGTGTCAAGGAAAATCCATTGGTATTTCTTCCTGTAGTGTCAAAAAACTCAGTCATTTTTTTTTCTCGCAGATGATAGCAAACTGTGTGCCTTTCCAGGAAAGTTGCATATGGCCGCAAAGTTTTAAAACTGCATTTTCAATAAATTCACATATTTTACCATAACTGCGCAAATGTGAAGAACTGCACAATCTGCCTGTGGCCATGGTTCTTTTTTACACTTTTTTTTTTTTTGAGAGAGAGAGAGAGAGTGGGACAAGACAGGACAGCAGTGGATGGATTAGATACCAGGAATTAATAAACAAGCATATTGTATACAGCAGTTTTTGGGCTAGTTTTCTGATCTTGCTGGATAGAAGGGCCAAGGCACAAAAATGACTTTCGATCCCCTTTCACCCAGGAATCCCAAACAATGGACACTGAGCCTGAATATGTGATACCTTCAGGGCAGTCAAAGCAAGAGGACATAGTAATTGTTACATTGTGTAACCTAAGTTGTGAACAAAGCAAAGAGAACATTATTGTTCCTTTTCTCTTGTTGTTTCTGTCTTCATGTCACCTGGGGAAGTTGCAAATATTAAGGTGTGATATAAAAGCAAGACTTCCTGACCTGCAAGTGTGTCATCGAGACGTGACTGGATTCTGTCTGTCCTGTCCTTTACAGGGGAGAATTGTCCACGAAATCCACCTCTCTTGACTTATCAACCGTTTTCCAGACTCGCAAAGGAGTGTTGAGGTAAGTGGCTGCTGGCCAGAATTGTCTCAGCTCTATTCCTGACTTCTGTCTCTCTGCCTAACTGCCTTACTCCAGTTCTCTGATTCCTTCAAATCACTGCTAATTTGCTTCCCTGTGGTTGAGACTGCTCCTCTCCTGCCGTCCCCTTGTCCTTCACCCTTTCTGAGGTGCTTTTTGTGCAACGTGCTCCCTGAACTCAATCAGCTTTGTGTTATTCATTCCCCCCTTTTTTCCCCTGACTTTTCTCCCTCCCCGCCTGGTTCGTCTACTCCAGTTCCCTGAGCCCTTCTCAATTATTGCTAATTTGCTTCCCTGTGGCCAAGGCTGCTCCTCTCCTGTCACAAGAGACAATGTAGTATACTGAACATAGAAGAGGAAAAACTGGAGTCATAATTATCTTATAGGGTGAAGATCTTATTTAACATGGAAAGAGCTAAATACCTCAGCAGTAGTACTATGCTGGTTTGCCTAACATACACCTCCAAACTGAACCTATTTCTATTCATTCCTCAGAGACATGGCTTTGTAGACTGAACAGAATCAAACATTTAAAAAATGCAGGCCTCTTAACGGAATCAAGTGGATTCCCTCTCCCTACTCTGGTAGCAATGTGTAAGTACGAGAGGGGGCCAGGGTAAGCACCTGGCACTGTTTGTTGCCACCCACTTCCACCACCACTTGCACAGAGAGAACACCTGCCTGCACAAATGGAAAGATGGTCCCTTGCAGGTACGGTTTGATCCTGTAGATACTGGCTCTGCTAACTACAGAAGACAGGAAAATAGATTTATTTAAAAAAAATATGTTTTGAAATTGTGGGATGATATTGTACAAAAACTATTACATCATACAGATACAATCATGAAGAAGAACTTCAAATACAAAGGAATACTTCTGGGCAGACAAACCTACATATTGCACAAAGTATGTTGTATAGGTCATGATTCATCTGTTCCTGGAAAGGAAGAAGGAAATTTTGCTGGCTTTAGAACTGTGTTGGAAAATGATGTATGCCTCAGTGAAGTGTTGTTGTTGTGCGCCTTTAAATTATTTCTGACTTATGGTGACTCTAAGGCAAAACTGTCATGGGGTCTTCTGGAGCTGAGAGTGTCTGACATGTCAAATGTCACCCAGTCAATTGCCTCTTCCTTTCGCAGTGCAGCCTGGGACCTTCCCAGGCTGCACTGAGACAGGTAGCATGACCGGCCTGGCTCCTGAGGCTCCGCATGCAAGGTAAGTGTGCGTGGGGCCTGGGAGCAATGCGCGACCGCACACCATTTTCGGCTTAAAGCTGAAAATGAAGAAGCGCGTCAGCAGTGCCTGCCAGGCCCTGGAGCGCCGTGCAAATGTGAATGCGTCTTGTGGACCGCTCCTCGCATTTGCGCGACACTCGAGGGGCCCTTTCGCATGGAAAATGCCATGCCAAAAGGGCCTAACTCAGTGAACTACACTTCCAGAGATGGAGCCAAAAAAAAAATCAAATAAAAATAAGTCCTGGAAATAATTGGGAGTTTTTTTCCTATTGTCATTATTATAGGCTGAGCGCTAATCGGAACAACTTCTTGCAAAGAAATTAGGCCACTTAAAACGGAATAGTAATGAAATAAGCATGTCTGTTTAAAGTATAAAGCAGGAATGTTTGTGTGTTTGGCAATATAATGGCCATTTCTACACTAAACTGTTATAGTGCTATTATTCCAGTTTCAACATCCAATGGAATCCTGGGGTTTGCAGTTTAGGGAGAGGCATTTAGAATTCCCAGCCAGAGAGCTCTTTGACTTCAGTACACTACAAACCCCAGCATTCCATAGTATGTTGAAAGTGGAATAATAGCACTATAACAGTGTAGTGAAGAAAGGCCCTTAGACTGAATACTACTCATATCTACTATATCTTTTAATTCTCTTCCTCAATATACTACTGGTGAATGTTAATGAATCTGAATGTACTTCATCACTGGATTTAAATGAATTTAGAACTGTTTTTTTTCAATGCTTGTGTTGTCCTGCATAGCAGGTCTACCAAAGGATATATTTGAACATTCATTTTTAAATGGGGGACTTGACCTTTTTCCACAAAGACCTAAATAAATTTGTATTTTTCAATGAAAAAAGAAAGAAAAAGAAAATGTATGATGCTGATAAAAAAGCTGTATCACTCTTATAAGGTAAAACTATATATATTACCACAGGGAAAAAAAAATATTACCACCATAATGCTGCCCGGTCAGGGTCAGCTCAGCATATTTGTAGGGTTAAGTCTCTGTTGTACACATTAGAAAATATTTTATGATTTTTTTTCACAAAGCAGCACCATTCACTTTGTTCTGCTGGATCATTCTTTTTGAAAGGGTTTCCATTTCCCCTCTCACCCTATCTTTAGGCTTCTTGGGATTAAGGAGAAGGAAGAAAGGAAATGTATTGTTCAAGAAGGGAACGGTGAATTCATTTTAAGTGCAAGAACACAATTCTAGCAAAAGAGGTTCTAAGGGGGAAAAAAATGAAGTGAGAGCTCAGTTCTTTCTTTACTAAGCCAGCTAATAGTTCATAGTGAGACATGTCCCTGGCCTTAATAATAAATGAAAAGAAGAGAAAGCATGGGTGTCAAAATCAGTCGCGTAGGGATTGCGGGGCGATGGGAGCAATTCACCCTGGGCGGCAATGTTTGTGGGGCAGCTGAACCCATAGCCACGCCCCCGTGCATCCCGGCCATGCCCCCACACACTGCAGCCGCACCCCCACACAGAGTGGTCACACTCCCCACATCACAGCCATGCCACCTCCCGCTCCCCCACTGGTCAAAATACTCCTTTAAGAACCTGATCCATTTTTATTATGCCAGTGTCCCTGGTCTATGGGGTGTGGATGGTGGGAAGAACATATTAAACTGCCTTATACAAAGAGAGGAATCATTCAAAGGGTTAGCAGGAGGTAACGGGCACAACTTTGTTCTGGTAGCGTCTTTCTAATGCTAACTGAAAACCTTCAGTTTGCAGTTTCATCTCCCTTTTTTAAACTTTCCTCATGATCTGGGCTATCAGTGCTTCATAGCCTCCGGCCATTTCTGCACGGGGCGAGGGAATCACCCCGTGCCGCTACTTACCCGATCTTCTGGCTCTCCGGTCCAGTCCAGGCTGCTCCGGAGCAGTGTGTGGCCGTCGCTCCACACTGCTCCAGCGTCCAAAATGGCGGTTTCTGGTTGGTCGTGAGTCTCGACCGACCGCTGAAGTTCACCAGCCTAAAGCCTGCTCTCCACAGATTGCAGGCTCACATTGGTGTGAGCCTGCAAATCTGCATGGGAGAGCAGGCACGCGCGCTGGCTTTTTGAAAAACCTGAAAAACCAGGCTTTTCAAAAACACGCTGGAGGACCACTTGGGGTCCCTCCGGAGCGGACTGAGGTTCGGATCTACACTAAGTAGTCCAGGCCCAGTCCACTCCAAGGTGCAGACGTCCTCCGTGGAGGACGCACTGCACCGTTTTATTTAATCCGTGCGGAAATGGCCTCTGTTTTGCCTCATTCCAGTGACAGTTTCACTTTCCACTGTGGTGGAAGGGGTTACTTTTCACCTGTTTTGCTTCCCTCCCATCATTCTGTTTTGCTTTTAAAATAGGAGTATTTCACTACTTATAGTGATATCTTTTTTCCATTTGAAAACAAAACAACAACAAAAAGGCAGAAGTCAATAGTTAAAGACTCCCTTTGCTGCACTAGAGACAGAATAGGAATTTGTCAATTTCCAGCTAAGGTTGACCCCTTGAGACACTTGCACAAGAAGAAGAAAAAATGGCACGTCAAAAGTTCCTGCATGTTGTGGGAAAATAAACAGCACAACATAAACTGCATAATTTTTGAAAACTGTCAATGAGTTTGAGAAACTGTGCAGCTTTGCTGCAGAAACCTGTTCAGTCAGCCCTCCATATCCACAGATTCTATATCCATGTATTCAACCAACTACACTTTGAAAATGTTAAAAGAAAAAAAAAGCAAATTTTGATTTTGCCATTTTATATAACAGACACTATTCTTCTACACCATTGTGCATAATAGTACTTGAGCAGCCACCCATGGGGGAACCTGAAACTAAATCGTAGCAGATACTGAGAATTCATTGTACTTGCAATCTTTTCCCTATGCACAGAAAATTTTTCTAAGAAAAAAACCCCACCCACTTACCTTGTTTTTTGCTATTACTTGGGAAAAGTGTAGACAATATGGTAAAGAATTCAACTCCATGACTGTACTCTGTTGGTTTGAATGTTGCCAAAGCAAAGAACATGATGATGAAATCTGCAGTTTTCTGGGCAAGCTGCACAGCTTTTGTAGAAAAGCTGCACAGTTTTGTGTCACTATTGGAGGAGGGATTCCTGGATGCCCTGAAGCTATGGAATGAAAACCTGTTTCACTTTTCCTGACATCTATGAGAAAAATCAAGATCCACCATCCCTACCCTGCACAATGAAAACAGAAACTCACATGGGGAGACCTTGGGCAATATATTCAGGGGGCAAAACAGAGGCTATTAATCACTCATCTCACAGGAGCTGAATTTGAAAAACCAATTTGCTCAGTTAAAAGAAATGGGATCCCTGAAAGGCATTATAGCTCTCACCTCTCACCTATCCACACTGGACCCTATCCACACTGGACAGGCACTGGCACAGTTGCATTTTATAATAACACAAGCAGCCACAAATTAGATCTCAGAAAACACAGGAAGATTAGTTAGAAAATACTGCAATGCCAATGGGCTAACAGTGATGTCTTGTGGAACTGCTGAACAAATGTGAATAAAAAAAGTGTAAAAGCCCAGTTCACAAGAATACTAAATATCACATTGTATTTGGAACAACAACACCTTTTGAAGTAAACATTGTCAATATGATCTCCTTACCTGTAAAATATGTGTTGGCAGGCAAAGTAGAACTTGGAAATTTATAATAGCCATTTCCTGGGAAACGGGTCCCTTTTGTTACAGTTGCATTTGATGATCTTGCTAAAGAGGCATCCATTCTCTCCAGATTATAGAGTGGGAAAGGCCCATTCAGTTCCTTAGGTTCATTCCAACTTATCTTTATTACTGTGCTGTTTACTCCTTCTGTGTAAGGGGCAATTAGCTGTCTTGGTGCTATTTATATAAAAAGAAGAGGGCAAAAGAAAATGGTTGGTTTACAAATAAACTTGAGGTTTCATATACGTAATCTATTGACTTGAGTGGAAATCTCTATCAATTATAATTCAAACAGGGATTATGGGTGGTCTTTGACCTCTGCATTGTTATAACAGACTGAAACAGACAGTAATTCTTGATCTGGTGAGCAATCCAATAACACCTCTCCAATGCTTTGTTTGACTTGTCAGTGTTACTGGTTTTTCTTCCTTAATTACTGACAAATTAATTTTAATTTAGCATCATAAAAATAATGCAAACCTTATGCAGCATTTGAATTGTTCTTGTCAACAAAAATACACAAAAGTCACTGAAGTGTAATAAAAAATATCAGGAAATATCAATTGTAATAAAAAAATATGGAATAATTCACTTTCAGTTTTTTGTTTTTGTTTTGGTATGACCTGTTGCTATAGAAATCACAATAAGATAATCTTGAATTGTGAGTTGCAGTAGGGAAACTGCACTATGAACAATTAAGTTCACATGAGAGAACAGAGGAACTGTCTTCAACCCTCTGCAGATCTCCCAGTGCCTGTCACTGAAGCAATTCAGAGAAGGATCATATCACTTTGTGTTACATGAATACATTTACACGGACAGTCATTTAAAGATTTTACTCAAAGAAGTCGTGGCACATCAGTAATATGAATTCTATTCTAGGCTTTAACTGTAGTTAATCTAAATGTGTAATGATATATACGTTCTAAAGGAGTAGGGTAAATAAATAATTGGAAATCATGGACATACGGGTTTTTTAGGGCCAGTATGGTATAGTGGCTTGAATGTTGTACTACAACTTTAGAGACTAGGGTTTGAATCTCATCTTAGTTATGGAAGCCCACTGGGTGATTTTGGATGAATCATACTAACTCAGCCTTGGAGAATGCTAAAGCAAAGGCCCTATGAACAAATCTTGCCAAGAAAACCCCATGATAAGTTTGTCTTATGGTCACCATAAGTTGGAAACAACTTGAAGGCACACAGCAATAATGGGTTTTATGTCACTAGTCTTTCAGATTGCAGAGATAAGAAGGAGGGAAGGGTTTGCAGAAATTATATGACTATATATCAGCTGTACCTGGGCATTTACATAGTTCATGAAATGACCTTTTAAGCCTTATTAATAGACTCTGGGTGTGGTTTGCTGCACAGACAAATTGCTCAGCAGCTATACAGTGAAGTTTAATCCTACACAGCTATTTTTACTACAACTGTTGTAACATAATATACTTTGAAAACAATGTTTATGCCTAGCAAAGAATACCTCGCAAATCTATGTGACTGTGTGGTAGCATGCGAAACTAAAAGTATGATACGCACACATATCTCAAATACAGGGTTTTTTTTTTCTTTCCTGAGATTATAGGGTAAAAAAATTCATTTGGAGAAATGATAGGACCTAAAATATGCATCTTGCAAATTACTTCAAAGAGTTGTGCTAAGAGTTCACTGCAAAGATCTTCGTTTATAATAAATTAATAATGTATCCTTAAAGAGTTTTGCATATAAGACCATTAGCATGTCTCTTGCTTTCTCACATTAACCTGTGGTATCTTGCTATTACTTTTCCTACAACATGATAAAATATTACTTTTGGCAGAGGGAATGATGGGAGACAAAAACCCACCAGCCGTGCTATGCATTGTAAATTCTTGCTTGGACATCATTTATGACTTCACAATCTAATTAGTATCATACTGCTACGTCTGAAATTTACTGTGTTGAAATTGAAGTAATGCAGTGTGAGGTCACAAGCATTCTCCGCATAAGTAGTGCAGAGCACTAATGAAATGCAGTATTAATGCACAGGTTTCAAAAGAAAACATGGCTTTACAATTGGAACTTCACCTTTGGTGCAATTCAGTCGATGTCAGCATTTTAAATGCAAGTGTCGGGGTTGAGTCCTCTGGTTCAGCTTGTAGTTATAAAGTAGAAAATACCAAAATGCATTGTTTCTAAAAAGAACAGCCAACTTTTCTTGACAACAACGGCATCTTCCTTAAACATCATTCCTTAATTAATGGAAGTTGCCTGCTCTGTAATCATTGCAACTTTGTCATACAAATTTGAGCTTTTATTAGGCTTGCGCAATTAACTACTTAAATGCATTGTAACACTTGCTTCTCTGACAGGAAATTATTGATTTTTAAATCATTTTCAAGTCTGTTCTAGCATAAATAAATGTACTACAGTTACAGTTAATGCACTGTGTACACGCATTAAACACTAGCATGACACAGTTTATTGTTTTTTGTGATATATGAAATAGAAACCGAACCTTTCAATAAGCAATGTCTTTGGTAGAACGTTAGTATTTTAACCACCATGGTGATTCAGAATTCTTGGGCACTGACATACACAGTGAAGAATCTGTACTGAAAATGGTACTTCAACTATTCAAATCGAATAACTGTAGATAATAAATCTATATTTCATGTCTCCATGTCACCATATTGTACATTGTATATTGGATGTATACTGTGGAGGGCTAAAGCCACAGTATATATTTCCTAAAGGTGTCACTGTGGTACCTGTAGCAGCTCTATCAAAAGAATAAACTATAATTTTACCTATTTAAATTTTGTCATGGCATCTTAAAATACATCTGTCATAGCAGTCTGTCGTTTAGCACACTGAGCTATGCTTAGCATATTTTAATTATGAAGAGGGTTTTTTTTATAAAGATTTCTTGCTAGATTATGTATAGTTGATATATTACAAAGCTAGAATATTATTTTAAATACCTATGGCTCCTGTTTGCCATTGTGTAGCAGAGGGCATCCAAAGAACCCATGAAACAGATGGTCCATACAATTTTATGTTAAATATATATCTGGTCTCGATGTTGCTACATAGGTCACTATTAAAAAAGCAGCTTGTGTGTGTGCGTCTGCATGTACACGCATACATACATGTGCATCTGCCTGCATGAAAGAAAAAAAACATAATTGTTGGTAAGTAAGGAGCCGTTAACTTTGTTTGTTTGAAACGATATCATTTTAGTTTTAGAAGCTAAGACAGATGCCAGGATTTCACTGTGAACAGATGGTAATTCCATCTAATAGTGCATCTCTGTATTAGTAAGGTCTGTTGTGTATACAAACAGTAATAAACACTAGGTGAGGATCAAAATAAATTTTAATTGTTGACATTAAATTCTGGCAACCATGCTTCTAAGGATAGGGTATTCTTTTCGCAAATCTGTCAGGTTTACTAATGCAGCTGCTAAAGCTTTCCTAGAGTGTGTCAAGTTATAAGACTAATAAAAATGCATTTGCATCAAAGCTATAATAAAACCTTTACTGATCTACTTCTCTTTCGTCCCTTTCTATGAAATACAGGTACTTCTTGCTAGTTTCTAAGCAAATATGCAACTGGGGTAATTCTGAGCAAATGTGCAATGCGCCTATAGACTTCAACTGGAATCTCATTTATTCAAAAGGCTTGATTATTCTTACAGATACTCTTAGAGATATCAGTACAGAGAGTCCCAGGAATATTTTTATACTAAATTTAGCAAAGCAAAGCAAAACTCCATTTTGATACTCATCTTTAGATAAACTAGTGACAAGGTTAGGACAAATCAGGACAAGGGAATGGTTGGGCAGCAGTCACGTATGAGAATTTGGCCATTTGGGACTCAATGATCTGTGTGAAACAACAACAGGCTTGTCTATTTCTTTAAAATATATTACAGACGCCAGCATGGCATGGAGGTTTGAGTGCTGGAAGAGGACTCTGGGATATTAGGATTTGAACCCTCATGGAAACCTGCTGGGTGATTTGAGGCAAATCAGACTCTCTCAGCCTTAGAGAAAGGCAATGGCAAAACTCCTCTGAATAAATCTTGACAAGAAAACCTTATGACAGGGTTATCATAGCTCATAATCAATTTGAAAATGGATAACAACCAATAGCAACAACAGTAATAATAATAGTATTTACTGCCTTTTCCCCCAAGGTAAGACTCAAAGAGGCTTTCGGAAATTAAAACAAACACAGGTAAAAACACATATAGGTAAAATAAACCTATTGCTAAAATGTAATAAAACTACCTATAGAATTGAAACCCACTGAAAACATCTACATTAAAAATAAAAAGTAAGAATAGTAGTATAGCATACTATCAAAATTTTCCTCCTTATAAAACAGTCAGATCCCAACAACAAAACAATTGGAAGGAGACAGTCTGTTCTTCCTAGGAAAGGATTTCCCAAACTGCCCTGCTCTTCAGTTTGAAAAACCTACCCTGGGACCACTCTCAGGAGATTCCAGAGGCTGATGTAATTGGTTTGCATCCAGCTACAGGAGACACCACCCGTCCCACTTTCTACCAGCCAGTAAACAGCTGGAGAGGAGTTTCACCAGCTAGAAGGTAGGTTCTGTGGCGATAAGGGAGGAAGGTGATGTAGTTTCTCCTGATGGAGTTTTACAGAAGCTGTCCTGGCTGAAGCTCTGCTACACATCAGTGCAACAGGAGCTTTGTCTTATGTTCAGCTTCATGGTTCTATTTTTTATGCGGGGTGGGTGGGAGAAACAAACAAAATCTTCAGCTCCAAGCAGCCTTATTTTCCAGTGCCTTCCTCCTTCATGGCCAAAGCATCTTTCCCCTCTTCCTGCCACTGCTTAGATCAGTACAGTTATGCCAAGCCAGCATAGTGTAGCAACAGGATTCCACCTTAAAGTCCTGTACCAGAGAAGAGTGCCTATGATTTAAATACCCAGATGTTAAGAGAAACTTATGCTAAGACAAATCTTTATTCCACTGCTATCTCCACCATGATGTCAATTTTGTGCTAAAGGAGACAGGGATCAAAGGCTGATGGGGAATTGGTGGGTAATGGAGAAATATCTTCCTAACTTGCAATCCTGGGACATTTACAAGTAAAGGCATCATCTCTGGGCCAAGAGTAGACAACTGTATATCCTGCTGACACACCTATATGCTGTAGGATTATAGCTACTCATTACCAATTTAAAATAGTATGGCCTGAATCAACTCTTT
Source organism: Cyclura pinguis (assembly GCA_030412105.1). Classification (NCBI taxonomy): domain Eukaryota; kingdom Metazoa; phylum Chordata; class Lepidosauria; order Squamata; family Iguanidae; genus Cyclura; species Cyclura pinguis. The sequence goes on from CM059599.1 coordinate 40,637,475, forward strand.
CATACCTTTCAGAAAATCTGTGTTCAGAATCTGTATGTGAAATATGCCTCAAATAAGCATAACAAGTTTTAAGAGTTCACTTTATTATGAGCATATAGAATCATATTTCTTTTAAAAAATCAATGTAATGGTATTTTTTAAAAAAAAATCTTGAAAAATATATTGCTTCCACCATATGGGACAACCAACGACTCACCAACCGATTTAAGATGCAGCATATTGAGCTGACCATATGTTACAGTGCTGTTGAATGGCTGAGTGATTCATGCCCGTCACATTCTAGTATATCAATTAAAGCTCCTTGAAGTCTGCATGATTTGTGTCTCTGTTATTAAACCCTGCTAATTCATCCCACTTACACATCTGTTATAAATCTCTAGGAGTGCTGCATGATTCATGGCAATCTGTGAGCATGGTACAGCAAATTCTTCTCCTTGTAATTAACAGTAAATTGTTTTACTGCCATGCAATGAATTTTTCAGTTATATTGCAAATGAACTCCTAAATGCATGGCTCTTTCCTAAGAACTGACTTATATCATTAGGCAATTAAAAAGTATTGCTTTGAACCAAAAGCTTTTAATCAAGAGAAATACAACTTAAACTCAGCCTAAAGACCATGCAAATTTGACATACTGGCAACAGAATAATCTGCACAATTTCCCGAGGAGTGAAATATGTCCTTTGGGGAGAACAAACAAATAAGTTTTGGCTCTTACAGTGGTATTACAAAGAGCACCGAATCTGTAGCTGGAGAGCACTTGGCAAGAGAAGATACTGAGCAGATACTGCCTCTCTCGGGAATTATTTAAATCATCTGTCATTTCCAAATTTCTCAGATTATGTTTCGTGTCCCTAATTGTAACACAGTGCCTATTTTCTTGAAATAAATAATTGGATAATTAACCAAGCAAAATCATCACAAGATTGCAATGCTATTCAAGAGTCTCAGTCAAAGGTGAAGCCGATTCATTTTAGCTTTGTGTCTGCAGCTTCCTGAAGAGGTTTTGATTTTTCTCCCCACCCTCCAAACCCACCACGTCTAGTTCTTGGCAGCAGCCTCAAATTCATGAGTCCATACATCAACTCAGTAGCTTAACAATAAATAAAATTAAATTCAAAGAAGGGAGTCTAATTGAAGGACAGCAAACAGCAAGCAAAAGTGTTTGGCACAGTGCTGCTGTAGTGTGTGTATAAGTACAGTCACAACTGTGCTATTTTGTATATTGTGTAGGTATGTATGTATGTGCACATATGTACACACACAGAGAATACAAATGTCACATTTGCATGACAATTTCCCCTTTTTAACATGGAGCAGAAAGTGAATGGCTTAATGAGGGATTATTCAAGACAGGAATGAACAAAATGCATTCATAACTATGAACAAAGATCGTATTATGAACAAGGCACCTGTCAAGAAAGAAGGGGATGATTGGTTTATGCATTATGAATAGAAAGGTAGAAAAATATTTATATTAGTATTCACTAATGACTATATATGCAAGATTGCTGTAATTAAAATTATAAATTAACATATTAAGGGTGCTTGTTTAATCACTTTGGATCCTATTCATACTGATAGATTTTTATGTACTTGCATGCAAAGCAATGTGTATTTTCAAACTAGAGGCAAACAGCCTGTCTATTTCACTTTTAAACAGGGAAAGGAAATGCACCACTAATGCACCACTAATAACCAGTTAATTGGATATGTGTGGTTTTTAAGACTCTGATAGAGTGTTATGCTTAAAAAACATTATATGACAAGCAAAATATATGGTTCTTATCAATGACATTTACCTTTCCAAATAGTTGAAAATGAAGGGATCATAGATTTCTTTTTTTTAAAAAAATTGTTAAAGAGTTACACTAAATTTGGGGACAGTAAACAGATATATAACCCAGAAATCAAACCCAAAGCATATTTCTGAAAAGTGGGGGGTTGCATTTTGAGATTTTATATTGTTCATAAATTGATACAAAATGGCTATTGAAGACATAAATAAGATTGTCAAAAGAAAAGAATGTTACCAATAATATAAATTTGTACATGTGGCCTCGAATAGCAGCAGAATGGCTGGATACATGTAACATGAAAGCAAAAGAGAACAGACCTGATTAAACTAAACATTCACCATGTCCAGCCTGATGCTTCTCAAAGTGACCAACCAAATGCATCCATAAGTAAAGATAATCACTGAATATCAGCATTCCTTTGTATTTAATACCAGTGTTACCAAGATGTACTTTGATATGGTTTGATTGGCGAAATCTGATTTAATTGGCAAAATATAGTGATTGGCATAAAAATAATTTATACCCTACGATGACTACATGGCCATGCTGGATAAGAGGAAAGGGTGGCTGAACATATGCATTGTGAATTAGGTCAGAAGAGACCTCTAGGTATAGCCAGGTCATAGTCAGGAAATCGCAGGAGACTGCAATGATAATAGGCTTATACTTAGCCTTAACGGCTCAACCTCTTAGACAATAGCATCTGGAAGATTCCAATAAGACAGCTAATTGTCTTAACTCCTTTCCCTCTGACCAAGCAAGCTTCCCTTTTGTCCCTGCACCTGCCCAGCAATTACTGAGCTATCAGGACTGCCATTAGCCCTTTGTCACCTAACACTAAGACCATTAGCCCATTCCAGACCTCATTGTCCACTCTATGGACTCCATCGTTTACTCTGCCGGAGAGCCATTAACACATCACCCTCCAGGAGAAATAGAGTGCTTAAACCCCAGTTTTTGGCCAGTCAACTCTCAGTATATCAATTGCTGGCCACCAGTTTGCTGCTCCAATTCCTGTTTGTGTACTGTCCTTAGACTTGTGTTTAAGCCATGTCACTGCTTCTTTGCTGCTATTCTGGATTGGTAAATATCACCTACTTCACCCTGAAATCTTGCTATTCAAAACTTTCCTCCCTTTTCCTTCAGTTAGCCTTATGTGATTATATGACTACTTGGATCTTGTCTGTGATTGCAATTCCTCCAGTGAAATACATTAAGTTTAACTTTTGGATCTCCAGCTGGTTCTTCCCTGAAGAAGTACTGGTAAATATAGGTGTAAAAGATTTAGTAAGGTTACTCCCCCCCTGCACAGGCCTCCTCTTTCAGCTAATATTCGCCAGTGTTTCACTGAGGTACTGGCATCGCGAGTGGAGCTATGAGTCACCCACGTTTTGCAGTAACACGAGAGCTCAGAAGCAACTTGATACAAATAATGGGTTGCTTGTACTTAATTACAACAGCAAAAATATAACTAAGTTCTGTACCCATAATAATAGAACTATAATCATGACTTGGTACTTTTTGAAAATAATTTTCCCAGTTCAACATTTAATTGCATACTGAAAATTCTACATTCCCACCAGGACTGATCACCACTATCAAGGTAACTTGTCCAGAAGACTAGCTTCACAATGAAATTATGGTGAGTTTGTTGCTACATATTCCCAGTGTGCTTCCTCTCTGGGAAAGTAAGGGGGAGGGAGGGAAGAGGGCATGTAGTTTCCCACTGCTGTGTAAACTTATCGATATTTTATTATTATCTTTTAAAGCACCTTCATAGAGTAAGGCAGGTGGTGATCAAAGAAATAGATATTTTTGTAGGAATGGTCCAGCTCTAAAATGCTTGTCTAGTTTACTGAACTGTACTATAGTTCACTTGCCAAACTCATCTGTCTGTTTGCCCAGGCTGTTACTGTGTAATTAACTTGTACTGTTCTTTTCTTCTCCTTTCCTGCATTTTAATCCCTGGAAGGGTCTGGGGATTTTTCTTTATTGTTACACAATGCTTTTATTTATACCCACTAGAAACTGTCTTGGATTTCTTTTCCCTAATCTTGATATAAAATTGAAACAAATAAACAAAGCTATCTGCAAGAGCCAGTGTAGTATAGTGGTTTGAGTGTTGGACTATAACCCTAAAAAGCAGGGTTCACTTCTGTGCTCAGCCATGGAAACATACTGGGTGACCATGGCTGTGTCACAGATTCTCAGCCTCAGAAAGCTCCATGATAGATTTGCCTTAGGGTCACCATAGGTTGGGAATGACTTGAAGGTACATAACAACAACAACAACAAAGCCAAGAAGGCATTCCCTCCTAATTTTTTGCCTGGTTATTTAAGGCTTTCCAGAGGTCTGGGCTAGTTAGAATTTTGATCTGTAGAAGGTTAATGTGATCTACTTAATGAGGATTCAGACTGTTGATTCATCTTTTGCATGTGGTCTGATGTGCACTGCTATCAGATCAGGTGTCACCCATCCTATATTCTTGAATCTGAATGTTCCTGCCTGAATATAGAAATTTATTTATTATCCATTATTTATTTGATTTATATATAGTATAGAGCATAGTGCCGAGATCAAGGGAAGTAATAATACTACTGTATTCTGCTTTGGTTAGACCTCACCTGGAACACTGTATCCAATTCTGGGCATCACTATTCAAGAAGGATATTGACAAGCTGGAACGTGTCCAGATGAGGGCGACAAAAATGGTGAAGGGTCTAGAAACCATGCCGTATGAGAAGTGGCATAGGGAGCTAGGTATGTTTAGCCTGACAAAAAGAAGGTTAAGAGGTGACATGACAGCCATCTTTAAATATTTGAAGGAATGTCATGCTGAAGATGGAGCAAGTTTGTTTTCTGTTGCTTCCGGGACTAGGACACGGAGCAATGGATTTAAACTGCAGAACTTCCTGATGGTAAGAGCTGTTCGACAGTGTCCGAATGTGGAGGAGTCACCTTCTTTGGAGGCTTTTAAACAGAGACTGGGTGGCCATTTACTGGGGGTGCTTTGAGTGTGTACTCCTGCATGGCAGGGGGTTGGACTCAGTGACCATTATGGTCTCTTCCAACTTAATGATTCTAAGATTCTATATCTCACCTTTCTCATTCTGCAGGACCCAAGGTGGCCTTTAAAGTTGTCATTGTTTATGTTACTTGCTTTCAAGTTGTTTTTGACTTAAGGTAACCCTAAGGGAATCCTATCACAGAGTTTGCTGTGACATCGCCAAGGTCAAACCACGACACCACACTGGATCTCCCATTAATGTTATCCCCATCAAATTCATTCAGAGTAGCCAGCTACCTGCACAGCACCCTTTTACCTGCCTTGAGATTTGCCTCTCTCTCACTGCCTCCTTTATTCATATTCACCAAGTTGAACACTGTTCTTGTTTTCAGAGAAGACACAGGCAAGTGTCTTTCATTTCATTTTCCCTGTCACTCTCTGGGTTTATTCTGGGTTTTAGTTTCATTCTCAGCTCCCGAGCTTCTCCCTGTACATATGGGCTACTTAGGTCCACTCTCAAAAATATGTAGTGCCCACACATGTTCCTACTTTTAGGACCAACAAGTATAAAAATTACACTCCTACTCATCTAAGCATGTTAAGAGCACAACAAGAGCAGCTATGAACTTTTTCAATATTTCTCATTCAAACTTATCATGCGTTACCAAGTTGACTTTGACTTATGGCAACGAGAGACCTCTGACAGATCCTGTTATTAACAGTCCCACTCAGGTCTTGCAAACTTAGGACCATGGCTTCCTTTACTGAATCAATCTGTTTAGTATCGGACAAATAAGTGATGGATAAACATGCTGTTAGACATCAGTGGGAATTGGGAATTTGCCTAAAGATTCAGGTTTCAGATATACATTAATATATTCTGGACAGCAAATTGGATGGGTCATATTCATGGTTAGATTGAAAATGAGATCTAGAGAAATATTGGCATGTTCTGATCCTACGAAACAAATCTTTATGTCAGGAGGAGTGAAGAGGTCTCACATACTGCCCGAGTCCCTCTCCTTGTGCCAACTTAGTCCTCCTGACAATCCTTCTGTTTGTGCAGGTTTTGCACAGCAACACCTACACAGATGGGCCTGTCATGCCCCCTGAATGTCTAAATATTCACTTTTGCTTTGACACATGAGCAAGAGACAATAACCAAATGGTTATCTTCTCTCAGCCACCAGCTGTTCACCATTGGCAGCAAAGATGATAGAAGTATTTGTGTGAGCATCACTCCCAGATTTTTAACAGTGATATCTCATGACTCCCCACAGAAAATAATTACTCAGTTTTTCATGGCTATCATCCTATCGTTTTTATGGGTTTACTTTAAACTTGAAAGTATGATTTTTGTCTAAGAATTCTGATGGAAAAGTGGAAGAATACAGATAGACATTTTTATTTCAGAAAGGAAAATTAAGGTCTAGGTTAACAAGAAGAAAATACACCTGAATGGTGTGTGTGTGTGTGTGTGTGTGTGTGTGTGTCTTCAAGTGGCCTGACAACCTATGGTGAGCCCATGACTTTCATAGGGTTTTCTCAGACAAGAAAAACTCAGAGGTGATTTTGCCAGTTCCTTCCTCTAAAATATACCCTCTAGTACCTGGCATATATAGCATCTCCCATCCAGATACTAACTGGGGCTGATCCTGCTTAGCTTCCAAAATCAGGCAGAATCTGATACCTTTAGGATATTTAGGCTGGTCACCTGAGTGATGATAGATTACTATTACTACCGAGAGAAGTGGATCAAGAACTGAAGTCCATGTGGTATAGGTAGGTGAGTGTGACTCTTTTTAACTCCCCACAAGTGTTTAGGTTCTGTGGAAACTCTTGATTTAAGCAAAGCCCCAAAGCCCATTTCTCTAAAAGTTTTTTAAGTACAAAAGATTTCTAATGAAGTCATAGAGTGCTGTTTTGTGTTTCAGTTTGCTCCTAGCCACCTGTTTCCTGGATGGAAAAGATTATTCTGAAAATTCATTAAAAAGAGCGTGTTTGGGACCTTGTTGCCATTGGTTGCTTTTTGTCTGCATTAGCATTTGGGATTTCTGAAGAAATGTAACCTGTAAGAAGTTCATTGTGAAGTATCTTCCCCTCTCCTCTCAGTCTCTCTCATGCTTAGCAAGATTGGCCCACAGCTTTTCCCCATTCTTTCACAAATTTTATTGAAAATACATTTCTGATCAGGCTCTTGTTCTTTACTGCTGATAATAGGCACTGAAAAGGAAGCAGCTAATCAGGGTAGCTTGTTAATTCATTTAAAAACAATTTGTTTTTTGGCTGTTTCTTGTGCATCACAGCAAAAGTTGACAGGCAAACTGAGCTTGGAACATTGTTCTGTTAATGTAGTTCATTATGTTACTCAATATTTGGCACAGTGGGGACATTGTTAGTGTTATCATTGTGTGCCTCTCCAATGTAACTCATTATGCTGTGTTTTATTTACACATTAAAGCACTCTCCCCATTAGGAAAGGATAGAAAGCCTCTTTCAGAACCTTTCAGAGTCAGTGACTCTCCACTGCTCCTCCTTGACCACCCCTTGTCCTTTAACATCCCTAGTCAGCATACCCAAAGGTGAGGAACGTTGAGAATTGCAGTTCAGCAACACCTGAACTTTACACATTACTATGATGATTATGACTGATTACGATTATCTTTATTTATATCTTGCTTTTTTCCTCGAAAGGACTCAAAACAGCTTATAAAACTTTAAAAAAGAAAACATAGTTAAAAAACTGTGACGTACAAAGGTTAAAACACAAATTAAACAAGCAGTAATAATTAAAACAAAGTTAAAATACATATTGGAACAATTAACAAATCACAATTAAAAATAGCCAGCACATTTCTTCAGCCAAGCAATGATCAGATATTAAATGCCTGCTGAAATAAATATCTTTCGTTGTCTCCGGGAAGAAGGTAGGGAGGGTGCCAGCCTGACCTCTCTGAGAAGGAGGTTCCATACCCTGGGAGCAGCCACTGAGAAGGCCCTCTCCTGTGTTCCCACCAAATGGACCTGTGAAGGTGGTGGGACAGAGAGAAGGGCCTATCCAACAATTCTCAAAGATCTAGACTGGTTCATAAGGGAGGATATGAGGAAGGAGAACACACACACAGATTATACTCTAGCAGATACTTTTAGTGCAGAAGGTCTAAGATTCAAATATTACCACTGTTCATTTTTTAAAAAATCAACACAGGGTAAATATGGGTAAATAATCTAACATGTAGACCATAGTGATAGGTAACAAGTTACTTGTAATTACTTAATAAAAGAATAAATATATTACATTATGACTGACACTTTTTTTTCCAGTGCAACGTTGATTCTTAGAGTTGTTTTTTCTATTGTTAGAGGGGTGGAGCCTCTCCAAAAGGTGCCACAACAATATTACATAGTTCAAAGGCTGACTTATGTGGTATCTTGTTCTACTTTCTCAAGCTCTTTCAGATATGCTGAGTGAAGCTACGGTGGATGTGAGTAAATGTGTTATTTTCCACAGACCAGCAGTTCTGAGAAGTAGTTACCTCTTACAATCTTACCTCTTACTATCAGAACTACACATCAACCAACTTTCTGGAAGTCTTAGATGTATAACTGTAATTAATTAATTTTCAAAAGTAAATTTCCCAGCTCTACTGTATAATGTATAATGTAGCTTCCCTACATGATAGCAGCTGACACAGGAAATACCAGACTCAACACTTATTTTCCACAGCCAGTCGGGTGGATGTGAAAGTAATATATGCCAGTTGTTGCTGTTGTGTGCCTTCAAGTTGTTTCCAACTTATGTCAACCCTAAGGTGAACCTATCACAGGGGTTTCTGGGGGCTGAGAGTGTGTGACATGCCCAAGCTCACCCTGTGGGTTTCCATGGCTGAGCAGGAAATCAAATCCCAGCTTCCAGGGTCGTAGTCCAACACTCAAACCACTATGGCTTTAAATACCTACATAAACCTGGTTAGTACAGTTGCTCCCATTTATACTCATTCTAGACGTTTCCAGTGTGAAATACATGGATATTTCTTTCCACTGGGGCACTTGACAAGTAGAGCACAGGTTTAGAAGGGCTGCAAGTGCATTTGCATGCTGAAAATGCTACTGATACAATACATACCACTGATGAAATGTTTTTAATTTAATTAAGCTTATACACTTTATTTGTAGAAACTATAAATAAACAAAAATATGTTTAAGTGACCTCACTAAGAAAGAAATCAATACAGACTTTCTAATAGATGACAAATCTATGTGGAAAACATGGTGTTTTGTTTTTAATCTGTCATGGTAAACAAACACCAATTAAGCTAGTCACTTTGTATTAACATAACACCTATCTCAGTCATTATGAATCAACCTGTGATCATCTGTAATTGTGCTCATTAGAAAGGTACGTGCTAACTTTGAACTTTGATGCATTTTTTTTCCTCCTTACCAGCCGGTAAAGTTTGTCCCATTCCTGGCTCGCTGCTGACACAACCAATTCGATTGCAGAGAGTGATGGTGAAGTGGTATGTTCTGTATGGTTCCAATCCTGTTACTACATAGGACTGCTCTTGAGCTTCAGCAATATACAAAACCTGAAAAGCAAACACAGCCAGGACAGCTATCCCAATGGTGCTTTGTTATTTTCCACTAATAGTATGTTTAACAACATTAGCCTTCTGATTTGCTGGTTTCATCATCCAGTTATTTGCCAAGATTCAGTAGCGGAAGCAGGATTATTCTGGGGAACCTCAACAAGCTAGAAGTTAAATTATAAGATTTTCACTACAATATTTTTATGAAGAAATAATCAAGTTCCTGAAAGGATAAATAAGTGGGTAAACAAAGATATTGACTATAAATGTCACAGAACAGATTCTACACAATAATGATTCCAGCCTTCTCTCGTGGAATCTAGCCACCAGATCACCATGGAAGAGAGGATGTGGGATCCTTAAACAGTAAAATATTATATATTACCACCAGTGTTCACAGTACCAGCTAGATAGATATAGATATATGCCATTTCTGCACTACACTGTTATAGTGGTATTATTCTACTTTCAACAACCTGTAGAATTCTGGGGTTAGTAGTTTACTGAGGCCAAAGAGCTCTCCAGCTGAGAATACTTAAATGTCCTTCCCTAAACTGCAAATCCCAGGATTCTATAGGATGCTGAAAGTGGAATAATAATACTATAACAGTGTAGTGTAGAAAAGGCCATAGATATAGATATTTGAAAAGGGAAAGGATGGGAATGTCTAGAGATTCTTGAGTGAAAATTATGATCTAGCTCAATTTAAATCTGGTTTAAGAACTGGTTTTCAGATAAAGACAACTTTGGTCACACAGAGAAATGGGCAATGAGAGAGAGCTAGGAGAGATGGAGGAAGGATATTTCTCTTGTCAGATATGTTCCAAATGGGCCTGATGATATAGGAGGGACTTGGCGTCAGGTCTTCAGGTTTTACTGCCTATTGTTCTACAAACCAAGCCTCAGCCTAATGGCCTCTACCCCTCAAAGGGACATGGGCAGTATTTTGTATCTGTAACCTTTCACTGAAGAATGCCATTGGGACATTATGTCTACTGAGGAAATATGGAGTCTAGTGACAGAAAATATGTTGTAAGTACATGAGAACTTAGCAGCAAATACTGGTGAGCAGACTCCTATCTGTGTATATGGCCCTTGGAGCCAAAGTGGCTGCTCCGGATTACATCAAGGCCTCTTGAGCATGCAATCCTAGGCCATTTCCTCATTAGATTGTTACAGTGCTATTATTCTACTTTCAACATCCGATGGAATCCTGGGGTTTACAGTTTCAATTAACAAAAGCATGTGTGGTAAACGAGAGTTTTTATATATTCCTGAGTTCATAGAGGATCTACACCAGAAACTGGATAGAGGAGCATTTCACCGCTGAACCACTTCTGTGCATTCAGTACAACTGAACATGGTATCGTTATGTACTGTCCACTGGGATGGGCGAATACACCATTTTGCAGTGATTCTAATCCTCGTTTGAGGGCCAGTTGCAGAAGATGCTGCTGGGAGACTCCGCTTTGGTAAATTCACTTTTGATTTTATGGCTGTTCCTCCTGTCGATTCTCTGAGTTGTATGAGAGCTCCCCTGCTGCTGAACATGAGAAGGAATTGGGTCTAGCTCCAGGAAAGCTCTCATACGACTTGGAGTAGTTGAAGGAGGAATGGAAACAGAAAGTGCATTTGCTGTTCCTACAACAACCAATCCAGCAGCAACCCTGAATCTATCAACAGGGAAGCTGTTAAAGGCCTAAATCAGTGCATGTAGACAGCAATGAGATGGATGAAGCCTAATAAATTGGAGCTTAGCCCAGACAAGACAGAATTGCTTCTGGTTAGGAGGAGTCTCTAGGATAGGAATTCAATGTGCAGTGGGAATGCTACTTCCTTTGAAAAATCAGGTTCACAGTTTTTTCAAGAGCTCCTTTTAAAATCATATTCACAGTTTGGGATGCTTCTAGGTATAGCTTTGCATTTGGAAGTTAAAGTGGCACCCTTAGGGTGGTCTAGCAGCACCTATTCTTGAAGTCAAGCTTGGCTATAGTAACATATGCCTTAGCTGAATGTAGGTTATGTCATCGCCATGTGGTCAGCATGGGAATATCTCTCAGAAGTCTCTGGAAGCTTCAGTTGGTCTAGTATTCATAGAAACATATAGCTGGAAGAGATCAAATGAGCCATTGAGTCCAACCCCCTGCCATGCAGGAGTACAGAATCAAAGCATTCTTGAAAGATAGACATCCAATCTCTGTTTAAAAACCACCAAAGAAGCAGTATATTCCACTATCAGACTGCTCTTATGATCAGGAAGTTCTTGCTAATGTTTAGGTGGAATCTCTTCCCCTGAAGTTTGAAGCCATTGCTCCATGTCCTAGTCTCTGGAGCAGCAGAAAACAAGCTTCCATATAACATCCCTTCAATTTAAACATATTGGTTGCAAGAATCCTAGTAGATGCTTGGTCATGGGAACCCATTACATTTACCTTGCCACGCTTGTGCTATTTATCATGTCTATTTTCCTTTTCATTTTTACATGAATTTGTTTTATGTATATAATCAGAACATTGCATTTTAATTGTCTTCAGCTGCTCTGAAAAGTGAGGAAATACTAAATTCGCTCCTGATTTCTTAACTATGTTTTTCCCTCGCCTTCTTAACTATGTGAAACGATTAGGAAGCATTACATGTATACCAGGTCTCTTTCAAAATAAAACCATGTCTTAATGTACATAGCCGAAGAGGCATTCAGACTGAGAACAATCCTCCAGAAACAAGTTGTGTCCTCTTATTCAAAGACAAACAAATAGATAGTCAGTTCCTCTCTAGGCATCCTGCCACAGTAACAACACTGATACCCCACCCCTTGGATACTTCTTCACAGGCAAATTAAAAACTGGCATAGCCAAAAATGCTGGGACTACTTTATAACAATCATGTATCAATAAGCAGAGAAAACAGATTGCTAATAACAATAATACCTGAGAAAACACTGGCAATACTTTTTGTTCGGTAATTACATTGACGCTGTACCCCATCACTTCTCCTCTTGCTTCATTATCTTGTGGCTTTTCCCAAGATACATTGAGAGAATATGGTGAAAGAGGGAATACTGATGGAGGTGGCATGAATACAGGAGCTAAAAAAAACAAATAAATGTGCTAATTTATCATAAAATAAATGAACAACATGTGTCAGGCAAGTTTTCCCACTATATTTGTAAAATACCATCTGTTAAACTTGATAAAATGGCTGTTTCCATCCAATTCTTAAATAAGCAGCTTGTAGAAATTAATTTGCAGGTCTAAAAGGAATTTTCATATGGTCTTCAATGCTACAGTTTTAAAATAAATGCATCCCACCTATAGGCAAAGTATGGGATCTATGATTTTTATGGTGCACTAACCACCACTTAAAATCTGAAACGCAGTGCAGGTTTCACATTATAGTGAAGTAGATGGATTTTTAAAAGCATAGCCTTTCTGTAACCTGAGAAATCCTGATTAGAAGTAAGATTGTTGAACACTTAAAGATCGTCAAAGTAAATCTAATTGCTGAGCAGGTTTGAAATTAACATATCTGTCTTGTATTATAATAGCTGATAAATCAGAGATGTTTCATTTTTGTGATATGTGACTACTGTAAGCTAAACCTCCATTTTAAAATGCTATAAGATACCATAACGTGGCTCTGTTTTGGAAAACAACTATTTCCAAATCCACAATTGAATAAAGGCGATTTCCCTCTATTTATTTATTTATTTATTTATATATTCATACTTGAATTCTGTCTGGGGAAAATCTGAAGAGTTTATGCCCAACTGAAATATGTTTGGATTAAAGCAACCATGCCATTAACTTAAATGAGACAATTTTTGTGACCTTTCTTAATAAACTGTTCGTTTGAGCACAGGTTTAACAGAAATCAGGGGAATTTAAGTCCAGGTAAGTATACCTGTGGCTGGATTGTACATTGATTTGATTTCAGATAGGTTACAGAACAAGTTATGGAATGCTGTTATACAATGAGGTGGAAGATTTCCTATCTGTTGAACAACTAAAAATAATAAGCTAAAAAGATATTGTTGAGGAATAGATGGAATATATATCAAAACTATTTCAATATGACAGATATAGGAAGAAAACCTTTATGTTTTTTTATTCTTAAAATTTAATTCTTAATTAGTTATCTAATAGCCATAATTACAAAAAAAAAAAGATGTACATTAGTATGGGCCAAAGAGGTTTAGCAAAGCTATTTGAACTTTAACTAAAGTAGTAGGATAGGTTTTCCATGAGAACATCAAATAAATTGCATAATAAGGAGAGCAGACAATCATTTGTAGTTAAATATCTAAGGTAGAGTCCAAAATTTAAGACAAACAAGGAGAAATAATAAGAAGGAACCCTGTCATCAAGGGTATTTTGAAAACAAATCTAAATTTTGAAAATTACTTTTTAAAATCATTTACCAGCCTCTGCTGTTCTTTCTGTCACCCAAGTTGAAAATGTACTCCCAGCCATGTTGACTGACAAAATACGAAACTCATATTCTGTGAATGGCTCCAAATCAGTGATGTTGGTGCTAGTTAGAGGTGGTGTCAAGGCATTTTCATTGGCCGATTCCAGCAACTGATGGGGACTAAACCATCCGCTTGTTTGGAAGACACGACTCTCTGGTGAAATATGGCTTTCATCTGATTGTGAAACTTTTCTCATGTATAATTCATACCTAATAATTATACCTGGAAATAACAATAACTGGTTTATCAAATAAATTTACTGAACTGAAATGATCCAAAATGTGATTTATACACTACTATTCAGATGCTACTTTAAGTATGACTATGATATTATTCAATATACTACAGAATTAGCAAATGACGATACTACTATCATAGTCTTTACCTATTATTACTGTTGAAACCATGTCCGCTGATGGACTATAAAATGTCACTATACAAACATTATAACCACTAAAATAATAGCATATTACATAGAATCATAGAACCATAGAGATGGAGGAGACCAAAGAGGCCATCGAGTCCAACCCCCTGCCATGTCGGAATACACATAATCTATTTCCCAAAACTGCAGCTGAGCATATAATGTAAGATCACTGGAAGCCTTCATTTAACCCCCTTTCTTCCTTCCAACTGACTACTGACCACATACACATGAAGGCATGTCAACTACAATGCATTGGCAACTATTTTCAATTCATTTATGCAAAGATTTGTGATTCCCTCCTCTTCTGTCCAACAAAACAGCACGTAAGTTACTTGCACTGAAAAATAAAATTTGGTGCTGAACCCTAGATAGAAGGGAGACAACTTGATCCATATAATGGGCTATGAACAGGGTTACTTTGAAGGTAACATGTACAGTTATGCCACAGCGGGCGTGACTGACGCTAAGGTATAAGAAGGAGAGAGGAAACAGTTGTACCTATGAGAATTGGCCACTGGCTCATATATTTCAGTGCAGTGAATTTATACTTGGTTTTCCAGGACCTAGTCCAGCTTTCATGGAGGATTTCCAAGCTGCTGAACTGAATACTTCCCACAAGATACAGAATAACTCCCATGAAATCCAGAAATGTGCTAACTGCCCTGAAATGAAGGACTGATTTAGCCCAGCAATCATAAAAACAACAAAGAGATCCTATACAAATCTCACAGAATATTTTTATGGGCAAAATATTACTTAAAGCCAAGATATACAATCCTACCGTTTGCTTTCTTGGGAGGGGCCCATTCTACAGCAAGTTCTGTAGAGCTGATGGTGTGTATGACTGGAGGTTCCTGGTCCTCAGGTGGAGCCTGTGCAGTAACCACTGCTACCTGCTGGCTCAGCAAACAGCCCCCACTGGTACATGCTTGAACATCAAAACTATATTTTGAAAACGGAACCAAATTCCAAACAGTTGCTGATGTTTCTAAGCCTTCATACTGGCCACAAGGTTTAAAGTCAAGTGAAGAAGTACATGTCAAAATGTATTTCTCTATAGGACCAGTGTCATTTGACAGAGCTGTCCAGTGTAATGAAACAGAGTGTGGCCCAACAGGAAAGATTGAGTTCAAATGCAAGTTTCCTACAGGTATTCCGGGCTGTGTCCTATACGTCAAGGCTACACTTTTAGTGGATCCATGGACATTGCTGGTCTCAAAGTGATATGAATAGAAGGTATAAGGAAACAAATTACTATCAGTAAAGACCTGGGTACCTGTAAGAGATAGATTTTTTAAAAAAATTAATATGCTTTTTTATATAAGCTGCTTTTTTAGAGTACAATCCTAACAAGCTCCTCCACAAAAGTAACAATGTAAAATGCAATGCAATACCGCAGTATAACTGGATAACAAGTTTAATAAACAGAACAGCACGTATAATAAATAAAAAAAAATAACACATTAAAGGAGGGTGCAATTTCAGAAAATGAATTGTAAAAATCTGTTTGAGTATTTGCAGCACTGACTTCGCAAACTCCTCAATGGGGATGGAGTTGCAGAACCTGTGGGCTATCACTTAGGGAAGAGGTTTCATGTCATCAGCCAGACTTTTGACTTTCTGGCTAGTGAGATTAAGAAAGAAGAAGAAAGAAAGAAAAAAAAAAAAAAACAGTGGCAGCCCATAAATTGTAGAACTGCCTCTCTCCATTGAAGTACATGCAGCTTCAGTATTACAAATACTCAACCAGATTTTTAACACTTATTTTTCTTCTGAGCTTGCAATTTCTGTATTAAAAGTAATATATTACATGTTATACATTAGACTAAATACTTGGTAATTACTGGCTCTTTACAACATCTTTGTGTTAAAATGAGAAATTTTGCACCATCAATTTCCTCTCATCTTTTAGCACACAGGTTAATGAAACTAGAGGATATGGTGCAAGTCTATGTTTTTAACTCCAAAAGCAACCAGCCCCAGTGGCGTAGTTAGGGTGTTCAGGGGCAGTCTACCCCAGGTGGCACTTTTTTGGGGGTGCTGTTGGCCAAGCAGGCCTTGGGCACCGTTGGGGTTTGGAGAGTGGGTGCCGTGAGCAAGAATACCAGGAAGTAGGAGGCTACAGGGTGAATGACAGCAGTGGCAGAGGGTTGGCCATCCAGCCAAAGTAGCGTGCCCAGGACATGGAAGGAGGAGTAGTTGACAATGTGTGGCTGGAGGTTCGTGCCCAGTGCCTGGGACTTGAGGGTCAGTGCATAGCTCAGCATCAACAATGAGCAGGAAGGAGAGGAGGAGGAAGAAGGCAGAGGAGGAGGTGGCTGCAGAGGCTCTAGGGAGGGATTCTGCTCCCACCTTGGCCAGCGGCTTGTAGGCCAGCAGCATGAAGGGATCATGCATGGGATGGAGGGCCCCAGGCTCAAGGAGCTGCTACTACTTGAGTTGCTGAGGGTGGTCACTCATCTTGGGACCCCCCCCACTGCCACCATGCAAAAAAGGAGGCAGCAGGCCTCATCCTGGCCATGATCTGTTCAGTGGAAAAGGCCAGTGACATGGAGGCACTTGGCATGTTGCCCCACAGAGCAGTCAGGCTCTTGGTGGCCGTTGGAGGGGGCGACTGCCTGGTATTGTCCACGGTTGGCCAGTTGCCATGGTTGGCGGCAAAAGTTCTAGCTATGCCACTGACCAGCCATCATCATCATCATCATCATCATCATCATCATCATCATCATGAAGTTCATTTTAATTCTTTTGATTTTTCTCTCTTGCACTGTTGAGATTTTGGTTAAGAACATAAGATGGATAAAACTAGAGACCATCCACTTCAGCATTCTGTTCACACAGTGACCAACCAGTTGCCTATGCGATACCCCAAAACAAAACATGAGTGAAATTGTTGTTGTTGTTGCCTTCATGTTGTTTCTGACTTATGGAAATCCTCATGTGAATTTATCATAGGGTTTTCTTGGCAAGATTCAGAGGAGGTTTACCATTGCCTTGCTCTGAGGCTGAGAGAGAGTGTGACTTGCCCAAAATCATCCAGTGGATTTCCATGGCCAAGGGTGGATTTGAACTCCGGTATTCTAGAATCTAACACTCATAGTATTAAACCATGTTGGCTTTTATGCTTGAAAAGATGCACATTCATTTGTATTGCCCAGCAAGAGGGATAATACTTCTGACATTGGAGGTGACATAAATCCATCATGACTAATAGCCACTTATGGCCTTATCCTTTATGAATTTCCCAAATCTCCTCTTGAAACTATTGAAACTGGCAGCCTTAACTATAGTATGTGGTAGTGGAGTCTCCATAAGTCATCCAGTGAGTTGAAACCATATACCCAGGGAATTCCACATATTAACTATCCACTGGGTGAAGAAGTAGATCTTTTCATCTGTCCTGACTTGTCTACCATTTCAGCTTCAGTGTATGATCCCAGATTCTATTATTATGAAACAGGAATAGTGAATTTGATTTTTTTCCCTCTGCTATACAACCTGACTGTATCCTTGTAACTTTACAGAAAATGTTCATTTCCTTAGTAATGTCTCCTTTAATTTAATATTAGTTTTAGTATACATTTACAGTCAATTTTCCATGATTAAATATATTAAATAGTTTTGTCTTTTAGGAATGCAGTCTCTCTTTTGAGCGAAAGAAGAGAGAGAATGCTTAAAATTCCATCTACTACATATTATTTCTTTGCTTCTAAAAAAAGAACTCCAAAGATCATTTTGTAGTAATGTTGCAAAGCATCAGCCAAATAATCAGGATAGGTTTGGGAACTATTGTTAATATTCTTTGAAAAGTTCAATGCTGCTACATTTATAATTTCAAACTCTTGGTATAAAAGACCTACCTATATGCACATGGTTGCATTTAGGCAGTGTCCCTTGTGTGTATTACAGATGCTACATATATACTAAGAATAAGTCATAAACATACGAATCTGGCAGCACTAACAAATTTTTTCTTAGTGTTCAAATGCCAGATAGTAGATTATTTTCACATCATTAATAATCATGATTGTCATAAAATGTCAGAATGGCAATATTTTTGTTTAAGAACAGTTGTGGCTTTAGCAAATAATGATTTATTGAAGAGTCCTTTATCAGTTTATGATTAGACAACCAGTAGTTAGATAAAGTTTAAGAGTAGCTGCTCATTTATAGTAATGCAGTCTTGAAATGACACCAGCACACTAATCTGGAAGAATTACTCCATTATTATAAGAATTACTCCATTACTTCATGGGGTTTTGCAGGGGAGTTTTTTTTTTTTAACCTTCCCAACATACAAATCTGAATTGCTATATATTCTTGTTAAGGTATGAAAGTTGAAAACCAGAAGTCATCCTGGACTAGCAGCTCGTAAAGAATCAACAGAGAATCTAGACGGCCTTTAAAGACAAAAGTGCAAAAGTGTCAAGATGTGACCTGAAGTAAGTTTGCTCCTTAATTGGAATGAAGTATCATCAGTACGATGCTAATAATCAGCTCTATTTTTCTTTGTCACTGGAGTCATATGTGGGTGTACTGGTATTAGGCTGTTGCCTGTATTTGGGACTGGTATGGATGAGATTTAGTAAACAGTTTACTGATATAGAGATTGTAGATAGGCAGTTCACAGGTTCTGATAGTCTGCTCTGGAAAGGGAGGCAGTCCCCCTGAAAGAAGAGGCCTGAATTTTGAGATTTCCATTGACCCAGAGCCACCAGTAGACGTGCCTTGGGCATGCAATACTTCTTGGTTCTCCAGCTATGGACAGAGCTGGAAAAGCAGACCTTAGCAACAGTCATCCATATTCTGGTAACTACCTGGTTTCATAACATAAATCATTACTTTCAGTGACTTTCATGGTAGTTCAGTAAAAACTTGAACCTGGATCTCACACATCCCAGGACAATACTCTATAATCATACTAACTTCTTTTGGCAAAGGATTAAAAATGGTAGATAAGTACAATTAACATCTTAAAATCTCAGTGTGGTCTAAATTCTAGCTATCTGGATTCTACCTTTCACCTGTGATTATGAGATGCAAACACTTTCTGTCATATTGAGGAAAAGAAAAGGGACCTTTAACTCATTCATCCTCCTATAAGAAGAGTAACAAAGACTGAGACCATTTCCGCACTGGGCTATTAAAACGGGGCAGAGCGACCTCCAACGGAGGTCTTCTGCACCATGGAGTGGACTGGGTTGGACTACTTTTCGTAGTCCCACGCCTCAGTCCGGTTCTGCATGACCGCAACTGGTCATGCAGCGTGCTTTTTCAAAACCTCTTTTAAGAGGTTTTGAAAAAGCACAGAGAGCCCGACTCCATCTCGCTCCGTCGCCGCGCTCCAGAGCAGATTTGCAGGCATGCGCAAGTGCGTGCCTGCAGATCTTCCGGGGTGGGCTTTCGGCGGGTGAGCTTCTCCGGTTGGTGGAGAGCCTCCACCAACAGGAAGCTGCCATTTTGGACACCGGAGCAGTGCGGAGCGACAAGCTTGCACTGCTCCTCGTCCCGACGGACTTGCCCGGATGCTGAAGAAGTCCGGTGAGTAGCGTTTTCGTGTGGCCCCCCCCCCACGTCTGAAAAGGGCCTGAGATACCCTTTTGTTTACTACATCTTAACTGGATTATAAGGGACTGATGCCGTCCTATTCACATTAGTAGATGGCACCCTGGCCTCATGACTTAAATTAGAGTACACAATTATTAAGCAGTCAGTGAGTAGTAAGGGTGAGAGTCAGTAGGTGGAACCAGTGTTGCTGAGTCTGAACCAAGAAGCAAGAAGCCAACTGATACAAGCTTCCATTAGCTTTTGTGTATTGATAGGGGCTAACATGTTGTTTCATATGTTGGCAATAAATTCTTCACTACCTTCATAAGTACAAACTAACTTCCATATTATTTTCTTCCTCTCCTGCTTGGCATGAGGAGAGGAAGAGCTTTGATGGGAGCTCTAGATGACCCTATTTTATAAAACTGTTAAGGTTTGGGGAAGGTGCCAAAACCTCTGTGGAGGACAAATCAGTCATCAGGATTTAACATACAAAATACAGATCATGTAACAACGCACAAGGCCCTACATAAAAGCTTCCAGTCCTGATAGACAGTCAAGTTATTCAACTTGCTGTTACTCTTGGGCTTATGCCATAAATCACAGTTGTGCACAAAAAATGGAAGCTAAGAAATTATGTACACAGGACATCTGAATAACAGACACACATTATTCCAGTAACGAGTAACAACTGATTTAAAAAAACAAAAAAACAAAACAGAAGTAGCCCAAATGTGAAAGAGGGAAATGCACAGCATTCATAATCACTTACTATAAGGGTAGTTGTCCTCCATTGTATAGATTTGAGTGCCATTTCTGTAGAGTTTGTAGGCAAGTCGGTTTGAATTTGGAGAATCAGGTGGATTCCAAGTAAGCCTGACAGAAGAAGAATTTAGAACCTGTCCTGCTGGTGGAGGTTGCTGGGAAGGAGCTGCATTACAAGGCAGAAATATTTATCTTGATAAATAGAAAAGCATATTTACAGAAAAAACTGATAACAGAACACCATTGTCAGGCAGTATACACATAGCTCATGAGGGCATGGTTAATAAAAACCAACTGCTCCTGCCATAGTCTTATAGGAAAACTTTAGTCTAATCACAGAAACAAATGTGTATGTCAGAACAGCCAAACATTGCATGGGGAAACCAAAAATGCAAAACATGTAAGCCATGCTCATATGTTAATCACATGTTAATTGTGGTTTCTAGTAGAAGTAAGCAAACGTTCCTCATCTTACTTGTGGCATTGCGCCCCAACACTAGCCCTGCCCTCTGACATTCAAACATTTAGCTTAGCTGTCTGCCAAAAAAACTCCCATTTACAAGCAGGCTCTTCATGCTGTTAGGAAATCATGTTGTGTGAGTGTTTCAGTCAGATAAACTCTCTACAAATGAACTGTTGTTTCTATGAAGGGTTCCTTTTTACACAAAGGCATACTGCATAGACACCAGAGAGTGAGGAACATAACACAAAGCACAACCATTCCTGCTTTACCAGAGAACTATCTTCCATGAAAGAGATCATGATTAGAGGTCTAAAACAAAATCATTCTGCCTAAAGATCTCTGTAACTGCAAATCTGCACAATCAACATATACAGATTAATGTGTAACTCTCATCCCATTAGTATATCAGTTCCCTTCTTGGGGTCATTCCCAGTTGAGCAGCATCATGCCTGGGCCATTGATTCATTCCAATCTCCTTTAAAGTTTCTTTGACAAATAACTACAAACTTTTTCTGTCTTTAGAAGCCTAGTATGAAAGCCACTTCTGGACTAGTGGTGTGAACAGATACATAAGGGAATACCAGCTTGTGGATACTTGGAAGAGATGATACTTTACCATTTATTTACATTTATGAAAACATGCTGTGGTTTCTTCATTACTACCAAGCGTTGTGATAAATATATGTGATAAAGATTACCACACATATCTGCACCTCCACAAACATCTACCAGTTGCCTTATTGACTGGTCAACTTCTCTATAACTATCTTGTGGCTGTGTTCCTTCAAGTCATTTCTGACTTATTGCAACCCTAAAGTGAACTTATCATAGGGTTTTCTGGGGACTGAGAGTATGTGACGTGCCCAAGGTCACTCAGTGGGTTTCAATGGCCAAGCAGGGAATCAAACCCTGGTCTCCAGGGACCCAGTCGAATGCTCAGACCACTACACCATTGGAAGTCTGTATTCATGATCTGTAGCAGGTGGAACTGAGTGTGGAAGAGACTTTCCCAAAGTTTATCTTGTGAGTGGAATTCCCTCTACTCATCAGAGGGTCTTCTCCCACTTTTATTCTACAGTTTTCATATATATTTTTTTTCATGGAAGTTCCCTATGCCGGATTTTACGGTTGAAGTCTCCACTATTCTTTATATATTTCAAGACATTTAAATATTAGTCCATTTCTGAAGTGTGTGCATACTTTAAAATATTTCTTTAACGTTTGTTGTGTTTTGTATAGAATTGCCATCTAATATAATAGAATTTCCAGATGATGAGATTATTACTTTTGTGGTGCAAGGGAAGAGTTGTTCCATTTTAAGACTGCGATTGTAGTCATTCTTTGAAATTATGGCTTTATGTGTGTTGTATGATGAAGAGTCTAGGTGAGGTGTGTGTACACATATTGATCTTGATTTTAAGGTGTGAAATTACACACATTACATTCCTTCACAGCCTTAAAAGCAACACAGCAGAGACCTTCACAGGCTTAAACACAATCTGTCTTCCTTTTTAGAAGCCAGTTTTTTCCCCCTTAGAGAAACAAAACAGGTCCAAAGGGGGAAAATGTTTTATCGACCCCTTTGGAACTACACAATTATCACAATGATAAACTTTTAAGACTGTGAGATCATATTAACCCTTCTATCTCCTCATAGAAAGAACCAGGGAGTAATGAGAAAACATTCTGGCAATCTGTTAAAGGATAGGTCTTCCTTTCATAGCAACATAACAAATCAGTGACTACGAGGGAACAAGGCCAACTACTGACTACTGCAAAAGGTGAGGGCCTTTTCACACAGCACAATTATAGCACTATATTTCACTTTAACTACATTGACAACATCCAGTGGAATTTTAGGATTTGCAGTTGAAGGAGGTTTTTTTGCTTTCAGAATTCTCTGTCTCCTCAAACTATCAATCCCAGGATTCCATAGGATGCTGCCATAGGAGTTAAAGTGGAATATGGCAGTATAACTGCATGGTGTGATTGGGCCCTTCTAGTTAATCTGTGTAAGAAATCTTTCTCCCTTAATTAGATGGCTGTGTTTGTGTGAGCAGTATCCCTTGGAAGGCTAGAGACATTTGCAAATAGATCTTGACCCTCGTTCCTCAATTTATGGGCAGAGTGTGATGAAGTTCTAGGGGTGTGGCTATCTGAAATGTCAGTGCAGCCTGTAAGCAGGTTGCTAGGCAACCAGAATAGCACCTCAGAAGAGAAACCCAGCCCAATCGTTATATGACAATTGTGCCTTTTATGAAAGTCTAAAAACATAGCTGAACTGTTTCTGAGCAGTGACTTAACTATTAATAGTATCCAAATAGTGCACTTGAGAAATGTATCCACATTGAACTACATATGAACCCTAATACACTACGTTATTCTTATTGTTATCTTCATAAATGTTACTGTTTATTTTTGCAAACACTACCTTGGCTTGAGTTGTATACAGTTATGCAGAAAACACACTACCATAAAATTACTGCGTGGCTCTAAATAAACACAAAAGGGTGGACGGGCAGAGCTCTGCGGAAACATGTCTGGGACTGGGAATCAACCACACAAATAAGGGAGAGGTAAGGGCCTGTCACACAGGGGAAATGAGAGAAACATTTCACCAGATTTCTGCAGGGGAACAAGAAGTTCTCCAACAGTTTGCTGGGGATGGGACTGACTATAAGCAGTGGCAGTAAAACTGCCCACCCCAAATCTCTCTGTCTTTCCTCCTGTTGCTTTCTTACTGTTTCAAATGCAAATTTTGGCAGGAGCAGCTATATTGACAGACAAGCTACTATTCTGCATCCTCCATTATGCTTAGACCTAGGCCCTTTCTGCAACTTACCTGTTCTCGGTGCTGGAGCACAGGGATCGCGTGAGCAGCCTCTTGCGAGAGGCTGTCGCGTCCCTGCTGCTTCGGCGCTGCAGCTGCTTGCTGGCTGCGCGAGTGCCCTGCCCGCGCCCCACCCCTTCCTACCGCAGCGCAGCCCGGGAGTTGAAGGCTAGCGCTGAGGCAGGAAGCGCGACCAGCACGGCTCAGGAGGCTGCACACGGCAGGTAAGTGCACTCCATGCCCCTGAGCGTTGTGCGACCGAGCGGCATTTTCGGCTTGAAGCCGAAAATAAGAAAATCCATTAGCAGTTCGCGTCACGCTCTTGAGTATTGCATAAATGTGAGTGCGTCATGCAGACCGCTCCTCACATTTACGCGACTCTCAAGGGGCCCTTTCGCTTAAGAAACGCCATGCAAAAAGGGCCCTAGTGTCATTTGAGGACATTCTGGGAGTGCATGTGTGATGGTGGCCAGAAATAAAGGTGTAGAACATGTGTGGAGAAAAATGTGCAGAGCTGTCTTCTTTTTCTGTGGGGATTGAGAAGAAATAAACCCTCTCAGACATTTTCTTAGAAATTTCAGCTCTGCTTTCAAATTAACAGAGTAACTGTGACACTGCCTATTCAGCAGCTCTTTAGTTTTGCAGAAGTGTATGGCCTGGATACCTATTGGATACCTATGGACTGCAAGTGCGTGCCATGCAACAGTACATTCATGCTGTTTGGGAAACTACTTAAAATGAATACCATTTCACAACATGGGTTCATTTTGTATTTGGCATCTAAGACTATGTTGCTGTCTCAGGAGATGTACTTCCATTGGCTCATGTTGATGTCTGCTGATCTTTACCTTACAGAACAACATAGTGAGAGATTTATGCTGACGAGGAAATCAGAAATATATCATCTCTTTTTCAGAGAGATGGTCTATTTTTTTTACATGTCTAATGTAGATAATATTTTAATTATCTTGTTGCTATTATATGAGATTTTAATCTCACATTTGACAGGGAAGATAACAAATATCATAAGGGATAGGAAAACATCCGACAAAGGGAAATTATATAATAAATCTTGCCAGACTATTCAGTGGTAGTAGTGTTAATATGGGCCCATCACATCTTCATGCACATCAAGATCCGTTAGGCTCTTAGCATGTTTCATAATATCTGATGCACACGTGATTGTGATTGTGCACTTTCAAGAATTGGGGTTACCTTATGCTGAAAAATGCTGAGCTAAGGCATATTAGGAGACGTAAATGCTCATTTAAAAAAAAAACTCTAGTCCAAACTCAGATTTTTTTTTAAATGGTCATAAGCATAAGACCTGGTAATTTGTGGCAATTATATTAGTAAATACTTACTGCTGCAAATATAGAAAATTACACAAGGAAAAGGAGCTTATAAAAGAAGAAAAGGATTGCTGTGTTACCACTACTAAAGACTCTTTGCATCTGCAGAAGTTCAGGTCTGATGTATAATGGAAACACAAATTAATGAAACTAATGATTTTTAAAGATTTATGAGCTGCACTCTGTAATCCTGTAGGCCAGTTTTCTTGAACATGGGAGCAGGAAGTTGCCTAGCTGCACCTCCTTTCCATTGCTTTCCTCAGTCAGAAATAAATACATCTGAAGAGAAGTTCTTGTTCATGTGGAGGCTTCCCCATAAGCAAGATGGCTGATTTTCCAGAGTTCTTGCTCCTGTGGAATGGCTCGTGTCAATGTGAACTTCTGCTCAGATGTGCAATTTTCCATGTAACCAAAGCTATGACACAAAGAGGCCGGCTATATACTCTCCTGCTCTCATGTGCAAGAAATGTTAATTAGTAATGTCTGAACAAAGATCACATTTCATTGAGTGAACGTACTGTATAGAACAGCCAGACTGTAAACATAACTACATACTTTGTATTGCCATCTTTCTATATGTTTCCTCAAAAATGCAACTCACTACTGTTTCTTGAGGCAATATACCAGGAAATTCTCCTGCCCAAAATCTTCTGAAATTAATGTGATCCATGACTAAATCAATGTTTTTTTTACTCTAATTTTCCGTAGTCATTTAGTACATTAAAAAACACCATTGTATTTATTTCTCATCAGTATGCCTGCCAGTACAAGGAGAATTTTTTTTTTAATATTACTTTTAAAATATGGCCCTGCTAGGATTTCTGTGAATCTCATATGGAAATAATTTATTAAATATTGCCAGCAAATCTGCCTCTGCACTTAGAGGGTCAAAGAATACCTGCAAATTTTATTGTCCTTGATGAGAATGGATGCCTTCATTCACCAAGGCTTTTTTTTTTTTTTTTGAAATGGTCAGATGATACAAAATTTTTCACATCTGGGGACTTTTTCACACAAAAAAAGTTTACGCAAAAACATTAGATTTTCTGGAAAAAATATTGTGTAGAAAATAGGCTTTTTAAAAAAAAATGTTTTCCATAAATAAAGTTGCAAAAAATATAAAAATCAGTGAAATATGAGCAAACCATCTTGTAACTGGGGAGAAAATATCTCAAATTCTTTCTTTTCACATCGAGGAAAGAAATAAGCAATTATTCACATCCTCATTCTATTTACATGCAGAGATTCGAATTTAGCAGGAAAGTGATACTGTGAACAATGTAGTATCAAACTTCAGTATCTCGGTAGGACTCAGGGAACAAGCTATTTCCTAGCGCTATGAGTTATGCCAGGAAAACTGTGGAACACTGACATAATTTGCTTCCTTTCAGTGATAGAAAAATCTATGTTGTTTTTAATACAAGGCATCATGTGGTGATTTTCAACAGCAAAACATAATATATTAATAAAGGGGGGAAGTTGGATTATGAGTAACATCTGTTTTGAACATTACAGTTATATTGTTTAGCAATCACTAAACCAGTAAGAACCATTAATTTGAAAGATATGCTCTTAGGACTGACAGCCACTTACTTTTACTGCATCCAAACAGATTGTGGACATCCAAATTACTAGCATCAAGAACACAGTTGTCGCATTTTGAGCCTGTTGCAAATTGTTTACACATACATTGTCCAGTCATGGGATGACAAGTTCCATTAATTGCTCCTGCAGGATCACAATTACAATGCTGACATCTATAAACAAAACAAAGAAAGAAAGAAAGTAATGAAAGCACATTAGCCAGACATATCAGCAGCTTTATTTATTGGCTTCTCTTGACTCAAATAATTAAATATCACTGTTGAAGAGCCTAGTAACCTGAGCTGTATAGAAAAAGAAAGTAGTGCTATCTCTTTAAATTGGAAAAAACTGCATTTCACTGTTTACAAAATGGTGTTTCTTCCACTCTAGATCAATGGTGATGATGTCTTTTGCCTGCGGTGGGAAGGTCAACATGTCTTTGGCAGAAGAGATGCTTTTGTTTGCTAAAGGTTCTAGATTCAGTGGCTAGTATGTCTAGCTATAGCTGTCAAAGACATCTGTCCAACTTCTGGAGAGCAGCCAGCATCATTGCAATACTGAATTATTTTTTTATTAGGTGCACTTGAGTTTTTCCTTTTCTCTAATGAGCTCAAGGCAGTGTAAGAGGCTCTCCTCCATCTCTTTCCTTTATCCTCATAACAACCCTGTGTGGTAGGCCAAGCTGAGGAAGTGATCACCCAGATAATTTCGTGATACAGTGTGGACTAGAACCTGGATCTCTCAAATTCCAGTATATCACCCTTAACCACACAAAGACTCTGAGCAAGATGGGCCAAGACTTTTTCCATTGCTCCTATGGCTATTCACATCTTCAGAGTACTGTTCCATCCTACATTCCAAGAACATCCAACTTCTGGGCACTGTGTAGTAGCAATAACTCAGCATTATGATCTTTCTTAGTCCACCAGTATGAGCTCCTGATATCATCAATGTGCAAAGATTCTGTCTCCACAGTCACCCAACCAGTTGTGGCCCACTATGATCTGAACTTGTTCTTGGAGAGCTGCTGGACTATCTTATGGTTGGTCCAGGGCTGACAGAAGGAACTAATGTGCACAAGGCTATTCCTGCGATCTGTGAACTGAGAACTTCATTAAGACTGCAATCCTAGGCTCACTAAGTGGGAAGTTACTCTCCTAAACACAAACAGCTTTCTTTCTGAATAACAGAGATATAAAAATCTTTAAAACTTGAGTTCTCAAATTTCCACCTTGAAACCCATTCTGACTAGTGTTTGAACTGCACTGCAAGATTGCTTTCTTTCACATAAAATGTGTGTGTGTGTGACCCTTGCTGCACGATATCGCCATCCAGGCACGGCAATGCATTGCTCCTGGTCTAGAACGTGTGCTTTCACACAATGTTGTTGCTGACCAGGTACTGTCACATCCCCATCTGTCATGATCACATACACATACCATTACTGAGGAAAAAAAACCAAAAACAGTAATGGCCCCCTTTCCTGCCAGGATCCCATTGGCTGTGGGCATGCGGTAAGGGCCAAAGCGTGCTACCAAGCGCTTCCTCTTGGAGTACAGTGCAGGATGAGGGCTGTACTGCAAAAGTGAGAAGAATGTCTCTAACACTACCTATGTGCCAGCAGCTGATTGGGTGTGGTGGGGAGCATTCAGGTCTCAATCTGATCCCAGCAATGGCATCTTGACGAGACATCACATGATTGGGCCATAAAGGCCTGTGTGTTTGTACATTTAACCAACTGTATACATTAACTGGAGATGAGCACATTTTCTTCTCATTGACTACAACATTTTCTGTTTATTTTACAAACATATACATTTTTTCTTGCAGATTTTTCATATACACATACTTTTTCCTTTTCCCTAAACATAATTCAGGCATTTCAGAAGTGAAACAAGCATTAAATATATAAGCTTTCTTAAAATGAATATACCAAAAAAAAAAAAAAAGTTCACGAATCTGACAATTGCAACTGTCTGTTTTTAAAGAGGTTTTTTTTTTTTTTTTTACTAACTCTTACTGTGTGATCTCCTGAGTTCAACACCCTTTAAAAGACTGATAAAAGCTAAGGCAGCAAAATAAGCTGCAAATTTGTTTTATGGAATAATATCCCGTTGGGAATAAATAAAAACATTCTCTCTTAGAAACTACAATACTGTCATTTTTTTCTTTTATAATCAAGAGCAAAGGGTACTTTTCTTCCCTGCAAACTGCATTTAGTTCTTTTATCTTTACTAAGTGCATCCAAATCCCTCTTCAAATAGAAGCACTATTTAGACCATTTAAATGTCATAACTGTACAAAATGTTTCATTTCTGAAACATACATAGAAATTGAGAGTACTATCTTCTATATGCCAAGCAGAACAACATTTAGTGGTTTATAATTTCATTAAAAATTATTACTTATTCCTTACTCTGTCGGAGGAATAATATGCCTCAAACAGTATATATAGAATTAGAAAAGGCTTCTTTTACTTTTATTTACTTTATTATGACCCATTAATAAGGACCTCCCTGAGATTTTCTTTTTCCATTATTCATGCATCACAGTCATTTTATACTTTTTATACAGCATTTTGTACTGGATAAATAATAATAACACCTGATCCATGTAATATATTTCAAATGCAAAAATTATTATTATATTATAGTATAGTATATTGCAAAAATCCTTACAAATAACCCTGTAAGGTAGGTCCATTATCTTCCTCTTAGGGACCGAACAAACAAAATACAAGTTGACAATATGTTGCATTCAAGTAACACACTTAAAATAACCACACTTCTTTTTCATTAGCTGAGGATAAGATAGATTGGAAGAACAGCATGGAGCAAAGTGTTTAATCCTGTCAAAATTGCCTCCTGAGTTCCTATCTGCCCCCAAAAGACTGTATGTCCTACAAGCAGGTACTGGACTACTTAAAGTTGGTCCAGAGCTGACAAAAAGAATTGAAGTGTCTATGGCTATCCCTGTGATCTGTGAACTCTCCTCCTCCATTTAAGACCTACTTGAGTCCTTCAAGTACTTTCCTTTTGAAAAGCTCTGGACAGTTCTTGTTGTTAGTTAAACTCCTGAACTGCTTCCACAGTTATGTGCCTTCAAGTCAATTCCAAGCCTTATCATAGGGTTTTCTTGGAAAGATTTATTCTGAGAAGTTTTGCCATTGGCTTCCTCTAAGGTTGAAACAGCGTGACTTGACAAACATCACTGGTGGAGTGAGCAGGGGAGGGAAGTTCAATGGATGAGTGGGGATTTGAATCCTGGCCTTCCAGAGTTCAGCATTCGAACCACTACATCACATTGGCTTTCCTAGACAGTTCTGCGTAAAATCAAGAACGTTTTTGCACCACTGAGACATTGTCCAATGCTGGCTGTCCGTTTATTCCGTCCCCAAAGACATGATACTCCTTGAAGATGTTAAAACATAGCATTGGATCATTTCAAGGGGGATTGTTGTGGGGGGGGGGGAGAGTGCTTCACAGCTGTTTATATTTGTATGAAATTATATGGGGAGGGTGGAAGCTGCTGCCACTATCATTGCTCCAATGAGTTCTAATCATAGGGGAATTTCATGTGGTAATTGTTACCCCCAGGCAGACCCCATCCCAGGGGGATATAAAATTAATGTCAAAAGTATGCGAGAGAGGTTGTCCGGGGGTGTGTGTAGACAAATAGGTCAAGTGACCGGACATAGGTCAAGGCCAGGAAAATCCCCA
The DNA here is from genome assembly GCA_030412105.1 of Cyclura pinguis. Taxonomy (NCBI): domain Eukaryota; kingdom Metazoa; phylum Chordata; class Lepidosauria; order Squamata; family Iguanidae; genus Cyclura; species Cyclura pinguis. Next base: position 40,668,026 of record CM059599.1, read on the forward strand.
GTCATGTTTCCCAAGAAGACCTCAGGCGAGGCACGTCCGCACAAACAAAGGGTCCTCAGCCACAAAGCCAACTTGAGGGTACTAATGGGTTTTCCCCTGTTGAGCAGTGCTTGCATCGACAAATCATACAAGGGCGAGGTCCATTTACATGAAACAATCATGCAAGCCATCAAGTTGCTATTGTGTGATATTCTCCTTCTATTTCAACCATTGTTTTTCCTGGGAAAGAGTCTGCCCCTGAGGTATGTTCTGCCCTATAAGTAGTCCCCCCCTTCAACACCGTCTTCAGAGAACTCCCCTGCCATGCTAGCACACTGACACTCTGGTAGTCGAGTGCTCCCCTCAGCCGCCTCTCTTTGCTGAGCTCCTTCTTCCTCAGCACTTCCTGGACCGAAGACTTCTGGACAGGTGCAGTATCACCACCCTTACACGCTCTCCGCTATATCCCCTATAAGCTTTCACCTCTTTCCCTTTTCGATAGGCCTTGTGTGCGTGAGTGAATGACTGTGTTTGTGTGTGGGAACATACTTGCTAATAAATTTCATTATTGATATGATTGGCTGGATTTTGCTTGGTCTGATCCATAAAAATTGGGTTGAAGGTCTTGCTGGGTTACCCTGCCCTTCGTTCTGCCAAAGCTAGTGCTCTGCTATTCCCCTAGTCATTGCATTTTTGAAATGAATCAAGGTGTCCCTTAGGGGACCCCCAGAAGTCAGGGTAACAGTGGCCCAGAAAATTTGCCAAGATTGCTTTCCAACCCTGTGTTCTGTGCTAGGCTCATTAAATAAGGAATACTGGCATCTTCCAAATTTGGGTTGGAATCTCATCCATAGCTGAATAGATCTTCAAATCCTATGACAGTTTTTAGTGCTCAGGAAAGACTACAAGCCCACAAATCTGTACCTAGTGGAAATGGAGAAGATTCTCTGAGTTAGGTCAGATTGGCTTAGGAACTGCTGCAGGAGTTTCCTTGCTCCAGATCTTTGTTGATTTGTGTATCCTAGATAAATTAGGGACCTTATACTTTCCTGAAGCCTTTGAAAGCATCTGTATGAACTGCTTCTCCAAGATGACGGAAAGAAACAGAAATAAACTTAGGGCTTCCTATCAAATTTGCTTTGCTGTGTGACAAAAGAGGGAAATTCACATAAATAAATTCATTTGAAATGTAGTGTAGTGAAATGGAGGAGATTTCTAGGTACATGGACTACAAAAAAGACAAATATATGGGTCTGAGAACAAATCAAGTCTGAATTCTTACTAAATCCCAAGGGGACTAGACTAAAGCTACCATATTTCAGATTATCATGAGACAAGGTGACTCACTGGAAAAAGACAATAATGCCTGATAAAAAAGTGGAAGGCAAGTGGGAAAAAATGAAGACCACATTACAGATGGATTAAATCAAAACAAGAAGCTGACCTGAGTTTTCAAGACCTAAGTAGAGCTGATGACTAGGGCTCCTTCATGGGATCACCATAAGTCTAAGCCAACTTGACTGCACATAACAACAACAATATGTGTAAAATTCACATTCACAGAAGTCCTTCTTTTTATACACTGTGGCCATTTCCACACTACACTGTTATAGTGCTATTATTCTACTTTCAATATCCTGTGGCATTCTGGGGTTTGTAGTTTACTGAGGCCAAAGAGCTCTCTGGCTGAGAGTTCTAAATGCCCCTCCCCCCCCCGCTTAACTGCAAACCCCAGAATTCCATAGCATGTTGAAAGGGGAATAATAGCACTATAATAGTATAGTGCGGAAATGGCCTCAGATGTGGACTGTGCCTGTTACTGTTGAGTACTCCCCTGCCCCATTTATAACCAGGATAAATTCATCCCTTTGTTTGCATTTTCTTTCAGACGTCAACATTTCAAAAATTGTTCACATTATTTAAACACATTTTCCCCACTGAAGAAAGCATGTTTTAGTAGTATCTTGTGTACATTTCAAATCTGCAATATTTCTCTGTGCATTTTCCAAATGAGACTATTTTGGGAGGATTGTCATAGCCATCCATCAATACAACCCTTACAGAGTAGAAGCTACATCTACTTTGCAGACTGTCTGGGGAGTCCAGGAGGAGTCAACCTTGTCAAACTTTGAGCTGAAATTCATTCCTCACACAGTTCTAGATAAAAGCATCTCTCCAAAAACTGGGGGGAAAAAACCCTGAAGCATACAAAAATCAAGATTAGCCCTGCAATCGTTAACCACTCACCTCCCTGTTTCTGCATCAAATCCATAATAGTAATTCCTGCAGTGGTCACATCTTGTCCCAGCTACAGAATAATGTTGGCAAACACACTGGCCAGTGCGACTGTTGCAGACCTCATCTACTGAACCAGTTGGGTGGCATAAACAGGGAGAGCAGCCATCAACACTATGCTGGGAAAAGTAGGAACCTAACAAGGAAAGAAATGTAAATGTAGGTGTAAAAACACTGCAAACATAAAGGACACAGACAAATGTGAAGCAAAAATGGAATAAAAAGCAACGGAAACCCTTAGAACTACCAAGAAGTATATTTTCCTATATTTTGCTTTTTAATATGATAAATGCCTTCTTCCTATTAAACCTGCATTCATCTGGAGTCAGGATGATTTGGGAGAAGTGACTTGCATATAAAAATGACGGTAAATAAGTAAATAAGGAAACAACTGAAAAAGGTGTTAGGTTAGTAGTATTACACAGTAGCAATATAGTACTATTGCATCACTGCCTGTACTTCTTCTTCTTCTTCTTCTTGTTGATGTTGTTGTTGTTGTTGTCTAGGGAAGCTGTAATTTCAGTTATTATTTCTCTCAGCAGTCCTGGATGTGTCCCTTCGGTCACATACATTTTTGCCTGTTTTTCAGCAATTCTCTCTCCTCCTCTACCCAGTCTTCCTCCTACATTTTCCAGGGATCTATTAGATGAGGCTTTCAACTGTTAGGAGAGGATCCATCAGCATGAAGTGATGGGAAATTCCTCTTGTACAAGCATCTTTGTGCTAGCATTGAATTACATGTGACCTCTCATGTCTACAACAATAAAAACCAATATAATAATGGAGAGACTATGTTGTTTTGCATATCAGAAATTCATTCTTCTCCCATAGTTCAGGAGCATTCATTAAGATTTTGTCTACCTAGCTGATAGCAAGCTTCTCCTTTTGATGAATGCTACCAGTTAAACATTTTAGAGAAAGAAAGAAAGAAAGAAAGAAAGAAAGAAAGAAAGAAAGAAAGAAAGAAAGAAAGAAAGAAATCTAAATCCTTGCCATTCTTTTCCAAGGACAAAGGTGGCTTCCTGGCCCTGGAAGTCTGATATCATTACTCTGCCTATTCCAGCCTGCTCTCTGATTAAATGCCTGCTACTATGGGTCAGTGGGTCAAATAAAAGTGGGATGGAAGAAGAGGAGGAAACAGACATGCCATATTTATTAGAACATGTATCAAAATAATTTAAACTTTTTTGTAATGAAAAAATACCTAACAGAGCCAGTTTTATAACATCACTCCAAGGCCTTTCAACACAATGGAGCTCCAACATTCTGTTCAAAGTGTAAGCCTATTTCATTCATTTCTATGTAGAGAAGGCTGATTGCATAGACATGTCTCCTCAGAAATTAGAAAGATTGCCCCATTTTTTATTTTGCTGGAAGGAACAAAGGGCTGTAATCCTACTGCTTAGCCCCAAGTAGAGTAGACCCATTGAATCAACTATTGAATGGCAAGTCAACACTGAATGAGTCCCAAGCATTCAGTGGTGAGACTCTAATCAGAAGTAGCAATACGGTGTAGAACCCTTCTTTCTTCAGTGTTTCCTAAATCTGTGTTATGCACCTTCAACTCACCTGTCAAGTTATGATGACCCCATGAATTTCATAGGGTTTTCATAGAATCATAGAAATGTAGAGTTGAAGAGACCACACGGGCCATCTAGTCCAACCCCCTATCATACAGGAATACCCTCAAAGCACTCCCGACAGATGGCCATCCAGCCTCTGCTTAAAAATCTCCAAGGAAGGAGACTCCACTACACTCCGAGGCAGCATATTCCACTGCCGGACAGCCCTGACCGTCAGGAAGTTCTTCCTGAGGTTCAGGTGGAATCTCCTTTCCTGCAGCTTGAATCCATTGCTCCTTGTGCTGGTCTCTGGAGCGGCAGAAAACAAGCCCTCTCCCTCCTCTACATGGCATCCCTTCAAATATTTAAACATAGGTATCATGTCCCCTCTTAACCTTCTCTTCTGCAGACTGAACATACCCAGCTCTCTAAGTCTATCCTCATAGGGCATGGCTTCCAGGCCCTTCACCGTTTTGGTCGCCCTCTTCTGGACCTGCTCCAGCTTGACCATGTCCTTCTTGAATTGGGGTGCCCAGAACTGGACAGGTTTTCTCAGGCAAGGAATACTCAGAGATAGTTTTGCAACTTACTTCCTCTGAAATATAGCTTCACTATCATTTTCGCATCTCAGTTGTTACCCTGATTTCTGGGGGTCCCGGGAGGGACACCTAAATGTGCTCAAACAATGGGGAGGGAATTAGCACAGAGCACAAGTTGGCAATGCGAGAGGCAGGGTAACGTAGCGAGATCTTGAACCCTATGTCTACGGGATCAGGCCCAGTCAAGGATGAGGCAGGTGTTGAAAATAATAATTATTTTAAACACAATCAAACAAGTGTATGTAGCACACTCACACAAGAGGCTATAGAAATAAAGGTAGGAGCAGATAGCGGGAATTTTAGAGGAGGTTTGGTATGGGAAATACTGTACCTGTCCTGAAGCCCGGTTAGAAGCAGAGAAACTGGGGAGCGTGGATTCTCAGCACGTGGAGCTGAGGGGAAGGTTCGCTGGACAAAGCAACAGCAAGGCGGGATGGAAGCCAAGAGCGATCCGAGGAAGCGCTCAAAGTCAGGGGTTCTTATAGGGAAAATTGTGGCCGCAGGCTAGTCCGTACTTGGAGAAAACAATGAGTTTTGGGCTGGAGACAAAGCCTCCAGAAGGTCAATACTTTGAATGATTGAGTTATAGCCAAATTGTCAATAGAGTAGCCAGTATGCAAACGTGGAGTGCTTGAGTGTTGCATAGTCCGCTCATCAAGCTGCCTCCGCGGGGCAGGGGATCTTTTGTACATTGCATGCATACATAATGTGGTACTTGCTTTGAGGTCTCCTGAAGCTGCATTCAGCAATGACTGGCCTGCCTAGATTGAGATATGAATGGTTCGGCTATTGTCAGCCACGCCTGTTTGCGTGCTTGTCCGGAGCCCTCGCAAGCACGTGGAGAGGAATGGGTACAGAAGGCCGATTTATTGATATCAAATGATATCTTAATATCCCACAAGCTTGGGGTAGCAATGGCGGTAACACAGTACTAACCTGGGTTGTGACCCTACTTAATTTCCAACATTCGTGTATACTATTCATTACTTTTCAAAACAATCTTGTCTTAAAATACTTGGTTAACATACCATCTGTAGTGTATTTAATTAAACAGTTGCACCTAGACAACTTGGACAACTGGTTTGACTAACTTCATCCATCCCTTTGTCCCATTAACCCTCTCTTATCCAATACTTCTCAGTGATAAATAGATTATATGATATTTTTTAAAAAAAAATCTTTCTGTTGTGAGTGGACTCATCCACCACTCTGACCCAGGATTCCTCATAATCTTCCATACACACTGATGAAAACCAGTACTACAGGTACCAAATAGCTTTAAGGAGGTCAGCACATTTGAGATCTAGAAAATCTCTTAGCAACATACCCTTAAAAACATTCTGTTGAAAGGTAATCAAGGGAAAAAATACGTCTTAGAATGGAACAGTTAGTAAGCTTAGGAAGTTATTTTCTTACCTGGTTTACATTTATGACACCTCCTTCCCTCACGGCGGGGCAGGCAAACACACTGTCCATTGATTTGGTCACAAAAAGTTCCTGGCAGTGTTCCCAAAGGATCACAGTTGCAAATGTCACAACCAAGAAGATTCTGAGCAGTGAGATTGTACATATGAGGCATGCATTCACTGCACTGCAGGCCTGTGACACCAACTTTGCAATGACATTGTCCAGTAGATTTGTCACACAGTACAGAGCCATTTATCGTACCAGCCTTGTCACAATTACATGGCACACAGGCTAAGGAATTGTTTAACTGCACTCTGTAGTACCCGTCCAAACAATCACTACATTGCCTTTCCCCAAAGTTTGGCTTGCAGACACATTGCCCTGTTTTAGGGTTACACGCTGTACCAGCAACAGATCCGGCTATATGACAGTCACAAGATTTACAGCCAAAAGCATCCAGTCCATAAAAACCATCAGTGCAAGTATCACAGTGGAGGCCTTTTACATATTTCTTACAATTGCACTGCCCAGTAGCAGGGTTACAGAAACCATTCACAGAACCATGGATATTACACTGGCAAGGGACACAACCATCTTTCTTCAAATTTATGAGGTGTTTATATCCAAAGTTGCAGTGGTCACATCTGAGACCTGAACAAAGAGATGATATTATTAAAAATGTGTGTTGGGGAGCAGGATAACATGTGTCAAAATCAGAACTGAAGATCATTGTACTTATGCTGAATTGGATGGAACCTATATGACAAGTAGACCAATCCTAGTTGCAAAAAAACAACAACAACACAATGTACCTCCTCTTCTTCCCTCTACGCATCAGCTACAAAGCCCAAACCCCAGCATATCACAAGAAAAGTACTTGAAGAGCAAACTAGTCAGCAAGCCAAGCCAAATGTTGCAGCAAACCCAAACAAAACTGGAGTTACTGCCCAACTGTTGACCATGATCAAATGGCATGACAAATACATGCCCTCATTTCCACCTAATGTGTTGGTTATAAAACCCTTTCATATGAAACCTTCTGAAGAACAACCTGATTTTGAATTCACTGGTAGAGCACGTTTTGCAAAGAGAAAGTCCCAGAGCTGCTGTCAGACAGTATCAACAGTCTGAAGTAGCTAGATCAGTGGTCTGAATCAACATATGGGCATGTGACTATTACATTTCCTCACAGTTTTGATTGTTCTCTCATCATGTTAGTTAACACAATGTTTTAAACTTTAAGGAATTTGAAATTAGCTAAGAACATGTCTCAGTATCAGCCTGCTACCATCAGCTTTATACATACTAGTAATGAAATACTCTTGGAGGCCCAATTGGCACGAACATTGGGTTCTTTTAGGAACCATTTTTTTAAGTGTATATGTACATATTTTTAACTGTTTTAGCCTTTTCTGCTGCACTAGTTTGATGCTCTGATTTTATCCTATTTAAATTGCTTTTCTTTTCTGGAGCTGTTTTAAAATGCTTATATTGTTTTAATTGTATGATGCCCTGACATCTCAGGAAAGAGGACAAGTTACAATATTTTCACAGGTAAATGCATACTACTGGAGTAAATCTAAATCTGGCTGAAACCACATTTCATTTAATATGCAGTTAATATGTCAATGGATTTAGAATTAATTTGACATATAAAATAATTAAAAAATAGCAATGCGTTGCTTAATTTTACAGAAAGTATAATCACTTCTTTCTTCCATGATTATTTTCCTTTTTAGATTGAAGTCAAGATTAATGCATTTTTAAATTGTACTCAAGAGTTTTAAAATATACTTAAGAAAAAAATATAGTTAGATGATTCTTCCTTACCTTTATGTTATACCCAAATTTAACTTTGGTAAGAAACTGTATTATGCATTTCTCCAGTTTTATGATAGAAGACTATGGTCTAAATCCAACTGTTAGTCTGAACTATAATAAATCTATTGAATGAATGGAAACTTGGTAAGCTATCATGTAATGGAAGTTCCATCAAATCTATGGGCCCACCGTTGGGACTAACAACTAGAGGGAGGGCTATATTCTGGATACTGAAAATTAGATTACTACAAACTGATTTCTTATGTATTTTTCTAATGTTAAATATAACCGTGTTTATTAGCAGATTTCTCAATTGTGCAAAATGCTTTGTTTTCATGTTCCAAAATGAAATGATACTACTCTTGACACCAAATTTGTTTTTTTATTGTTGTCAACCTGTATCTCCGTTTGCCTTCTTTTCTAAGTCATGATTTCATGCTCAAGTATTGCTGATGAGTTTGTTTGATTGGTTGGTTGGTTTTAATTCAAGGATTGTATCTACAGCTTTTCATATATAAATAAAATAAAACAGAATTGTTGCTTGAGAAACATCAGCTGAAATTTACACCTTCCCACTTTGCACACATATGTGCATGTATATGCACACACATACACATACACACACAGTATTTGTGTGCGTATGTATACACACATAAAACAGGAGCAGGAATAAATACTGGAAAGCATGTATAATAAATCAGCAGAAAAGAAGGAGACTAGGCTCCACATGATTATAGATGGACCAAATTTTATTCTTTTAAAAAAGCTTCTTTAAAAAAATAAAATTTGGTCCATCTATAAGCAAGTGGAACCTAGTCTATTTCTTTTCTGCTGCATACACATAAAATACCCATGTATAAACCATACCTTCATTCCACAAAAAATGGAATGCATTTTTTTCTGGAATGAAGATGTTGTTTATACATTTTAAATAACAAATAAGTTTTATATAACAAACACCCCACAATCTTGCTGTCCTTTGACTGCACTATAAAACAATACAGAAATCCCTCCTTTTAATACAGAAGTACGTTCTTTAAAAAAAAATGCATAAGCACACAAATATAAAATCTACTATGTTGAAAAAGCAACCCCCCAAACAGTAGAAAATGCATTATATATGGATAAAAACTAGAGAACTCCAACAGAAGGCAAGTTCTTTTAGCAGTGATAAATGGCTCACCTAAGGCATATCATTTAATTTCAATAAGGAAAATAAAAAAGGACCACTATTGCCGCAAATTTTAAAAATAACTGTATTGTTAACAAGAATTATGACTCATTTTGAACTATTAAAATTGGTCTACATGGATTCATATCATATCAGTTTTAAAAATATGCGCAGTGCTTATTTGAATATGCCATACATATTCCTGACAGGTAATCTATTCCTAACGATACCGAGAAAGGCCTACAGGGCATCACATTCAATGTTAACAAGTACAGAGGAGTTAGCACGCTTGGCATTTAATTCACATTCTTCTCTCTTTTTTTATTCTAGATGAATGACCTACTTTAATAAAATTATTGGTGCTAATGTATTTTACTGGTGATAGGATCATTAGTAAGATTTAACAGTTGTGCTAACTCTAACAGCTCACGCTTCATAACATTGCAGCACTTAGTTACATTTTCTGTTATCAAGCTTGTTTAAACAGACTCAATGACAATGGACTCTAAGGTTACTTGTACATCCAGTTGTTTTGTAAGTCAGCATATATTTTAAACAGATGCAGATTCTGCATGCATACTGTTTTGATGTAGCTGTTTTGTTATAGTAGTGAAGACTAACATTCCATTTTTTTATTGTCACAGGTAGTTGAAAGGGGTACTGTATGGTCAGATAGAGAAAGCATGAAATTTACCTCTCTATATAAGTTCATTTGACCTCATCCTTCTGGTGGTAGCAGCAGAATTATAGAATTCGCTCCCCAGAGAAGCTCGCCTGGTACCTACATTGTGATCTTTTCAATCCCAGGAGAATATTTTGTAATTTCCCAGGGCTTTGTAGGCTTTCAGTGCACCAATGATCATGCATTAAATTCTCCTTGCCTCTACTAGTTTATAAGCTGGTTTAACTGACTTTCTGACTTTTATGCTGGTTTTATTTATATTGGCTGGAATTCTCTGTCATAGTCTAGGCTATGTAACTTTATGTATACTTAGATGCACTGCAGACATGCTAAGACATCCTGTTAGTGAATTGTGAAGATGCATATTAGGCACTCGCAAGAGTGTGCTGATGTGTCTCAGGCTCTGCCAATGCATATTGGCACTCCCTAGCTGGTATCCCAATTCCGCCGGTCCCATTGTGCATTGGCCACTTCACTGGCTGTCATATATAGTTATGTAATGGCATCCTCTTGCAGAATACAGATGTTACACAACTACCGAATATTGTTTCCCATAGACATAAGTCCACTGACTAAGTTCTAAGTCCTCAAGTGAATTTTGGCTGTTATTTCCAATCAAAATTTTGACAGTACGTGATTGGAAAATTTCTTTCTTTTGCAAACCACACAGAGAACTTTATTAACGGCACTATAAAAATTGTTTAAAAAATTAATAAATAAGAGTAAATAAGATATTCCACTCATTTAAGAGATTTAGATCAGCTTCCCTGATCAAGGGCACTTTGATAGATAACAGTAGTTAATTAATACAACTGAAATCAGGTAGAGTCCATCTTACCTCTTGTTAGAATTTTGAAGTTTGTGCTAGAAAGTTTATGTTGCTATTGCTTCTACTGTACTGTAATGGATCACATCTACTGCATCAGCTTAGGGCATCTGATAATTTTAGTGTAAATCTACACTGTTATCATAGCAATCCTGGATACCAGTTCCAATGACCATTTGTCTGGACATAAAATTAAAGCTTAATATCTAACATATCTATCATATCTAGGATAGATTTGTAATGAAGAAAGTACCAGGGTATATGCTTCATTTACTTTTTGCCCCTCACTTCAATGCTGTGTGAAAGAACTTCAAAGGCCATTTCTGCGTGGGGTTTTTAAAACGGTGCAGTCCATCCTCCAAGGAGGAGGTCTGCACCTGGGAGTGGACTGGGTCGGACCTACTTAACGTAGATCCGCACCTCAGCCCGCTCCAGAACGACCCCAAGTGGTCATCCAGCATGCTTTTGAAAGACCACTAAAAACAGGTGTTTCAAAAGCACGGAGCGCACCACTGCGAGCCTGCTCCCTTATGCAGATTCGCAGGCTCACCCCAATGCGAGCCTGTGATCTGCCGGGAGTCGGCTTTAGGCTGGCGAGCTTCAGCGGTTGGTCAAGACCGTCGACCAGCTGGAAGCTGGCATTTGGGATGCCGGAGCAGTGCATATCGATGAGCACACACTGCTCCGGAGCAGCGTGGACCGGACTGGGGAGCCAAAAAGTCCAGTAAGTAGCAGCGCGGGGCAATTTCCTCGCCCCGTGTGGAAATGGCCAAAGTTAGCAAATGTATTTTTAAAATACATCTAAAGCTAGGGTTGCCAAATTGGAAACTGGAGATATATCCTTTTTTTTTTTTTTTTTAAGGCTATATGAATAGGGGATTTCAGCAGCTTTTGTTTGTCATGCAATCAGCTAACAAGCAACTCCTGCAGAATTTTGTCTTTTACACAACCATTAACAAACAAAAATTTCTTCCAGTTTTCCCTCTGGCAACCCTGTTTAAAGAAGAGATGGGTAAAAAGTGGGCTTGGGGCCTGAGGCCATATTTGTGGCCCTCAGTATTTCCAGATTTCCCAGACTCCCACTTTTTTTTACTCTAAAAAATGAATTGCCTCACTGCTAACAGTTAGAACCAGCATGCTGCTTTTTCAATGATGCAGAAACTCTATTATGTGTTCGATATTTCTATTAAAAAATAATCCACTGGCCTCTGAGTTCTAGCCACTTCTAATTTTGTTGATTTTCTATTGTTTGGCATTTCAGAAGTCTATGTAGCCCCAGTAAGTTCCCAAAGCAGAAAACTGGCCCACTGAAATTCTCCTCTCCTGATCTAGAGAACACTTCCAACGTGACTGGTATTAGATATTATGCAGACCACTTTGGGGGCGGGGGTACACACTGTCCATGCACAGAGAAAATGAAATGGTGTGCAATCAACATGTGGGGGAGCCTGCACACAATCTACAGTCTGTTCTCTTCTGACCATTCTCAATTTTTAAAACTGAAGAAGGGATAATATTTACAACTTTTCCAATGACACACTCAGCTGGAGATTTGGAGACCTACAAAATGGGCAGGGGGAGGAGGTGCTTTTGTTTCTTTGTTGCCCTAAAGCCTGGATTAGAGGGATTGGAAACCTGAAAGTAAACTGCATTTTAAAAACCCTTTTATTTTTGTTTTCCTCCAGAATGGGTTACATGCAGTCAAAGGTTTAAGCTGCAATCTTGTACCAAATGGCCTGGGAGTCCCATCAGATTCAATAGGATTTACTCTGAATAGCTTTGTGTACTGTTGAACTGCTTTGTGTTATACTGGGGGCAGCAACATTCTGGGGGCCCGCATTGGATTTTCCAGAACATCCTGGGGGCTGCATCCCATCTCAACCATTATTGCTAAATCTGGGTCAGGATCCAGTAGCAGTAGCAAAAGTAGCAGCAGCAAAAAAATAGCATTTTTCTGAACTAAGTAAGGAGATTGGGGACCACATGTCCCCATTTTTGTTCACATTTTTAAAGTGAACAGCTCCTGAAGAAAACCTTCTGGGAGTACAATCAGTCTTTAAAATCTTCCCACCCAGCTTTTTTACTACTAAAGTTTGTAACAGCCATGTTCTTTTACCTGTTACTTCCACAGCTTGATGGCAACACAGCAAAATAGATGAGGGAACATGATTTATTTCTTATTGCCACCGGTACAGTATGGAGAGAGCCTCCCAGGCCATTCCCACTCTAGTCCTAGATGGGCGCCTGTCCCATGCTGGTCCCAACCTTCTTTCCCTTCCAGCCCCTGAGCTCCACACAACTTTGGGCACAATTCTGGTAATTCCCTTTCTACCAAAGGTGCCCAATGAGGCCCGCCAGCCACCATTTCATCTCCCAGTTTTGATACTACATAACCTATGTGACTGAATTAACATTTAATGACACCAACCTAACCAATTTCTCATTGCTAAAAGGTCCTGAGTGCAGGGGAGACAAGAACTTTCTTTGCTATGTTTTCTTAAACTTGACAATCAGTTGAATGGGGCTAAAATTTCCTACCTAGGCTGAGAGCAACCAGATGCAGCCTGAACTGGATTTTGGGGTGGAACAGTTGGCTCAGCATGTGCCAAAGAAAGAAGGTGACTCCAGGGCAGAGTAGGGTTATAAGTCCTGTCTCTGCCCCTAGTAAAACAGTAAAAGTTGTGTTGCCTTGCAGAAGCCTCTCCTCTTTCTGAGAAGGATACAAACCAGTCACAGAGCATAACACAAGGGGTGGGGAGGAATCAATGATTAAAATAATATTCTTTGTATGTAGAAGAACAACTACACTGGGAGTTTTGTTTGTATTTAGATTGTGTGCACCTGTGAGTGGAGCAACAGAACTTGCTACCTCAACCTGAAGCTTAGAATGGTCCAGCGTAAGTGTTGTTAACTTGATTTTGTTAATTCCTATGAACTGCTCAAGTTATGAGGGAATAAATGAAATTTATGAAAACCTAATGGTGTTGCTCCATAGGATTTCTGCCTACAAATCTCCTCCCTGACCACAATATAGGACTTTCAATAACTTTTAATAACTATGGAAGGAATTTGGGACAGTTTACCCTATTTAGCATTGAGATATGCCATGTACTATTCTTCAGCAAAAGGTTGACAAACTGACGAACTCTAATATTTATTTATTTATTTATTTATTTATTTATTGCACTTAAATGATGTGTCTGAGGGATATACAGTTTCCACTCAGAATTTGTTTCATCAAGGAATTTTCCTTGAATAATATTGCCATACATCAACATTTCAAAGTGCGCTATATACACCGTATATTTTGGGTGTTTGATAAATCTTGTTCTTACATAGATGTGGCTCCCCTCAGATATGTTGGAAGTAATAAATTGCTATAATCAAATCTAATTTCTGGAAAATACCTGTGGGAATTGCAAACAAAAAAACCCCCCACGTCTTGTTTTTAAAAAATGATAAATAACACTGAAGGTAGTAGTTTATTATAATCAACTTGGCATTGAATTACAAAATTAAAATTGTGTGGCCCTTGATAACTAACCCTAGCAATGTATAAGATCTGTAGAATTATGTTGACATTTTGCATTTCACAGGAGCAGTTCAAAGAATTATAATAGAAAAAAATGGGAAAGATTTATCACAAAAGACCCTGTAGCAGAGAATATTTCTGAGAAGGAAAAATCCATTTATTTTGGTCTGCTAAGAAAACTGACATATCAACTGTTTGCTTAGAACTCATTAAGTTTATAACATCATGAAAGAGTGCCATTTTCCTGAAAGAAACATTTGTGGCAGCAGTAAGCAAATTATACTATTTCTATCTTTTATTATTATGATAGAATATGTGAAGTGGAAGGTGTTGCTGTATCTACTGAATGCAGAAAAATCGAAAGAACAGATTAACAGGATTATTAAGTAAATAATTATATGCTGCTAAATCAGGTGTACACAATTCCTCATGAAAAAGGAACACATTGGACCCACATTTTTAACACACACACACATATACACACACACACACACACATATGTATGTATATATATATGTATATGTATGTATGTATGTATGTATCTGGCTTGTAGCATTTTATTTCTAGAGGAAAGAAATAAATCTGGCTTAGATTCTTGTCTTGCACCTACCAATAACATTTTCCTTGCATTTGCACTGGCCTGAATTTTGGTGACAGGTAATATCTCCATCGACTGTCCCAGAGGTATTACAGTTACATGGGCTGCAGCCATCAGGGGCTGACTGTTGTAGATTGTAGAATCCTTCCTGGCACTGATTGCACTGTCTGCCAGACACATGTCTCTTACAATTACACTGGCCTCCAATCTAGAAAGATACAAAAAGAAAAATGTTGTGGGAATGATGAACATATCTTTCCCCACCCACCTCCAACTCTACCGCCCTGATCGACACTCATTAGCAACATGGGTGGGTTGACAGGTTAGAAAGCCTTCAACTGGAAAAAGGAACAAAACAGATCGTTAAAGGATATGCTCTACAAGTGGTTTATGCTCTAGTAGTTAACTCACAGTAAAGGAAAACTACAGAAATGATGGGGATGCCAATTTATTAGTATCATTTAATGAAGAACAGGCAGTCAGGGCTGGGGGTAAATATTCATGAGCTAGTAAACATCTGGGCAACCTGCAGCATACATGTGGGTTTCTGAGGTCTTTTGTGTGGCCCACTACTACACACAAATCAAGCCGCTCCCACCATCATCACATTATTGAATTCCTCCCATCCTATGGATGCCACACAATTTTGTTGGGCAAAAGAGTCAGGAGAGTCATTCTGGAAAGACCATCTAACCCAGCACAACAGCTATTTCACAAGCTATTTGGAGCCCTATCTAAGTGGGGAAGATAGGGCTCGGGGAATTCTTTTCCAGTAGAGCTTTATTTCAATAGCAAAGAAGGCCTATGGAGAGAGTCATCCCACCAAGGGACATGTGTGCATCTCTTGTCATTCATTCTGGTTTTTTTTAGACCCCAATAATATGTATTATGTGGCGTGGACTGCAAGGTTTGCATGCTGAATAGGTTCAAGATGGATAATCAAAAAGTTGAGATAATTCTTCCATTCTCTTCTCCCCATTTTAACAATGAAAGATAACTTGTTTGGATTTCAAATATTACACATCAGTATTGTTATCATATCATCAGTATTGATACCATATGTGTATGTCAGAATCTCTCTCTCTCTCTTGTGTGTATGTGTGTGTGTGAGAGAGAGAGATGTACCCATCAGCTACACTTCTGTGTAGATTGATATGTGTGTGTATTTAAAAAAGACAGTTCAAGAGGACCTGTTCTAAACATTTGCAAAGTAATCTCTAAGGAGCAAACTGAAGCAATAACATTCTATACTGCTCAACTATGTCTTAGAATAAATTCGCTGTTCATTATTAAGTACCAAAGTTAGTAAGAGAGAAAATTTACTACCAACACACCCAAACACAAACAGAGTATATACTCTTTGACATTGCATGGTCATAATGCAAGGAAGGGAGGGAAAACTCTTTTTTAAAAAACTATGTAAAAACTGTGGGCATGATACAGCACTAACTAAATCTGAGTTATCTATGTGTAGGACTGTACTCATGTATGCTATCCTAAACATATATACTAAGGGATAAGCTGGATTTACTTTGGTGTAAATATGAATAGAATTGCACAGTTAGCCTCAACTGTGCCCAACATTGTTTAACATTACTTTTTCATCAAGAATATTCTGAAACAGAAGACAAAAATATCAGTGAAAACAGTTCTATAATATCAAAGACACACTTCCCCTGAACCATACATTTTGTATAATCTTTTTTAGAAAGCTAGAGGATAAATTTCACATGATTGTTCTTTTCTAGAATTCTGTATCTTCGTTTAGGCTAAATGACATATAACTGGTTCTGTATAGAAAAGCATTGATGAACTGCTAGGAATGGTAAATTATGCAGAGAAAGTGTATTCTGGCCCATTTTTAACACATTTCCTTGAAAATTATCCTTGTGACGTGACAATTAATTTTCATGAGCCAGGGCCTTATTCCTTATGATTCCATCTTCTTTGGGTCAGCCTTGGAAACACTTCCTTCAATAATGTCTTTCTATTTCATGTAATTCATTTCAACCCATTCTCCCCAGCCTTATTAATCTATTTTTTAATGCCTCTTAATCATTTTGCTCTACCTTGCTCCTATTGCAGCAGCCTATTGATGCCTTATTGAGCTGTACAATCCAACCCATTTTTCCTTATTTTCTTTTTTATGTGAACTTAGTTTTGGACTCATTTCCAGCCATTCAAAAAGCAAAAACAAACACCCCCCTCAAACTAGTATAACATGGTGCAGATTAACTGGTACTGTAAACAAGAAATCTCAAAAATGGCATTTAAATCCTTCCTTTCTTATTACATCGTGTGATTTTTGAATCATTTCAGGAGTTTTTAAGGGTTTTAAGTTCTGTGGTCTTGGCCAGGAGAGAGTTATTATGTGGAAAATAAAAATCAGACCCTGCACTTTTTGCTACTGTTACCATGCAAACAACTACATTGCTGTAGGATTTCACTTTGCTTTTTCCAAGCCTAACCCCAAGGTGGCAACAAGCTTTTCACTGGCAGAAGATATCAAATCTTGCTTTGCTCACACAGCCTCTTGAAGGATCAAAGTTATGAATAAAAGACTGTCCCCAGTGAGCATAAAAACAAACACAAAATGACAGACAAAGTCACAAAATGTTATTGGATAAAGGGATTTTTCATCATTGCACCAATAAAAAAAATTCGGAGTCTAGTAAGAATACAACAAGGAATCAGTTTTAGACTGAAACAGCTCCCAGGCAAGGGGTGCTTGTCTTCCCCTACATTTTTTCCTAGACTTTTAAAAGATATGAATCAATTAGTAGTGTATATGCTTTTTACTTGCAAATGAAATTCAGGGTATTAACATGATACTCCTTCAACCCCTCCTTTTTAAATATGAGCCCAAGAGAGAAACAATTTGCCTTCCTGCCCATGGTATTTGTCTCTCTGACCATGAAGTCCAGACGTATTGGATGAAGGGTGTGTGTGTATGAGAGAGAAAGGAGATGTATGTGGCAAGCAGGAGAGAAAGAGACTCAGCTCTGAAAGCAGCAAAGCATGGAGTGGAAGAGAAAGAGAAGGACTTAACAATACATAACTGGTAATTGATCAGTCTGGATGGATGGAATTCAGACAGTTCTAGATGAGATGCAATTAGATTGCCTTCTGACTGAACAGGTACACAGTTTGGGGGTAATATTCAATCCAGAACTGTCACTTAAAGCACAAATGACCACCATGATATAGAGTGCCTTCTATCAGTTTCAGCTGATGGTCCAGCTCTGAACCTATCTAGACAGGGAGTACCTTGCTATTGCAGCTGGTGTTCTTCCACCTAATCTTCTACCTAAAAAGGAATGTGGCAACCAATATTCTGAACAGGCTGGCCTTAACAACCAATTTGCCTCTGAACACAGTTTGAAGTGCGGATGTTGACTTATGAAGCTTTGTATGGTTCAGGACTTTAGTATCTTATGGATCACCCTTCCCTAGATAAACTTACTTAGAATGCGAAATCAGCATCTGAGGTCCTTCTCTCCATGCCCCAATGAGAGATATTTGGAAGGCAGACATGAGAAAATGGGCTTTTAGGGCAGGAGGGCAGATATGGAATACTCTCTCAATGGAGACTTGTCATCTTGTCATCATACCAGTTAAAGTTGTTTTTTGTTTTTTTGTTTTTTTCCTTTTCCTAGGCACTTGAATAACTTTAATGGACTAGCTTTGGTAGGCTCTGTGGTACTCATTGCTATGTTATCGGCGGGGCAAGGGGAAGGGATGCCATTGCCTCTGAGAGATCCTCTGCCAGTGTCACCCCCCACACACACACACACACACTACTGCAGTTTGGTGTATTTAGTCTGGTTCTTCAACAAAAACCTGTCTGACATGGCTGACCCTACCAGCAGCACTGATGCCACCAGCATGGCCTCTAGTCCTACAGAGCATGGAATCTCACCCCTGCAAAAAAGTAATGCCACTGGTGGAAGACTGTGCATTATACAATAATAATCAAGAGACCAGTCCACAATACAAGCAATAAAGGAGAAGAAATTAAAAGTACCTCCACCTTCAGAAAGACTTTTTAAAAAATCTTTCCAGCCTAAAAAGGCTGAAAAAATCTGTAAGGGCCCTAATTGCTTAAGAACCTTTGTCTCCAAACAAATTATTCCCCATCCCACCTGCTTTTCATTTCCTCATCGCCTCCTCCTCCTCCTCCTCCTCCTCTTCTGATCCGGGACTCAGAAAGCTTTCTTTTTTTTTTCTAGCCTTCCTAAAACAGCCATGTGATCTACAGTGGGGCCTCCTTATTTGTGAGCTCAGTTTTTGTGAACTCAACCTTATGTGAGATGAGAAGAGAAAACTATTTGAGATATCTTTTAAAAAATTGTTCATGAGCAACCAGGATTAGAATGAAGCCATCAGCCATTGCAGAGCAGGTAGACCCTCTGGGAGGAAGCTGCTCCCCACACTGCCATGGCTGGCAGGACCCCTCACCTTTCCTGGTTACTTGTGGCCAACCAGGATTGGAAAGAAGCCTTCAGCTATCACAGAACAGGCAGCCATTCTGGAAGGAAACTGCTCCCCACTCTGCCATGGCTGGCAGTAGCCCCATATCTTTCTGGTTATTCGCAAGCATCCAGGATTGGAAGGAAGCCCTCAGCCATCACAGAACAGGCAGCCCCACAAACAAGAGGAAACTGCTCACCACTGTGCTGTGGTTGGTTCTTTCTAATCCTGGTTGCTCGTGAGTAACCAGGAAAGATATGGAACTACTGCAAACCATGGCAGAGTAGGGAAAAGGTTCCTCCAAGAAGAGCTGCCTGCTTTGCAATGACTGAAGACTTCTAATTCTGGTTGCTTGCAAGTCAGAGAACAACAGGAATTGGGACTGAAGCCACTGCCAGCCAGCACAGAGTGGGGAGTAACTTCCTTCCAGAGGTGCTTCCCTTATTCTAGGGCTTGGGCAGGGAGATGGCAGTGGTGGTTTTTGCTGCTCTGTACCATGTTTTGATAGGGACTTGAATGTACACATTTGTTTGGCATTTGTACGGGGTCCTGGAACTAATCCCTTCTGAATACTGAAGCCCTACTTTATTTCCTTCATTCCAAATGCTATCTTGTGGAGCAGCAGCTCTTCCTGTTTTATTGAATGTGACAGAGGGAGGGTCACCTATCCTAATGAATCCTAATGACATAATTCACTAAAGCATTTAAAAAAAAACCCTCATAATTAACCAGGGAAGGATCTTGAACTGAGTAGTATATGAAATTAGATAGGAACAGCTGGCAGAGATCAGCCATCACTAGAACATTTTCTTCAGCTGTCCTATTCACAGAATTGCAGTGCACTGTAGTTTACACGATTGGAACTTGATATGGTCCTCCCATCTTTATGGAATACAAGAAAGAAAGAATTTTGCATGTACAGTCATCCCTTCACATTCACTAGGGTTAGGGGCACAGGACCCCTGTCAAAATGGAAAAACCATGAATAACTCCAGGCCCTCCTAAACCATACTTAATACACAAAAAGGTATGATCACCATATTCCACCCACCATGGATTCCTTTGAGGCATCAGGGTTCTTTTACAAGGCAGAAGTGGGTGGCTAGTGGGGCTTACTGTCACCTCCACTGCTGCCCCACAGCATTTTTAATAGAGACTTACAAGCCTCATTTGCAGTTTCTCAGTCTCACGAGGCTTGCAGTCCCTATTAAAAATGGCATAGGGAGGCAGCAGAAGTAACAGCCAATAATCTGTGAAAAATCAAATCTGCAAAAGTGAAACCCACAAATGTAGAAGGCTGACTGTACAAACTTTCCTGTGTCTTCTTAAAATTTTAGAAATTTCTTTATTCAGGCAGCCTTTCAGCATCTGGTGATGAATTGTGTATTACCTAACTGTATTTTTTAAAAGTATTTGTACATTTATATCTCTACAATTGTAGCAATTGTGCTCCAGTTGTGCCTCTGGGGACCGAATAGACAGTGATGTGTTTAATTTTTTTACTCCAAGTCTCAAGTCAAATCTCAAGTCTTTACCTTAAAGTCTCAAGTCAAGTCTTGAGTCCTTGAAGATCCTTTCAAGTCAAGACTCAAGTCAAGTCTCAAGTCTGGGAGTCAACTTTATACCCCAACTTATAATTCAGAATTTCTGGGCAGAGTTGAATAATGTCAGTTTTGACAATTTAAGCAGAGTTAGCCCTCCACATTTGCAATTTTGCCATCTGAGCTTTGGAAGTCGGGAATAGGATCCTTCTTACTCCCCTTTCCAAAGCTGGAGGCTTTTGTGCCAATGAGCATAAAAGAGTCTGCAGTTTTGGAAGTGAGGAACAAGATCCTTCTTACTCCCCGTTACGGAAGTTTTAAAAAAAAGGATCTGTCCTCTTCAAGTCTGTTGCATAACACAGTTGCTGTTCCCCTCTGAGAAATGCACCCTGCACTCTGGGGGTGAGTCTTGTCTTCTGCTCTTAGGAAAAGTTTTAGAAGGTTGCTCTGATATGCAGCAGGGACAGGCTGCTGAGCAGACCTGAAGCCCGCCTCAACCCCATTGCCTAACCCATTTGCTGTTCGCCCCAGCTGTACCCACAATTTGGGCTTGAGACAGATTGTCATGTGACCAGTAGGCAAAAAAAAGATGGAAGCACTGTTCAAAGTTATAAGGTTTCTGGATGAATGTGTTATGTTACTGAAGTGAGTGCAGCAAGTCAATCACTAAAAATATACAAGTCTTGAGTCAAGTCAGAGTATCATTCATTGTCAAGTCGAGTCTGAGTCCAGTCATTGAAGCAACTTAAGTCTGACTTGAGTACAAGTCAGTCAACTCGTGCCTACATCACTGTCAGTGGGTCAGAAATCCAGGTGAATGGAATCACAGTGGACATTTTCAAACCATCAATGTTTTCTCCTTTAATTTTGGAATGACTAGATTTTTTCAGTCTACATGTTATCCATTTGCTGAAATCTTGCAAAACGCACTTGTGACAACAGCAGCCAAATTTATGGCAAGTCTGATGATATTCTAGGTCAAAGGTGCTTACCTTATCACAGAGTTGGCTACTGTTTATGGTCCCTGCTAGGTTGCACTCACAAGGTTTACAAACATCCACATCTGAGAGATCTACATCAACATGCCGAAAGAAGAAGTCCTTACACAACTCACAATTTCTTCCTGAATGAAGGAAAGGTTATGCATTATAGCTTCCAATTCATTAAAATTAGCTGTATAATTCAAAATTAAAGACTATTCCTTTGAGAGAATTCTATAATTTTCAGGACGTCCATTTTAATGCACCTTTCATCTCTACCTGCCAATTTAGTGATCCAGAGCATATGAAACAATGAACCTGTTACAAACTGTGTTTTACTCCATTAAACTTCCATCTGTTACATAACACAACACTCATATAAAGCTATTCTGCATGAAGATCTATTCTCTACTTTTAAAAAGGAAGTTATACTTGAACATCAAACTTTCCATACTGTCCTTACGAGGGAAAGCCAAAAGTACCAAAGTAAGTGTCAATCATATCACCACAAAATATGTCATGCAGTTATAAATTTAGCAGATACCCCTTGTTTTTTATGTTGCAGAGTGGAGAAAATTAAAATCAAACAACCATTTGGTATGCGGCAGGGAAAGGCACTGTTTCACTGAATGCATAGGAAAAGGTTGCCTGTGCTACACCTTGAGGAGCTCCTACTGCTGAAAAGGAGCTGCAGT
Organism: Cyclura pinguis; assembly: GCA_030412105.1. Lineage (NCBI taxonomy): Eukaryota > Metazoa > Chordata > Lepidosauria > Squamata > Iguanidae > Cyclura > Cyclura pinguis. The sequence goes on from CM059599.1 coordinate 40,690,184, forward strand.
TGCCAAGGCAGAAGAAACTACATTAATCATATTGCAGATGGTTTCCCATATAGGATCTACATCCCTGTCCATTTCTTGGCTACTAATTTGATGAGATTTCATGTGGAATACTATGCAAAGTGACCATTCTTTCCTTTGGAATGGCAACTATATCTCTAGAGAGGTATAGTAAATTACTTCTTTAAAAATGGCTAAAATGGAATGCTGAAGCCACCCATAACTGAACAGTAATGATGTTCTGGGATCAAATTACGGATAGCTTCAGTCTGTCATTATATTTATTATTCTTAAAAGGAACATTTTAATGTCAGCTTTAAAGTAGTTTATCCATGCATTGGCAGCAGTTGTCCATGGTTGGAGGCACAAATCTTTCCAGGTTCTACCTCAGTGTGCCAGGGATTCAACCTGGAACCTTCTGGGTTTACCTAGTTATGCCACCATGCTGGCACCAGGCTCCCAGTGTTAAGCAGCTGCATTTTTTGAGCTGGCATAAGTTGGTATCCAATACATATTTCTAAACAATTGGACAAGTAGTTGCACAAAGCAGTTGTGCAACCAATTATACAACTTCTCACACAGCCTTTTGTGCAGTCTGCTATGCAATCTCTTACACAAGTTCTGTGCATTACCTTTTGTGTAACAGTGTAGCTCGACCCAATAGCGCTGGCAGGGGTTCTCACTCTGCTAACATTGGATTTAGACCTTTGTGCACAAAACATATGCTTTATCCCTTCTCCAATATATGTGGCATGCTTGATGGTGAGTGGATCAAAGGCATCACATTATGCACATGGATGTATGTGCCTAATCCTGATACAAATATTGCAGCCACATACTATAGCTGAGATCTCACATCATGTTTGTGAGGTGTAAATCTACATTCACACAGTTTCATGATTGTTCCATTATACCAGCCATCTTCTGGTATAATACGGCATTGTGCAACTGACTGTGTGTATCTGCTAGTGTGCTTTCTTATTGCCGCTTTGTGCAATGGAGAATATGGTGTGGCAGTTTTTGTGATCTCTGTCATTCTAGTGGTACCCTGAATGCACTGATGAATAGTTATGCAACACTGAAGAATCCACAATTATGTGGCTGGTATCTTGTTGGTTATTACCAACTAGAATAGACCCATTATTTCCATTGTTAAATGGTGAGTCAGCACATATGTAAATCCAGTGGATTCAGTGTTTCTACTCTAGCTGCTACTGAAAAGATGTACCACCATGTGAAATGTTTCCACTTGTGGAACTTGGCTCACTTAACTGTTAAGTCAATCCATCTATTGGACACTGGCCAAAAATGTACGATCACATTTAAAATGAAACTTACACATGTATATGACACCAATAGGACTCTAACCAATAAATCTGAATTTTCAGCTACGCAAAACACTCTTATACCCTAGTACTTGTTTTTGTAATGCATACAGTTACAAAAGACAAGTCCATTCAATTTCCTGGACCCCATGGAAAAGCAAATTTCCTCACATTTCAGCCTCAAATGTATTGGTGTTTCTAAACGAGCAGGGGAGCCAACCACAATGAATATATAAGCATTTTGTTCTATTGTGTTAATTACCTGTGGTATTGTGCTGACAGTCATCACAGACTCCACCACCACCTCTATAGTGTTCATTAGGAAAAGAATCCATTGTCCAGTTGTAGTGACAGCTTATTGCATGGCCATAACATTGACAAGGTTTGCAATTATAAGCATGAACTTGATCTCCAGGATGAAAAGGCTTGTCATTGTACAGCGGCAAGCAATGATCACACTAGAATAAATGGAAGGTTATAAAGGCATTATTATATGTAAAATCTACATATGTATAAGTTTATATACATAATAGTGTGTGTTTCTGATGTACTACAATCCTGCACTTGGGGAAAAAATGATAGACTTTGTGCTAAGCAAATCTTCTACAATGCTTAAACTGCCTTCCTCGACACATTTACTCAGAAGGGAGTCCCAGTAGATTTAATGGTACTTGCTCTCCAGACCCTGTTAGTGCTTGTCCTTAATCCATGGTGTTTCATACCTATCTTTACATAGATAGTCTTGTTCATCAATGTTTCTCACAACAAACATTCCAAGACTGAGGAATCAGTTTGTGGAATCATTCCCCACTCCCACCTAAACTGGTGACTAACCTTTTATAACCAATATTTCTGCAGTGCACAGGGCATTGCATGTGCAGTCCCAGAAGTTTAAACAGGAGCCTGAATGTATTGCTAGTTCCAAATACAGTCCTCCCTCCACATTTACAGGTTTGACCTTTGTGAATTTGATTATTTGCCTACCTGCCCCCATTTCCTTCCTCCCATCCCTTGCATTCTTCACCCCAGGCTTGCGAGGCTTGTGCTTAAAATGGAGGGGTTTTTTTTCCCCCTTTTGAGTGAGCAAAGCCCCCTCTCACTGCTGAAGGCCTGGCCTATCTGCCATGTGGTTGCACATTCTGCTATGTATTGGCTGCTGATTGGTCAGGTGCTCCTTTCTCAACACAGCCGCGAGAAGTAATTAGAACTCCAGAACTCCCCTCTTTTCTGTTTGAGGGGAAAGTACCCGTAAGCCTTTTAAATTGTCTTTTTTCTCCCCACCCCCAGTGGTGGGGCCAGAGGCAAAGGGATGGGAAGGGGAAGCTCCTGAGGGGAATGGGAGGGGGATTGCTGGGGGGAATTATTAGCATTTTTTCCACTTTCACAAGGGTTCTGTGCCCCTAACCGTCATGAATGTGGTGGGCTACTGTACAGGAAAGTGATTAACTCAAGGGGATTTACCTACTTGTCCACTCTCTATTCAGACAGTGGATTCAATTGGTCTACTACGGTTGGACCAACCAATAGAATTCAGCACAGATTTCTTCTCCCTCTCCTTCTGCAACTAAAAAGTCTTTCCCCACACATAGGCCCTTTCCGCACCTTACCTTTTTCCAGCGCTGGGGTGCAGGATCGTGCAAGCAGCCTCCAGCGAGAGGCTCTCACATCCCTGCTGCTTCAGCTCCACACGAGCTGCCTGCTCCCACGCAACAGCCCCGCCTCTTCCTTCCGCAGTGCAGCCTGGGGGTTTCCCAGGCTGCGCTGGGGCAGGAAGCGTGACTGCTGCAGCTCTGGAGGCTCCGCACGCACGGCAAGTGCGCACGGGGCCCTGGAGAAATGCACAGTCACCCACCATTTTCAGCTGAAAGCCAAAAATGAAAAAGTGTGCGAGCAGCGCCTGCCCTACCCTGGAGCGTCACACGATTGTGAGTGCATCATGCAGATTGCTCCTCACAATCGCACGACGCTCCAGGTGCCCTTTTGCATGGCAAGGGCCATGCAAAAAGGGCCATAGTGCAAGCGAGTCCCACATGCAGACCACTCATGAATGTTCATGATTTCTTTTTCGGGATTGTATACTTTTGTGCCTTCTTTAGACTGTTGCCATCATCCACATAATCATTAAAAGGAAAATGCAAGTGGCCTTGCAATCAGTGGAGATCTCCCAGTAACTTAAACAGTGCTTCTGTATGGAACTTATAAACACAGCTGCTTTGATTCATAGTTTTGTTGGCCTGGTAAATGGTTACAGCATCACCTGAACAGTTACTTTCTTAACAACATATATACAGTCCCCTGCACAAGTATTCAATCCACCCCACTTTGACTTTTCCACAGTTCGTTGTGTTGCAACCTTGAACTGAAATGGATTTAACTGGAAATGTTACTATTTGATATATACAAGATAATTACCTCTGCGAACATGCAAAATATTTTTAGTATAGCACAAAATTTAAGAAAACAAAAGCAAATAGGCTCTTGCTGGTTGCCTGTCACTCCATGTTCAGTGACACACTTTCAATAAGTTCTTGCAACTCATTGCCTCCACAAGTCCCATAAATATTTCAGTGGTGTCCATCTATTTGCAATTTAATGCCACGATATCTCAGATGAAATATACCTGTTTCTGGAAGACCCCAGAGTATGTTGGAGAGCATTTCAACATCATGAAGACCAAGGAGCTATACAAAGAAGCTTGGAATAAAATTGTTCAGGAGCACCAATCTGAGCTGGGTTATTTAAAAAAATCCCAAACTATCAATATCCTTCTAAGCAATGTTAAGTCCATTATTGCAAAATTGGAAGTGAATGGTTCAACCATGGATCTGCCTAAAGAAGGCCATTCACCAAAAGTCAATGACCAAGTAAGAGAGCAATTAGTGCACGAAACAACCAAGAGGTCACTGGTAACTCTGAAGAAACTGGAGACATCTGTAGCTGAAAGGGGAGAAACCATTCATGGGATTATTATCTAATGTTAAAGAGAGACAGAATCTCAAGATGTGTAAAAGATTTCATTTCTCATATAAGCCCAATGGATTTTGCCCAGGAAGTATATGTTCGGCGAGTTGTAAATCAACCTGTGGGTATTTGTAAAAAATATTCCCAGTGCTTAAAAATGATAATTTTCCTAATTTTCCTTCTTTCCACTATCTACTACTTTTCTGAAATGTGGAAAAGTCAAAACAGGATGAATGCTTACCAAAAGCCCTGAACCAAATTATAGAGCCCTGGTGGCACAGTGGTTAAATGCTGCTACTGCAGCCACAACATCATGAGTTTGATCCCGCAGGGCTCCAGGTTGACTCAGTCTTCCATCTTTCTGTAGGTCAGTAAAATGAGTACCCAGCCTGTTGGAGGTAATCAGCTAAGCACATTGTAAACCGCTTAGGGAGTGCTTTGCAATGATAAGCAGTATAGAAATATAACTGCTAACTGCTGTTGCTAAATTATCTTGGAAAGTTCTGTGAGATTTCAAAACTGACTCCACCAGAACCTATATAGGACCTTACATACTGAATGCAAGACACTGGATTATTGCTTTTCGGAATATAATAATGCATGGGAGACACACGAGAAAGTTCCAGCTGAATTACACATGTCAAACAAGGCCCTTTGATTTCAGTGTGCTATGTTAAGCATATTTAGATATGTATTAAGCATGCTTCTTATCCCTTTTCTATTTATGCCATTAGAATATTAAAATACTTAAATTTGGCTTGATTGCACATATAGTCATTACCAAGCATGATAACATCATGACATAAATTAACAATGAAAGAATACTAAATATGAGTCCAAATCACGCTAATCTGTCTGAAATCCCATTGCTTACAATATCAGTCAACAAATAATTTTAGCTGGATACAACTTCTTGTAAGTGTCCTGCAGTAAAATATTTTTCCACCCAAAATATCGCACATTGATGATTTATGTGTTTTTCTTCATTAAAAATTTCATGTTTTCTTTTCAGTAATAAATGGATGGCATTGTGGACTGTTAGTGCGAAACATAATTATTAAGCCTTTCATCTGCAATCTACACAGCTGTTGATATTAAGACTTAAAAATGTTTATTTATTACAAGTCTCTGCAGTTATACTAAAGGTCACATTCACTAACTTTTGGTGTTTTGCTCGTATCAAGAAAGAAGAAAGAATAAAATGCCTTGTAATGATCACTTCCATTATTCAGAAAGGAAGGCTGAATTATTTAAATAAATTGTCTCCTACAAATTATTCATTGAGCTTTGCTATTCTGAAACCGCTTCTTGACTCCATGTTCTAGCTGAAGCTTCAAGACACGTTGGACAAGACAAAGCCTAGGTCCTTGAACCTAGGAAAGCTTGGGATATTTTTGCTCATAGTTTTCAGTGCATTTTGGCCAATGAAGAAAATAGTGGAATCCTATATCACACATGCAAACTTCCTCTCACAGAATGGAAAGGAGGAAGAGACATAGCAGCACCTTTAAGACTAATTTTTTTATTATTTTAGCATGAGCTTTCATGTATATAAACCCTCTTCTTCAGATACTTTATCCTCCTACCTTTTCCCTGAAATCCCCTTATGTTGCCAAATCTCTGGGTACCACATGAAATTTTAGGGAATTGTTCTACTTCTCTGGAGCTCCAGTTGGGGAGAGAACTCTCTGTGAAGATGATGTTGCAAGAGGAGAAAGTTTGGTTTTTGTGTGCATGTCGCAGTTTTAAAGCCTGGGCATCCATCTCTACCCATCCCTAGATGGTGTCTGGGTACAATAGCTTAGGTTGAAGGTGTTTTTATGTGCAACACTGGTGGATGCATGGAGAAAACCAGGGAAGTGAGTGCATGTACTTCAGACTGTTATGCCATTTGGAACAAGGATGCTAGGGTGGAGTGGCAAGGAGTGACACAGCTCTTGAGCTCTCTTGTGGCACAAGTACTAGCAGGAATAGGAGAAGGCTTGAGAGACCAAAAATATTCCACATGAGCTAGAACTGAGCCTTCCAAGGGATTGGCAAGTGATACTCTACAGCATTTGGTATACCTGCTAAGGTGGCTATATGGTTATATAGTAGGTTGCACCAGCACTGCAAAGTGATAATGTTGCATTGTTTTGGTAAGTTATAATAATCTCCTGTTTCTTTCATGTTTGAGACATCAGCCCTTTCAACTTACATTCCTTACTTTTATACATATTATTCTGAGCTCAGAAAAGGGCTGCCCCTGTTCAGACTCTCGGAATTAAGGTTCACAGAAGAGTAATCAAATTCAGTTTTCCCTGATTTGCCTGGTTTCTTGGTATCTATCCCTTTTAAATGATGATGGACTGTAGGAAATTTATTCAATGAGCCACTAGACTCAGTTCAGCAATATAGAAAACTACCATATCTACTTGGTCGCCGTACTTCTTTACTAACCTAAATAGGAGCCTCTTTAATTTGCTGTCACTATTCCACCTTGCTCTTTTTGAGATAACTCTGACAACTTCAATTTTAATTGGCTATTTGAAACTAAAATCTCATATGGATTTTCATCAGCTCAGCAAGGTAAATTGTATTCCTGTGGGATAACAACCATTTAAAAAAAAATACAATAGCTCCTTCACAATTCTGTATATTACTGGGTTGTCTGGGAATCTGATCTTTGGATATTTGAGACAGTACCTTGCTATTTCAATAAATGCTCTCCACAAATTATTTTTGAAATCTAAGATCTATGGGCTGTGAAATTAAATCTGTTTGCCAAGAATGAGTTCATAGACAAAAGCCATCCCTAGCAAAGGCATCTTGGGGGGAAAAAAGATATTCTTCTATAAAATTTCCAGTTTGATCCAGATACCTTCCCCTCCCCCACTGGTTCTGGGTCAAAACTTCTGTGTGTTCAAAATGACAATATTTTGCTTTAATTCATGATAAATATGTACTTCTTCTGATCTTCTGGTTAAGCAGTAAATGAATGCAATGTTTTAAGTGGTTCTTGAGTGAGCATTATTTTTAAAACCCAGCGTTCCCTGTCGCAGCCCCAAAAGATTAGGAAGGCTATAGAAAGAAAGAAAGAAAGAAAGAAAAAAAGAAAGAAAGAAAGAAAGAAAGAAAGAAAGAAAGAAAGAAAGAAAGATGGACATCAAACTTGACAGTTTGCTACAGAAATACAAGGCTTGAGTTAGAGTTATTAAAATGAATAAGTGGATGAGTTTTGATGCACTTTTAAAAATATAACTAGTTTTTAATAATTCTAATAAAAGGTGTAAGTGAATGTGAACAAACCGAGCTTGTGAAAGGCATGCTAACCACCCTTCTTTCTAAGTATATATCTATTTTCTCACTGCCTAAGCTATATTATTTACTCAAAGACTGTAGAAGACAAGGAGAAGCAAGCATAGTTTCAAAGGTGCCATTATATTTGTCCAGAAGAAACATAAAAATAGGAATGACAGAGTATAAACAATGACATGGAGAAAATCAATACATTTCAGATCTCCTGGGACAGATTTGCACATTATGTAATATTACGTGAACAACGATTTATAGGAATAACCAGTTATCCATCACTGTACAGTTATAGCAGCAATATTGCAAAAATAAAATAAAACAAATAAAAATCTAATCACATTAAGCCAGAGATGAGTTAATTTAATTTTAACTTAAATTGAAATTTGCTTATCCAAGAAGATATTAGAAACTCAGTTTAGTTTCTCTTAAAAAACAGACAATGACAAGTTTAAGCTGAAAAAGAAACCACTCCGAAATAGTTCAATAGGGTCTTGAATAGTTTCTAAAGGCTATAACCAAAAAGACACATGCATGGTCATGTGATAGACACGCAAGAGAGTGGGAAAAAAATCAGCTCTACTCAATCTATTATGGAGATATCATGCCGTGAAAAAATGCCAGTGCAGATTGTTAAGTATGCAATATTTGTTACACTCTATTGATGTGTTAGTTTCAGTACATGAATAACAGGGGCCAGGGACACATTCTCCCAGCCTGCCCTCTTCTGCTATGTCTTTCCCGTATTCCTAGGAAAGGTCTGTTTACATGGTTACAGACCTCCTTGCAACTAGAAGCTCCACCTTATGCAATTCCTATTCTGCAGGGGAAAAGATAACAAATCAAGGGAGCAGTCAGAAAAGGGGAGGACAAATAAGTAATTTCAATATACTTAGATTACTATGGGAAGCGTATTTCTTGGGAAGAATTTTCAAAATAGACTCTGCTAGAGAAGACACATACCTACCTGTAGGTAACTCAATGGCAAAAGCATCCAGATAGTATGATTGGCCTTTGTGTCATTAGCCCAGGAAGCTTGTTTTGTAATACTACACTCAGGTCAAGGGTAGGCAACAGCAATGGGTTCAGGAGCACCAAGGCATCTGACCAGAAGCAATGTCCATTCTGATTTTATTTTTGTCCAGTTTTGGGGAGGGTGGAACTTCCATTTTTAAGGAATGTGTGGGAGCTAAGGCACAAAACTGCTGCATTTTGGAGAGGTTTTAATCCCCTGTGGCAAAAATCACCTGAAAAAACTGGAACAGATTCTGGAGATTTGAGGGGCTTCGGGGGCTGTAAGCTGGAGGTAATGTGGGCCACACATAGTCCATTGTATCCCATGCGCTGCACATTCCCCACACTGACTTAGGATAATGGACTATTTGTTTAAGTGTTACTGTATCTGATTTTGATTAAAAAATCTTTGTCTTGAAATGGCTATAGAAAGAAGTTTCTCCCTAATAATATTTTTGTGAACTCACTCTCATAGCAGTGAGAATGATGCTGAGTTCTATAGCTATAAAACCTGCTAACCACACTCTTCACATTATACATTAAAATGATTTCATAATCCTAAAGGCAATAAGTAATATTGCTCAACTGCATGCCAAAGCTTTTCATAAAAAGGGTCGTTGATAGTGACTGCATGAGGTGACTTGGTTGCTAATTTTCAAAAACAGTTTGTACTTCTTCTGAATACCACTCAAAAATAAGTATGAACTTACTAAGCATTACCCATATTACTCACTTTGGCCACATGGAAGTATAAGCACTAAATGATATTTTAAAAAAAATCCTAATGCATGTTAAATCATTTGTTTTCATCATTCCTTAAGGCAAAAAAACCTACGTGTATACTGTATATTGAACTTCTATATAGTTTTACTTTATTAATCACTTTATTAATGACTAACATTTTTATTAGTTACCAACAAAACACTAATGGAAAAGATGCCTCCCTTCCTCTTAGCAGTAATAAAAATGATGATGAATTAAAATAATGAATAATTTGCTGCCTTTTTATGACAGTTAAAATAAGCTGCCTGAAACAGCACCCTCACTCTGCCTGCTCATACCCTTATCAATGAAAAATAGCCAATTCCTTCCTTAGAACAGAGGAAAGCAGATGATTGGTTGGAATCTATAAGCAAATCACTACTGGTAAATAGGTTGGCACTCTGTATTGCCATTATGGTTCTGTAACCTAGAGTTATGCATCCACAACTGCTCTGTGTTCACTTTGTCGTCGTTGTTATGTGCCTTCATTTCTGACTGATGTTGATCCCAAGGAAAACCTATGACTGGGTTGTCTTGGCAGAATCTGTTCAAAAGAGGTTTGCCCTTGCCTTCCCTTGAGGCTGAGAGAGTATAACTTGCCCAAGGTTACCCGGTAAGTTTCCATGGTCAATTGGAGATTTCACTCTGATCTCTTAGTTTTCTAGTCCAACATTCAAACCACTACACCATGCTGGGTCTCTCTTTGTTCACTATAGCAACATAATGCCCTTCTAAACGTATTTTATCAGCTATGTTGGCTGAAGAAGGTCTGCTCTGTGTACAATTGGGGCACTGATGGATGGATATTTCAACTCCTTTCCACCAATGGGCAAGGCTGTGGCAATCAAAATGGATTCCTATCATGATTCCTTGTTGCCTGGTAAAATAGGTTCAGGAAATTGGGTCAGCCCAGAGGACATTCCTTAGTTACCCATGCATAACTAAGTAGATGGTGTAGAAAATAAGCCATAATGTTTATGCAAGTACCAATGCAAGTGTTTTTTTAACGGATGCTGCGGATGACCTTGTACTAACCACTTTCACCACTGCATTAGTCTTTCTCACTTGTAAAATATGAGCTATCTCTTAGCCACCTGTGACTAGATCTTTGTCCAGCTTTACCACTCAGTTTTTGAGCTTGGTAACATAATTCCTGATATGTAATAATGCAGATGGAACTTTGCAATGTGGCCATGGGTACCAGGAAGGAGACAGGTAGTAAATAAGAGTCTCTGCCCCTCAGTTTGCATTTTACATTTGGTTCAAGTGTCTCAATCATTCTTTTTTCCTGTTATCTCTCTGGTTGGAGGGTTCCAGTAGATTTACAAATGGAGCAACTGATGAGCATGTGTGAGAAGTAGAAGAAATCAGGAGGGGAGACAGAGCTCCATGTGGTGATTGATGGTCACTTGCTTTTTTTGTTTTTGAAAAGTTCAGCCTCCATCAAAGCCTTCCTCAGGGGCTACACTAAAAGATTATAAACATAATTCTATTTGATACATTAAGAAATAAAACACCAAATTAATTATAATTTGTTTTCTTTTCATTATTCTATAAACCAAGGTGTAAATTAATACCTTTACACAGAAATTTGTATAATAGTTTGCACTGAAAGTTTTATAATACACTTCCTAAAGAAATGGACCATTGAGCAAAAGGAACTAGAGACCATACCAGTTCCTACACGGACTCAGATAATTAAGAGAAAAGAACAACCAATGGTTCCTCTAAGATTGGTCATAAGGATAACTGATGCAGTTGTCCTAAATGTTACTCAATTTATCTTTCACAATCACCCTTACATTAAAGATTGTAAATTCCAATCTTCATTTAAACCTGTAGGCTGTAGTGATTTTAATTTTAGAATCCATTCTATCTCTTTTCTCTTAAGAGTATCTACCTTGTGATTATGAATTTTCTCCAAGACCTAAAAGTTGTGTTTCTAAAAAATGTTTAATTAAAGAAGCACACACACGCATATATATACACACACCTCTGTATGTGTGTGTGTGGGGGTACGCACACGTGTGTGTGTGTAGCCCCTTAAGAAAGCCAACTTTAACACAGACCAAAACGAGTTGGACTTTTTAAAAATAAATAAAGCAAGTGACCATCAATCAGTATGTGGATATCTGACATCTGTTTACCTCTATTCCCAGTAAATACACACCAAGAAAATCCCACAAATCTGAACTTTGCCCCTCCGCACTTTAGAATGGCACTTCAGCAGAAAAAAAAGAATAGAGAAAGAACCCCTACCAGACAATACAGAGATCTAGTTCAGCATTAGTTCAGCATTAATCACAGCCAGTCTGAAGTGAACTTAGAAAATTCACTTTTCAGGATCTCCCAGAATCCCACAGCCTGCAGGGACTTAGCTTGGAGTTCCAAGATATGGCTTGGAACCATAATGACAACCAATTACTTAAAAAAAAAAAAACTTTCCAACTTTCTTGGAACACTTGAATTTAATTTTCCATTTCCTTTTATGAGGTTTACCAAAAAAAAAGGGGGTGGGAATGGTAATAGTTATGTTCTGAAGATATGTATGCGTGCCTTTAAGTCACCTGTTGGCTTATGGAGATAGTAAGACTCAAACCATAAATGGAATCTTGTTCAAACAAATTGTCCCAAGAATTCTTTTAAAAAGCTGGTGGCATTGCAGGATGCCATGTGGGGAAGTGCCCAAAGAAGCACAAAATAATCCTTAACCAATCCAAAGCTAGCTGCTGTCACACTTTAAAAGCTAGAAATAGTCAGAATGATACTTTGCCTACCTTACAATTATCATGTCACTACAATGCAGTGACTACTACATGATAATTGTGGTATAATAAATAGGACACAGATGCTTCCAGTCCATAACTAAAAGATGCTGGTATGTTTTTATTTTCAGTGCTCACTGAAAATTTCATTACTTTCATTCATTGTGTATCATTATTTAACACAGTGCCACTTATAATTTTAAGTTTACCCTTTTTTTTTTTTAAGAGGTCAAATGTTAAGCCAAAACAAAAGTCTGGCTTTAGATCTCACTTTGCCTTCTCCTTGATATTCACCTCCACAGACTCTTCGTGATCCAACCTCTACCTACCTGTGTGTTAGGGTAAATTTACAAGATTAATTAGCAGATTAAGGGACTGGAATAAAGGACTAACAACTAAAGGATTGGGGTATTTTAAGTAATAAAAAGGTTATATTTATCAGATCTCTATGTAAAAACCCATCACCATTAAGAATTTTTAGGCCATTTCCACACAATGTTTCTGTCCCTTGATAGGGACATGTTGCTGGCAGTCCATGAGTCATGCTTTCACATGATGTTGTTGTGATCCCACTGCCGATGTGTCTTCACTTGTCACAAGTGCAGGATATTCCATTTCAGGAAAAAATCCAGGAACACCCACCAATCATGCAACCCTCCCATTGCCAATAGCCATGCAGAAAGTGAGGAAGTGCAATTTAGTCGCTTCCTTCCCCAGTGCAGCATGGGAAGTGGCTGGCTGCACTGCAAAACGAAGGTGTGTGTCACTCATGCTACCCTTTTACAGGCAGCTGGCCAGATGCAGAGTGGAGAATCCATGTTGTCCCACATCCTGGAAATGGCACTGCCAGGATTGCAATGGGATGATGATGGAGATGGGTAAGGTGTGGAAATGGCCTTAGTTTGTGTTTTCATATGAATTTTCTAAAATTCACATTTTTCATGAATCTGATAGAACTTGTAGATTTTTTTTTCTATATGGCCTGGAAATGAAAGTAAAACTGACAGAGAGAAATGAGTATTTATCTAAAGTGTCCAGGCACAGAGATAAGAGTATTTTATCTAAAAGTTTGGGTTTGAATCCCTGTGTATTCAACAATGTTTAAAGTACTGGATTAAAGTTCCTGCTGTGAACAGCCTCATATTGTACCAGCCTGCAATAGGGCTGTACAGATAAGGAACTTCTCAGGAAAAAGTTAGATAGAGAGAAGGGGAAGGGCAGGGAGTTCCTCATATTTAAAAGCCTTGTAGCAGGCAGTACTACATGAAACTCTCTCCACTGCGAATATCCCCACCCAATTTTGATTTTGGCCAGTGAAAATGGATGAGAAATTTATTTAATTCAATTTTTGGAAGAATATCCCCAGATCTGATCTTTTTTTTCATAAATTTGGCTTTGGTGGGCAATAAAGTTTTGGAAGGAACTGGTGCTCCCTTGTGTATACTTCAAAAGGTAATAATTTAATAAAAAGTAACTTTCTTCGTATAATTTCTTTCAAGAACACATTTAAGGTGCTTATTATAACTTCATAATGATTTTTAGAGCTCACTAATGATTAATGAAACAAACTGATATAAACTGTAATGTTCTGAACACTGATAATCCATGCAGCCAGGTGTTCTCTTGTACACTACTACCTAGAAAACTTTTGTTGTTATCTAATCCTGAAATGGAGGAAAGCTTGCACAGAAACAAAGTACCAATTTTTTTAAAAATATGTCCTAAGCATTTGCAGAGCAGTTAAGCAATGGTACAAATGGACAGAATACATCTGCTGTCTGACTTCAGAAGCAACCTCTATCAGACTGTTGAGTGCAACTGAAGGGGAGAAGATAGAAGTTTCTTAACATTACAAAAATTTACATTAAACGCCATTAAATTTTGCTGTAAACAAACTGACTGCACTGTGGCATTTGCAAATGAATAAATGCATTTTGTTGTACAGTCCTCCCTCCACATTTGTGGGTTTGACCTTCACAAATTTGATTATTCGCAAGCGTGCATGCCTCCCCCCACCATTCTTCTCCTCTCATTCCTTGCATTTTGCCAGGTGTAGAGAAGGGAGTCAAACACACCCAAGGAAAAGGCAAGGGAATTGTGGGGCATGCACGTGCTTTCTCCCTGCTTGACCTCCCCCTTCTCATTGCCATGCATTTGGCCTCAGCAGCAAAATGCACACTGAGGTAAAATGCAAAGGAAGGGAGGGGACGTTTCACGTGAGACTTCCTTTCCCCCTGCATTTTGCTCTATGAGGTAAACGTGCACCAAGACAAAACACAAGAGAAGGGGGGGGCAGAAGGAATGGGAGGAGGAAGCATGGGTGGAGTTATTCATGTTTTTCCCACTTTTGCAAGGGTTCTGTACCCTGAACTCTCATGAAAGTAGAGTGGCACTGTAATTAGTTGTTAGGTAAAATCAACAGTACTACAGTCAAGAACATACACAGCTACCATACTTGCTCACTATAAAAGAAAGGTTGGTATTTAGACACAGAGCATGCAGAGTGAATAAAACTGTGACCACCACTGAACAGCCCCCCCCCCAAAAAAGACAAGACAATAAAAAGACATTGTTATCCTGTGCAATTCTTTACATATCTACTCAGAGCTAAGCTTCATTGAATTCAATGGGACAAACTCCCAGATAAGTGTGTGTACTGCTGAAGCCTAATTTGCCTGGTTTTCATAGAGAAGCACAAGTCTTGCTAGAGTGCTTGGTGAACTTCAGATCATATTAAATATTTATAATTAATCCCCTCACAAAGTACCATTTCACAATACTTGTTCTAATTAAAAAGACAGTGTCAGCTTGAATTTTTAGAAGACTTACTTTAATAACTTCATTTTAGTCATAGACCATCACTTAAACTGCTGAGGTTCAACTTTGTAGAAGTTGGAAGGACCATTCCAATATTTTGTTTGTGATTTTCATCAGGTGTTTGAGTACATATATAAAACTAATTCAAGTCAAAATCTTGTAAGATCTCCTTTCAAACCTTTCTGTCTTGTACACCTGTAAGCTTTTCACTCCTTCTCCCTACCCCACAAAAAAAATTTGGTGTCATTATACTGTTAAATGCCCTTTTACAAATCCAGTGAAACAGTGTGATTATCCTATATTTCCAAGTTGCTAAAAGCAAACCACAATGTGTGACAAAATCTAAAAAGGAGATATTGTTTATCAAGCTTAAAAGAGGGATGTTTCTTTGCTACAAAAGCTTAAAAGAGGGATGTTTCTTTGCTACAAAAGCATTTTTGCTATAAAATCAAGGCAAAAATGAAACTTGTGGCTTCATAGAGAAGCCTAGGAAAAAAAATAATGAAACTGATAGCCCACAAAAGGATGTGTGTGTGTGTAGGGAGGGAAGATCACTCTTTGGGCTGAAACACTGGGTTCTAATCCCACATTATGTTCACTTTCACCTGTAAAGCATATCATCTGGTATCCTAATATCATTATGTTGTGGGTTTTGCCTCCTCTACCAACAGTTAGGTTTGCGAAAACAAAATTCAGAAGCAGAGCGGAGAAGGTAGAGATTTGCTTTTAATTTTCTTATGCTACTATTGTTGTTGATGTGTGTCTTCAAGTCATTTCTGACTTATGGCAACCCTATCTCAGGGTTTTCTGGGGCTGAGAGTGTGTGACATGCCGAAGGTCACCCAGTGAGTTTCCACGACTGAGAGGGGAATCAAACTCTGGTCTCCAGGGTCATAATCCTACACTCAGACTACTACACCACACTTTCTCTCTATGCATATTTAGAAGCAAATCTACTATATACATATTTAAAAACAAATGCAGAAATAAAGATTATAATCGAAATAGTGACAGTTAGGGTAGCCATTCTATCATCACCAAAACAAAATCAGAAAGTGAGGGGGAGACAGATTTGCACTGCATTTGCTTATACTAATACAGGCATATTTAAATGAAAATTTAGAAGTAATGATTATAATTCAAATAGTAGGGCCTTGCACCACGGCCCTGTAAGACACCAGGGTCTACCCAGATAGCAGAAGAAGCATAGGCCACAGTCACCTTCAAGCAGTGAGGAAAGCCATCCATTGAGTTCAGAGGAATAGGAGCCAGCTTAAAGAAAAGTGAAGGAGGAGAAGGTGGGGCAAAAGGACAGCAAGGGAAAAGAGAAGTCAGAAAGCACGAGAACTTCCCAGTGAGTTGTCAAATGAAAATATTCATGCCAGGGAGAACTATGGGAGGGCTGCTGCTATGTACCAGATCTACCTGCCTGGGCTCCTAGGAGAAAGGTAAAAGGGGGCAAGTTATTAGGGGGTTCCCAGGCAGCTTGGGACAGCAATAAGAAGGCTGTTTCTGATGCTATTTCTGCTGAGGATAATGAAGATCCTCCAGGGATCCACTTACCCAAAAAGTTAAGGGAGAGGATTTTAGGTGGGTACTATGTGGCCATCTGCACTCTCCTTTAGCTGGAAAGTGAGGCAGAGTGTAAGCTTATTTAAAAGGTGGGGAGAGAGAATAAGGTGGATGCTGTAGAGCATTCTTTTAGCAAACTGGCTGTCCAGGTATATTGAATTCATGGGTGTTGCTCAGTCAGCCTACCTGGCTGGCATGTTTCCATCACCCACTGGTTGTGGGAACATGCTAAAGATGTGTGTCCTTGCTGGTGATGCGTTGGTCACACAGTATGGATATGAACATTTCAGAAGAGGGCTACTCAAAACAAGAGGGAAGGCTATCAAGAGGGCTAGATGGGCTTGAATGCTAAATTGTAGTTGATGATAAGTGGGCCTCTTTTTATTATTGTGGTTGATGATAACTGTCTCTCTTTTTATTAATCAATAAAAAATAATTAAAAAAGAAAGAGAGATTGAAACAGAGACTCCTACACCTGTGCAGAACCTGAAAAATACCATTTTTGGACTACAGTTCCCATATGCCCCCGCCCGACCCCCAGCATGAACAGCCAGTGGAGGTTATCAAGTCAGAAATGACTGGAGGGAAAAAGAGTTGAGATAGCAAGAAGTCAAAGGAAGGTGCTACAGAAAGGAAGAAAAACCTTACAGGGAGCAGATTGTTGCATTTTCAAATCCAGAGTTTGGAACTATTGCTTGTTTGGACTACCACTGTGAGTAATGCACATGCTGGCTGAAGATGCTAGCAGCTGTCATCCAAACAAGTCTGGGACTTGTAGTCAAAACAGGGCATAAGTGACAGAGTAGACCAGTGTAGTTCTTTGAATCAATGTTTGAACTGTTCTTTAAATTAATGAATACATTAATTTGTAATATTCTTGTACATCTAAAGGAACAGTAGTCTTACACATCTTGGGGGCTGCAGCAGTGGTAAGACATTCAAGTCTCTAGATGATTCCTCTGTCCATCTCTGAAGTCATTTATCTAGCCAAGCTTCCTGCCCCATAATGATTAATATCACAGATAACAAAAATGATCTTAAAAGTAGTTATTTAAACGTGTGTGTGTGTGTGTGTGTGTGTGTATCTAACAACAGCAACAATAGAGGAGAGGAAACGTAAATGGTAAATCAACAACAGCAGAAAATCAGTTAGAGAGAAAGAGAGATTTAAAGCAACCATATAGGACAAAAGCCTAACAGGCCAAATTATATTTGAATATGTAAAGTCTGGAACTCATATAGATCTTATAATGCTCTGCATTCTATAACCTACATGTGGCAGAAGTCTTGTCAGATAGTATAAAGGTATAATTATCCATATGGTTCAGTCACAGAACCAAGAATGAACTGCACTCATCTCCCTGCCTGTTCTCTTCATACCAACATACTTAATATCAATAGGGCAGGGACCCTTTCTTGCAAACAAAGATTTGCCGTGCATTATTATCAATAATATAAATATCCAACACAATATTTTCTTCTTTTGATTATTTTTTTCCTCCTTATCATTTTCCTTTTGATAGTTTTATTTTAGAAAATCCCAAGGATAAGAAAATGCACAGGGAAAAAACAACCAAAGAAAGAAATCAAACAATGTTTCTGTGTTTGCCATGGGCTTAGTTCAAGTGCTCTGACTGAAGGCAACTTCAAAGGTCCCAATGGCAGACGGAGTATGAACAAGGACCTGCTGGGGCACTACATCTGTGCCCTCAACACTCTGGGTCTCTAATGTTTGGCAAAATCAGTAAAAACATTCTTTTGCATACCTTCCAATGTCAAGAACTGGAACATTATCAAAGTTTAACGTTGCCATTGCTTGCCAAATTGACTGCAATGTAATTCACAAAAGTCTTGTTTATTGAGTAATATTTTGATGGCGAGCAGGGTAGAGATAAAACTGAAGGCAGTTTTGTTTTTTTATGGAATGTATCCAGCTTACTACTTTTTTAAAAAAAAAAAAACTACAGTGCTTTGTCTGTAGTACTAGCAATAAGCAACAGGTTTGTTCTAAATCCCTGTTATATTTCCTCTACACTAAGAAATATAAAAGCAGTGAAATGTGCCAATTGGTAACATATTTCCTTAGTTTGAAAACAATATGTTGCATTTGAAAAATATATTTAAAAATAAACAGCATATCCTGCATGAAGGAAAGAAGTAGACAACAGAGAGAGAGAGGGAATGAGTGCACAGAGCTCAAGGATGAAAATTTTTCTACAAAAGCCAGTATTATTCTTCAATATACTACCCACAAGCCAGATATCTGAAAGGACTAAACCTTGCATTTACAGTGCTGAGTTGCTTCTATTCAACATATTTGGGGAAATCCATTTTTTGCCATATCTAGCATCTCTGTCTGTCTTGTTGGTTCATAGCTTCACACACGAAGTGACAACTGTGATACAACAAGCCCAGCCACTAGTTGGAATAGGAGATTTATCCATTCCTTCTTCTTAACAACTCAGTGCCTTTGCTCATAACACATGAAGCATGCTTGTCGAAAGAAAAAATGGACTTCACCAAGAGTTCTGTTCAGAATGTTTCTGCTGGTGGACAGTAGTGGAGGAAACCTCACTGAATATTTCTCCACTTCAGTGCTATCACCTGGATCGATTCCTTTAGAGGGTCCCCCAACCTTCCACAAATTCGCAGGGGGCAGGGAGAGAGCAGGGAGACATAGGGCCTTTCCACACTACACTGCTATAGTGTTATTATTCCACTTTCAATATCCTATAAAATCCTGGGGTTTGCAGTTTAGTGAGGAGCATTTAGAATTCTCAGCCAGGGAGCTCTTTGGCTGAGTCCCAGAATTCCACAGGATGTTGAAAGTGGAATAATAGCACTATAACAGTGTAGTGCGAAAATGCCCAGGGAGGAGTGGTTTAATTTTCACTTCTGTTTCATTCCTAGTGAAAGCTACCTGTAGTAGAAGGGTGTGTGTTTGTGGTTTTGAATACGGGAAAGGCACTACACACTTTGATTTTCACGAACAGTCACATATTAAAACCTCTTAGATTCGTATATGCTAGCATACAGCATATATGTTGCTGCAAGCAGGTGGACTTGGAAGGGGTGGGTGGATGGAACAGACTAATATCAAAACTTGATTTCAAATGTAAAATACCATGCTTTATGGCAAGAAGAACAACTGTAGAGGAAGTCAGCAACAATTTTCACCCCTGCATGCCCCTCCAGCTGACTGCTCCAGTGCACCAAAGTCTGCAGACTATATTAAAAAAAAAAACTAAAAATAATTTTTTCATATAATTTTCTATCCCAACAATCAAAACCAGTGCAAGATGGAATACTTTTGCTCCCCAACTCTCCATACCCTAGAAATGCACCAAAATCTGCTCCACCAAAATCAGCCAAACAGTTTCTCAAATTGCGAGTGACATCACTTCTAGTTTTGATTTTGGCCAATTTGGAGATGATTTTAGGGGATGCTGGCACATTTCTAAAGCATGGGAAGGCAAACATACAGCACTTTGTACCAGTTTTGAACCATTTGAAGGGTGGGTGAAAAATAGTCTGGATATTTTTGAAAGAAAATCAAGGGGATTAGGTGCTTTGAGGGGCTTGAGGAACTGAACTTTGGGGCCCAAGGGTTACATGCAGCCCATGGTCCATCCCTGCTTTAGGACTGCCTACCTCAACTTCACCTTTTCCAGACATTTAGAAGAAAAATTCCACCATCTATTTTGTTTCCAGTGAATGTCATACATACTGGAGAAGGAAACTTATTAAGCATGTTTTTCAAGGAACTAACAACAAAATTTGTCATTTTCAGGCAATATTGTCAAGTAAGGGATTCTATGCCATTTTCCCCACCAGCCCTATGATTTCTAACATCCATGTTAATGATTGATTTTTTTTTCTGTTAACATTCCAGTTCCTAGTGAGCAGGTTACTCAAATGGCCTATAATACCATGCTTAAGCTGGGCCAGTTTTTCAGACAATGGGGACAGAGTGAGTGAGAGTCTCTTCCCCATATTCACTGATTTTAGATGAGTTATGATTTGCTTGTAATGTCGTCTAAAAGATGTAACAGAATTGTAGTCCGATATAGGTGTCTGCCTCTTTTTGGCGAAAAGCAATTACTTTTTATACCAAACAGTACACCATGCAATCCTTATTGGAAAGGACAATGCCTCCTTTAAAGCAGCTTCTCCCGTAGTTTAAAGGGGCTGATTTTCATTGCCAAGTGAGATAAAACAATCCAGATCATATCGCTTCCCACAGCAGGCTTTACAGCCTTCCCCTTTCTTGTCAAAGGTTCTTCCACAATTTCTTCCTTTAATGTGGCAACCACAATTGTAAAGTGGGTGAATATTTTCTGGCTCTTTCTTCATGCCTTGAAAGATTAATGCATAGAAAGCAGATGTTTTCATGATATGGGGGCCCATTTCTACTCAACACAAACAAAAATACAAATGTGAAAACAACCCAAATAAAAACGGAAACCTACACATGTGGGAACCACTCAAATAAAAGCTGAGATCTCCAGAGATAGTTCCGAGAACTTGAAAAATCCATCTTAAAGAAACTCACATTGTTGCCTTCTGTGGAGCTGTCCTCTGAGCAAAGACATCTGTATGGGTTAGTAGTTGTGTCACAGTGATCAGCATGGCCAAAACAATTACACCTGTACAAAAAAAAAAAAAAGGCTATTGAGAAAACAGCATTGATGTATCATTTGAAAGGGCATCTTCCTGTTATTTTTACACTGTCATGAATGTAATTGTCTGCTTCTGTTAAGGATAACCATCTTAGAAGGGGGGCTTTTAAGTGCAGTAACCATTTCACGTCTGTCTCCATTCAGCATTTATAAATGTCAAGTAAGTGCGGCTTTCCAAGAGAGTAAATTGACAGGACATGTTTCAGACCAACTATTAAGTGATCAAATGTACATTATGTGCTTTCATTACATACTATGCTGATGCAAGGCTCTAATTATTAATTACAGTTAACACCTGTGTTTTCAACATTAACTCTTCCATTTATAACTCCACCCTCCTTAAAGGCATAATTTGTAATTATGCATTTCTTCTTATTTTTATATTTTATATTTTCTAGCAACAATAAGGAGTGAAATTTTAAAACAGCATAAAAACACAGCAACCAACAATTAACATACAGAAATTCCTAACAACGGCCTCATAAGTATCCTTAAAATCAGCTATCAAACGGGCACCCTGGGATGCTAATGAAACAAAGATTTTATAGAAGCTTTTCGAATAACGAACAGTGAGAGCATCTTTCAAAGGCATCTTTGAAAAGTGCATTCCATAACTGTAATAGAAAAGTCCACAACCTGTCATTTTTGCACACTCCATTTACTCACAAAATACAGAGATGTTCATTGGTTGAAATACACATGATCAGAACATCCCTATTCCCACAAACAGAATTCCCATCTCTAAATTCATTTTATAATCAGTTGCAGACTCTGCAAGATGGGAAAGTGGACAATAAGGATAGAGAAAATGTTTGAAAATATTCAAAAATTGTTGAAAAACATATTACTCAAGTGTTGGGAAACTGGCGAGGAAAATTCTGAGCTGAAGAAAATCTTCACAGTTCTGGACTTATTCTGTGTATGGTTTTTTTACACAGGAAACAGCATTTTTCTGCACAGATTTGTGTAGAAGTATTATTTTCTGTGCAGAAAAAAAGCTGATTCCTCAACAGGAAATGCTATCTTCTAGGGGGGTGGGGGGGACAACAACAAAAACCCTCACCATGTGAATTTTGAATGGAGTAAGTCCCCAACTTCTGCATTTTTGCAGAGAAAACAGCATTTTGTGTAGACAAAATAATGTTTCTGCACAGAAATACCATTTTCTGTGTGGAAAATGCTATTTCCTGCACAGACAATGCTGCTTCTTGGCAAACTTTGGCAAGCTTTGCACAAACGTAGTCCCACATTGCAAATATTCTGTGAAAACAGTGTAATTTTATAATACTCCCTTGCAGCAGGAAGGAAATTGGTAAGATTTCTGGGGAAGCATCCAGTGCAGCGTCTGGGCAATTTTTGGGGGATCAATTGTTGAAGCCTGATGGTGTGGACAAGATGCTTGAATTGGTCTGACCCATCATTTGTAGTCTTGATCTTTGCCCATCTTGACTATTCACATCTAGCAGAAGTGGATTGTTTGGATGGGCCCAAGGGGTAGTAAATGCCTTATATGTCAGAGGGTGGTTCCTACTTGCTTGAAGGAGGTTGTAGTGCACTTGTCCTGAAGAAGAATTCCCTGGACCCAGAAGTATGCAAAAAGTGCCATCTTATCACTGATAGCCCATATTGGGCAAGATGTTTGAATGTGTGGTGGCTTGGAGGCTTCAGACATTCTTGGAGGAAATATTATCTGGACCAATTTAAGTCTGGTTTCAGGCCAGGTTACAATACTGAGAAACCTTTGGTTACTCTGACTGACAACCTGCTCTGGGGGAAAGACAGATGGACTGCTACCCTGTTGATCTTCCTGGATGTCTCATTGGCCTTTGATACTATTGACACTCAGATCTACTTATTGTCACATGAGCAGCTGTGAAGGTGAAGGTGCTGGCACAGTACCTGGATACTATAACGGGTTGGATGAGGGCCAATAATCTGAAGCTGAATCCCAATAAGAAAAAAAGCTCTGTCCAAGAATTGGGAAAATAACCTGTCCTGGATGTGGTTTCTCTCTCCTGAAGGAACAGGTGCATACTGTCAGTGCACACTGTAGGAGTATTCCTAGATCCATTTTTGTCACCGGTGGACCAGATAGACTTGGTGGTTCACAGTACTTGAGGCCAGCTTTGGCTGGCTCACCAACTACAGCCTTTCCTGGACAGGAATAACTTAGCCACAGTAGACCATGCACTGGTAATTTCCTGATTGGACTACTGAAGTGCACTCTATGAGAACCAGCATAGTCTAGTGGTTTGAGCATTGGATTATGACCCTAGAGACCAGGGTTCAATTCCCCACTTGGCCATGGAAGCCCACTGGATGATCTTTGGTGTGTTACACACTCTCAGCCCCAGTGAACCCCATGATAGGTTCACCTTAATTCAGAAATGACTTGAAAACACACAACAACAACATCTTGGTCCACTAAATTAAATTCCATTAAATTGTCCCATCACAT
The DNA here is from genome assembly GCA_030412105.1 of Cyclura pinguis. Taxonomy (NCBI): domain Eukaryota; kingdom Metazoa; phylum Chordata; class Lepidosauria; order Squamata; family Iguanidae; genus Cyclura; species Cyclura pinguis. The sequence goes on from CM059599.1 coordinate 40,713,825, forward strand.
GTTTTTATTTGTCCAATTAACCTAGGGAGATCATTAACTTAAGGAGACCAGTTTAGCTCAAGAAAAATTGTCAGAAAAAAGGGCAAACCTCTTTTAACTTCTCCCTAGTTTGTAACCAGTTTGATTTCCTTCTAAATATATATTTTAAAAAGAAATTAAAAGAGACGAGAGATTTGAGAGCTTATTATTTTTACTACTAGTACTACTACTATGACGTGATAGTACAGTAGAATATCATTATTGTATCACGTTTCCAGCACCACATGTGGGCATTCAGGCTAACAGTACACCTCATCAGAAAGATGGCATCCTTATAGAGCTAGGATTTCTCCTCTTCAGTCATTTTTATTGCTGTAGTCAATACTCTGACACTTCATATTTTGCCCAACCAAATCTCAGCCATACAAGTGAGGGCAATTTATGTTTACAGGACCTTCCATACAAGCCTAGTCATGACAACATGAATATATTGAAACTCCTTTAAAATTAAAGGAGCCTAACTTAGTTTTAAATAAATGTTTCCATTTGATTTCAATAGGTCTTGAGAATAACTCTTTCTTTTTCTAAGCAAATATATTTTTAAGCCAATTGCTGAGTCCAAAGTTCTACTTTTATTCTTATATTGATGCATATCCAGAAGTGCCATTTTTAGAAAAAGAACAGCTACTGAATTATAAACAAGATAATATACCATTTCAAATTGTCATTTAAATGAATATAAAGGATGGGAGCTATATTTAATGTAGCTGCTCAAACAATTAATGTCCTGTGTTCTCTAAAAGTCAATGGGATGGACAAAACAGCTAGGATACAACACAAAAAGTAAAAAGAAAACACCACAGCCACATTAACTAACAACCACAAACTCATTTTGCTCAGTAAGGAAACCTGGCTCAATACATACTCTTTTAAAACAGAAATTCCAAAATTAAAAAATAATAATAATAATAGCACATCTTTCACTACAGACTCAGTCATTACTTAATTTGCATTTTATTTACAGGGTGTAATTATGCCTTCAACAAGACTTCTAACTTAACATATACAATAAAGTTGTCAGTCACAGATAATGCAACACTTTTGCTGACAGAAGCCTCATTTTAAAAGGGAAAAACTAGCTAAGACAAAGAGTTTCATTCATTATTAAGACCATTACAACTGCCATATATGGAAGTCCATAATAAAAAATTGGAGTGCCACTGGAGCAAAGCATCAATCAGGCTTTCAATCATTCATACCTGTCTGTAAGAGTTAGCAAAAAAGCATTATTGACAGATTAAACTATGTTCAAGATTTTTTTAAGGAAAAAAAAAAGAAAAGATGAGATATTTATTTGATATAGGACAAAATTATTTTGAATCTAAAACAGTGCTATGAAACAGCACACTGACTCATTTGCAGGAGCATAAAACCATAATGAACTATTCACGGTCATGTATCTTCAATTTTAATAAGAACAGTAACCCTCCTACCTTCCACTGATTGTGATTTCATCAATTCCATAATATCTGTGTCTAAAGTCTACCCAAGGCACAGTAGTATGATACTGTCCAAGTAGATGAATCTTTATTTTGGAGGCTTTGACAAACTCTTGAAGTGACGGGGTATTGTAGAAATCATTGTATCCAGGCCGACGATTTGGTTCTGGTGTAAGAATGCTGAAAGTGATATTTCCACGGGAATATGGAGTAAAGCTGTTAAAAAAGCAAACAAAAATGAAGTATCTAGTTCATCAAATACTTTCATAATCACATTTTCACTGTTTTTTCAGGGTGTTATCATTTCCTAAATACAAATTTTATAATGATATTGCCATATAGAATCCAAAGTTTTTTTTTAAAAAAAAAAAGACTACAGAATTATGCTCTTGTGTTTCTAATTCTCAACAATTATATATATATATAAAAGTGGAACCATGATATTGTAGTTTGTACCCTTCCATAGTGGTGGAATTGTCTACTCTTGTTAGGCAAGATGCTATGGTGACAGTAGCAGTGCTGCTAGTAGGGTCTTCCATATCAGACAGAATTTCTTGAGGATCCAGGCTAGATGTACCAAACAGCTACTGGATAGCAGTAATAGTGTGTGTGTGTGTGTGTGTGTGTGTGTGTGTGACACTGGCAGAGGATCTCTCAGAGACAAAAGCAATGGCACCATAGCCAGCACTTGTTAGTGTTGCACAGAAGAAGGCAATGGTAAACTACTCCTGAAGCCTTCTACTTTGAAAACCCTATGATGAGACAATCCAAAATGAAACAAGAGATAGTGCCGAACGATGAAACTTCTAAGTCAGGGCACTCAGTGAGCTACTGGGATACAGCAGAAGATAGGTACAAACTGCAATGTGGTTAATGATGCAACTGGGCTCAAAATGAAAGGATGTTCAGCTGTTGACATGCTCATAGGTGAAAGGAAAGTCTCAAGTTGGAAGTACACATATTATAGCAACATGGAAGAGTCAGGGGAAGCTAGACCTAGTAAAACAAGAACTGTAATGAATAAATATTGCACTAATGGTGAGCAAGCTAAAGCAGACAGGAAAGGGACATTTTGAGTCAGATAATTAAAAAGTGTTTTACTCAAGAAATGAAAATCTAAGAAGAAATGGAGTGACATTCATAGTGAGGAGAGATATAGCAAAAGCAGTAAATGGATATAATGCAAATTCTGACCAAATAATATCAATGAGACTTCAGGGAAAACTTATCCATAATCCAAATTTATGCTCCAACTACAGGGGCAATAGAAGAAGAAACTGAAAGATTATATGTTGGATTCCAAGAGGAAATTGATCACACACCAAAACAGGACTTCTTGTTAATTATTGATGATTGGGATACAAAAGCAGGAAACAGGGTAGAAACAAATACTGTAGGAACAAAGATCGTTCATCAAAAACACATTCTTCAGGTGACTGAAGAGGTGACAATATACATGGATGTCACCTTATGGCCAATATAGTAATCAAATAGACTACACAATTGGAAGCAGAAGATGGACAAGCTCCATTCTCTCTACAAAGCAAGACCAGGAGCAGGTTGTGGCACAAACCATGAACTGCTAATATCATAATTAGAATAAAGATAAAGAAGAATGCTGACTCAATCTGTGTGCCAAAATACAACCTGAAGAACATCTCTTTAGAATTTAAAGATATGAAACACAATTTTGCACTGTGAAGCCTAATTGACTGGGAAACAGAAGAATGCTGGACAGAAGCCAGAGACATTGTCAGGGAGGAATGCAAAAAGAGAATATCTCTCGAAAAAAGAGAGAAAAGCACCACTGGATGACAGATGGAACTCTTCAAGCAGTTACAGACAGATGATAAGCAAAAGAGGACAGAAACAGGGTCAGAACCCTAAACGCAACTGTTCAACAACTTGTGCTCAGGGACAAAGAGGACTACTGTAACGATCAATGCAGAGAAATAGAACACCACAATAAAAAAGGTAGAATAAGAGACCTTTTCCCCAGGATCTGATAAACTCGAAGGGAAATTTAAACCTAGAATGAAGATGGTCTACGACCAGCAGAGGAACATATTACATGACCAAGTAGAAATAAAAAGACAATGGAAACAATACATTGAAGAACTATATAAGAGAGATAAAAGGATAACAGAGTTATTCAAGGAAGAACCATTTGAGGAGGAACTCACATTTTTAGAAAATGAAGTGGAAGCTGACTCAAAGCACTTGGGAGACATAAATCACAAGGAGCAAATGGTGAACCAAGAGAACTGTTTCAAGCAGCAGAGACAGAATCCACTCAAAACCTAACCAAAATTTGTCAACAAATATTGAAAACAAACAAAATGGCCCACAGATTAGAAACTTTCAATATGCATTTCAGTTGCCAAGAAAAGGGATACAAGGGAGTGTCATAACCACAGGACCATGGCATTAATTTCCCATGCAAACAAAAGTAATGCTCACAATTCTATCACAATAACTTTTACTATATATGGAGTGAGAAATGCCAGATGTTCAAGCAGAATTCAGAAGAGGAAGAGGCACTAGGAATCACATTGCAAACATATGTTGGAGTGCACCAAAGAATTTCAAAAGAAAATCAGCCTGCATTTTATAGATTACTATAGAGCTTTTGATTATGTAGATCATGAGAAATCGGTGTACAACAACATTTGATTATCCTAACGTTAGTCTGCACTCAGGAAAAGAGGTCACTGTCAGGATAGAATATGGAGAACCAGAGTGGTTTCCATTTGGCCAAGGGATCAGGACAGGGCTACATTTTATCATTCTGTCTGCTTAACATCTATGCTGAAAATATCATATGTAAAGAAGGATTAGACTTGGAGGAACAAGACATGGAAATTTGAGGAAGGAATATCAATAGTTTAAGATATGCAGATAACACCACACTAAGAAGTAGAAAAGGCAAAGAGCTGGAATGATTCCTGAAGAAAGTCAAGGAAGAAATGCAAAGGCAAGTTTACAGCTGAACATTAAGAAAACAAATATGATAACCACAGATGATTTACGTAATTTGAAGGTAGACAATGAAGACACTGAGGTAATGAAAAAATTCTTATCCTTGTGGTCAGTCATTAATCAAAATGGGGACTGCAGTCAAGAAATCAGAAAAGACTAGGACTTGGAAGAGCACCTTTGAAGGAACTAGACAGGATCCTGAAGTGTAAAGGTGTATAATTGAATATCAAATGCCAGTATTGCTCATGTCATTGTATTCCCAGTTTCTACATCTGGTTGTAAAAACTGAATGGTGAAGAAAGCTGATAGGAAGAAAAACAAATTATTTGAAATGCAGTGCTGGAAGAGAGTTCTGTGGATACCCTGAATTGCCAAAAAGAGAAATGAATGGATCCTAGAGCTAAGCAAGCCTAAACCTTGCTAGAAGCCAAGGTGACTAAACCAAGACTGTTTTGCTTTGGACATATCATGCAAAGACCTGACTTGCTAGAAAAGAAAATAATGCCTGGTAAGGTTGAAAGCAGTAAAAAAGTACTTGCAGGTTGACAGGCTCAATCAGGGAAGCAATGGTCCTGAGTTTTCAAACCCTGGGCAGGACAGTCGATAACAGGCAACATTTCTGCACTAGGTTATTATAGCACTATTATTCCACTTTCAACATCCTATGAATCCTGGGGTTTGCAGTTTAGAGGGGGGCCGGTCAGAGTAATAGCACTATAACAACCTAGTGCAGAAATGGCCAGGGTCTCTTGGAAGTCTTTCATCCATTGGGGACCATAGTCAAAGTCCATTTGAGGGCAACTAACAACAATAGAAAGGTTGCCATTAAACAATATTCAACAGTTCTACTGGTTGTGAGGGAAGCCAGAAGATAGAAGAAGAAAAGGCATTGGTATTTGCCTAATGCTTCAAAGAACAAGGGGAAAAACCTCCGGGGGGGGGATGCTTGTTTCTATGTAGAATTCCATCAGATTCTGATGGTAAAAAGAGTGATCCACATTTGCTTTTCTCTGGTCACAAGCAGCAGCACTGAAAGCTGGAGCCTTCCATGTTGGTAAGTGGTGACTGTTGCTGTATGCCTTCAAGTCATTTGCAACTTAAGGCAAACCCTATGGCAAGAATACCATGGGGTTTTCCAGGGCTGAGAGTGTGTGATGTGCCCAAGGTCATCCACTGGGTGACTGAAGAATCAAATCCTGGTCTCAAAGGCCATAGTCCAAAGCTCAAACCACTACACTATGCTGGCTCTTGGTCTAAGTTTTATTACCCCTTTAAAGGAACTATTCGAAGTGCTGACCCCTACTGCAAAAATAGGTTCAGCACCTTGGATCAGTCTTTTAAAGTGGAAACCATGGTGAATTCACTGTTCCACTAATATGCCAACAACCAGCTACGACTGGCCACATGTCAATGCAGCATCATTCAGAAAGTCCTAGTACCTTTACATGACAAATGTTCAAACCAATACATTGATGAAAATGGATTTCTGCTCAGTAAGTCTAATTTAGGTATTTGGGAGAAAAAGTAATGTGTAACTTCTTTAAAATCTGCATATAGAGTAGCTTCTTGTTTACTACCATCTAATGCTTCCTGAGATACAATGAGTATACATAAATCTTTAGAGGATATTTTAAAATTTGGCTTACTGTACGTCTTCCCTATGCCACATCCTTCACTTGAATCACTTCCTATTATCATTTATGTCATGTAATTGAAGGGAAAACAATGTTACATTATAAAACATTTATGGTAGCATTTTGCACATTAGCCCTTGAATTCATTTTTTTTTAAAAAAAAAAGATGCACTAATTTTTATGCTGATATTTGTTCCCATTTTCAGAAAAGATACTCATTTTGAATATTGCCAAAATGTGACCCTTTGATCAGCCAAAGACTTTGGCAATTCTTTGCACCCATCCCATGCAAAGCTAACAATGTATTTTGCTGAAAACTAATGTACTCATCGTGACCTCTTGTTCCTCCCTTAGAATGTTGAATTGTGAAAGCCCAGAGAAAGATGCTGACACTTTAAAAGTCTAGCTGCCAAAACTGAAAGGGAGGGGGGAACCACCAGCAAAACAAACAGCTATTTCACCTGGTGAAATATTCCCTGATGGCTTTCAGACAAGTGCTACACAACTTTGATGTTGATTGTATTCTGAATTTTGCCAAGGGTTGGTGCAATCAGTTATAGCTGAAGGCAGGCTTTAAAAAAAATAGGAAGAGAAAATTTTTCACTATGCAAAACACAGTTCTTGTAAGGCAGAACATTTCTTTGAACTATATACGAATATGTCTGTCTGGGGTCGTGGAGAATATGTAGCTTCTTGACTATGTCCTGCATTCAGAAGTCTCAGCATATGAGAAAAGATGAAGGACTGGGGAAAGAAAATTTTACTGCTCAGTATCAGCAAATGTCAGTCAATGGCCCCAAATATTCTTCCTTCTGCCCTTTCCCTTTTTGGTATAGATTGGCCCAATGAACACAAGGCCACTACATTTCCTTCACCCAATTTTTATAGAACTTATACAATATACTCCACGTTAAGAGGTCTCCGACAATCAAACCTCCACCAAATTTAGGAGTACTTTCCTGATCCCTTGTCTACTGGAATTCAACTAAGAACATCCACTATTTACAATCATTGATAGAACCTTTTTTTTCCCCAACAGTGGGACTCAAGGTGGCTGTCAGAATAGAAAGATATATATGTAGGTTTCAGACTAAGCTTTTATTAAATAAACTCTCTTTCTAAAGTCTTTTAGACATTTCTTGTTTGTAACACATGGCCATGAATATCAACCTGGTTTGTACCCAAATAGATTTTATAGTAAGAAGTCCATATTCCACTGGCTGTGAGGTGCTACTGGCCTCAAAGTACATACAATAAATTTAGAATTAGGTATATGGTAAACTGAAGCATGCGATTTGACTCCTTGTGAACTATTTTATATATGGCCAGAATTTTTACAATGATTGGACAGGTTATTCTTTCTTCATACCTAGGAAGCTGGAGGCAATTGACTGAATCTGGATAGTCTAGTGATCCATTGTTCTGCATTCCAAACACACTGCAGTTCCTTGCAAAGTATTGCCAGTCTTCCCAATCAGAATCATGCTCCTTTTTCCTTTGAATCTGTACAGCTGCAGGTTGTGGGCTGAAGAACTGAAGTATAATGTAAAACACCTATGGATACACAGCAAAATATGAAACAATTAGAATACCTTAGTTTATATCCGTTGATCCTTGATTTAGCTGATGTTGTTTATGAAGATCATAGAACTTTAAGAAAGATAAGAAGCTTCTGTAGAGAATATTAGACCACTGGGCTGGGCAGTACTGTCTATACCAGTGGTTCTTAACCTTTTCTTTATGAGGGACCCCCTGTAGATATAATTTGTTGCCAAGGACCCCCAAAACTTAACTCAAGATTTAAATATTCAAATATTTATTTATCAAAGGCTTCTGGAGACTAGGATTCAAATCCCTGCATAGACACTGGGAGGCTTTGAGCAAGTCACATTCTCTCAGCCTAGGAGGAAGGCAAAGCAACCCCACTGTACAAATATTGTCCAAAAAAAACCCACAAAAAACAAAACCCTGGGATAGGTTCACCTTAGGGTTGCCAGAAGTCAGAAACAACTTGAAAGCACATAGCAGCATAGCACCAATGTCAGGGGAAAGTTTCTTTCTAGCCATGATATCTCTCCCTTTTGAACATTGACTTATGGTGATCCTGAGGTGAACCTCTCATGGAGGTTTTCTTGGCAAGATTTATTGCCTTTGCCTTTCTCTGAGGCTGAGAGAATGTGACTTGCTTGAGGTCACCCAGTAGGTTTCCATGGCTGAGCAGGGCTTCAAACACGCTGCTGCTGAGTCCCTCTTGCTGTCACTACTGTTGGTATCCTGCAGCAGGGCTTTGTGGACCCCCTGCAAGGGCTCCACAGACCCCAGGTTAAGAACCACTGGTCTATACCAGCCTTCCCCTTAGGATATTTTTACCTATGGCTCTTATCAGCTTCATGGTCAAATGTCAGGGATGAATGGCTTTGTAGGCCTATACTTCTCAAGAGATTTAAGAGAGGGAAAGTGCGGTCTACACTGACTTGCAGCAGCTACCAATTTTTGGAATTGCCAATAATTGAACCTGGGACTTAAAATATACTGCCTTCCACTAAGCTATGGCTTTTCCATACCCTCTAACTGCCCCAGATTGTTTGGAAGCAGTCCCAATTTAATCCTCTGTCACTCTACTTTTTCAGCTACTTTAAAAATTTCCCACTTTCTCTCTCTTCTTCTCACATTCTCCTATTGTCCTCAGTTTACTTCAGCTGTTGGAAACTGAGTTCCCAGGGCAAAAGTGGAGAGCAGGTAGAGAGCAGAGAAGAGGTGAAAGCTTGCCCTTCCCGGGAGAATCAAGCAAAAACCAACTGCTGCAGCCTCTCCTAGTTTGTATGTTCTTCCTCATTATTAACTTGACTGCACCATCAGGTTGCTTGGCCACAGGCTGCAATTACCATTAGCTGTATTGCAGTAGCAGCTGGATTTTTAAAATATTTATTGCCATCTATGCAAATCTTTTTAAATCAAATGCTAAAATGCCAAAATAAAAATATATTCCATTGTAAGTCAAAAAATCTGATTTAATTTAGCAAATTTAATTGACTGTGGAATGTATTCCGTATTTTTATTTGTTATATGTTTTTTATTCATACATTTATCTCATGGCAGGGGGTGGGGGGAGTTTCTGTAAATTACCCTGGAAACTCTGCTGAAGGGTAGCATATAAAGCAAATAAATGAAATTAAGTATAAAATATATAATATAAAATATATTTTTTAGAAAAATTATTTGCTCTATATAAATTCTTTATTTATCTTGGACATTTTAAACTTGATTATGCACCTCATTTAAGGACTGAGATAACTCAGAAAAGGCATTTCTCAGTGTCTCCTGAGGACTGTGGGAAACATGTATTCTACTTCCTAGCAAATATGCAGCTTCAGGGGGAAAAATGGGCTATCTATGTATTTGTGGACCTCTATTGTCACATGTATGGTGGGCTAATGTTGAAACAACTGTTCCAGCATGAATTTTTCTTCTGGGAGAAAGACAGGACACAGAAGAGGAAAAGCTTTTGAAGGACAGAGAGAAGCATTCCATTCTACCTAACGTTCCAAAGGAATTCATTAAATGAGGCTTATGAATGATAACTCCAGATCCCATTTTAGAATGGAGGTGAAAGTAGAAATATATACAGGTCCACTGCAAACATAAGTAGGGTTTTGCGAACATTTCTTTCACTTTAAACTTTGAAAACTAATGCAAGTACTCAAAAATCATGCTTATAAAACTGATCGTTGAAGCCCCACAAGCACAGATAAATTAAAGGGAAGGAGGCTAAGCAGTAGGAAACATACTACACCTGGAAAAAATTGCTGCTGAGGGCAACAGCAGAAAGCTTGGTACAAGTAGATCAAGAAAGGGCCATTTCAACACTAGACTGTTACAGTGTTATTATTGCACTTTCAACATCCTATGGAATGCTGGGGTTTGCAGTTTAGGGAGGGGCCTAGTGCAGAAATGGCCACGGAATGTGTTTTCTCAGACGGCTGCGTCCACATTAATTCTACTTGTAAGGATTGTGAGGGGGAATACTAATAATAAGGCCATTTGAAATGAGGTGCTATGGGGGGCGGCGGGATTCTATGGACACCATGAACTGCCAAAAAGACAAATAAATGGATCCGAAAGCAAAGAGCAATCTTAAGCCAGAACTCTTCCTAGAAATCAAAATAGAGGCTTTTGCACTTTGGACATATGAGATGGCATAACTAACTGGAAGAGACACCAATAGTTAGTAAAGTCAAAGGCAACAGGAAAAAGGAAGTCTACATTACAGGTAAACAGATTCAGTCAAGGAAACCACAGTCCTAAGTTTGCAAGAGCAAAGCAAGCCAATAGATGATTGAGGTTCTTGGAGATCTTTCATTCAAGGGATTATGATAAGTCAAAGTTGGGTTGACAGAGCAAAATATTCAATGGGGCAGACCTCATAGCTGAGCAACCTTGTTTGAACTCTTGAGTTGAACACATACTAAGTCATATTACACTAATGAGAAATTATCCTTGTAATTTCCTGCATCAGAACTTATTTCTTTTCATTTTGATGATTAAAACTAGCCTATCAGAGAAATAATGTAACAATTAATGTCTAAAATGACAAGGCATTTGGCAATAGCCCAGACACAATAAGAAACACAGTAGCATTTTATACTGTATGCAACAGTGCAATTGGTTCTTGAATGTGAGTGAACAACTTAAATATTGCTTGGAATTTATCATGGCATTTCAGTCAAAAGACCAGTAGCAGCAGACAGGCTTTCAGAAAAGACAGAAGAGTGAGTTGAGTTTGTGCTAGGACACATTTCAGTATTATAGTGAGGTCCAGATGGCCTAGCTTGTATTCTATGCCACCTGTGTGTGTAAACCAAGAAATTCTGCTTTCCAGAAATCTCAGTGGTGGTCAGGAATTTTTCAGAAAAACCCAAGATGATTTAGCATCTGAAGGCAGAATGTTTGCAAACCTCTACATTTTTGCAATGTTAAATACAGAAAAGTACCTTTGTGCTTACCTGATCACTTCAAAGCAACCACAAATAACTAGGTTGGAGCATAACTGAAAATTAGCTCTTATTCCTTTGAAACCTCCCTGCATTTTGGATGAGCCAGTGAAAGTAAAGTGAATGGTCTAATCTTCATTTTCAATCAATCAGTCATTCAATAGAATGTTTGAAAGCAAAACTTTAAAATTACCTGGTATTGCCCGTTTTCTAAGTCTATTGTAATGATTACGCCGCGACTGAGTTGTTCGATGGTACTAAATACAGATGAAATCCACGAAGTTCCGATATCATTATCATTGATATAACTCAAAGGGTGGGCTTCAGGATTCAGTCTGAGCACTCTGTCATTAGTTGTGTCATCTGCGCTATTAGGGATGCAGTACCTCTGTACCAAAGGATGTACTCTTGGGTGACTGCCAGGACAACGGCATTCTGACTGAGTATGGAGCTGAATAAATTTTCCAGAGCATACTTCAAAAATGTCTCTAGAATAATACAAGCAAATAACAAATAGTATAGAAACAACAAACCAGTCAGAGTAAAGGGCAAACATCATTTGTAAATTCCCAGATGTAATGAGATCAGCATCGAAGTTTGCTCAAGGGCTCACCAGTGAAGCCCATCAGGGTAGTGGCCAAATGAAATAGGGCCTTTTTAGTGGTGGCTACATTCTAATGGGATGTTGTTCCATTGAAGTTCTGTTATCTCCATCTCTGGCTACTTGGGATTAGATCTTAAAGACATGGCTATTCCAAACTACTTTCATATGCATAACAGTGCTGTTTATATCTTGCAAGCTGTAGTTTTAATTGTTACTACTATTTTTATTTAATTGATTTGTGAATTTAGTTTTTCATTTTTTTTTTTCATTTTTCTCATGAACTGCCTTGAGAGGGCTTCTTCTCCTGCAAGGTAGTATAAAAAAGATTAAACAAACAAACAAAAAACTTCCTTACCATCCAAACATTACCTAAAAGATGCTAGGCAAAGCCAACTGTTATTACATAATTTGGTACAAGCAATGCGTTTTTAATTAAGAATAATGATATATTTTACATTACTTTTTTTTTTTTTTGGTGACCTGCATTTATAAAATACAACAAAGTCCTAAACCTACAAGCATTGACGATTTTATTGGACCAGCTTCAAAGCAGAAAATACATTATGCAAGCTTTCAAAGCTTCAATGGCTTCTTTTTCATTTTGGATTTTGTTGTATTCTGCTGTACTGCCAACACGACTACCCTGGAATATTTTTCTTCATGAATCTGAAAGTTTTGCATTTGGCAGAAGGATTATTTTGGGGGATGAAACATAATAGTCCTTGAACTTGTCACGTCTCTCCAAGATAACAAAGAATCACTGATGAGCACTCTTTGGAGCAAGTTCATCAATCAAGTATAAATCCACCAGCAGGATTGCTAAACAGTAGCACTGCCTATTCTTTGATCCGCAGAATCCATGTTCTTAGAAGACTATGGCTACTGCCCTGGTCACAGTACCCCAGAATTGTAGTCCATGGGGAGGGCATGGAATAGACTGTGTAGGTCTGAAGACACAAAATACTTCCTTATTCTCCTGTTTCTATATGTCATATTCTTCCAAGCTCTTACCTTGTATATATGGTGTTTTGCTTCTTCCCTTTTCTTTCTATTCTGGCACGGCAACCTACTTGAACTTATAGTGTATATAGCTTCGTGCATCCTCAAGCCAGAAAATAAACATGATATATATCACACATGCCACAGCAACAGGTTGTGCACTTAGTACTTAATACTACATGGGTGACAAAAAAAACCCAGACACTCCCCCTCAAATTCCCCTGTAGATCACTCCTAGCTACTCTTCCTGTTCACTGGCTCTTGACAATGATTTTACAGAGACTATGAAAGCACTACAGGCTAACTGCTAAACTCATCCCCTCAACCAAGTCAATTACACCCTTCCTCAGACAGCAGTTCATAACTGAAAGTTGTGGGCCTGTGCATGTCTAGTGAATCTCCCAACCACACCCATTCAGTCTACATTTTCCACTCAATGAAATGTAGTGTTTTTAAATGAAGATATAAAGAAAGATGAACACATTAATGGGGGGGCGGGTACCTGGGCTCCCTATTCCCCATAAAGATCTGATTTGGTTCCTATGTGAGGCATACTGGGTACTCTGTTGTGCCCTAGGACAAAATTCTTTCAACCCAAACGGAAAATGCTTTCAGAATTTCAGAGTCATTCTGGGGGCTGCATCCCATTAATTTGCAGTCCCCCCCAAAAAAATAGTGAGGCTAAGATTTCCAGATTATTTTATCTTACTGCTCTTACTATCTAGAATGTCCCTTCAGACATTCTGGGCTACCAGAACCTGAGAAGGGCCAAATTTGGTCTCAGGATCTGAATGTCCTCAATGGGAGATCTCACTGTGTGCAAGGATGGACTAGGTTCGCTGTGACTTTTTTAAGTACAACATCCTAGAATGGTATCAACCTATATTTAAAAGACTAAAGAGTAACCTTGTTTAATTAATGTACACAGAGTTACAGATCCAAATGATAGAATCATAGCATCTTAGCATTGGAAGGAACTACAAGGACCATCTTGTCCAACTGCCTGTCATGCAGGAATATAGACCTAAAGCAGACCTGCAATGTGCTAATCCAACTTTTGTTTAATGATGTCCAAAGCTGGAGAGTCTAACACACTCTAAGGTAGACTGGCATAGAATGTTAAGCAGCTCTGATAGGCCCTTTCCACACCATACCCGGATCCCACAGCTTCCTGGCATCATCCCAGCAGTGCCTTTGCTGGGATAGAAACATGTCTTGAACACTCCCCTCCACACCTGGCTGGCTGCTGGTGGATGGTAGCGGTTGGGAAATATTCCTTCCTTCCGCAGTGCAACTGGCCTCTTCTGGAACTGCACTAAGGACGGAAGCACTTGATAGCACTTCTGCCCTTCCCACTTGGCTCCAGCCAATGCAATCGTTGCACAAAAGGAGCCTATTACTGGATTTCTTTTTCAGTAATAGTATACTACACAATCACAATGGCTGGAGATGCAACAGGAATAGGACCATGACAATGTTGCGCAGTGGCACATGTCACTAACTAGCTTCAACATGTCCCTATGCCGGGATGGGGCTGTAGTGCAGAAATGGCCATAGTCAAAAAGTTCATACCTAGTTCCCATGTCTACCCATCTTACAAAAAAAAAAAAAAAAAAAAAATCACATACTTCAAAGCAAACTTAGCACACCACTCTTGGTTGTGCACCTTTTGGTTCAGTAAAAATGAAAATTTCCCTACCTGTTTGTAAGCGCCACTTGGTACAATCTGAAATCTTGCATCCTTCCAACAAATTGCTCTGAACCTGTGAAAATACATTATAAATAAATAATCCAATTCCATCAACCAGAAAACAGCTATGTGCTGCATGAGGGGATCTCAAATTCAGCACACAGAGATCTCTCTTGCACAATTACCTCTTCTGAGTGAAACCATCTTGGTTCCGGACAAAACTATGGAGGGCAGTGACTTAATTTTTTTGATTAAAATGATTTATAATAACTTTATAGGAACATTTTGTACCTATCCCTTATCTGATTATAGAGGTGGCACACAGACTGGCTCATTAGACAGAAGTAATGAGCCAGTCTACGTGCCACCTCTAATTAGAGAAGAGATACAGTAGGGACAACTGTAGCTGTCATCTTATGTGATAAAGATGAAAGGTGTGTTTCTTAAGATTTCTTTTCCTTTTACACAATTATTGTGTGTCTGGTATTCAAAATGACAATGTCAACAAGAAGCATTTTGAAGTGAGAATTTTCAAGTTCTGGTATATTAGGCATTTGATGGTTCCTTTGGAATAAATCAAACTTTCCTCAAGCCAGATGCAGATATATTTAGGACTTAGCTCCAAATTGCAGTATGTTCTGGATCAGTGATACTCAGCCTTAATAAATCTACAGAACCAATTCATCACAAAACAGAATTTCAGAGAGCTGCAAAATCACTGGAACCTTATATTGACAGCAATGTTCAGAACTTGGTGAAAAACTATTTTATCTCCGCATCACCAAATATTCACCCCAGACCATTACAACAGATTGAGTATTTCTGTGGTCATAACACTTCCTTCTACCCTTTTCCTTGTTTGCTAAATTAAAAATTTTGAAAAATTATTTTTCTCTTAATTCTTTTTTTAATGTCAAAAGAATTTGTAGTAGGTCATATTGCAGAAAGGAAACTCAAAACATGAGACTGTGACAAAACTGAAGAAACAGACTAGCTTTCTCTAACCTGGTCCCTTCAGACATTCTGGGCTACAACTCCCATGTCTCTCAGAAAGCATGATTAGAGGAAATGGTAATTGAATTCTGGAGGCCGCTAGATTTGAGAAGTCTGATCTACAGACTGAAAGTACAAACGTATAGGTGGTATTATACATGATGTGATTTTTTCAGTTGCTTGTATTTGTGTTGTATTACGTTTATTATGCTATTACTATATCTATTATGTTTAGAATATAACTGGATTACAAGATTAAAGAGGAGAGAACAGTAGAGAAAAAAATATCAGACCAGATCAAAGTGCATGAACCTTGGCTATCTTTTCTGAATTGTTTCAAGAAAGATAGAAGTAAGAGACATGTAATTTACCCTGAGTCACTTCTTTTGCCCCAGTTTGTGTTTTCTGTGCCCAAGCAAAAGTAAAGGGAATGTGGAGAAGTTGCACATGACTTCCTCTTCATTCCCTGGCCTTTTGCATTGGTGCACATTCTCCATGCCCAGGCAAAAGGCATGGGAATGGAGGCAGATGTGTGTGCTTCCTCCCCCACCCATTCCCTTCCCTTTTGTCCAGGCACAGAGAAGGAAGGCACACACACTGGAGCAAAAGGCAGGGCAATGGGGGATGGGGAGGCATGTGTGTGCCTTCCTTGTCCACATGTAGTGTTCCCCCTCCCATTCCCTTGCCTGGGCACAGATAAGGAGGGCATGTGCACACTTTGTGAATAATCAAATTTGCCAAGGTCAAGGTGGAGGGAGGACTGTATATTCTAACTATGCTAGCTCACCCAAAGCAGAAGAGGGTGCAACAAAGATCAGATCCACCCTTGCTAAAGCTAGAGAAAGAGGAATGACTCTCCTCCCTTTACTCTAAAGTTGACAATGATGTGATGAACCAGTTCCTTACCTGTAACTGTGGTTCTTCAAGTGGCCAAGTGCCCTCACACAATGGGGTTTTGCACCTGCACAGAGACCTCCACCAGAATGTTCTAGGGCTGAGTAGCTTGTCAGGAAACCCTGCCTCATAACACATACCAGGCATGCTCCAGCCTGCCAAACTACCTTTCCCTCAGTTTTAAAGTCCACAAAGCAAAACAAAACAGGACCCTAAGGCCCTTTTCACACCTTACCTTTTAACACTGCTGGGCTGCTCGGCTTGCGCATGAAGGCTTGAGAGGAACGCTCTCACAAGCCTCCTGCTTCAGCTCCGCAGCTCCTTCCTGCTCGTGCAAGAGCCCACCCGTGCCCTCCCCGCCCCTTCCTTCCGCAGTGCAGCCTGGGAGTTGGAGGCTGCACTGGGGCAGAAAGCACGACCAGCGCAGCTCAGGAGGCTTCGCATGGCAGGTGAGTACGCCCCAGGCCCCTGAGTGATGCGTGAGCATGTGGCATTTTCGGCTTGAAGCCGAAAATGAAAAAATCCGTGTGCGCTCTGCGTGCGGCCCTTGAGCGTAGCGTAAATGTGAGTGCATCATGCAGACAGCTCCTCACATTTACATGACACTCAAGGGGCCCTTTCGCTTCCAAAACGCCATGCGAAAAGGGCCTGAAAGAGGGGAGACAGGGCAGAGTTGTGTGAGGACACAGATTGCCACTTGAGGAACCACAGTTACAGGTAAGCAACCTGTTCTTCTTCGTGGTCTCTGTGCCTCACACAATGAGTGATTACAAAGCTTAATAGAGGAAGTGGCATGCCCTGCTTTCAGAGCATGGTCTCTGACTTAGAGTCAGAGACAGGGAGCATGCCAGGACCTCCTGTACAGAGAGAGGTTACAGTGCCAGAAACAGAACAGTGAGTGGTGCCAGCTCCAACAGAGTCCTGCCTTCTCAGGTATAGAAGAACACTTACGGAGGCCCAGCTTCACTGAGCACAGGCAGCAAAAAGAGAGCCAGTATCGGTCTCTCAGGGTTTATAACTGGCAACAATCAATCAAGACACAGCTGCACTAGGCTTCAGTCCTATTTAGCTGGCATCCTTCCTCTCCAGGAGTTGTTAGAGCTTATCTGACCTGCTACCTTGCTGGATGCCTTGATGAATGCTTGAATTGACTTTGGACACTCCCCTACTGTGAAACCCTGCTGGACTTTGTTTATGTTGCACTTCATGTTTGTCTCTGTGCTTATTGCCTGGAAGTAAGTAATAAGCTGGGAGTTATTCAGTTGTTTTGCTTGTTTTATCAACTGTGCTGAGACTGAGAGGACAGGAATGAGGGTCAGGTCACTATAAGACAGAAGAGAGTACTGTCTGTCCAAACACATGTCTCTCCTGATCCTGCATTCAAGTTTGTAGTGACAAATAAAGGTGGAAGGTTGTGACCAGGTAGCAGCTCTAACAGTGGAATACCCTACTTTGCAACTGAAGACAAGGAAATGGCTCTCATGGAGTCAGATATTAGTTATTTAGCAAAACAGTCTCACCAACCCACCTTCTGGCCTTTATGACAGCCACCATAGCAGACAAAGAGGCTGGGGATTGGTGAAACACTAAAGTCCTCTACATATAGAAAACCAATGCCCAACAAACATCAAGAGAATACAGTGACCTCTCCAATGGAGTAGCAGGCTGAGGGTAAAACATAGGTAATATATCATGTGACAGGTGAAACTCCAAAACAACATTAGGGAGAAAGGAAATATCAGGATGCAAAATCTACTTTGTTGTGATGGAACACTGGGAATGGCTCATCATAGCATAAAGCAGCCAATTCACCTGAGAGCTGAGCTGAGGTCACAGCAACAAGGAACACTGTTTTTAGGGTGAGAAAGCATTCATCCACAGTTGCCAAGGGTTCAAAGGGATGCTGCATCAATTGTGACATAACAAAAGACAGTGACTATGGGGGCAAAGGAGGAGATACTGGAGAGTGGAGATGAGCCAGTCCTCTTAAGAACTTCTTCACCACTGGGCCCGTGAAAAAGGTATGTGGCAAAAAGGCAAGCAGTTGATGAGCAACTACTGCTGCAAGATATACCTTCAGTGACACAAATGACAAGCCTCTCTCCTTTAAAGACAAAAGAAAGTGAAGTACAGTTGAAGTCACTGCAGGAGATGCCAGCTCTAACCTGGCAACTGCAAACTCACAGAACATCTGCCATTTGTACGATTTCCTTGTGGAGTTCTTATGTGAAACTTATAGAACCATTTGTAACCTCGGGGAATCTAATGGGTTATTCTCCACCTAAACAGACATAGTCCAGATGAAGAACATGGCTGTTGGAGTGAAAGAGAAGATCTCATCTGTGAGGGAGCAGAATGCAGTGACTGTGGAACATCTCTAGAAGTGATTCAAACCATGGGGTTGTCTCAGTCAGAAGGGATGCTTGCCTTCTCTATCCAGAGAGTTAGAATGCATTTTGTTGCCATCCTTAGTCTGAGATGCCTCCATGACAGACTAGTTAGTTGTGGAGCGGGTGAACAAATATGCCACATCTTGCTGGTGAATCTGGTAAAGCTGCTGTAATCTTCTAGATGCAGGTAGCAAAGATACAGGTTACAACCAGGCCTGTCTGGCAACTTCTTGCAAGGCAAGTAGAAAGGGTATTTCAGCCAGAGAAAAAGCTTTAGTGTCAACTATTTGAAAGACTCAGTCTGACACAGGAACTGGTGGAGTGGCAATTGAAGGCCAATGGATTTGGCCATGTGTAGGACAATATCAGCAAATTGCTTGTGCCTTCAGGGATGGGGGGCTTTGGGGATGGTATCTTCAACAGAAGTAGGATGAGAAGGTGTAGAAGGTCTTGGAGAACCCTGCGTGGAAGATTCCAATTCATAATAAGAGGAGCCCAATGAGGACAATGATAGCACCAGAGAAGGAACATCAGAAGAGTAACGAGCTACCTGTTGCTGTGAGGTCAGAGGAAGGACTGAAGACAGTGATTATGAAAGTACTGAGATAGATGCAGGTACAATTGGGAGAGATGCAGTAAAAGCAAGGGTAGATGGAAGAGGCCTGTAAACCATCATGGTAGTTGTAGGTGGAGGTGATGGAGGTCTTGGGTGGATGATAATGAAGAAACTTGTGGAGGAACTGGAGGAGGAGGCAGAGAAGCAAATACAACTGGATGTTGCTGACATTCTGATGATAGCAACTCAGAAGGATGTGGAGACTGAGAAGAGGATTGAGAGGGCAATCTGTGAGGTTGAACTCATGAAGACACAGTAAGAGTGGAATCGTAACTAGGAGCAATATCTACCTGTAGACTTCTGAGTGGATTGATACTGGTACCAGTCTCAGTATGATGGTAAATACAACCAATAAGACCTCAGAGATTCCTGCCACAAATGCACTCATCAGTACCAGTCAAGATATAACACTGACATGAAGGATGAGTCTTGTGAAATCCATAGTCCCTATACAGTGGCTTAGAGGAAGCATAAGAGTGTTCATGGTAGAAGGGGGAACTGTCTCAACTGTGTGGTCTATGGTAGCCCTGAGTGGGAGGTGGAGTTGGAAGACAAGAGCTGCAGGAAATTCCCTCCAAGGGAACTCCTTAATACTATTTGGTTGAACCTAGGTGATGAAGGCAATAAGACAGGGAGCAAAGCCATTACCAATGCCTGTACCAATGATATTGCTGAAGCTGGTACGAAAGAAGCTGGGATTTAACCAAAGTGTTTGGTCTTCTTCTTCAGTTTCAGCTGCATCTCTGCTGGAGCTGGGTCCTCACTAGAATACCTCCTCTTACTGGCCTTGTCCTTCAATGATGTAGTCGAAGAAGGCTCACCTGAGATCAATTGCAGTGTAGGTTGCTGGGCTGAAAGAAGCTTCTGTGCTGGTACTGATATTGAAGGCATCGGGTGTGATTTTGATACTGAAGGATGTGCGCTCAGTACTGACACCACTGGTACACACAGAACCATCTCCATCAGTGCTGAGGTTGGTACAGATAGCTTTGCTACCGTAGTGGAAGTGGTGAAAAGGGCTGTGCTGTCTGTAGCCTATTCAGGTATGCATAATAACTTTTACTAACAATAGGATTTTAGCCCGGACGCTCAGTTTTTTAGGGTTTGGGAGATAAACTGACTGTAAATCTTCTGCTGGGAAACCTTGCATTTTTCTCCCAGGCAGTAAGCGTGTGAACACCCAACGAAGAGACCTTCCAGCCACATGAAACACAGTGTTTGAAAAGGGAAGTGGAGGCCATAGAAGAAAGAAAAGTGGGGAGATTAAGGGGAAGCAAAGACAAGATTTAAAGTTTTTTTTTTAATTTTCTAGAGAGAGAGGCAAGAAATAAAGAGATTAAAGAAGATGCAGGAGGGAGAAAAAAAACTAACCAAGTTGCTACCCAACAATGGAACACAGCTGGCAGATGAGACCCATTTGGTAGATAGAGAGGAACTGAAGGGAAGATAGCCTGGTGGGCTGGAATATGCTCAGCATGCAGGAGGGGCTGGTGTTTCGCACCAAGCTACTCAGCTCTGGAACATTCCAGTGGAGATATCTGCACAGGTCAAAACCCCATTGTGTAAGGCACAGAGGCCACAAGGAAGCAGTTCAGTTATGGTCCACCATATCAACTGCCTGTTCTGGTGAGCTCTTGCTGGTCCAGAGATCCACTTTGCAGCAGGAGGAATACCTAATAAGTAATCAGCTCAATAGAGTGTAAACACAAAACACAGAGAGATTCCACCTAGTTCTCTAATGGAGGCAGCTTTGGCCTAGCTCCTCTGAACAATTCATTGCTTACAAACAGGCCACATGAGCCCCAACTCCCCTTCCTGCCTGTTTATCAGCTGTACTACCAGCTTGTCTCTGGATCACCAATCTGGGCAAGGGTTTTATTTATACAGAAACATGTTTACAACGATTGTGCAAACAATAACGCCGAACTGAACTGAAATGGCTATAAATTGAATAGAGAGTATGTGCATACACAGGAAAATATGTAGCACAATTACTAGTGGGACGTAGTGGTAGAAAGTACTGACTGAATAGCACTTTAATTGCAATCAAATGTTTCTTACAATAATATCCATGTACGTATATTCCCATCACACTCTGACTTACCATTTAAATTCTGTCCAACTCGCCATTCACCCTCAACAGAGGGGTCTGCAATCAATCCAGTGAGAATTCTGGAATCAAAAGCTGTGCTGTCATCATCCAAACCATTTATAAAGAAGCTGATTTTTGTGTGGTGAACCTATAAAAGTGCATTGAAAGAGAAAGTCCTTTTTATAAACAACTGATCTTAAGAGTCTTTCTAATGTCATATATTATCTGACATATTAGTTTGAAATGCAATATATCTATGCTTTAGTTAAATCCATTAGAAGCCCACCTTGCATAACCAGTTCTCATCATAGGATCCTATATTCAGATAATGAGAAAAAAAAGATTGTTCAGTGACTGAATTAAGAATGTATAATATATTAATATTGGAAGATCTTTTTTGGTTCCCTGTATATGAATAAAATAATACCGATAAAAATTCTCAGCAGTCTTATATGGTCAGGAATGATCAGCACTTTTACTGTATGTATTCTGATAGTAACAAATAAAACAAGACTAGGACAGTCAATTATTCTGATCATTGACTGATTACTTTTCTTTTACCATATTTTAATGTGTTGACCAGATACACAGACAGAAACTCCTTGCCTTTTAGATGCCAAAAAGACAAAGGACTAATGTGGGCTCATTCCTCTGCTTGGTTTCGCCTTATACCTCCTTCACTTGAACAGTTGAGTATATCAGAAGTCATAGCTATTGGAATTCATACATGTGTCCCTAGCTTCCTCTCAGAAGAGAGATTATAAAAGAAACATCCTTCACAATCTTCTTTAATGTCTGCTTCACTGGAAGACATCAAAGTGCAGTGTATGGTGGCAAAGTGCCACTGATAACAAGAGCCTCCCCCCCATTTTTATTTGTAACATTATGTTGTTGTTGTTCTTGTCCTATCATCAGGAGAAAAAGGGATGGAGACACATACTTTTGTGTGTAGCCCAAACATGCCAGGACCATGAGCATTAGGATACGAGCACATGTCCTCCAACTGTCCTGATTTGACAGGGACAGTCCCAATTAATTGTCCATTGTCCCATTTTTTCTTCCTTGTCCCCAGTTTTCCTTCATTTGCTGCAAACTGAGTTCAAAGTGCAAAAGTACTTTGTACTCGGTAGGCGAGAGAAGAGAGCAGAGTGCAAGATCTTGCCAGTCCCTGCAGACTCAAGGCAAAGCAAACTCCTGCGGTCTTTTCTAGCTTGCGTCTTCTTCTTTAATAACTTTTGACATGTTGGCAACATTCCCACATTACTTAACTACACTTCTGCCTCACTCTGTTGTAAGTGTCGAGCCCAAAATGAAGTGAACAAATGGGAAGATTGTGTGTTTTGTACCAAAGGCCAGCAATTTGAAGCATTCAGATTTTTTTAAAACAATAATAAAAAGTCTACTTCAGTTACTTCTGAGAATCAGCAAAATAAACTTACTTTAAATAAATAATAACTAATGGTTATTAAATAATAACTAATCTTGCAAACAAATTTGTTTAAAGTTACTTTAAATAAATAATAAGCAATGGCAATTCCTTTTCTGGCCCTTGGAAATATAACTGTAAAGCATGAAAATACTGCTTTTCTTAGTCGAGAATTAAAGTACTGCCAATCTATTTTCTACCTTTTAAAGCAGGGCATGGTGAATTGAAATGAATTGCCAACAATCCCTCAACGGTGCAGTCATATGAAACATTTAAGTTGAAGTAATTGGCTTTTAGCCATGTTTTACCCAAGAGGGTACATATGACGCTCTAGTACTTCTTGGGCAAGTCACGGGGTAAAAGCCATATTAGCCCTGAATAAACTGTTTAATCCAGCATGGCATAGCAATTGCTTCTAATGTTTAGAATTTAGAGAAAGAGTGACATCTTCTAACCAAATTTCTTGGTCTAATATTTCAATTTATGATTTCCCTATAAACATAACGAAAAGAAAAACAGCAGTAACCAATCTCTTTATCATGTTTCCACTTTTATTCTCTGCATGCCAAGTACTCTCAAAAGCTATGTGGGAAGCTAGCTGTGTTAGTCTGTTGCAGCAAAAAACAAACAAACAAACACAGAGCATTGTGGCCCTTTCAAAACAAATACGTTTTACTTGGCATAAGCTTTAATGGACACCAGCCCACTTTCTTTTAGGTTGGTGACTCAAGCAGAAACTGTGAACAAATTACTCCCAGCTAAGAGCATAGCTTTTTAAAGGATTTTGAGTTTGGGATTACTCAGAACAATTAATTGTTCTTCTAATTGTGGTCTGCTTTGTTCCCTCCTGAAAGCTGCAAAGAACAAGAGGCTTCTATCAGGATTTTTTTTTTAAAAAAAGTGTCACCATTGTTGCAATTCTACTCAAGACTGTTTTGGCACAATGAGACTATACCTCTAGGATTCTCCAACCTCATTGTGAGATGTCGTCTCCTGCATGAAACTGAAGTGCTGCGTATTTTTGTTTTTATTTTTATTTTATTTTTTGTCAGGTTCCACAATTTGTATAAAATATACTTTTCATAAAACATCTGTTTGCAAGCAAAAATAGCATCTTTTCCTTTTCATAATATTTAGAGCTCACACACCCGTGCGCGCGCGCGTGCACACACACACGCACACACAAACACAGAGCAAATGCAACAGGACAAGACTGAGCAATGACAGAGACACAAACAACCTATCCAGTGCTAGTACGTTTACTGCAAGACAAAAGCTACTGCATTTTCCAGTACAGGTTACACCTAAGTTAATGAAGTGGGTGTATTACTGGGAATTACTTCTCTTTTTTTTACAAAAAACCAAAAATCAGTAACAGAGACAGAAATAACACGGAAAGAATAGAAATAGGTTCCCATATCAAAGAAAATGAAGAGCAGTTCCATACATTTCAGAAATCTTTTTCTTTGAAACTAATACAGCTATCCCTCTACTTTCACAAGGGTTTGGGGCACAGAACTCTCACAAAAGTGGGAAAACTGTGAATAACTACCCCCCGTCCCACTCTCATTCTCTTTCGGGAGTCCCCCATCCCATTCCATGCAAAAGGGAAGGGAATAGGGGGGTGAGGAAAAGCTCACCCTTTCCCCCTCTGGAGCTCCCCTTGCCATTCCTATGCATTTTGCCCAGGTGCTGAGAACTTGCATGAACCTTCTTCCATCCCATTCCTTTCAGTTTTGCCTCAGCATGAGTTCTCTACATTAAGAATGTCAGGGGGAGCTCTGGAGGGAGCAAAGGAAAGCTCACACAAGATTTTTCCCCACCCCTTTTCCATTTTACCTGGGAAAGGGAAGGAGGCTTGAGTGAGTTTTCCTCCACCCCCTTTCCTTTCTGTTTGCCTTGTGGGAGTTCTCTGGCTGTGGAAAAATGTGTGGGAATGGGAGGAGGAGAATGGCAGGGAGGCACCCACAGTGGCAAATAAAATCTGCAAATGTGGAGGGGGAACTGTAATATCTTTTTCATCCAGGGGTTATTTAGATCCATTCAATCTGACTTCAGGCCTGGCTATGGGATGGAGGCAACTTGTGGTCACCTTGGTACATGAACTACACAGGGAGGTTCTGCTGGATCTTTCATCATTATCAGCAATGGTTTCTTTTTGGACCATCACTCTGGGATATGACTTGGGGGCACTGATCTACAGTGGTTCAAGTCCTTCTTGGAGTGCTAAACTCAGAAAGTGGTGCTCTGGGACACCTTTTTGACACTGTGGCCATTGGCCTGTGAGATTCCCCAGACCTCAGTACTATTCCCATGATGTTTAATATCTACATCCACAGTTTGGGTATTCAGTGTATGCAGACACCTAACTCTATCTCTCTTTTCTACCTAACTCCAGGGAAACTGTTTTTGTACTAAACCAGTGTTTGCTGTCAGTAATGACAAGACAAGATAGAGATGGTTCAGGTCCATCAAAAAGAAGAACAGAGAATAGGGATTCAGCCTGAGCTGAATGGGGTTACACTGCCACTGAAATCTCTGGTGTGCTCCTGGATCCCCAGATTTCAGCAGTGGCCAAGAGCGTATTTGCACAGTTAAAACTACTGCACCAGCTGTACCCGTTCCTTGATAAATCAGATCTGTGACTATAATGACATGTCTTGATTGCATCTGGTTTGGATTACTGCAACATGTTTCATATGGGGCTACTTTTGGAAACATTTTGGAAACTTCAGCAGGTCCAAAATATTGTGGACAAGCTGCTCAATGGGACTGGTTACAAGGGTCATGTAACTCCCCTGTTGCAACAGCTTCCCTGGCTAATGGTCCATTTCTAGGCAGAATTCAAAGTGCTGTTTGTGATGTTTAAAGCCCTGCATGACTTGAGTCCTGATCATTTAAAGGACTGCATGTCCTTATATGAGCTGAACTGAGTACTAAGATCCTCAGGGAAGGGATTTCTTTTGGTCCCACCACTATCACAGGCACGTATGGTGATGACATGGGAGAAAGCCTTCCCAGGTTGTGGAACTCCCTTCCCTGGGATGCCCAGTTAGCCCCCTCCCTGCTCTTTTTCTGCCAGAACATTAAGACATTTTTATTTTAGGTAGGACTTTGATTTTTTTTTTTAAGTCATGTAGTAGAATAGTGTTGATAACGGTTTGGTGTCTTTTTTGTCCTCTATGTTTTAGATAAGTTTTAAACATATTTAAACTGTTTTTAACTATCTCCTTCTAATATCATTGTTGTCTAGTTTTTTTCACTTTTTCATGTAACATTTTAAGTGATTTCTATTTTGGTGGGTCCTTGGGTAGTATACATTGAATAAATTTTAAAAAAATGCCCATGTGAAAGGAAACAACCTGGTCAGATAAGCTTTGCATTAGTAAGTATTTTGAACTTCCTAAAGGCCACTTAAATAACTTTTTCTGTCATCAGCTTCCACTTTTTTAAACAATTTCCATTTTGGTGGGCAGATCTATGCTTTTTTTTGAAAAAAAACAAACAAACCTGTCATATGCAATCATCTGTCCATGAATATAGCTGGATATGGTGCGTAATGACCTTACACTCATTTTCCTATCCCTACTTTAATGAATTACTTGTTCTTAGAATCACAGAACTGGAGAATTTGAGGGAAATGTGTAGGAAAGAATATTCACAGTTATTCTCCTGGTCAAAAACCAAACCAAACCAAAAATGTCTCCTCTCAGTCAAGAAATGCCTTTAAGAAGAATAGTAGACAAGAGAGACTTTTGTGGGTCTATGCAAATATTCAGGTGTCTTCCATTCCCAGTACTGTCCTGTGTCAACTCACAGTAGGCCGCCTGTAGACCAAATAAAACCTAATGCCACCCCCATCACTTTTCAGACATTATAAGACTGGCCAGGAAAAATGTGAGACAGGCCTCTTTAAGGCATCCTCGAATCTCATGAGAGGAAGCCCTCTTACAAGATCCCTAGGCTCCTGTAATCTCAAATTTTGCTGGACCCCTCCGCCCCCCCCAAAAAAAAATGACAGGAAAAGCTTATAATGCCAGGTCAAAAGTCATTGTAAGATAAGGACAACAGGGAGAACTTCAAAAGTAAGAAGGTTAGGGACCAGCCACACTAGCAAGAAACAACCTTCCCGAACTTACAAGTACACACATTTAGTATGTAATTTGCTGCCATTTTGCTGCATACCAGATGCTCTGACTTCAGCCCGTGAATGTTGTTGACAACCATGTTACCACACCTGATACCCCCCCCCCATCCTGCTGGATATCAACATTGGTGAGAAATATCATTTTCCTATAAAACCAGACACTTATGACTGTAAAACATGTGGTAAAAAGACACTGGTTGTAAGCGCATGCTAAGTCAGGATGATCTCAGCATGGCCAGGTCATAAGTTTAAAAGGATTAGATGGAAACCCCTGACATTAATGGGTTTGGGATAATCCTCTCAATGACCTGACCTCCAAATACAATAGAAGACGAAACTGCCCATCTGAAGCAGTAAAGCACTGGTTCTGTACGTATATCCTACAGAGACCTTCCCTATTCGCTTTAACCAACCAAGACGTTAAGAGACGGTCATGACTTTCACCAGTGTTTTGTCACCTAAGCTTAAGACAATCAGCCCATTCTGGTCCCCTTTGTTTGCTCTGTCAAAAAGCAATTAACAGACACCCCTTCAGGGTAGGAAATAGAGTATAAAAACCCCAGCTCCAGCCCAGGTAACTTGCTAGTACATTGAGTGTTATGTTGTACCCTAGACTCCTGTTCCCCTATGTTGCCCTCAAACTCCTGTTTGAGCCGCTCCACTTCTATCTTCCACTTCAGGACTGGTAAATATCATCCCTTCCACCCAAAATCTATCTAGCCTTTCTCACCTTTTCCTTCAATAGCCTTGTATGGTTTGTGAGATTGCTTGATTTCTTGTGTGTGTGTATTAATTTCCAATGAAATACCCTTTTAACTTTTAACTGGTGTCATCTCTATAGTTAATACTGATATACACAGGTTAAAAGATCCTGCCATTACCCTCCTCTTGCAGGCCTCCTTTGAGCTAATAATTTCCTAGATCCTAAGGAGATGCTGGCAATGTTGGTGAACCTCAAGGTCTTTCCACCTTTTAGGGTAACAACCATTTTGCCTGCCTTCCAGGGTGTTCCTTCTGTATTTCTCCACAAGATATACTTCTCCAAAGAATCCCCCAGTAATGTTTCAACACTTTTGAATATGGGTCAAGTTCTGTTTAAAAATATTAATTTCCCCACGTAGTAGAGAGAATTATGTTAATTATCCACCCATTGACGCAAGGGCAAAATAGGTGGGGATTTACATCCTAAGTACACCACGAGTCAAAACCTCTCCCAAAGCAGTAATTCACAGCTAAGCATCCCATGCAAATGGCTACTTCACCATTCTTAAAAAACTTCCAAAGTACCATCCAGCACCTTTTAATATAGTGCATTCCACTATCAAACAAATCTCATTGTAAGGAAGCTATTCCTAAAGGTTTAGCTGGAAACTCCTTTTATGTAATTTGAATTAATTGATATTGGTCTGATGCTCTCATTGGTTGGAGCAGTAGAAAACAAGCTTGCTTTACCTTCCAAGTTACAGCCTTCAAGTATTTCAACATAGGTATCATGTGACTCCTCCATATACTCTTCTCTAAAGTAAATATATTCATTTATCTTAATTGTTCCTCATATAGCTTCATTTCCAGACTATTTACCATCTCAGTTTCTCTCGTCTGGACATGTTCTCACTTGTCAGTATCTTATCAAAGCATGATGACCAAAACTGAAGAAAATCAAGGCCTGACCAAAGCAGAACAGAGTGGTATGATTACTTTCCTTGATCTGGATACAATATGTCTGTTGGGAGTTTCTTTTCTCTTTTTTTCTATATTGTTATCCCATTATTGACTTATGTTTAGCCTGTGATCTCTTAAAGCATCTAGACCTAATCTAGATCTAATGCACCTTGCTGTCAAGCCACATGTTGCTTGTTGTTGTTGTTGTGCCTTCAAGTCATTTCTGACTTATGGCAACCCAAAGGCGAACGTATCACAGAGTTTTCTGGAATTGAGTGTGTGACATGCCCAAGGTCACTCGGTAGGCTTCCATGACCAATCAGGAAATGGAACCCTGGTCTCTAGGATGGTAGTCCAATGCTCAAACCGCTACCTATTCTATATTTTTGTATCTGATTTTCCCTGCCTAAATGTAGTACCTTTCATTTATCCCTACTGAAATCTGTTTTGTTAGTTTTGGCCCACTTGGAATCTCTTGAGGTCACACTGATTCCTAATTTTGTCTTCTGAGTTCTTGACTCCCTCTCTCAGTTGGGCATCATTTGCAGAACCAATGAACATATCATCCATTCCTTTCTGCAGGTCAACTAAGATGTTGAACAAAAGCTGGCCCAGTATACAACCCTGTCTCAACCCATGTGTCACATCTCTCCAGAGGAATTGTTTTTGAGTACTCTTTGGGTATGACTTGTCAACTGGCTACAAATCTACCTAACATCTAAGAACAGCATTGTCTAGATCATAATTTACCAACCTGGTGGCTATAATATTATTCATAGAGGAGCCTGTCCAAAGCCTTGTTGAAACACTTATCACTCATGTTTTAATAAAACCTGAAAAAGAAATCTTTATGTAGTGACTTTGTTAGCCTTTACCAGTGTATATGTTGTCTTAAAGAATAGAATGGAAAGCTGAGGTTTTAAAGCTTTTCTTGCTGCTGCTGCTGCTGCTGCTGCTACTTCTACCACTGTTGTTCTTGCTGCCAGTTTGTGGAATCCTATTTCCATTTTGCATAAACAGGTACTCATGAGTTTAAAGGAATGGCTGCTGAATCGTCTCTCCAAGTAAATGCTGAGAGAAGCTAGAGTGTTTTAGTCTGCCTTGATATCCACTCTAATCAAATCAAATGGGACTGGAATAATTGCATCCTGGAAACAATGAGTGTGTGAGGACAAACAAAAGGCTTATGAAAAGGCAAAATAATTTGGTGCAAAAGCAGAAGCTGAGCCCTGCAAAAATTCATTTGGAAAATCAGAACATGAGCATTCAAAATGCCATTCCACTGTCAATAAAGCCACACAAATTTCTGACCAATGTAAACAGACATAGTTATCTATAAATCTAAGCCTGAATTGTTATCATTAGCGGTTCAGGCACCCTAGGCTATATTAGTATTTTAAGTAAGAAAATGTGAAATGAATAGAACATTGATTTTTATGGAGAGAATTCACTTTCCTTAAATAAAAATGTTTAACAGATACTGGAGTTTATTATTGTTATTCCCAGAAGCAGTCAATATTGTCCAAATTTGAGATAACATGGAATCATTGCCCTTCCGCTGAAGAAGAATCTGAAGGGTATTATCATAATGGCTAGGCAGTGCGATTTGGTTCAAGAAAGTTCTCGCATATGGAAATTTTCCTACTCAGAGAGCATTACTCTCTTCCTGTGTTAACTTTGTCTATTGATGCAACAATGTGCACTGAACACATGAAGAATTTTTTTTCATTTTAACAGGAAGTCTTCCTTAAGCATCTGATGTCATTTTCATGTCTATGAGTATGAGTGTGTGTGTGTGTGTGTGTGTGTGTGTGTTATTGAAAATGTTTCTCTTTTTCCATCACACATTTTTTACAGCCTGTTACTGTCTGTTGGTGTTTGACTGTTATCATTATAAAAGATACAGGCTTTTCTATTTTGTTATTTGTAGCATTATCTCATGTTTTACAACATCTTTGCACACAACACACAGGCAACATGAAATATAACTAGTGAAAAGTTCTCAGTGGTATTAATGCATAAAAAAAGAATGTGGTTCCATCTTCACTGTCTTTACCCAGCCAAAAGCTGATGAACAGCCAATTTTCCTTTATCACATTAGCACAGCCATGAGGGAAACGCATTTGTTCTAGTCAGCTACACTAAAGATACTATTACCAATCTAACATATACATGTTTTATATCAGCAGTATTCTCGGAGTATGAGAGAGCCAACAATATATTAACACTAGCATGACAGTTTATTTAAGAAAAGAAAATTGTCTCTGTAGAGGGACAGAAGTTAGAAATGTATGGCTAAAGCTCAGTGTCACTGGCCTAATAAAGGTAATAATTCTTCAGCTTTCTTTATAGCAGGTAACAGTCCAGTGACAGTCCTGTCATATCATTCAAATAAAAATGTTGTCTTTTACAAGTTTAAGTGCACCTTTATTTTTAAGTCAGAAATGAAGTGCATTCTATGTCTTTTTTTTTGTGGTGGGCACGTTTGTGCTTGGGATTCAGGCTTAGGCTGCCTGGCTTTATTAAAGATGTGCTTATTATAATCATTCAGGAAAATATTCAATAATAGGAACCTATAGGGCCTTATTTAGTTCTTAGTACAGAGCCCAAAACATTGTCAGAGTTAAACAGATGATGCTATTTATGAGGGCAAAAGCAGGACAATGACTGGCAGCTTTGGCCCAAACTATAACAAGAATCATAGGTTGAAAGGGAGCCTAAGGTCCATGTGATCCAAGCTCTGCTATGCAAACATACCATCAAAGTTCTCTTGAAAGATAGTTAACCAATCTTTGTTTAAAGACCTCTGAAGAAGTAGAATCCCCCACACTGTGAGGCAGTCTATTCCACTGTGGAACTTCTCTTATCGTCAAGAAATCCTTTCTAATGTTTAGGCTGTTAAGTATGCCCTCTGGTGTGACCTTCACATGCATGAATGTGACATTGTACAAAGTGTCATGTCCACATATGGATGTGGATGTGGTGTGCACGTGCCTGCACTGTTGTGGGGGCACACTCATTGCACCTATTGACTACAATGGGACTTGGAGTTTGTGGTTTTTGTTTTACACAGGGTCTCCTGGAACAGAATGTTCACACAGAAAATACAGTGCACCCACTCTCCTTCTTGCAATTTGAATGCATTGGTTCTTGTCCTAGTGGCCAGCACAGCTGAAAATAAGCATTTTCCATCTTCAACATGGCATCCTTTCAAATATTCAAAAATGATTGTCATATCATTTCTCAATCTTCTCTTCTCTAAAGTAAAACATTCCCAGTTCCCTAAGCCATCCCTCATAAGACTTGGTTTACAGACCCCTTACCAGTTAGGTTGCCTCCCTCTGAACACATTCAACTTGTCAATATCATTTTTTTCAATTGCAGAGTCCAGAAATGGACACAGTACTCCAGGTGAGGTCTGACCAAAGCTGAGTAGAGTGTTGTTATTAAGATCCCTTGATCTGCACACTGTATTCCTGTTGATGCAGCTCAGAATGGCATTGGCCTTTTTGAGAACTGCATCATATTGTTGACTCATATTAAGCTTGTGGTCTCCTAAGACTCCTAGATCCTTTTCACATGTACTGTTGTCACACCAGGTATCACCTGTCCTATATTTGTACATTTCATTTTATCTGCTTCAGTGCAATACCTTACATTTATCCTTGCGGAATTCATTCTGTTAGTTTTTGCCCAGCTCTCCAATCTATTAAGGTCAATTTGAATTCTGATCCTGTCCTCTAGGGTATTAGCTATTTGCCCTACTTTGGCATCATTTGGAAATTGACTGAGTATGCCCTCTATACAGTCATCAAAGTCATTAAAAAAAAATGTTGACCAACAAGGGACTGAGCCCTATGGCACCCCACTATTCATTTCTCTCCAGAATGAAGAGGAACCATTGATGAGAACTCTTCGGGTTCAGTCCTTCAACTAGTTACAAATCCATCTAACCAACAGCAGTTGTCTAGGCCGTATTTGACCAGATAATTATCAGATAATTCTACATTTTATATTTAAGATTTTGAACAAAGACATGTTTGTTGGTATTTTGAATTTTTTAAAATTTTATATTAACTACCTTTTAATGATAATCCTTTTAATTTTTTTATGTTACATCTGCTTAAGTACATAAGCTGCTGTGAGTCCTAACTCAGGTTGGGGGTGTGAATATAAATAATTCAATAAATAAATAATTAGTAAACGTTTTCTTTGTTTACCATAGCCTTTTAAGATTAGACCAGAACTTTTACATTTCATAAAACCACTGCAACAGCAACATGGAGGTTTTCATATTCAGAAAGCTATAGTAATCAATGTATTCAAATCTAGAACAATCAAGAATCAAACTGAGGGAAAGCTGAAATACTTTTACATAGGTCTTGGAGTAAGCCCCCCTTCCCAAGGAGGCAACGTACGTTGGAAGGGGCTGTAGGCCTCTATTTCTGGTCTTGCCTCAGAAATGCATGGCTTCTCCAACCTTATTTCATCATTAGCACCATCCTCTGAGGCAGAAAATATTTAATTCATCGATTGCAGTGTGTGGACATTTTGATTGGTCCTGGAAACATGCAAAGCTGGTGTGTCTAGGAAATCCTACACAGATCAAAATGCATGAAAATGTTTCCCCCTTTGGATTTTCACAGTAATGTGCGGGTGCTAGGGCCAAAAAGGGGAGCACACTGTCAGTGGAAGAACCAAAGACATGGCCCATCAGTCCACCACCAGTCCATTTCAACAGAGTTTGTTCCTACATGCAACTAACACATAAAGAGAGCTTAGGAGTTGGTTTCGGAGTAAGTCCCCCTTCATTTTATATATATATTCCATATTACTGGACACTGAAATGAATCCTCTTTGGAATTTACAGGTGCATAAGCACTGGAATTACAATGCTATACAATGAATCCTAGCCTGAACCTCGCCTCCAACCTCATTTACCAGGAAGCACCAGCTGTGATTGATGGGGATCTGTCAATTAGGAAGCAGGTGGCTGCCATTTCTATTCTCTCCAATGAGTGATCTCTGATGCAACCAGCAGAACCTGTGTTACATTTCCCTCTCAAGCCAGAGATTGCAAAAGGGACCATCAGCTGGCTCCTTCCCAACTGACAGAGGAACAGAATGCCATTGATTGTGGTGGGGACTGGGGGACATTGATGGTCTCTATGTGCCCCTAAACTGCAGGTTATACATTTGCAACTATCATAGAGGGTGCTACCTGTTGTCTATAGTGCAATACTTTTTGTGGATAAAGGCATCCTAAATTTTGTAACATTCAATATGGTCATGTCCCTGTTTCTTAGTAATTCAGTTGGGTATAGTAAAAATAATTTTAAAATGAAGAAACACACATGTGTTATAAAATATGTTGGTCAAAGGACGTCTGTTTCGTTCATGTAACTCTTCGTGCTCTTTTACCTCAAATCAAAGGAGATCTGTTTAGAGATGAATGAATGACTGATCCTTGTCACTTTCACAAATTCACCCATAAATGCATTCCACTTCATTTTTTTTGTTGATTTGAAATTTTTTAGAGTGAACATGAAAATTCATATTTAACTCATATTTAAATAGATTTTACTTTTTTTCCCCACTCAGAATAAATATTTTGATTGTTGTTCTTGCTGTTGTGTGCCTTCAAGTCATTTCTGACTTATGGCTACCCTAAGGCAAAGCTATCATGGGATTTTCTTGACAAGATCAGTTCAATGGAGCCTTTGTCTTCTTCTGGGGCTGAGATAATGCGACTTGCCCAGGGTCACCCAATGGATTTCTATGGGTGAGCAGGGATTCATACCTGCGCTCCAGAGTCATAGTCCTATGCTCAGACCACTACACCACAATGTCTGTCTCTGGTACATTTGTTTTAAAACTGAGAACTATGTTATGACATTTCAGAAGTGTAAAAGCTGGCGAATAATTAATTTTCAATGTACACCATAGTCTGACAAGAGTGGATCAGCTCAGCTCCTATAGGATTTTGAAAAGACTGTTTAACACAGGTTTCACCAAATACACATACACAGACCACGTACTTCCTTGGCGTCCTCCTATGCTTCTCAAGGACTCCTTGTGCACTGATGAATCTGTTCACAACACAAATTGCAGCAAGCACAGGACTGAAATGGCCCTGGAAGATCACTTGCATCAATAGCAATACAATAGAACCAAAATAATTTTTTTTAAAAAAAATCCTATTTTTGCCAGGGTTACTTTGTGTACTATTCTGGAACCATTGTGAGCTGGTAAGCACTGATCTTAGAATTACTACCAGAATCTATCTTACTAATAATTCTAGGAAATAACTATCAAATATTCTTACCCTGAGTCTACATGGATAAAAACAATCAGTTAATACTAAGCAGAACCAAAGAAGAATCATTAAAGGTTCCCATGTTCAGTAATTTGTGATGACTGCTCCTTAAATTTTAGTTTACTTCTTCAGAATGTCCTGCTTTCATTCTCAGTTGTATTTGTTTGTGCCAATGATATCAGAAGATAACCAATTCTTCTTGGATATGTAACTGTGAAGTCATTGCAGTCCCTGTGAGATTCTCTGTTGGCTGGGATTAATTGCATGACTGAACCAGAAAGCACTGCCTTCCTTCTGCTTTGATTTCGTTTTCCCACAATACCATCACAAAGCCAACTCTTTGAGTCAGACCATTTCAGCCCTTCACTACCTCCTTCATTCATTTGCACATCTGACTGAAGTTGCACATTTGATTGGTCAGGGAAGAAGGTACGCTCATAAGAATAGGTAAAATGACCCTGAAGAAGCTACAGAAATCTCAAATGATGACAGCAAACAGGGCAACAAAAGTTGGACATCTATATAATGTTGACATTATTGGAAATATGCCAGTCTTCTCACTAGTGAAAGCAGTATTTCTTACTCCAACGTTGAAACGGGAGTAAGGTGAAACCATAATTAATGTCCTTTATTCTAATGTTAAATAAGAGAGAGGCAGGGGAACACATGGTCTTCCAGATATTTCTGGACTGCAGTTCCCACCATCCTTCACAATTGGCTATGGATAATGACATCTGCATTTGAAAGGCTGCATATTCCCCTCTCACAGAGACCATAGTAAGCCATTCCATGTGGCAGATGATATCACATGTTAAGAGGTATGTGCCTATAACTGACAGAATTGGGAAGAATTTCATTTGTGGAAGTACAAACAACACACATACATTTGTGCGTGTATGAAAAAAAGGCTTAAATCACGTAATGAGCCACTCACCACAAAGAACTTGCCACAACAAAGCCATATTAATCTGCATTTTGAAGCAACAATGTAATCATCTGGTTTCATTCCTCAACCATGTCATGGAAAGGCTGCCTGAATGTGGTTCAGTTTGGTATTGCTGTCTTCTTATGCTGATTGGTTGAACCAAATGAATATCGGGCCCTTACACTTATTGAGTTCAGTTTCATGGCTTACATGGGGACCTTCAGCTCAATAAAACAATAAAGAAAAGCTAGTTGCTGCTCCACAATCATTAAACTGAAGTTCTTTCTTCTCACTGAGTCCTCATAACAGTTTTTTTTTAATGGCTTGTTATATAGCTTACATAATCGATACAGTCAAGATGTGAAAATACTTGTTTCTTCCAGCCTCTCCACAACTCCCACCTTTCCTCAACCCCAGTATTGGTGCATATCAGGTTGCTTCTGAATAAGCTCAGTTTAGAAGACTAGACAGTACAGTAATTCCAAGGTGAGAAAACAGATTAAGGTTATGACCAAAATGACAGGTCTATGGTTTCCTTGAATGGCTTAATAGAGACAACAAATCAACAGTGGTTACTGATGACAACAGATACATGAAAATACAATAGACAGCAGAGGTAATGAGAGAAGAAATTAATAATGTCTATCCATTATCTAATCCAAAAAAAACTCAAGGATAAAATTCGAGCTCAACTTTAACATCTCTAATATTCTAGTTATTGATTGCATTTGTATTAGTTATAATCAGTTCTGACTGAGGATGGGTTCATGATCATTGTAAGATAAAATAGCCATAGGGTTTTGTGTTTGTTTGTTGTTGTTTTTTTGAAAAAAAAAACAAATTCAAAACTAATTTCAGGAAGTTTATACATATCTACAGGAATTCCCATATCTTCAGAGATTCAGAGTTCTACAATGAGATAGTTGAAATGGTGCCTCTCTGCCACTTTGCTAGAAGGTACTACCAAGAAGACGGCTAATGTAGTTGCACTGGGGAATAAGAAGGAAGACAGTTCCTAACTATCCACAATAATCTGATTTTCAGTGCTTCAGAAAGTTGGACCAATTTGGAGACTTTTCAGTTTCCTTTAGGCCCCCTATAATAAATCAAGATTGGCAAATTGGAAGGTTTGTACCTCTCATCGACTATCATGGAAAATTTTAAAAAACTTGTTATATCTTTCTTCTTATTGTTAGAATAAAGTCGAATTTCTAGGCAAAAGAGCTTATTAGAAGAGATTGTTGATGTGGCTATGCCTTCAAGTTGTTTTAGACTTATGGCAACCTTAAGGCAAGCCTATCACAGGGTTTTCCTGACAAAATTTGTTCAGAGGGAGTTTGCCTTTGCCTTCCCTGGAGGCTGAGAGAGTGTGACTTGACCAAGGTCACCCAGTGGGTTTCCATGGCTAAGTGGGGATTCGAACCCTGATTTCCAGAGTCATAGTTCAATGATCAAACCATTACACTATACTGGCTCTTAAAAGAGATTATACAGCACAAAAATCATTACAGTTATTTGTCTGCAAATTAACAAGCATAGAAGACATTATGCTTGTTAATTTGCAGACAGATAGCTGTAATAATTTTTGTGCTGTATGCTTACCAGTTTTGATTGTTTTTCTTTAAAAGGGACTTCTAATAACTTTTTAATTTCTTCCAAAAACTGAGAGAAATTTGTGAACAGCATTGCCTCGCATGAGAAAATCAAAGACAAAACATTTTAGATGAATGAGTGAAGGAAATTCTGTGCAAGAACAACATTTACAACTTGAGAGTTTCCAAATGATGCACTTGTTGCAGGTTGCTTCTGGATCATTTTTCTGAAAAAGACAATTAGTTAACATAGATACAATCCTGAAGAAGAAACCTGTTACATTTCAAAATAATAGGAGTTACAGAAGATAAAGCCAAACTAATGTACCTCATAGTTGGTTAGCTTGCAGCCACTCCTATACTCACTCACTCTGTACACGAAGACCAAAAACAGCAAAGAAAGAAGAAGCAACTATAATTTATCCAATTTGCAATTGCTTTCTCAGAACACATTGGACAACCCTGGACAACTGAAACATAATAGGTGCCATTTTTGGAGACATGGTGTCTACATTCCTGAAGCACAAAGCAGTTCATGTAGAAGCCAGTGTACATTCTTGGTACTAAAAGGGAAACCTACTTCACCTCAGTAAACACCAGAATAGATTGAAAAGGCTCAGTTTGGATTTTTGTCTGAACTTGATGGGTGTATCTCTAATTTCTAAACATGTTCAGAATTAGGAACAAGTTATTTTGGCAGGGAATTGTAAGAAAAAGTAACTCTATCTCACATGTATGCATAAACACCAGCTCAAAGTTACTAAGTACACAATAAGAAAAAAAATTCAACCTCACTAAAAATATAGAAATCAGTTTGACTTAGGCAGCCATCACTCCTCTAACCTGAAAGCAAAATCATGGTAGTTAAATTTTAGTGACACTGCATTCCCTTCTCCATTTATAGCTCTGTCTGAAATGACTGTGGCACATAAATTCCATAGCTTCCATTGTACTATGAATGATAGGTCCCTATTTGTAATATAAGAGCAATTGATGACTTCCTTGCAAGAGTTCTTTGAGAGGAAACACTATGGGTGCAACCTTGCCATCAGTTATGCAGGAATATTTCTAGTTGATGCCAAAGGGACTTCTGTTTGAATAACTAAAGATGTGACTTCTTTCTATAGTACAACCACAACTCAAACATTCATACATTATTTTTAATGTATATATGAAGAATATGGTCATGAAAGCTATTTAATCAAAGACAGTTATGGAAAAAGCAAAGAAAGCATTAAAAAAAATTAATTTGGCTGACTTTCCACAAGGAAAGAGGTCAAAGTATGGTGAATACGATACACTATGATCTTTGCTTCCTCGATGCCTTGCTTTAGAAGTGCATTAAACGGTTAATTATATGGCAGGCTAGGAACTCCATGGTTATGAGTCAGTGGACTGTGTAGGGGTTAATAAGGCACTGGTCACAGGTAAAAATGAGTTTGCTGGTGTCATAAGCTCTCATTCTAGTATCATAAATAGTAATGGTTTTTTTCATAGTGAGAGCAAGAAAGGTTGGTATGCTGCCTTTTTATTTTAAGAAGACTAATGTGAGTGCTTGTAGAGAAGAGGGGTTATAGATCCCTTTTCCATTCCTTTTTGGGGAAAAAGCCTTTATCAACATATAGTGCTTTGAATAGAATACTATCCATTAAGGTGGAATTTTCTGTGGACTGCGACAGCTGCTGCGAGGCATATTTTACTAGAACAGGTTCGAAATGGGGAGGAAGTAGGGATTTCCACATTTATGGAGTTTATGAGGGAGAAGGACAAGCCAGGGCAGAAGCAGAGCTAAAACACTGAAAACTGGTCCTTCTTTTACAATTCTCCCAACTCTGAGGATTCTAGAATTGAAGGTGATCACCTAATGATCCTGCTTTGTTCTTTGTAATGTCAATAAAGGACTCCTCACCCAAGACATGATCATGTCTATAGCAGCCTAAAATGAATATAAAGCTTAGAGAACTGACTTGCACTTTCTCTTTGTTCACTCTAGTTACTTTCATTTACTGATCTCTGATTCCTTTGTCTGTTAGTGTACATGGATTATGAAAAAAGAAAATTCTTTGTCTAGTTGTATTGCCCCAGTTTGGAGGTAGTTATGGACTAAATGAAAGCTGAAGTCTCTTGTTGTTGTGTGCCTTCAAGTAGTTTCTGATCTATGGCAACCCTAACATGAACCTATTACTGGGTTTACTTGGCAAGAGTGTTCAAAGGAAGTTTGCCTTTGCCTTCATTTGAGACTGAGGCCCTTTTTGTATGGCATTTTCCATGTGAAAAGGCTGCTCAAGCATCACACAAATGTGAGGAGTGGTCCACATGACGCCCTCACATTTGCGCAATGCTCCAGGGCCTGGTAGGCACCGCTGCGCAGTTTTTCATTTTTGGCTTTAAGCCAAAAATGCTGTGCGATTGCGCATTGCTCCCGGGCCCTGTGTGCACTTACCTGATGTGCGGAGCCTCAGGAGCCGGGCCAGTCATGCTTCCTGTCTCAGTGCAGGCTGGGAAGGCTGGGAAGGTCCCAGGATGCACTGCGAAAGGAAGAGGCGGGGCTCTCGTGCGAGCAGGAAGCTCGTGCGGAGCTGAAGAAACCTGGATGCGAGGGCCTCTCATAAGAGGCTACTCGCGTGAGCACTGCACCCCAGTGCCGAGAAAAGGTAGGATACGGAAAGGGCCTTAGAGAGTGACCAAGTGAGTTTCCATAGATCAGCAGGAATTTGAACCCTGGTCTCCAGAGTCATAGTCCAATGTTCTCCAGGTCTCTCTTACACAGAGGTTAATAGATCTGGATTTACTCCATCTACGAATTGCAGCTGATATGTCTTGGTCTCCATTATCTTTAATATCTCAAATTGCTGAATTGCCACAGCCTCCTACTTGCAGGTGTTAACTATTTACAAATGCAGGAGAGTGTTTATGTTTGCTCATTTTAATGTACTGCCCTCCACTACGCTAACTGGCTGACTTAACAAGATTCCATTCAGTGACAGCATCTTGTGGAACTGGAAAAATATAATCTCTGAACCACGTTCTTTTGTACTGCAGTTTGTTTAGAGAGCTCAGTAAAAGGTTGATCCATGTCTACTAGCAATTCTTCCTTGAAAACCCACTGAAAACCTGATCCTCCAGATGATCTTATCCATATTCACTGTCACCTTCAATATGAATTAGAAAGAACTCTCCTTTGTCTGCTCTATGATTTTATATTTAAAAAAATATGATATATTTATGCTATCATGTTAACTTTTATTGGTTTTGTTGCATTACCTGTTATTGGTTTGTGACTACAATAAACTATTCCCTTCGTCTTTACTATTCTATTTGTCTTATCTCCCCTTGTCCTTTATCCCTTTGTTCATTTCCTCTTGTTTCTCCTTCCTTTCTATTGCTCCAGTTCTGCTGGAAAGAAAGGATCTGTGATACATGCAACATCAAGTTGTTTGCTGCTTTGCTGTCATTATGCAATAGTCAAAATTAGCCAGGAAATTTATGACAGAGAAGGAATTTTAGGATACACATGCAGATTTATTATTTCTATTGGAAGCTAAGTGCTTTTGTTCATCCAGTTCTAAATACCATTTGTATGCAATTCTTAAATTATTTAATGATTTCCTAAATAATTACATTACCGTGTCTTTTGCCATAATTTCATTCTGTATGAAGTTGACGTTATTTTCTGCTAGATTAATAAGCCAACCAATTTCTTTCAGGCCTAGTCTGTGGTCCTTAACACTGGTCATTCTTTACAGTCTAGTCCATCACTTGCAAAAATGAAAAATGAATCAGACATACTCATTTTGCTCTTGTCAACAATCTCCCCCAATCTGGATCTATATAACACCATTCATTGCCAGGGCAGTTTTTGCCAACATGAAAGCTTTCTCCCTAATAGCAGATGTTCTAACTTGACCTCTCTTTTCTTGAAACAAGTGTTGCAACTTGCATGGCGTGTGCAAAGTTAAGTCTGATATAAAGATTGCTCTCTCAATCTCAGTCTCTGGGCTGTCATGTCCCAAGGCACTGGCCAAAGTCTATGGACTTGCCTTCTATAAGTCTCCAGGTGAGGAAACAGATCTCAGGCCAAATAGCACTGGAGGAATAGAAAGTTTGATTTTTGTAGTACAGTTGCTTTAATCCTTGGTGCCACATCTCCACTGATACCTAGCTGGCAACAGGACTAAATGGCTCAGCATGGAAACATTTGTATGTGTGTTGTACTTCTGTGACATCATTGAACTAAAATCCCAGGAATGAGAGAAGAGATGGGTGAGAAAGATGGTGGGTAGTTCAATTTAGGACCAATGTGCCATTTTCAGCAAGGAAGGGAGTGGTATGCCAGCCCTGACAGTAGCAGTATAGGGCCCAGGGGAAAAATGGTTTTCTGGAAACCTGCAAGTGGGCATTCCACAAACCCCAGTAGCAGTGTAAGGCCTGGGAATTTCCCCACAGGCCATAGGTACAAAGACCACATGGGGAAAAGACGGAGCAGGAATAGGAAAAACTTCCGTAGCCAAAAAAAAATGCACGATCAAAAAATGATGCCAATTCACTTCTGGTTGGAATTCAAGGTGATGGTGATGACATTTAAACCCCTAAGTGGGTAGGATTGCAATATTAAAAGGAGCATTTCTCCATATAGGTGTACGTGTGTGTGTGTGTGCGTGCATGTGCGCACATGTGAAGAGGGTCTTCTCAGTGATGATATCCAGTTGGAGAGCCAACTGGCACCAAAGTTAGTTTCTTTTTAGCACCAAGTCAAAACATGGTTTTTAAATTGCTTTGATTAATATATTTTTAGCTTCTTGAAATTATTTATGGCTTTAATCAGGAAATTTTTTAAAAAATGGCTTATATTGCACAATGCCCTAAGATCCCACAATAAAGGGTGGGATTATAGATACTATATTTAATAAATACCCATGCCATCTTTCCATATTACTTGGCTTACCTAGGCTTTACGTAAACACAGGATCCAGTTACCCATTTTCCTGATCTCATAATCAGCTCATCTAGAAGCAGATCCAGTTTGTCTCCCAACCCTTGCACGACCTACCTCTGTAACATCACAAGGCCCCATGGCAGCCCCAGATTTTAGCCCGGAGACCTCATGAATGGGATGTTGCTGTGTAGACAACCCTAATCTCTTTGAAGTATGTGTTCCTTTCACTGTGTATCATCATCCTCTTGTGCGGCATACCACGTGTGTGGAAAAAAACCTATTTTTAATCACTTGCTGTTTGCATTTTAATATTTGATTTGGAATGAAAATTGAGAGAACACAGAGGGAAGTTGGCAGATCTAAAGCTTGGCAAGAGATAATGAATTTATATAGCAAACACATGAGAACAAGAAACACGTCACTTTAACATGAAAGCACTTCTCTGCATATGTCACGAAGAATTTGTCTGGGGCCTTGTTCTCAACAAGACAAAAAAAG
This sequence comes from Cyclura pinguis, assembly GCA_030412105.1. Classification (NCBI taxonomy): domain Eukaryota; kingdom Metazoa; phylum Chordata; class Lepidosauria; order Squamata; family Iguanidae; genus Cyclura; species Cyclura pinguis. Next base: position 40,756,687 of record CM059599.1, read on the forward strand.
ATGCATATGCCATGTTAACAGAGGAGAAATCAAAGGATGACGTCCAGGAGGACAAGCCAGCTCAGATAATTTATCTGCATAATATTTGACAGACCAATGGCAACATCTAAGCTAGCAACAAAATTTGCTGATGAATCCGCCAATTACTTTTGTAGGAAATTTGTCATTTCGTATTTTTCTATTGAGGAGTTGAAAGTGGGAAGTGATCCTATGATAACTTAACTTGAGGCAATTAAGTGAAAGAAGATTCTTTTCCCCTCCTCTCTTTATCACAGGGGTGGGGAACGGCATAAGAGCCAAAGGGCAACTGTGTGCTGCACCTCCTCAAAACCAAGCCCAAATAGGTCCACTTTCTTCTGCAACCACTCTCAAAATGGTGATACAAGCTACTTGACACCATTTTGAGAGGCACTAGAGAGGAAAATGGAGGTATTTTCTCTGTACACCTCAAATTGTGACAGGAAGTGAAAGCATACCTCTTCCTATCTCAATTTTGAAAGTAGCTAGAGAAGAAAACAGAGGTATTTGAGGTAGTGTGAGGTTCTGGGGTGTGTGGGAGGGGCATTTTGCATGTTTTGATGGATTTAGAGTATGGGTTCTGTGCTATTTCAAAGAAAAAATTGCCTGAAAATCACACCAATTTTGTTTTAGAAAAATTGTGGGATGGGGGCTTCATCGACCACAGAAGTGGGGCACAGGGGCTGCACTACCCACTCCTGCTTTATAGCAGCCTGTATCTCCCTAATAGCTTCCCTGCCAGGGAAGGGAGGGGACTTTCTTAACAATATATGTTGGGAAAATGTACTGGTACAGGTTGCAGTGAGGGGCAAAAACAAAAACATGTGCTTCCTGATTGAACAATGCCCTTTCCTTGCATGTCTTTTCAATTTTTCCCCATTTATATATTATATATGTGTGTGTTTGTATATATATGTATGTGTTTTATATATATATATATATAGAGAGAGAGAGAGAGAGAGAGAGAGAGTCCACTAGTACATTAGCTACTCCTAGATTTATTACTTAGCACTTGAGTTAAAAGAAAGAAGTTGTTGGTCAGCTTATCTTCTGAATTAAAAAAAACCTGTTAATTGGAAAATCAGGCATCTATATCCATATTGAAACTCAATCAAAATTGCACTGTGCCTAAAGATAACAGCTGGACTGACTAAAATGTCTGTTCTGACTATATTAAGATGTGGGCATCCCCATGCAGTATTAGGTAGGTGAAAATAAGGCATGAAATAAACATTAGACATCGACTCTTAAGCTCTCTGTCAAGCATACACCAAGGCTTCTAACCACAGAGTTCAACTGAAGGTAACTATCTGTCAAATGTAATCTGTGAAAGTGAATATGCTTAAGCTGATGCTATGAATCAACCAAAATTGCTTTGGTCTTATTGACATTCAATTGCAAGAAGTTGCGGCTCATCCAGCCCAACAGACAGCCTGACAAACCAAGAGTGCTTCAGTGACAGAAAGCTTTAAATATAGATGCAACTATCATCACAATGCACATGGAACTAAACTTTATGATCCTTCATAACATCATTGGAAATTGGTTGGTCAGTCACCCAGTGGGCAAAGAGGCCATAAGACCTTGCTGTCACGCTCGACCTTCTGCAAATTTCCACAGCTAACAAATCATCACAACTCATTATGAAGGAATACAAATATGATTGACAGCTAAAGGCCACTTGAAGTTGCTGTGCTCTCGCCTGATTTCTTTTTTCTCCCTTTCTTTTTTACTTTGCTTTGTGTCAAGGCTTTACCATTTCTGATTGTTGGCTCTGTGATGTTCAACATCCTTGCTGTTTTTGCAGTCCTAGGCAAATTTTAGAAACTTCTGGGTAGTATTGGGCTGGAATGGAGATCAGATGTTCCAGTCGGGGTAACATATTTTCCAGATGCAACATTGGCCATTTCTGCACTAGACTGTTGTAGTGCTATTATTCTATTTTCAACATCCTATGGAATCCCTAAACTGCAAACCCCGGGATTCCATAGGATGTTGAAAGTGGAATAACAGCACTGTAAGAGTTTAGTGCAGAATCATAGAATCATAGAGTTGGAAGAGACCACAGGGGCCATCCAGTCCAAACCTCTGCCATACAGGAACACACATCAAAGCACTCCCAAAAGATGGCCATCCAGCCTCTACTTAAAAACCTCCAAAGAAGGAGACTCCACCACACTCTGAGGCAGCATATTCCACTGCCGGACAGCTCTGATTGTCAGAAAGTTCTTCCTGAGGTTCAGGTGAAATCTCCTTTCCTGCAGCTTGAATCTATTGCTCCTTGTCTCTGGAGCAGCGGAAAACAAGCCCTCTCCTTCTGCAATATGACATCCCTTAAAATATTTAAATGGCCATTGATAATGCCTTTGTTCTTCTCCTCTCTGTTGAACAGTGCATTTAACATCCTTGGCAATGAAAACTTACTAAAGTTAACAGTAGGCTTATTTCACTTTGCATTATACCTATATCCCACTTTGCTCTACCAGAACAAGCAGATTTGCAGGATCCCTTGACTATTATATCATCCCATACAAACGTGCCTATGTTTTCCAACCATCTTTAGAGACCATGCTCCCAGTTCTGTGGATATCAGGTTAACAGACTCAGCATTCTCTAGGAAGATTTACCTTCCATATGCTTGAACCATATGCTTCAACTGACCCAACTGGGCAGGGAAAGTACCAATTAATCCTCTGCTGTCCCACTTTTTCTGCTACTTTTATAATATCCCAGTTTCTCCCTTCTCATCCCATTTCCCCCCTTGGTCCTCATCTTCCTTTAATTGCTGCAAACTGAATTCAAAGTGAAAAAGTAGTTTGTACTCAGTTAACTCAGTGGGTAGAGTAAGGCAAAGTCTTACCCTTCAGGTAAAAGAAAGCAAACTTCTGCAGCCTCTCCTAGCTTCTCTGCCCTTCCTCATTAATAGCTTTTGCCATCTTGACCACACAAGGATGTTATTTGGCCCCATGTGTCCTAGTTTTCAACTCTGAAATACTGAAAGGTATGAAGCTCCATTTTAGTTACAGTACTAGGGGAAAAAAATAATTTAAAAAAATCATTGCCCTCAGAAACGCAATTCTTAATAGTCCAAGCCACTGTATCAAATGACAAGGAGATGAGAAATGCAGTCAAAAAATATCTGAATGACCATAAGGCCTCCAACCCTGTCTTAGTTACCTTATTACTGAAATTTTTAGTCTGCTCTCCATGTTTTTGTTGTTGCTATTTTACACATTTCTGTGAGCCTTGGGGCAAAAGAATAGGGCAAAAAAATGTAACACCCCCCCTACGAATACTACAAAATGATAGTCTCAAAGGTTTCTTATCAAAGTATCGATTGCATATAGACATACTCAATTTTAACAGTACTATAGCAGTATGTGTTCCTAGGAGAGTCTTACTTGCTCAAATAAAAAAGCTAAATATTACACATAAATACATTAAGAACACCACAGTGATCTTTTTTTTCCATCAAAAAAAAAGGCATTTTAGGAGGTCTCAAGATAATAGACAGTCAGAAGATACAGATTTGGTACAGAAAAACAGAGTGGATTGGATCCTGAACTCTTCCTTCAACTACGGCTTCTTGACAAGACCCAAACAATTATACACTCATATAAGTACCTCCTCATACACACATGCATGATCCAATTCCATACATACCAATCTCATGAGTCATGAAAAAATCTATTTTGATTCTAATAACAACAAAGTGAAGATAACTAGAAACCCTCACACAGATCAACAACATCTGAAGGACTGCACAGTTCCCAACTCTACAAAATAATTTTAGCAATAGCTATAACATGTGTATTTCTACACCATTTATCAGCTAAGTGCTCTCTAAGCAGTTTACAATGTGTTAGCTAATTGCCTCCAACAAGCTGGGTACACATTTTACCAACCTGCAGAAGGATGGAAGGCTGAGTCAACCTGGAGCCCAGCAGGATTGAACTCACAACCTTGTGGCTGCAGTACTGGTATTTAACCACTGTGCCACCACGGCTCATCAATTTTAAAAAAACTGATTTAATGAGGCTGCATCTTTAATGATCTTGTCTTCAGTGCATTCATTGTACCCCCAAGAGATATCCTTTACCCGTTCAGTGTAACTGTTGAAGGTAAGATTGAAATAGAAGTGGTTTTGCAGAAACAGTGTGCTATCCAACCACAACAAAAACAGCTCAGTGCGAGTTGCCATTTTTCACATGCTCTGTGCTAAAACAGATCTTTCTTCAGCACTGTTAGCTACTGTAGTCTTCCAGCTCCATATTAATCAATTTTTTAAAAGAGCACTCTCTGATTATCTGAAGGGAAAAGAACCCAAACATTTGAATGGTCTTTTGCATCTTCATTTGTCACCTTAGCATGCAACAGATTTAATGGCACCTGTAAGACAGGGATACAATCACTGGGTTATCTGGGAATATCTGAGTGCTGATGCCATTCTGAGGGGCAAAAAAAGACCTGAAAAAAGTACAGCAGAAAAGGGGAAAATAGAGACATGTCTCCTAACCTTTCCCTCTAAGGATTTGCCCACAACTCTGCAAAGCAATGGCAGAGACAGAAGACAGAAAAAGAAACCTCATCAGGGGATCAGAGTGACAGAACTGTCATAAAACAGAGGATCCAGGGAGGATAAAGGGGGATTGGTAAAGAATAGTGAGGGGGAAAGGCAAAAGAATAGGGTCGGGAGGAGCAAGTTATCTCTTTGCCTTTCTTTCTTTTGCCTCAGGCCCATATCGGCTTTTCCTTTTTTTGACTTAACTGGGATGAATTTTAATTGCAGCTTCTTGATGCATTTCATAGGCCGTATATTTTCCACTTGTGTGGAGTGGATTTCCCATTCATCACAGGATTGCAGGCGAAAATCCCTCGAGCATTTTAGCTTTTTCTTTCAAAGTTAGAAAAAAAAATCAATAACTTTGGGACCATTTTGGCTGTCTGTTACATACTCTCACATGTGTAACAAATCTAATGCTTATATGATTGCTTGATCCTACCTGTTCACCATATCCATATACAGATTTCAGTCTGCAATATAAACCCTTCATGCAACAATATTCAGATCATTAGTTTCACAGGGTGCTTGGAGTTGGTTTCAGAAACTGTATAAAGGGAGCAAATGCAAACTAGCTTTTGGAAATTTGCCCTTTTAAAAACTCTCAATATGTCAACTACTCACTAGCAAATCCCTTCCCCTCTTCAAATCCTCTCTTTATCCCACCAGTGATCAAAGTCCTCGACGATTTCTTTGGCTAAATAGAAACATTCAAAACATCCCAACTACTTTGTATTGCCCTCAACGTCTACACAAACTCTCTCTGTTGAATCAGTCAAAATGTTTATAGGAGCATTTCAGCCTTCTTTTCTTCTTCCTTCATTTCTTTTTCTTTCTTTTTTTTTTCTCACTTCTGCCGCAAATTCAGTAACATCCTTCACCAATATTACTACCTTTCTTCCAGCTTTATATTAGTTCTCTCCCCTCACTAAAACTCTTTCTCTATCTTGGCATTTTAAATCCCCTTTCATTTTCTTGGTTGTCTCTCTTATTCCAATAATATCTTTCTTATCCTTGAAAACATGTCACTCCAATTCAGCCGTCTTATTACATATGCTCCTAGCATTTGTCTAAAAGATATTTTAGCTTTTCTCTTTGCCCTCCTTTACTTTTCTTTCTCACTATCTCCTACAATGTTAATCCCTTCTCAACGGGAAATGGTTTTCCTTCAATCCAAGTCTTTCCTTTTGTGCACAGTGCCTCTAGTTCAACCTGAATCTCTCAAAGAACCATGTAAATTAAAAGAAAGGAAGGAACCAATGATGGGACTCGGGTGAGCACCTGAAGCAATTAACTTGATGTTGAAGAGCTAGCTCTGTATTAATATAAATTTAACCTCACAGAGTGAAATCAGAAAGAAACCAGTATGTGGTCTGACTCTGAAACTGCCTCAGCTATTCCAGGTAATCCAAGAGGTTCCTTATAAGCACCTTGCTAGAGGCTTTTAGTGCCCATCTATGCCATACAGGGGATCTTCTGAATGTAATAAGTCAAGTACATTGTTAATTGGCTAGACAAGAAGAATCTTAGAAAATCCATCCAGTTCAGCGGATTCACTGTTATTGTTCTCGCTACTAGGCATACGTCAGTTTAAAATTTAGCATTTGCTCTTTATTATTTGCTGGAAAAAACAAAAAACCCCATAGAAATGGCAGTCACCATCTAAGATCCTTAGATGCACTGCCCATAGGAAGAGTGCACTGCTCTTGAAAAGACGAACAAAGATGAGATACACTTTCTTAGATTAAACAAGAGCCACAACTTTATTAATTGTAAATTAGATATGGCACAAGCTGAAATATAATGAAATAGGTTTCTATAGAGCTCTCAGGCCATTTCCACACTACACTGTTATACTGCTATTATTCCACTTTCAACATCCTATGGAATCCTGAGGTTTGCAGTTCAGGGAGGGGCATTTCGAATTCTCAACCAGAGTGCTCTTTGGCCTCAGTAAAGCACAAACCCCAGAATTCCACAGGCTGTTGAAAGTGGAATAATAGCACTATAACAGTGTAGTGCGGAAATGGCTTCAGTCCCAGTGGAGCCCAAGTGCAATTATGTATATCCCACAATGGAAAATTTGTCTCCACAGTTCACATTCTGAGTGACTTCACCCTGCTTTGGAGGCTCAAAGCGATCACCATTTCTACTCCTTACACAGCCTATACAACAAGGATGTGCAGATGGAGGCCTCATTGGATCTGTCACCTACATACTTGCACAGAGTCATAGGCTCCAAGATTTGGCTACATGACTGGCTCCAAAGGAGTTCTGATCCCTAAATTCTCCTTACATCCCTTGAAGTTATGCCTGATGTGAACTGTTTCTCTTTATCCTACATTGACTCTGGAAACTGTGATCCATTTTAAAAAGTATTCAAGACATAGCTGTGCTATCCTACATTACTATACAAAGGAATCTTGCAGCATCCTTGAAAGAAAGAAGTCTAGTGCAGACTTTTATAGAGTTGCCTACTTCATCAGTTGCATCTGTTGCTTCAGTTACATCTGATGAAACAGACTGAATCTATGAAGTCTTATGGTACACATTTCTTTCTCCCAGTTAGTTTCAAAGGTGCTACAGGATTCCTTTTTATTCTTTTTAAAAAGGAGAGGGAACACGTTCTTGTTGCACTACATTTCCCATCAATGCTATGCAATATAGCCTATGATTAGGGATGATAGGAGCTGTAATCCAACAACATTTGAAGGGCTAAATATTTCCCATTCATGATTCTCCAGTTCATCTGGATTAAAATGCACCCATAGCCAAATAATAAAGTAACACTGCAATATGAGAGTGCCAAACTGTTGGTTGTCATGGCCAATTTGATCAAACGAGGAGGAGGGAAACTTTCAAATAATCACACATTGGGAAGTAAATAGCATGTTAACCAAAAGTGCTCCTTATAGCCTTACAAAGCTAGTCAACATTCATGTTCTCATTGGATGCCCTAGAGAAAGTAGAGAACAGGATAATGTCATAATCTTTATCATTTTCTGTCTATTCTGCAAGCAATATTCACAAGGCTGTGCTTCATCCATTCACAATGCAGGGGAGAAGTAAGGAAGTGGAATATGGAGCTCTAATAAATCATGACAATGCTTATTACTACCACCAGCCAGAAGAATCCCCCCACACCTTCAGAAAATGTAAGGTAGATAGAAATATATATATAGCTACTGTTGTTGTGTGCCTTCAAGTCATTTCTGGCTTATGGAGACCCTAAAGCTAACCTATCATGGGGTTTTCTGGGCTAAGAGTATGTGACACACCCAGTGGGTTTCCATGGCCAAGCGGGGAATCAAATCCTGGTCTCCAGGGTCACAGCCCAATGTTCAAACCGGTACATCATGCTGGCTCTCTGTATATAGCTATAGATAAAAGCAAAGGTATAGATCCTTCTCTTCTATTGCTTTTACTCAAAGAAGCTAATTCTCATTAAAAAGGCATCAAGAACAAACAAATCACTAACAAAACCTCACTACTAGATATATAAAACATAACAGGAAGCATAAGCACAGATTTAAGTAGAACTTATTTTTGAAGTTTTGATTGGGATTGAGCTTTAATGAGAGATTCTCAGCCAGCTAAAATTCAACCATCAGGTTTTAATGAGAAATACAAACAATATTGCAAAGAAGTGTTTCTGTTTGAACTGCTAGATGAAGTAGGAACATCATCAAAGGAAAAGAAAGAAATATCCACCCTCAACTTGACTGTTTTCTTCAGTTTCTCAGATACTCTGTGTTAATGTGTCACAAATTCTGAAAGCTTCATTTCCACCTCTTTCCTTGCAAGACCAAAATGTTCCACCAGTTCCCTTGACTCTTGGGAAAATGACCTCATCATTCCTTCTCTTGGCATAAAAGTTCCAGAACTATATTTCTGAATGCTTGTGCTATACTACTGAGCAAAAGGAATTACATGCTAATAATAGAAATTAAAAAAACTTTAACAATATACATTTGGATGGTCTCAAATAAAGCAACATTTCCAAAATTTTCAATAGCGTGACCACATGCAGAAAAGCAGAGTACATCTGTACCTTTCATAGTTGTGTACCATGGCCTGACAATAACATAAAAGTGTCTTAGAGCAAACCAACCCTGAATTCAGACTAGAAACCAAAATGACTAAAATGAGGCTGTTGTACTTTGGACACATCGTGAGACAATATGACCCACTGGAAAAGACTATGGCCCTTTCCGCACAAGGCTGATACCTCTCAGTAGCGTCATATTGTCGTTTTTACATCTGCACATTAAACCAGTTTGACATTATTCTGTCCTCCATGGTTCCACACAAGTTGAGGTCTTAGCGCAGTTAACATCAACATTAAACCGATGTATTGTAAAAACGGAAAAACTCTGATGTAAACCACCCAAACTGTTTCTGCTGCATTTTTTCCTATGTGCAGAAGTGTTACATCAATTCATACCACTTGTGCTAAAACATAGCAACAGTTTCTACAACTTTTTTTAAAAAAATTGACCAATCAGTGGCAGCAGGGTGAAGTGAAGGAGGGGAATAGGAGTTCCATGAGAATTGACGATGGGGAAGCTACAAATGATTTTCTCCGCTTTACTTTGATAGAAACTGGAGGGTGTGCAGATAGGAATCGGGGTAAATCAGAGTAAAAAACACTGCTAATGACACGTGGTGAAACGCTCCTCCACTCTAGTGCGGAAATGACCTATAATACTCAGTAAAGTGGAAGGCAGCAGGGAAAAAAGACCACATTACAGATGGATTGTCTCAATAAAGAAGCTACCTCACTGAGACTGCAATAAGTGAGCATGGTTGTTCAGAATTCTTGGAGGTGAATCAAAATAAATCAAAACCAAGTTGATGACAAATAACAAGCAGAATTTGGCAGGTGCAGCTCTTATTGTTACTTCAAGCAGTCTGCGCTTGCCGCAATCCCTACATTTAAAACAAATATGAAGAGTAGCAAAGCCTTAACAATAAGCCATAATCAAGAGATCTTCATCATTGCATCTGAAAACCAATCATGAACAATTGCTTCCTTGCTACATCATGGCTGTATTTTCCCCCTTAATTACAAAAGAAAACTAGATTCCAACTCTAAGGATCTCTATTACAATATCAAAAGAGACAAGAATTTGTCAAGCTTCCTTTTAAAACTGAAGCAACAACATCAAAAAGATTTACCAAAATTAATTTAAACAAAAAAGCATGGAATTCGTCTGATGAAATCTCCTACTATGCATTTCACTCCCAACCCTTTCCGCCTGTTCAAAATTACAGTTCTTCTACTGATTTGGGGTTCTAGCCCTCCACCCTCTGAACTGTATGTAATCATGTAAATTAGCAGAAAAATATATATGTCAAATGAGGTATTGTTATTGAACAAAATCTTTGTTCTTTATCAATGCAAAGAATAAGAAACTACTTGCAGAGATAAGAGAGCTTAGCATTAAGAAGCACATACTGATTAATCCATAGCGCACTAGTGAAGTAGAAATACTTTTAATCATATGAGTAAGGACACATCCACATGGGATTCCCCCATCTCACCCCATATTTCAGATGTCCTCAATCATTTAAACCACATAGCATCCATGTTAGTCTCATTTCAGTACACTGGCAGTTTGTATGACAGTCCAGGATAGCTGCTGAACCTCCCATAACAGTGAAAAATGGCAAAGTCTATACAGCAAAACAATCAAATGTCCACATAATTTCTTTGGGTTTGGTAACACTTCCACCATGCTTGTGCATTAAAAAACATATTACAATTCCTGGGAAATTCTCTCTAGAAACATGCACACTGATTCCATCTCCTCCATTTCCAGTCTTAGTATATTAGAAAGAGTTCTACTCATTTTCACTTGATTTGAGAAGAAATCCTATGCACTGGATGTAGGTGGACAACTTCTGTTTCCATATCATGTCTGTGCACAGCTTTAACTTTTTTTTTAACAAGATATTAACCCCTTTGGTTCTTTTTCTTCAAGTGTATACTTCAGTGCACATCTTCTAGATCGCACAAACTACCTGAAAGAATTTCCATCAGTGACTAAATCAATATTAATTCAGGTTACTCATGTATAATCTATGTTATTAAGCCTTTTTGAAATATGCCCACACTTTTCAACTGTGAACAGTTTTTTTTTTTTTTCAGATTTATGTACAGTGATCAACATGAGGATTCCAGCATAATAAATTGCATCTGCCATTGGGCTTAAATCTGTTTCTTCTCACATCTCTAATTGGGAGACTGTTTCACCTGGCCTCCCAGTCATGCATGTGGCACAAAGACATGGGACTGGTGTATGTGGATACATGGCGGAGGGGGATCAACACGCATGAAACCATTCCACTGCACAATTTCAGCCATTACACACACAGATGAATGTCCAGAAAGAATTATGCAGGCAATCATTTTACAACTGTATCTGATTTGTGGTAAAGTCCTTGACATAGAATAAGATTATCAAAATGGCCAAGCTACCTAAGGTGATAGAACATGCTTAGAGGTGGTCTAGAAAGCTCTGTGGGCTCTCTTTGTCATTATGAAGAGAATTATGCCTTAAGAAGAATCTGGCATGAACTGTTCCAGCACTTTTTCATGTGTAGTTCTAGCAGGGGGAAAGCTATCATTCCTTCTCATAAAGAGTCAGTGGAAGCTTATGAGGATAATTAGGCAAAACTGGCAGTCACCACCAGAAACCTTCTCACTATTACCTTCAAATAGTCAGAGGTTAGCATGGAGGGGTGGGGTGCCAGAATGAACAGGATTTAAACATATGGTGGTCTCAGCATGAGATCAGACTACTGATGTGTTATCCTGATTTCTGGGGGTCCTGGAAGGGACACCTCAATGTGCTCAAAATAAAGGGGAATGGGAATTAGCTGGAGCACTAGTTAGCAATGTGAGAGGCAGGGCAATGTAGCGAGATCTTGAACCCTATGTCTACGGGGTCAGGCCGAGTCAAGGAGCAAACAGAAGTAAATAATAATAGTTGTTTTATTGATGTACAGTCAAACACATGTATGCAACACACTCACACAGAGAACTATTGAAATAAAGGTAGGAGTTGGATAGAGGGATTTTAAGAGGAGCTTTTGTATGGGGAATACTACACCTGTCCTGAAGCCCGGGTAGTCTGAAGACGAAGTTCATGGAAGTAAGGATTCTCAGCATGATGAGCTGAGGGGAAGGCTCGCTGGACGAAGCGACAGCAAGGCAGGATGGAAGCCCAGAGCGATCCAATGCGATGCTCAAAGTCAGGGGTTCTTATAGGGGAAAATGTGGCCTCAGGCTAGTCCGTTCCTGGGGATAACAATGAGTTTTGGGCTGGAGACAAAGCCTCCGAAAGGTCAATACTTTAGATGATTGAATTATGGCAGAGTTGTCAATAGAGTAGCCAGTATGCAAACGGGGAGTGCTTGAGAGTTTTATAGTCCGCTCATCAAGCTGTCTGCTCGGGGCAGGGGATCTTTTGTAAGTAGTGTACATACATAATGTGGTACTTGCCTTGAGGTCTCCTAAAGCGGCAGTCTGGCTATTTCCAGCCTGCCTGGATTTGTTTGGAATGTTTCGGCTATTATCGGCCATGCCTGTATACGTGCTTGTCCGGGGGCTTCGCAAGCACGTGGAGAGGAATGGGTAAAGAAGGCCAAATTATTGATATCAAATGATATCTAATATACCACAAGCTTGGGCTAGAAACTGCGATAACAGATGTCTTATGGGTGACTATCCAACCAGAGCTGAATCTACATGAGCAAAATAATGCAACCTTACTCCACCCTCAATCCTGTTGGAACACGTGAAATTCTTCTTGTTCCAACATGAAAACACTTCTTTTTAATGCTGTGGGCTTTAAGACAATTTTAAATACCTTCCAGTTTACTCTGCTGTTTATTGGGGAGAAGCATTTAAAAAAAAAAGATGTGTGGTTTGACCTTCAAATTGGAATTGGGGTGGAATCAGGGGTAGGGGGGAGAGATGGTTGGAGCAGGTTGGTGACCAATTGGTGGATGAGCAGTAGGAAATTAGTGGATGTTTGCCTTCTAGGCTCCTGCTCACTTCTGAAGGTCTGGAAGGGTCAACACCATTTCCTCCCCTTTTTTTGCTCCTTTGCACTCCATACATATGTGAAGCTTTCAATCTTTGATCTTTGAATATTTGCTCACCTTCAGATGGCCTTTTGAGTAAGGTGAGGTGGGTCTCTTGGAGTAATCACTAGAAAAAACTTGACTGGAAGTAAGCACTATTGAATTCAGTAAGACTTATGATTGAATATACAATTTATACAATTGCACACTATGTAAGCTTATATGCCCACTTTCCTGGGAGTTAAAGTTTTAAAATGAGGCAGCAAATTAAAGGGAGTGGAGGCAACACATGTGAGGGCCAAGGTAACTACCCAGATATGCACTTAATCCAATGGGCTTGCAGATGGGCAATCAGACTGATGGAAAACAAAGAAAAATGATTTGATTATGTGCATGCATGTGGGATCGACTCCCCCAGTCTCTGTGGTCTTGTGACTGGAGATAAACCAATACAGGGAAGATGTGCATACAGTAGCCACACCTCCTTGCATTGATATGGCTACATAATGGTGAGGTCCCATGTGGATTTCCAAACTGATTTCAGTTCAGATTAAAACAGATGTGTGTGGCAGTAAAGGGGCCAAACCAGAACAGGATAATATGCAGTGAAGCTTGGATACAGCCTTTATCTTGGCCACGTCTGCACTGCACTGTTATAGTGCTATTATTCTACTTTCAACATCTCATGGAATTCTGGGGTTTGTAGTTTACTGAGGCCAAAGAGCTCTCTGGCTGAGAATTCTACATTCCCCTCACTAAACTGCAAATCTCTGGATTTCATAGGATGTTGAAAGTGGAATAATAGCACTGTAACAGTGTAGTGTGAAACTGGCTATGGATTCAGCAGAGGAGATACCTAAAAGTAATTGGGAATAACCCATCCCTTTCTATTTCATTGCTAGAGAAATCAGCAGTCTCCTCCATAGTCTCTTCCTACTATACTGCCTCAGAGGTGGAAACTGAGAACACATAAAATTTTGCCTGATCAACTTCAGTTAATTATCAGGAGATAGGTTTGTAGATTTTTTAAAAAAACTTATTGATTTGGGAAAGAAATATGGAAATTCTGAAGTTCTTTGCTGTAGCCGATACTGCTGCTTAAAATGGGAGTTCACTGTCTATATAGGGATTACAATCCTACAAAAATGTGTGTTAGCTTTTGAGAACTCCAGATCTTTTTATCATACAGGAAGATATACACAAAAGGTGAGAGAAAGGGACATTAAAAAAAATAATAACGATGTGGAAGTCATCTTATCTGCATCACATCCACTGAGAGAGTTTTCTTTCACATTTGAGTTTTTCTAATCTTACATTCATTCAGTTATGAAGAAATTTGCAGATTTTGACAGCTTCTTATCAAATAATGAACTAAATGAAATTCTCATTCATCGCTAGTATTGATTAACAGAAGGGGGGGGAATTAACTTGAGGCTGAAGTTATGTTGCTTGCATTATGTCTTTAGAGGTAGGTAATGGAGGAAAAAAAGATCTGAGAACTCTAAAAGACAGGACTGGAAAAGTCTGAAATTTTAAAAATCCAAATGTAGAGAAAACAAAATTAACAGACTCATCAATCTAGGCAGAGGGCTTGAGTGTTGAGTGTTCTTATTGTTGTTGCTGCTGTGTACCTTCAAGTCATTTTGACTTATGGGAATGCTAAGCTGAACCATCATGACTTTTTCTTTGCAAGATTTGTTCAGAGGAAGTTTGTCTTTCCTTCCTCTGAGGCTGAGAGAGTGTGACTCATCCCAAGGACACCCAGTGAGTTTCAAAGGCTGATTAGGAATTCAAACTCCTGTCTCCAGAGTCACAGTCTAACATTCAAACCACTACACCTCACTGGCTCTGCTTACCTCTTAAAAGTGTAGGTTTCAATCTGTGTACTTCAGGGGTGCTTTAGGTAGTGTGTGAGAGGTGTCATCTCTTTTTAATGACAGGCTCATCTTTAACAGTGACGTGGCAAGCAGGTACAATATGATTGTCTTTATAATGGAAATATTTCTGCTGAAATATTTGTCAGGTGCAGATGAGTGAGAATTTTGATCCTTTTTAAAAATAAGGTTGCAACAGAAATTCACACATTTCTTCATAAATGGGATGGAGACCATATGAGATTTGAAAAATCAGGTAATTTGTTCATCAATAGTTGATTGATATGATCATTCCTGATTGCTCTCGCCATCACTGGGAGGCTGCCCAGCTCCCAGGCTCTTCAGCCACTACTGTAAATTAGCCTTAACAAGATATCCCTGAAAGGTGGTTTTAATTTTGTCCTGTTGCATACTACTCTCATGTTTACATCTTTGTATTGCATTTTATTGTAATCTCATTATATATTGTTTGCATGTCCCCTTGACATTATATAATATAAACCGTTCATAAATACTCAAACAGTATTTTTTTCATTTTCTCTGTTTCTGAGAATACAGTTCATCCATCTTGGGGAGAATCATTTGATCCAAGCTCAAGGGAATTTATGAAGATCAGATGAGGGGAAAATCTTATTCTATATGCCAAAATGTCCCTTAATAATAATTTAGAATGTGTAGGGATTTTGTTGAGAATCTTGGTAGTTTAACTAGCATAACAGTCCACCCAGCCCTGCATGAAGCCATTTTTTTCACAGAATAAATTAATAATTATGTGATCATGGGGAGAAGCAAATATAGTGGTGATACCCAAAGAAGACAGAGATAAAAGAGAAGTTAAAAATTACAGACCAATCTCTCTTTTGAATGTAGACTATAAAATTTGGGCGATGATATTGGCAAAGCGATTGAGACACGCAATACGGGACAAAATACAGGAAGGACAAACAGGTTTTCTCCCAGGTAGACAAATGAAGAATAATATCAGAACTTTACTGAATGTAATCGAGTATTGTGATAAAAACCTGGGAAAGAAGATAGCTATTGTATCATTGGATGCAGAAAAAGCTTTTGATAATGTTTCCTGGGGTTTTATGCATTATACTTTAAAAGACTATGGCCTGGGAGAAACATTTTGTAAATGGATGAAGATGATATACCACGACCAATCAGCGAAGTTAATAATAAATGGAGATAAAATGTAAAGTTTTGAAATAAAGAAGGGGGTATGACAAAGGTGCACACTATCACCATTATTATTCATAGTAGTACTAGAGATATGACTGATAGTAATAAATGAAGATTCACAGGTAAAAGGTTTAAAAATAAAGAAGAAGGAAATAAAATATAAAGCTTTTGCTGATGATGTAATCATATTTTTGAAGGAACCACAAGAATCTATATGGAGGTTGATGGAAATTTTGCAAAAATATGGACAAATGGCAGGACATAAGATAAATAGAGAAAAGAAAAAGATGATGACTTTAAATACAATAAAAAAAGGACAAGTGGATTTGGAAAAGAGATCTGGATATCAAATTACCACAAAAAAAAAATTAGGAATAATAATAACAAATAAAAATCAAGAGCTATTTGACAATAACTATTTGAAGACATGGAAGAAGATCCAAAGTAAAATGGAAAAAAAGATGCATATGAATTTGTCTCTCCTAGGAAGGATAAATGCTTTCAAAATGTCATTACTACCTAAGCTAATGTTTCTCTTCCAAAATTTACCAATAATAGGAAGAGAAAAGATCTTTAAAGAATGGGAAAAAGAGTTACGGAAATTTATCTGGCAGGGAAAGAAACCAAGAATAAGATTTAAAACATTATAACATGCAAAGGAGAGAGGACGTTTTGAGGTGCCATCATTGAAAATCTATTATCAAGCATGCTGTTTAGAAATAATAAAAGACTGGGTTCAAGTGGAGAATACAACAAGAAAAGAAGACGAAGGAATAAATAATAGATTTGGTTGGCACAGATACTTATGTTATGACAAAGCAATTGTAAATAATGACTTTAACAATCATTGTATCCGAAAGACTTTATTGAAAGTGTGGTTACAAATAAAGTATAAATTTTATAGAAGACTTCCAATCTGGACCTCACCTTAAGAAGCTTTTAATATTGCTCCAACAAAACAAGGGAATTTACTGACGTATCAAGAGCTGCTGAAATGGGATGGAGACAAGTTAAGAATGCGTACAGAAGAGGAATTAAAAGAGTCGGGGCACAAATTTAACTAGTTTCCATGGAGACAATTAAAAGAGAGATTCAAGATGGATCAGAAACGATATGGGTTTGAAAAAAACGAAAATGAATTAGATGTATTGATGAAAGGGGATCAGAAAAAGAGAATCTCTAAATTTTATAAAATATTGTTGCAAAGAGAAATGGAACCAGAGACTGTTAAAGACAATATGGTCAGATGGGCTCAAAATATTAGACACCCAGTTGAGCTGGATACATGTGTGAGGGCATGGAAATCAGATGTAAAATTCACACCAAGTTTAAATTTAGGAGAAAATTTCTATAAAATGTTACATAGGTGGTATATGACACCTGTAAGGTTGAAAAAAATAACAAAAAATGGAAATGGAAAATGTTGGAAATATGATGAAAAAGAGGTGTCCTTTTTTCATATGTGATGGACCTGTAAGGTAGCAAGAAAGTTCTGGAAAGAAATACATGAGGAAATTCAAAGAATGTACAGTTTAAATTTTGAAATGAAGCCAGAATTTTATCTGTTAAATATGTTAGGGCAACAAAGAGAAATAAGATTTCATCAAAAGACATTGTTATATGTAATAACTGTTGCAAGATTAACATATGCACAATATTGGAAAAAAATAAATTATACTGATATAAAAGAATGGAAATTGAAAGTTCTGGATATGGTAGAGATAGAAAAATTAACTTTTTCACTTAAAAATAAGCCAATCCAGAACTTTCAAAGGGAATGGCAAGAAGTTTTGAATTGGATAAAAGAATAAGAAAAGGAAGGGATAAAGAAAGATTGTTGATAATGTGGGTAATGTAAACTAATGATGTTATAGAAAAAGCATAAGTAGTAATGTAACAATGTTAAAAGTAACAGAGTAATATTTGTTAAGCAGAAACAATGTATGTATGGAATGTAAACACAGACTCAACTGGAAAAAAGATGCTTAGAAGCGGGGAGGGGGGGTTTTATTCTTTTTTAAAAAACTTTAATAAAAATATACATTAAAAAAAATAATTACGTGATCATTCTTACACTACTTTTATGCATTTTTTTTAAAAAAAGACCAAGTAGCTATATAAAATGAAAAGAAAAATACAGCTAGTCTGAACAGCTACTTGAAATCCTGTAATTAAATTTTCAGTACCAGCTCTAAACAATCCTACTAAATCTATGATGTGTCAATTAATTTGCCTTGATTCTTTGACCATGTCCCAAAGCATTCAGCCTATATACCAATAATAAAAATGTACAATACTGGCCTGAATTGATTTCTTCTATTGCTCTTCTGTTGGACAACAGGTGCATTTGCCACCCTTAAACAGGAGATCTAAGTTCCAATTCTGACATCTCCAAGTAGGGCTGGAAACACTTTGGCCTGCAATTTTGGAAAAAATACTAGACTGTGTAGAGTCAATATTCAGTAGTTCCTGTCCCGTAACTAAAGCCAACTAGATCTTGTCTTATCCTATGGGGCAGTAAAGAACATGTATTTCCTCTCTTTACACGGCAGTGGTGTATATATTTAATGAGGCTCATCTCCAAGCTAAACATATCTGGTTCTTTCAACCTTCTTTCACAGGAAAAGTAGTAGTCCCACTCAATTCTGATTTGATTAGACCTCATCTAGAATACAGTTCAAGAAAGATACCAACAAGCTGGAATATGTCCAGAGAGCAACCAAAATGATCAAAGGTCTGGGAGCTGGGTATTTTGAGCTTCTAGAAGGCAAGACTGAGAGGTGACATGATAGCTATCATTAAATATCTAAAGGGATGCCATGCAGAAGATGGAATGAGCTTGTTTTCTGGTGCTCTAGAGGCTAGAACATCGATTCAAATTACATGAGATTGTGCCTAAACATTACAAAGAACTTTTTTACTGTACGAGCTGTTAAATCACAGAACAGACTCCATGGTGGACTCTCCATCTGGTGATCTTTAGCCAGAGATTGGATGGACTTCTTTTAGGAGTACTGTTATTGTGTATTCCTGTCTGGCAGGGAGTTGAATTAAATGGCCCTTGTGGTCCCTTCCAACTCTAAGATTCTATAATTCTAGGACCTGTCTTTCACACTGCTGATCCTGTTCACTTTTCCCTCCAAATCCATTTCTTAACTTTCCTACTCCATTGTTGATTTTTTTTTTTAAAAAAAACAACATTCTTTTTCAATTGTGCCACCCCGTCTCTCCCTCTGCCATTGTCAACCCTCACCCCACCTCAGACTCCAAACATATTTTGAAGGAAACAAGAGGAAGGGGAGGACAGAAGAAAAAGGAATGAAGGACATGTTTCATGCATTTTTATTCCCATCTTACATCAAAGATCTGCAGAAGCACCTTCTCTCTTGAGCACATTCCCAAATGGTATGTGGACTGCATGGTGCTCAAAAATGCATTTCATATTCCCTCAAATTTATCCATGCTGGATCATCTCAATTTGTTTTGTTTGAAATGGCCTTTTCATTATAAGTATTGCTCCAGGGTTTACATAGTCATTTGATTATAAAATGTTCTATGCCCAATCATTATTCCTGATTGGCTACACATATGCAAAGGTACTGTGACCACACTTGAAGAATTAACCCATTGAAACTAAAGAAATGTTTGATCCTGGTACTGGATTTTCAAAATATAAATAGTTATTAGTAGGGATGGACCAATTGAATCCTCGAATCCTTGGCAGGAATTCGAGATTCGGGAATCCAAATCGCTGTGCCAAAATAGGCAAACCGAATCTTTCAAATCCACCACCCAAACAGTTTGTTGGAGCCCGAGACACCTGAAAACTTGGGAGACCAAGATGCCTGAAAACTTGGGAGACTAGACACACAAGGGGAGATGGCAAGTAGGTGAATTTTTCCCTTGGAGTAATAATGACCCTTGCTAACAATTTCAGAAATTACATCTGGGGTTATATTCTAAGATATTTAAATTGAAAATTTAACATTTAAGTTCGGCACTTGACTGGAAACTACAAGCTTGAGATTTCAAGGACAGCTGAAACATTCCTTTGCATAGCTCCCTTGCAAAGCTCTTTCAGGCACAATTCTGGGGTTTGTAGTTTTACAAGGTGTCACAGCCTTCTCTGCAAAGTGTGCTGGTGCATCATCAAACTACAAACCCCATGATGCCAGAAGGAGCTATGCAAAGAAAAGCCAGTTTTGACCTGGATTATCTCTGTACTGTAGTATGTGGCCCTGTTTACACAGGCAGGAAAATGTGGGATTAATCCACATTTTCCTGCCTGTGCAGAAAGGGCCTTCATGTCATTTTCCATCTGAGGAGATCCTGAGGCAAAACTAGGACAATTATCCTGGCCAGATTACTTCAGAGGGAGGTTTGCCTTTGCATAGGCTTTTGCTAAGACTGAAAGAGTGTGTCTTGCCCAAGATTATCCTTCTTTCCCTTGCTTTTTAAACCTTTTTTAAAAACAGGATTCGAAAGATTTAAGATTCGTGAGATTCGTGCATTCCCAGAACCTTCCATGGATTCGGATCTGGATTTGGATTTGGAAAATTCTGGATTCATGCCATCCCTAGTTATTAGGTGAAACTTCAAAGTAATTAGTTCAGTGATTGTTTTATTTGCCTCTTAACACTATATGTAGACAAAGTATTTCACATTTCAATTTTCCTTCCACAAAACATGAACAGCATGGATTTTGACTCCGTTAAGTACCCCTGTATATTTTTCACATTTTGTGTTTTACGGTTTGTCACTATTTCTCAGGGACCCTCACTCAATATTGTATAGGTCTTGACTGCTTTTCTGC
The DNA here is from genome assembly GCA_030412105.1 of Cyclura pinguis. NCBI lineage: Eukaryota > Metazoa > Chordata > Lepidosauria > Squamata > Iguanidae > Cyclura > Cyclura pinguis. Next base: position 40,777,229 of record CM059599.1, read on the forward strand.
CACCTGTCAAATGTACACATGGTAATGGGACTGGAATAGCATGTGCTGACAAAGGTACAGCAATACTTTGTTCAAAGTAAATGGGCTGGGTCCTTCTTACTATCTTGCAGTCAGTTGTAATTCCATTGAAACAAGTTACCACAGCATTTCAAATGGTTTTCTGCCAACATAGCACACTCTAAAATGACTGAGAAAACCTCAGGACTGCTTGTAACTGATCCCTGCCAAATCCCCAACACAATGTACCTTCTGATTTTAACTTGTGCAAAAGCTCTGTATGATACAAATATACCTTATCTCATAGCCATGCACATTGGAAGTGGCATGAGTTGGCTCATGGTAGCTAGGAACCACAATGTGTTGTGTGTGGCACTGCCTTTGAAAATGTCCAGGAATTTCCTTTGCATCAGTATTTTGTTGTGAAATTGCAAGATGGGAAGAGATATCAGGAAGAGGTAATCTGAAAAAAATCATACCAGTATCTCTCCATCTTCACTGGCTCTCAGTCTGTTACTGGGCTCACTTTAAAGTACTGGTTTTGACTTTACAGTATGTGTGGGCAAAGACAGACTTCCTAAGGCTTTTTTAAACTTGGCTCTCGATCTCTTCAAACTTCACAGATTGATCTTTCTTGAACAAAGGCTATGCAAACTAGCAGCTACTGATTATAGGTATGCAAAAGTTGCTACCTCTAATAGAAAGAGCTTTGGAGATATACATCCCCTGTCTAGAGGCTGTGATGCCCAGAAATAAAGTGGTTGCTGTGTTATTGCTAACTGCCATCACATCAACCTTGTGTTATGGTGCCCCCAAGACTGAGAGACATCTAAGTCATTCTATTATCAACAGCCCTGCTCAGGTCTTGCAGATTCAGGGCCTTCCTTGGTTGAGTCTATCCATCTGTAATGTGGTCTTCCTCTGTTCCTGCTGTGTTCTATCTTACCAAGCATCAACGTCTTTTCTAATGAGTCATGTCTTCTCATGATATATCCAAACTACAGCAGTTTCAGTTTAGTTATCTTAGTTTCCAGGGAGAGTTCAGGCTTGATTTTCTCTAAGACCCATTTATTTGTCTTTTTGGCAGTCCAGGATATCCAAAGAACTCTTTCCGCAACACCACATTTCAAATGAGTTGATTTTCTTCCTATCAGCTTTCTTCTCTGTCCAGCTTTCACAATTTGACATAGAAATTGGAAATACGATGTCATAGACAATCCTAACTTTAGTATTCAATTATATATCTTGATACTTAGGCATCTTGTCTAGTTTCTTTATAGCTGCCCTACCAAGTCTTAGTCTTCTTCTGGCTTCTTGACTGCAGGCTCCAGTCTGATTAATGACTGAGCCAAGGTATGGAAAATCTTGAACTATGTCATCATTTACTTTGATGTTGTTTAAATTAGCTGTAGTCATTATTTCTGTTTTCTTAATGTTCAGCTCTCATCTCAACCTGTCTTTGCATGTTTTCCTTCCTTCCTTGACTTCTTTGTATAAGGGCCTATTGTTCACTCCACCTCTGCTGTGCAAGACTTGGTGCTTTGGGATATCACCCCTCCCTTGAAATTCTTCCCTCTTAATTAATTAATTGAATTAATGCTAGAAAATTGGGAAAAAAGTTGGAGAGATACTCAAAAATTTACTTTGGTGCAGACTCTGAAGGAAAACTACTTAAAAATTTTCTATAGGTGGTATTTGGACCCAGATAAACTAAGTAAAATATATAAGACAATGACAAAATACTGTTGGAAATGTGAAGAAGAAAATGGGACATTTTACCACATGTGGTGGATGTGTCCGGAAACAAGGAAATACTGGGAAAAAATTCATAAAAGTATGATGGAAATCCTACAAATAACCATTCCAATGTCACCAGAGATATTTCTATTAAATATGAATCATCAAACAGATAAAGTTTACAATAAACACAAAGATACAATATTATACATGGTGACAACAGCCAGAATAACATTTGCAAAACATTGGAAAAGAATACCTGAATTGGAGGAATGGTTGAATAAAATCAGAGAATTGGTAACTTATGATGCTTTAACACAATTAATAAGAAGAGGAAAGAATAATAATAAAATAAGAGAAATGGAAACAGTGAAAAAATTCATAGATAGTAATTGGACAAGACTATGTGAAGGAGAAGAAGAAGAATGTAAAGATAAGTAAAGACAGAAGTTTAGCAAAATAGATTAAACAAATCAAAAAGATATCAATATTCTGGCAAGTACATATAGGAGATAAAAGAAAAAGAAACCTCAGATAGCCAACCAAGAACAAATAGGAAGTTAATTGGAGAAGAAAAGAATTGGAATAGGATTAGAGTAATAACTTTAAAATATATTTGGCTGATATTAGACACTATATAATAAGATAAAAATAAGAATTTTGAAATATTAACAAACATGACAAAAATAGTATAGGAAATAAATGTGAAAAAGGAAAGTAAGAACTTAGGAATGTATGGATTTAATGATTTATACAGAGATATGTTACTTTACATTATACAAAGGAGGATTTTATTTATTGTAAATGTTGATATGTCTTATGAACGTATGCTTGTAAGGATGAAATTTATAATAATAATAATAATAATAATAATAATAATAATAATAATAATAAAGAAATTCTTCCCTCTTCCTCCAACATAATGCTGGAGAGTAAGCCCCCCCCCCCCCCGCCAGGCCTTTTATCTGGTTTGAGAAGGGTTTTTTTTTTATTCCGTGTCTTGTGTGTTCATACTGTATTTACCATTAGTGTTGAATTTTCAGTAGTGTAACTTCCTGTTTTGAGGCACCTTCAGCATTTGTTATAGTATGGGCTATAACAGAGGTGGGAACGTTATGGCACTCCAGGCGTTGCTGGACTACAGTTCCCAGCATTCCTGCCCACTGGCTATATTGGCTAGAGTTGATAGGACTAGAAGTTCAGAAACAAACATAGTAGTACACACACTGGTAATGTTAAGATTTGACTTCTGAAATGTGGGTGCATTTCCAAGTACCTCCAGATGCTGCACTTGCTACTTTCATCATTCCTCACTGTTAGCTAGGCTGACTATGGTTTATATATAGGCTGAAGATATCCTCAGAATGCATTTTGCAAACTTCTCAGTTAGATCATTTTAAAATTAAATAAATAATACTCAGAGTCATGCTCTGTAACTCCAAATGACAGCTCAGATAGATGTGACAGCCAGGAGTGTTGCTTGGCTGTTACATTATCTGTGTCCCTTCCTAAAGGTGGAGGACCTAAAGACGATAGCACACATGCTGCTAACCTAATGGTTGGATTTCTGCAAAGTGCTGTAACTTGGAACTCTGTATCAAGTTTAGAAATGTCAATTAGTTCAAAACATGGCAGCCCAATTGGTTATTGGTACATTTAGGGGCGGTCATATTATAGCAGCATTAAAATCATTCCACTGGCTGCCAGTTAGCTTCTGAGCAAAGTACAAAGTGTTGGTTATCACCTTTACAGTCCCTATATGGTTTGGATCCAGATTACTTATAGGATTGCCTTGTCCCATAAAATGTGTCCCATATATACAGGTCTTCTGAGGAACATTAATTTCACTAAGCCAGGATTAAGTGGGCAATTTTCACTGAGAGGAGTTTTTCTTCATCCACCTCCAGACTGTGGAATGACCTACTAGAAGAGATTCAACTGCTGGATACACTGTTTGAATTTAAAACAGCTCTAAAAACCAGTCTCTCCCAGAGGTCCCACCCAGATGCTTTTTAAGTTATGAATTACAAAGCATGAATTGGCAGTTTTTAATATGTATTGCTTTTATATGCTTTTTAAACAGTTGTTATTTTAAAAGAACTGGTGTTATATGTTTCTCAGTAATGTTGATGTATTTTGATCTGTTGCTATTACTTGCTTTGATCCATAGGAAGAGGTGGGTAGGAAATAAATATTATTATTAATCTTATTATTAATATGTGGAAGGCTTGACTATAGCCTGTCTGCCTAAAGGTGCACCACTTGCTTTACATAATGAAAAAAAAAGAAATGGGTCTAGTAATGGCTCTGTTTCACATCAGTCCAGATGGAAGGTTTTTATGGCATACATAATTATGGCCAGGCTATCATAGACTACAGAGGGTCACAGCAAGGAAATCAGCTGTGGCTGGAGGTAGACACTCAGCCTCTGTAGCCACTTGGACCTTCAGTGACAAAGCTGAATCTAGAGCTATTTCCAAGTAACAAAGATGTAACCTAGGCCCTTTTCACATGTGTGTGGGGGGAAACGGGTGAAAACATGCTAAAATGGAGCTTACCCGCAGCCGGGTAAGTCCATCGCCACGCAGAGCAGTGAGAGCTCGCTGCTCCACAGTCCTCCGGCGTCCCAGATGGCAGCTTCCGGTTGGTGGAGGCTCTCCACCAACCGGAGAAGCTTGCCAGCCGGAAGCCCGCCCCCGGCAGATCTGCAGGCATGCACTTACGCGTGCCTGCAAATCCACTTTGGAGCCGGGCGACGGAGCGGCACGGGGCTGCGCGCTCTGTGCTTTTTTAAAAACCTCGAAAAAGAGGTTTTTAAAAAACACGCAGCCCGGCTAGTTCCGGCCGCTCCTGAGTGGATTCTGGTGTGGAACTACAAAAAGCAGTCCACGCCAGTCCACTCTACGGTGTAGCAGACCTCAGTGACAGGTCGCTCTGCACCATTTCAGAAGCCCGATATGGAAATGGCCCTAGTTAATTTCAGTGAGACCTGATCCCATGTGCACGTGTACAGAATTATAACCTCAGCTCCAATATAAGTACCTGGAAAATTGTGGGGGGGGGGGGAGAGGGTTGAGAAATGATAAAAAGCTGGAGACCAAAGTGATGTGTAACTAAGTAGATGTCTTGACTATAGCCTGTCTATCTAGAGATGCGGCACTTGCTTTACATTGTCTTGCACTCTTATAATATAAGTAAAAATATGTCCATTTAAGACTGTCATTTTCTTGGCATTAACTGTAAAATATAGAGTAACTAAAAACATTTGAGGACTTTTTAAAAATGGATTTCACCAATTCACAAATGGAAGAGGACAAGTTTTGTCTTGATTGTCAAACAGTTGTGATGTAAAGCGGTTTCATTAAATCATAAGCACTTTAACCTTTTCTTGAAAGAACTGGAAGATTTAAAGATTTATAAAGAAATTTTGCCTAAACTAGGAAGTGGCTCACATTTGACATGTACTGACATTATAATGCTGATTTCAACAGGCACTCTAAGAGCATTTCACTCCCAGGAGAGTAATTCAGTTCTGGTTACCTCTCTGCATTTTGAATTTAAGCTTTCGGACTTGGCTTTTAATGTGCTGCTATCTGCCAGACCATGGCAAAGTTACGCAAATATGATCCAGCAAAATAAAGACTTTTTAAAAAATGCTATTTAATAATTGCAGATACTGAATTTGAAATAAACATTCCAAACTGCAGATTCAGCAGACCACCCAACTCCATCCCAGTTTTTGAAGAGATGGAGAGAGGAGCATACATTTGTATTCCAACAGGCATTTGAAAACTGCTGGCTTTATATTCAAGAGGCTTTCTATTTTTGTGCATCCTATTTTATTTTGTACTTTTAATTTAATGTTTTTAATAGTTTTAATTCTATAGGCTGTTTGAAAAAGAAGTGAAATGACATGTAGATAAAAATGTTCAAAAATTAAGATGAAAAGATTATTCATGTATACTGTAAGCTGCCTCGAGTTGCAGTTTTTTGGGGGGAAGGTGGGGTATAAATAAAATGATTGATTGGCAAATTTCTTTAAAATTTAAGAAAAAAAATGTAAGAAACCTTAAAAGAAATATTTCAAGAAATCTTAAAAATTTAGGCCTACATCACCTATTTGGTTAACATGTATAACTAAATAGTATCTCCTGGCCTGACCCTCACCTCCAGCCCATCTTAAGGACCAGCGGCAGGATCAGGAAAAGGAGGTCTATTCAACTTCCCATATTTCCACATCTCTCCTGGTAGTGAGCAAGGCTGAGATCAGGAATTGTGGTAGGAATCCTGCCTCTGATTGTTTCTTTGTCGTAACTCACCTTCTGGAGTCAGAAGATTCAGATACAGACTCAGAGTGCCAAGAATGACAGGAACATACAACTTCTGCGTCAAATGTGCTGCGGGCTGAGGGAGAATGGGGCCTTACTCCCCGGCAGGAACTTGAAAATACAGCACAGCCATTTCCCAAGTGTAGGAGGCATAACAAGGAATTACTTTACTTCCAGAGGCTTTTAAGTAGGAAGTGCTGACTAATTAAAGCACCTGGTACCTTGAGAAACCTGGCTATAAATTCATCAGCAGTTTGCTGAAGGCTTTGTTGCTTACAACTGTCTATCTTAGTGCCTATCAGTATTCCTTGGCATTTCATGTTCTCTGGACTGACTACTATTTATGACTCTGTTTTAGTCCTTGCTGGCTTTGGTTATTTAGACCACTGACTTGCTGTGTGACTTCTGGATCATCTGACTACCACTCTCTTGCTTCTCCCTTCATCCTGCTGTATAACATGTGACTGACCTGGATCGGCTTGACTATCCAACAGTTCTTGCATTCCAGCCACCTACTTCCTGGGACACTTGTTGATGGAAGAATAGGACATTCTTGCTGGTGGGAAGAGGGTGGAAACATAATCCTCCCACACCCTGATCACCACCTGAGCATATCTCCAGTTCTTGGTGCAGCTACAACTTGCTAAAGTAGGTTTGGGAGGGCATTTATGATTGTGGCAATAATGCCACAATTGTAACTTCATGGTGTTAGTGAATACAAAGCAGTTAGAGATCCATAAATCTTGGTTACAAATCCCTAACTGCAATATAGAATACCAGCCTTAAACTTCCTTTTTTACTTAAATATTTAATCTTTCATTTATTCATTTAGAGGGGAAAATAATGCCAACTGTGAGGAAGCATATTAGGAAAAGTATGTTGCAATCTTAATCCTACAGAATACCCATGGGCAGCAGGTATGTCCTCAGCTATTACATTGAACATAGTTACCTGGTTACCTCACCTATTACACTGGACATAGCTGAATCAGTTACATTCTTGGAATTCTCTGGGTTCAAAAGGGCCATAGTCTAGCACACAATGAAACTTGTGTTTATAGCATACACTATGGTCCTTTCCACATGTGTGGGGGGGGAACGGGCGAAAACGCCCCAAAATGGAGCTTACCGGCAGCCGGGTAAGTCCGTCGCTACGCTGAGCAATGCGAGCTCGCTGCTCCGCAGTCCTCCGGCATCGCAAATGGCGGCTTCCGGTTGGTGGAGGCTGTCCACCAACCGGAGAACCTCGTCAGCTGGAAGCCTGCCCCCGGCAGATCTGCAGGCATGCACTTGCGTGCACCTGCAAATCCGCTTCGGAGCCGGGCGATGGAGCGGCATGGGGCTGCACGCTCCGTGCTTTTTAAAAACCTCGAAAAAGAGATTTTTAAAGAACACGCAGCGCGGCTAGTTCCGGCCGCTCCTGAGTGGATTCTGGTGTGGAACTACAAAAAGTAGTCCACGCCAGTCCACTCTAGGGTGTAGAAGACCTCCGTGAAAGGTCGCTCTGCACCATTTCAGAAGCCCAGTATGGAAATGGCCTATCTTTGCATGGCATCTGCACAGATAGCAACAAAGATTATGACAATCCTGTGTACTATTATGAACTACTATGAAGTAGTGCATAGTAAATTGAGCCAGTCCAATAGGACTTACTCACTCAAGATGTTAGGTATTGATTGATTATGGGTTGTATTCAGTGGTAGCTGCCCACAGTCACCCCATCTTTTTCCAAATCTCTTCTGAGTAGTTGTGGGACATATGGACCCCAAGTAAAATTGGGTGTATGTTGGGGAAGGAGAGCACAAGGAAGTCCTACACTGTAAAGAGAAACTCAGTCAATTGATGTTGGATATCAGGTTATGTGATACTTAATTGTCTTAGATTTTCTTTCTTTTTTAAAAATAAGACAATTTGTAACTTGCTATCATAAAAGATAGGGATTATACATAAAATGGAAAAGGCATATATTTTACCTAATTGATACTGGCTATTTTCAATTGCCTGTGCCCAGGTCATGGAATTTCATTCCAAGGAAAGATAGGCCGGCTGCATTTGTATTATTCTTCTACCAGCAGATAAAGACTTTTTTGTTCAGGTGGGCTTTTGGCAACTATCTTATGAGGAAAGAGAGGCACTTTTAAAAACAACTGATGTGCATTTCAATTGATTGAAATTGTGACAAAGTCTGACCAATGATTCCAGAGGCCACTATTGTGGGGATGACATTCTGGTGTTACCTCACTGGTAAACCCTATCCCAGGGTCTACAATTTTGATATTAAATATGATTCAACATGCCAGAGAGGTCACCTGGATAAGCACGTAGGCAGCAACAGTTGAACGATTGAAAACCAGGTCCGGCCAGTAAAATCTCCCTTCACATAGCCCCAGGAGACCTCAAGCTGTGCAAGCCCACGGTAGATAAAGGGTCCTCAGCTTCTGAGAAGCCAACTTGAGGGGATTAGAGTGTTTTCCCCAAGTTAAGCACCGATAACAGTAAAATGATATCAAGCAAGGACCATCTACATAAATTCACATCACAACCCAATGCAACGAAAGATCCTGAAACTTTGGCTACACCTCGTAGTCCCATCATGCAAAGTGACTTGCCATTGTGGAGCTTCTTTTCTGTTGCAACATCCATTGTTCTCCCTGGGAGAGGATTTGCCCTCAGGGTACATTTTCCCCTACAAATAGTCCTAGTTTTTGAGAGTTTCTTTGGATAACTCGTGGTCGTACCAGTAGACCGTTTCAGTTGAGTAATCCCCTCAGACCTCTCTGTGCTGAGCTCTGCTTCATTCGCTGTTTTTCGCTGACCAAGGACTTCAGGAAAAGGTGCAGTATCACCCCAGCTACAATCCCTTCAATACTTCCCCTACCCAGTTTCCACTTTTTGCTTCTTAATAGGTCTTGAGTGAGTGTGTGAGTGATTGCGTTGATGTGTGAGACTTTCATTCAATAAAATCATTTATTGGACATCTTTGGTTGGTTTTTGTCTTGGCCTGACCCTGTAAAAACTGGGTACAAAGACCCCGCTAGGTTACCCTGCCTCTCGCATTGGTATTGCTTGTACTCTATCAAGTTTCCATTCCCTATCACGTGGAGCACATTAAGGTGTCCCCTACGAGACCACAGAAATCAGAGTAACACTGGGAAGTCCTTGCATGCAGAAAGCAATTGCAGCTGCTGTTGAATGTTGGTGGCAACCATGGTGGCAAATTTGGCAGGCACCAGCCAAATTCAGTGGTGGCAGCCAGAACAATTGACTCAGGGGCCCAATGCATATATAATCAATACAGTTTGGAAAAATGTAAGCATGGTACAGAATTCAAAAGCATATTCGGGTGTTACTGGATACAGTAAGGCTGCACATTTAGCATTGACCCCACAGTCACATGCTGCTTTGAGTCCCATTCATTAGAGAAAGGTGAGATATGAAAAAGAGTTTGAGTATGATTTGTAAGAAATTAATTAAAAATGCAGCATCCTGAACCAGCGTTGCAACATCCTGTGCAGCATTAGTACAATGATCTGTGGCAGTAGTTATTCCATATTTCACACGGAATTAGTGCAAGTACATTCCCTCTTTTCGTTTATTGTTAGCCTGAAAGCTTTGTAATATGGCAAGTGGTACACTTAACCAAATCTGGATGAAGAAACATCTCAGTGCCTGCTCTTTGTTATGCATGCTTGCGTGATGTAGAGGTTACTGGTGGTTCTTCTATAGAGAAGTAAAATTATTTTGTTTTGAATTCCCGTGTGTTGATCAAACTTGTTTCCTCATCTAAGACTTACCTTTGGAATAGTTACATCTATTATTGTCTTCCTTCAATATACCATTATATTTTAATTTGAACTCTTGATCATTTTTATATTTGTTGAGACTCACACAATTCTTTAGCAAAATGATGTTGGCATTTTATTTCACTCACCTGCACACTAAGATGATTCCATTCCTTCACAAGAATTCTCCCCAGTGTCATTACCTTTATCGGTGGCTGCAACCCATTTACAGTGCGGTAATAAAACACGGTCTCTTTCTCAGAGATTGTAAGCTTGAACACAGTCTGCCCATCAACAGCTTTCTCCACCACACACCTTTGGAAACAATAAAAAAGAAAAACCGAAGGTCAGCTTCTAGAAAACTAGCTGTGTTGTATCATACAGCAAAAGGAGGAACAGAGAGGAGTGACCTGACCACTTTGGGAGCAAATATTTATAAAATTGGACTGGAATTCTACTAGGGATAAAGAAATAAGGACCATTTTCAGCCTTGGGGGTTTACCTGCACTGGGCAAGCTTCCATCACTGATAAAGGGAGGTCTGGTTTACACCACGAGTGTTGCATTGATAGTCTATGCACCAGTATCAATTATATTCTGTGCCAGAGTAACTGCTTTTTATTCTACAGAAAAGAAAAGAAATCCAAAGTCCATCTTGCCTCTTCCAATTCTATGACTAGCAGTTGAATTTTACTTCAGAACTCGTTGCAGAATAAAATTTTCTACTACTCCTCAGAGCAGCAGGCAAAATTGGTGGGGAGCAAGGTAAGTCATATGTTGCACACTCCACTTTGTTTTCCAACAACTTCCTGTCCCCTACCATCAGCTACTTGACCTAACTGTCCCACTCTACTTAGTGGGAGGCTCAGGTTTTGCCACTGAGTTCCTATGAATTCATGTCAAGTGAGCGTATACTCAATTATATCCCTAGATGCTCTATAACTGAGGTACATTGTTAATAAACATAGACACCAGGGATAAGAAGCATTTTCAAGGGGTTACATGCAGTGCCAGGTGTGGATGTGCACACTCACATGTTAAGAAACAGGGCAGAAGTGATTTAAAGCTCCATTCCCTGCCCACTAAGATTAAGGGAAGGCATAACATGAAGAATATCAGATCATTGATAATTTCTAATATTTGATGTCTGCTTGTTCAAGATAAGTGTTGCGGGGGGGGGTAAGTGTACTGGGATGATCCTCTGCTACAATGCAGATCGGTGTGGAGTCTTTGTTAGCATCATGGCCAAACATTAACAGAAAGAGTTCCTTTGTATTAGTGACATTGTTTGACAACTGTTTTTGCATTAGCTGGGCAGTCTGGGGCTAGGAAAGATTTGAAGGCCGGGAATGGATGAAGGAAATGGAAGTTCTTCTGTTGCAGTTCTCTTGGTTGTTGGGAGGAAGATGGGCCATGCTTGTACACTTTGACAATTTCCTTTGTTTGCTTTTGCACTATATAACCCTTGGGAGTCCTTCTTTCATTGGCCTCAGCCTGGAGCAGGTGTGCCAGAGTCTAGATGCTCATGTGGCTGATGATGGGGAACTTGATCACTGGCTGGGGATAGTATGGGTAGAAGTAGTTGTTTAGGGGGACAGTTCTATCATTGGCTCTGAGGAAAAGGCTGCACCGTATCAGCAAAAGGGCTGGGACGCTTTGCTGTTTTATACCATCTGTTGCACCATCTACCACCAGTAAAATGTACACTGTGGCAATATCATGTATCAATGTTCAACATCAAATGAACTCTTGGGGAAGCCTGGAACTACACTGAGTTCTGGAACAGAACAGTAAGCAACCCAAAGGCCGAGGTACCCTCTGAAGCAGGTTTTCAGTTCCAGAGAGGCCCCTCAAAACTCCAAACGTAGTGAGAACATCACATTAGATTTAAGCTACTGTATCTTTACGATTATTAGCGCAAAACACATAGCTATGTGCCGCAGGATTGCTTGGACTTGGTGGATAGAGAGACTTGGGAGGATAGAGAGACCTTGCTACTGTAAAAGAACACAAGGAGACAGAGGAGCTAAGTACAGACTGGTGTTTCCTCACTAGTACTTATCAAACTAGTTTTCTTTCTGGATCCTGTTACATTCTACCCTACTCCTACAACTATATAAATATGCTTTTTATAACCAGAGGCTTCAGTAGCACTCTGTACTGCATCTGAAGAAGTGGGTTTATATCCGTGAAAGCTCATGCTAAAATAAAAACCAGTGTTTCATCGCTGTTAGCAGTGCTAGCAGCAGTAAGGGAATGGTAATCTTTGCCCCAAAAGCAATGGTGATGGGAATAATATCATCCCTGGTGTTTCCTGGTGCAGTTGGCTGCTTCCTGCTGTAATAAGCAGGAGGAAAACAATTATCTGTTTCCTTGATCCCCGCTAATGGCTGATCAGTTGGGCAGTGTGTAACAGTGGATGGGGCACCCCAAGACTCCATGAGCCACATATGTATCCAAGAACCACAGACATCCTACAGGTTGCTCACATGTAATATATACAGTACTGATAAATATTTTTTTTTTTAATCAGTGCAACATTTGGAAGCACAATTATAAAACAGGCATGCTGCTGCATGCCTTGAAGTTGTTTCTGACTTACGATGAACCTATCACAGGGATTTCTGGGGCTGAGAGTGTGTGATGCACCCAACGTCACCAAGTGGGTTTCCATGGCTGAGTAAGGAGTCAGACCCTTGTCTCCAGGATCATAGTCCTGAGGTCAAACCATTAAACCACGCTGGCTCTCATATTTATAATAGATTCTTATAATGCAAAGGTAAGGGACACTATATAGCAAAAGATACTTTAAAGTTAACTGTAACACAGTTCTAAGCTGTCCTTTCCAGTGAGATATAGTCATGACAATAACCACTGATAGGTTTGTCCCTAACTTGCTTTTAATCAGATAAGATAAATGGTGTTAGCCCATTACTCTCTTTCAGTAATGATTTCGATCCCATCAGTGTTTGTCAACAGAATTTTCAAGGAAAACATGCAGGCTGCAACTTTACTGAAAAATGCATTTCTTAACACACTGCCAATTCTGTTTGCATGTAAACATGTTAGTTTTTCGTTAACAAATATTTATCAGAAGACACAGCCAAGTAGGAAAATATTTAGGAACTGGATTTACCCAGTTCCTGGATAAACAATAATTGGATAATCCAGGGTTTATTAATTTCGCTTATCTAAAAACAAATACCCCACATGTGGACCCCCACAGGTGTCATGACTTTAACAAGGCAAGTGACCTTGATGGGTAGCACTTTAAAATCCAGAAAGTTTTTTTTTGCTCCCAAATGTGTGGTTTACAACTTATTTATCACTAGTTGAAGGTATGCTGTATTTTAAATACCATAATTATATCTGCTCCTATTAAAAAGAGCATTTTATTTTCTGGCGTAAGCATGGCATCTCTTCTGGAAGTTACTCCTCCTAGCTCTTTTTTGGATTTGGAAATATGTATAAACATTTTAAGTTGTCCTGCCAGCAAAATACAGTGGGATACAGAAAGGGAAGTCTGAAAGAAGACCTTCCAGGACAAACAAAGACAATAAGCATTATTATACTTTTAAAATCTACATTCAGATATTTATCAGTGGAAGAGTGCATTCTCCTGTTATATTTGTATCACTTTTCTTAAATTATTATAAGTATCCCAAGGAGGTTGAACTGACTCCACAACAGAGAAGGGACCAGATCTAACTCCCACTGGTTTTATGTCAGCAAAAAAGATGTGGTGTTCCTTATGGCAGATCCAGGGCTAGAGTTCTGAGATACGTTGGTGTGACCCTTCTCTCCCAAGCTTCCGAGAGAGAAATCTTCAGACAACAGCGCTGCCTTGATTTTAAAAAGCCCGTGTGCTCTCACCCTCCACTCTGCATGCTGCTTTGGAATGGCTGCTGTAGAATTTCCAGGGGCTGTCTAGCAATTCAAGAAACACTACAGAAAAGTTTTCCCCTACAGGCATCAGTGGCTGAATTCAGTTCCCACACATGCTTGTTTATAAGGCTGAAAGGAGAATCTGGGAAATCCAGTCATGAATCACCTACATCAGTGCTTCTTAAACTATCTGATGTGAGGAACTAGCAATTTTTTTTTTCACAATGTGCCAAAAACCAGTATCATGTTTATGGCCATTGACTACAACTCTTTCTTGTTTTCTTTCCTGGAAACTCACTAGGGACCTGCAACAGATGACCTGTAGGCCATCATTAGTCCAGGGACTAACACTTTGAGTAGCATTGCCCTACCTCAAACAGAAGTGAGCAGAGCTCAGCAGGAGAACATCTGCTTAGCACAGGGAAGGCTCTAGTTTGGAGCTTCACCATTTCCAGCTGAAAAGAATAACTAACTAGTGATCTCCAATCAGATCACCAGTGCTGCCATACACGACATCTTGAAAAAAAAGTTACTTTTTGAACTATAAATCCCCAAAGCCACCATGGGATTCTTTTCCAGGCTCTGCTAGAAGTCAAGGAGAAACACAGACTCTCCTAGTCTTTTTCCTCTACAGGATGGACAAACAGGCCTAGCTGAGAAAGTGGGCCTCATATGTTCTGGCATGGCAGAAGAGATGTTATTTTCACCTTTAGCCATCTTCCCCTATTTTTACCCCTAGCCATCTTCCATTCCTTACCCTAAAAAGTCAAAAATACATTTCAGTTTCTTTTCTTGGTTTGAGGCTGTTAACAGAATCTTTGTTAACAGAAAGCCTGATAAAACTGTCTTTCTCCTTCAGCTGTGCTTAGGCTCTTAATTTTTTTCTCTTTAATCTTGACCTCTTCTTTCTCCACAAAGTTCTATGACCTTTTGATCTGTAATATTATGTCCTTATGAGAGAGGTAGACAGAGATGAAACTGGCAGTGTTTTCTGTTGATCATATTTGGAAACAGGTTCTGCCGTGGTAGATCATCATATTTTAGTGAGTCTATAGAGGAATTCAAATGTATGCTTGAGAAATAACTCTGAAAACATTTCCATCTTTCAAGGAGTTTTGTGATGCTGAATATTACTTGAGATACTGAGGCCCTTTCTGCAGCTTACCTGTTTTCGGTGCTGAGGTGCGGGGATCGTGCGAGCAGCCTCTAGTGAGAGGCTCTCGCGTCCCAGTTCCTTCAGCTCCACAGCTGCCACCTGCTCACGTGAGAGTCCCTCCTCTTCCTTCTGCAGTGCAGCCTGGGAGTTTCCCAGGCTGCTCTGGGGCAAGAAGTGCAAGCGCCACAACTCCAGAGCTCTGCACACACAGCAAGTGCGTGCGGGGCCTCAGAGCAATGCTCGATTGTGCACCATTTTTGGCTCACAGCCAAAAATGAAAAAGTGCGCGATCAGCACCTGCCAGACCCTGGAGCGTCGCGCGATTGCACGTGCATCATGTGGATCGCTCCTCGCAGTCGTGCGATGCTCGAGGGGCCTTTTCACATGGCAAATGCCATACAAAAAGGGCCTTAGAGTCTTTACTATTAATTACTGTTGCAAATATTTGTTGTAATAAAAATTGTGGGAGAGACTGGCCATAGTTATGGAGGGTGAATGCTAATGATGCTCAGTTGTATTTTTCCACCAGTCTAGGACAGCTACTCTTAGTGCTGATAAGTATCTAACAACCATGGTTCAATTACAAAACAGAAACACAATCCAGATGAAGTTGAAGGGATTAGTTTTGTGGGGTCCAGTAGGTTAGATGGAAAAGTAAAAATGGAAGAAGTTGACTCACTCTATTGATAGCACTGAACTTGAAACCCTATGACATTCTCTCTTACATTTATTGGACTCTCCTACATTTATTGATAAGGAGGGATTTGTTCCAAAATCTTAATCTGGTATCATGCTAACTATAGTAAAGATGTAGTCCAGATCTTTCATTGTGGAAGATTCTACTTTCTCTGTCCTGACTCACAGCTCAGAGATACAAGATAATTTGTGTGTTATTTGTATTGAATAGACACGGCCTGTCTCTAAATGAATGCTATGTATTCCTTATACTTCCCAAACGTTCTATCACTATCTGTGTACCCTACAACAATCTGCAAAATTTATTACCTCAGCTTCTACTCCAGAGGGGAATCAGTTTTCAGAGATGGTAGTTATAGTAGTTTTACCTGTTTTCATGGGAACAGCACGGTTAACAAGGGAGGGAAGGGAAGTGTGTTAAATGTTCTCAACTCAATGTGGACATAAAATATTGACTTAAATGTTAAGCAATATGTTCTTTTGTCTACTGTATGGATAGAAATTATGTGACCCTCTAGATTTGTTGCATTGGAACTCCCAACAGCCCTCTCTGGTATAGTCAACGACGAAGAATGCTGGAAAATAATATATAATATCATTTTCTGTGCTGAAAATGTTCTTGCCTGCACATAAAATGCTGTAGTTGGGAACTTATTCTGCACAAACTTCACACATGGCATTTTTGCAGTATTTGTGCAGGAAAAAACATTTTTTGCACAGAAAAAAATGCATGTATAACAATAATATTATACACAGAATATATTATACATAATAAATATAATATTATTTATTATGCATAATATATTCTCTATATATTCTGTATATACAAAAATGAATATTATTGTGCATGCAGAAATGCTATTCTCCGTACTAAAAAATACATGCAAATTTCACAGAAAATAAATCCCCAAAAGAAGCATTTTCTCCAAAGGAAACAGTATTTTCTGAACAGAACATCATATTTATATACATAAATATTACTTTCTGAAAAGAAAACAACATTTCCTTTGAGAGCTGTGATCCTCCACTTATATTTTGTAAAAAGCTGTGCACAGGGATGGAGCTATAATTTAAATGTGGAACTACCATAAACAATGAGTACCATGCTGAAATGTCATTGAAATTATTTGCCATTGGCTCTTCCACTGTGTAAACAGAACATCTAACAGTGACACTCGTGCTATCTTCTGAGAAAAAAGGTTGTCCTGGCAGAATTGTGTGGATCAGTTGTGCTCTTATCTTGACATCAGCTATGTTCACGGCAAACGGAGTGAAACATATAACACTGTATACAGAAAAGAAATATTGCTCATGAGGAAATGCATAACATGCTAGGTACCAGACATGTGGTTCCTCTAGTGTCCATCTGTTTTGCCCCATGCCATATACACCTAACATTTCAAGAAAAACTTCGTCCATGTGATTGCATCTGACAAGCAACAGAGCAAGACTTGCATTACCTTGTTGCACCTAAAAAGTAACAGCCTGTGTATTTGAAAATAAAATGTGTAATGAAAATTAGGGTTCTCAGGTGTCTCACTTTACACAGGATGTATTTGGAGGGTTGAAGTCTGGTCTTCTATAGGGCTGTACTGGATGGCACCAAATCCTTATATGTCTCGATGTGCCCAGAGCAAGTCCCAGTTGTGTTTCCAACATGCCAGCCCATGATTATTTGGTACACAGCAATCAGGCTTTGAATACCGAATGCCACAGGCCCAGCTGCTGGAATCATGGCTTTTCCCCCCTTGCCAGCCAGGCAGTGCACTCTAAATCCCATGCTTTTCTGTATGGTGTAAGTGGGAACAGCAGACATCAGCTGCACTCACAATAGATCAACCTTGTAGCATTTAGTTGTTTAATTAAACAATAAGCAAAACCTGCTGAAATCCCCTCTTTGACTCAACCACTAAAGGTACAGGAATGCTCTTTAGTTTTTACTCAGGCAATCCTAGTGTTCCAGAAAACTTGAGGTGGGTCTTAGGGTCTTTCCACATGACATTGTTGTAGTGCTATTATTCCACTTTCAACATCCTATGGAAACCGGGATTTTGCAGTTTAGGGAGGGGCATTTAGAAGTCTCAGACAGAGGGCCCTTTGGCCTCACTAAACTACAAACCCCAAAATTCCACAGGATGTTGAAAGTGGAATAATAGCACTATAACAGTGTAGGGTGGAAATGGGCTTACAAAAAGCTGTCACGTGTACTGGCCCATCTTGATCTAGATGGAAACAGAGAGCACTGTCCTGCATTGCTGTGTGAACAACTGGCAACCCTGTGGAAATTATAATAGCGAACTCCTTTCTATTTGCTTAGACACATCATGTGGCTCTTCCTATTCAGAATGCAGGTTGGAAAAGCAAACTCCTTACACGTAAAATAACCGAGGGAAAAAAAAGAGAGAGAGAGAGAGAGAAAGTAGGCAAGAATACAGCTTCTGGTATGTTAGCTTTCCACGTGAAGAAGATTCAAAGCTCAGCAAAATTACTTTTTAGACTACAGCTTCCAGAATCCCCAAGTATTTGTCCAAAAAGTAATGGCCAAAATTCTCTATGGCAGTTATGAATGTGTAACCTAGAGTGATGCATTTATGACTGTTATGTATTCACAGTCCTTGTGTAGATCCTGGTTTAGGGATGACGTAGGGACTGTGAAAGTCTCCCCAGTCCCTGGGGCTGCCATGATCAATGGGAATATGTTCCCTCATTGATCAAGAAGTAGCAGATAGACATTCCCACCCCTCTCCTTCCTATCACAATGGATATTGCTCATGGGAATGGGGCAGGGGGAAAGGCAGTCAGCTGATTCCTGAGTGACAGGGGAGTAGGCCCCCATTGATCACAGCAGGTGCTTCCCAGTATGTGGAGACTGGGGGGGAGGGAGGAATCTGGGAGGATTCACTGCTTAGCACTGTAACTACAGTGCTTACACATATGTATTTCTTGCACAAAATTCTGGTCTATGTTTTCAGACTCTGAGTTTTTTTTGCCACAAGAAAGCTATTAAACCTGCCATTCCAAAATGCAATCCAAAATAATGCAACAGAAGAAGACTGTACCAATGATATTGTGAAATTCCTATGGATTGTGCTTTGGATCAGGGTAATATCCATTTATATGCACCCAAACAGTAACTTTGTCTACTACTATAACTGATTTTACAGACTACGTAATCACCTGCCAGCTACTTACATTACACCTTCTTTCTCAGGTTTCAGCCACACAGTTAAAGTAAATGTAGTTGCAAGCTTCCGAGCATGGGGAGTAGAAAAGCAGCTCTGTAAATTATGAAAAATATAGCTTGACAAGTTACTGGATGATCCAGGGTGCAAATCCTTTTTGTCTCTTGTGATGCAGATGCCCAGGCCTTCTGTGAGAATAGAAGTATAGGAAGCAGGTGATGATCTGTATGGACATTCCTGAGTGCAAAACTGTTGGGTACACAAGTGAATACTTTCAACTGCTATCGAACTTTCACAAAATGTCCTTCGCTCTGGCAGTCCACAGGTAGCTTGGCTTGGCACAATAGAAATGTTTTTGAAAGCACCCACATTTTCAAGTCTAGGGAAATGCCCCTGTGTGTTGACCAAAGGCAAGGATGGATAATAAGCCATGATGAATGTTTCAATGGCATGAAACAGGAAACCACAGTGCAAGGGGAGAGCCAGGCAAATCATGTTTACAGGAAGGTCTCCTCTTGATAAGGCATTCCTAAATAAATAATGACAAGAGCATCAGTGACAATGCCCTTGAGTAGCCTGGTTTAAATATGATGTAGCATTTCATCTTAATTTGATATCCTGGGGGTGCTGAACATTTCATCACCAATGGCACATGACTGGGGACTAGTAATACCTGAAATCAAACACAAAATACAATATGTAAGCAATATGGATGGTAAAATCTGACATTTTCCTCCATGTTCAATTTTTCAAATATGTTATTTACAAATTTTAGTAAATTCTTCAGAAATGAAACAAAAATTCTCAGCCATACAAATGGGCCAAATTCAATAAGTGCAGCTATTCCTAGTATGGAAAGGACTCTCTTATACTTGCCTACTGTGTATGCACTCAAGATGAAGAGCCTTTCTGAAAAAAATGAGGTTGCAACCCCATGTTAGTCACTAACATGACTTAATTAACAGGGACTCAAACCAGACTTTGAAGAGTTAAGCACTCAGAACCCTGGACCCGAAAGAACAAATCTGTCCATTTAGATTTCTCTTCCATTCAGTTCCCCCATCTAATGATTTTCAACCTGAACATGAAGAGATCTGTGAATTTTGAAAAATTCATATAAAACAAACAAACAAACAAACTGAATGAAATGTTCTCTCAGTCCTAGTAAGGGAAATGGGTACTTTGTACAAAATCATATATGTATGGTCAGACTGACCTAAATCTGTTAGCAGTGGGGTCACATCAATTATTACCGTAAACCTGGTTAAAAAACAATAAATTATCTGTAATGGCAAATGCGTGAGACTATTTCTTGTCTGAATTTGCTGACAATAACCCTACATACTATTTAAGCAAAACAGACACAGTATACAAGGAAAAATTAAAATCACAAAGTCATTTTGACATGTAAGTACATGTGAAACATGAGGTATAAGATGGAGAATATTTTAAAAAGTGATCTTGGCACAAGTCACTAGTACTTCAGATTCTGCCATATGTGTAAACCCTTGAATGACAGCCACAATGGTTTAACCACACAGAACTACAGCTTAACAGATCTGTATTGGAAGTGTGCGGATCCTAAGGACACGCAATGTCAATAACTGTATTCATGTCATGGCAAGCAAAACACTTAACATGCCAAATAATTTGAACATAACATTTAGATACATATAGACATGACATATTTAAAAAAAAAACACCCAGAGGTTTAATATACATATATACAGACAGACAAGTTTAAGTTTGCAAAGCACTTTGAGTCTTACCCCGATTGTCCATTTCATGCAGCTCCTTTTAGCTCTCAGCAAAGCTGATTAAAAACATATCACCATCTGTCTCACATGACCCTTTTCCTAGCAAGTGTCTTTACTATTTCTGACACTATAGCTAGATAATATGGCTTATATATATATATAGGTAAGACTAGTACTCTATAATTGTAATTGACAGAAAAAGTTGAGTTGTTATTTCTTGCATTTCAAAGAGGCGGCTACTCAAACCTTTGGTTTGACAGTTGGCTCAAATGGCAGGCATGCTAGTTCTGGTTGCCTGGCAACAGTGGAGTTACCCCCAGTAATTCTTCGTAAACAGGCCTTGGCAGGAGGCGCAGTCGAAGGGACACTCGCACTCCCAGGTAAAGTCTCTCAGACAGTAAGCACTTTAAGTGGGATGCTCGCAAACTGTCTGCTCTTCTCAGGCTTGCATCAAGGGCGAAGCGGGCTGAAGCACTCAGCACACCAATGTGCATATTTAATGCTAAAGCAGCCATGCCACAGAATATAGCCTCAACACCAATTGAAGTGGAAGGGGGTGTTGGGTTGTTTCCCGTTCCCTTTCTCTCCTTCTTTCTAACACCTTTTGTGTGCAAGCAGTGGGCAGGCGGGAGAGAAAGCAAAGAGTCAGCAAGCGCTGCCATTGTTGCTCAAATTCAAAGCATAAAATATTTAAGACAGCCAGGGGCAACAAATTGGTTCTTTCTCCCTTCCTTTGTCTTCAGGGGTTTTTCTGTTCCCCCTACTTCACCTGCTGCTTCAGCGTGGAATCTTTATATTTGTCAAAATGGCAGACAAAGCTTCTTTTTCCACTATTGGGGGGAACTGCTTAAGCAATTAGCACACAATATTTTTCCCTCCCTCTTTGGGGAGAAAAAAAAATAGCCAAGTATATAAGGTTTCCCTGCCTCGTGGATTTTTGAGGGATCAGAATATCAGAATGGTAGGGTTTTTATCCACAGCTTGGAAAAGTGACCATTCTGACTAGGGATTTCTAAAAATGGCACATGCTCCAAGTTAACTTTTTTAGGCCTTTATTTTACCTTCCTCACTTACTAGGTGAGAGGTACTTCTGAAACAATCCCTCATCTCCTGGAGATTTAAGGGGAGTTCTAGAATTCAGTTTCTATAGCATTCTGCCAGAGATATGAGTAAAAACCCTTCCATAAGGTATGCAGCTCAACTGTATGGTCTTCTGGATTAGTTCAGTTTCCCAGCTGAATCCTCTGCAGTCAGGAAGAACTTGTTTACACTGTGCATAACATTTGGAATTTGCTCCTATAACATGTAATGATAGATACCAACTTGGATGGGTTTAAAAGGAGACTGGGAAAATTCATGGGGTATTAAGTAATTGATGGCTACTAGCCATGATATATACATTGGATGAGAACTTCCTTGGAAGCATAGCTCAGTCCATGCATTTCCACATCCTTCATGCTGCCCCACCAGCAGCTGTCAAGCTCCAGGAGTGGTTCTTGCTGCTGTTTACCGATGGGGAGAGCAGAGGAGTGGTTGAAACCATGAAGAAGCAGCTGAATTCAGCTATGGGTGTGTGTGTGAAATATAAAGAAGTTTGCCTTTACAGGTGGATGGCACCATCTTTTGCTTTTCCTAGTTGCCCAGAGCAGCCATTATCTTCATGATCTGAATTGCCATCCTTCTTCTTCTCCACGCCACAAGTAAGCAGTGGCAGCAGAAAGTCCTCCCAAGGCTTGAATATTTATGAGATAAATCATAAAGACAAGCAGATAGTTCCTTGCGCACGGTCCATGAATACATTGCCTCAGAGTGTAGTGGATTCTCCTTTTTTGGAGGTTTTTAAATGGAGGCTGGATGGCCATCTATTGGGAATGTTTTGATAGTATATTCCTGCATGGCAGGGGGTTGGACTTCATGGCTCTTGTGGTGTCTTTCAGCTTTATGATTCTATTGGACACACTGACAAGCAAGCCACATTGACACACTCACAAGTCACTAAAAGGATGCCGACTAGGGATGGGACAAATCCAGAATTTTCCGAATCTGAATCCAGATCGGAATCCATGGAAGGTTCTGGGAATCCACGAATCTCATGAATCTCAAATCTTTTGGATACTTTTTTTTAAAAAGGGTTTAAAAAGCAAGGAAAAAAAGGATAATCTTGGGCAAGACATATTCTCTCAGCCTCAGCAAAAGCCTAGGCAAAGGCAAACTTCCCTCTGAAGTAATCTGGCCAGGACAATTGTTCCAGTTTTGCCTCATGATCTCCCCAGATTGAAAATGACATGAAGGCCCTTTCTACACAGGCAGGAAAATGTGGATTAATCTTACATTTTCCTGTCTGTGTAAACAGGGCCACATACTATAGTACAGAGATAATCCAGGTCAAAACTGGCTTTTCTTTGCATAGCTCCTTCTGGCATACTGGGGTTTGTAGTTTGATGATATACCAGCACACTTTGGCAGAGAAGGCTGTGACACCTTGTAAAACTACAAACCCCAGAACTGTTTCTGAAAGAGCTCTGCAAGGGAGCTATGCAAAGGAATCTTTCAGCTGTCCTTGAAATCTCAAGAAGAATGTACCGTCCAGCCAATCAGGCCTTTGGCAGGCCCTGGAGGCACTAATTTTACAAAACAATTTTTCCTTTCTGCTACATGTGGTTTGTCATGTGGCTCATGAGAAACCATGACAGACATTTCACTTCTCATCCTATTCTAGCTATAGGTTTACAACCAAGCACTAGTCTTGTGGAAGGAGGTACACTGGCCTACATGTCCTAATCACTGGATGAGACTGTGTGACCTTACCCTCTGCCCCACTACTTCTGCTGGGCGTCAGACCCACTGACCCCAGCATTTATACATGCCATTGATTTTCAGCACAGAAAATAATGCTGAACTTAAATATTAAATGTTCAATTTAAATATATTAGAATACAGCCCCAGATGTAATTTCTGAAATTGTTAGCAAAGGCCATTATTACTCCAAGGGAAAACCTCACCTACTTGCCATCTCCCCTTGTGTATCCGGTTTCCCAGGTTTTCAGGTGTCCCGGTATCCAACAAACTATTTGGTTGGTGGATTCGAAAGATTTGGTTTGCTTATTTTAGCACAGGGATTTGGATTCATGAATCTCGAATCCTTGCCGAAGATTCAAGGATTCAAGGATTCATGGATTCGGTTGGCCCATCCCTAATGCCAACCATTATCTCCAGTATCAGAGCCAACTGCAAGTAATTGTCAAGAATCCCACTGAGAAAGTCACTGATAGGTTGGAGCACGTCCAGAGGGATGGGCAGGATGGTAAAGGGTATTGAAGTTAAGTCCTGTGAGAAACAATTGAAAAATCTAGATATGTTTAGCCCTAAGTATTGATGGCAGACATCATAATGTCTGATGGGATGTTAGGCCATCTGAAGATGACTCAGACTTGTTCTTTGATGTTCCACAGAACAGGAATAGAAACAGTCTCTGGTGGTAGGTGGCTTCCTTGTCAGCAGAGCACTGAATTCTATTGTCCACAAAGGTTTAGCTTCTTGGATGGTTTTTTAAGTTTAGACTAAAATCTGGGACACATTCACTGCTTCACTGACATTGATTTCACTAGCAGCCACTAGAAACTGCAGTGAGGCAGATTTCAGTTATACATCTGGATGAAGATTAAGATAGTTTGTTTGACAGTGAAACAGCCTGTTTTGAAGATGGTGGCTTCCTTGTCTTTGGAGCAGAACCTGTTCGGCTAATCTGGATGCTGTAGTCACATTGTTACCCCAAAGTGTGGGTGACTCAAGGGGCCCACCCATGATGCCAGTGCCTCTGTGAAACAGTGGGGGATATTAGCTCAAAGAGGAGGCCTGCGGGGTGGGTGGTGGTGGTGGAAGATAAACTTACAAATACTTTACACCTATGTCTACTGTTAGTAATACAGGGAAAACCAGCTGGAGATCCAAAAGTAAGCTTATTTGTTTTATTGGGGGAATTGAAATTATGCACACAAGATTCAAGTAGTTAAGCAATCACACAAGGCTAACTGAAGGAAAGGGGAGGAAAGTTTTGGATAGCAAGATTTTTGAGGTGAAGTGGGTGATATTTACCAATCTCGAGAACAGCAAAGAAGCAATGTAGCATAGATCCAAGGACAATACAGAGATGGGAATTGGAGTGGCACAGTGGCAACCACCAACCAGTGTACTGCTAGTTGGCTAGCCCAAAACTGGATTTTAAATACTCTTTTGCTGCCTGAAGGGCAAAAGTGTTAATGGTTCTCTGGCAGAGTAACAAATGGAGTCCAGAGGGTGGAGTCTGGAATGGACTAATGGTCTTAGTGTTAGGTGACAAAGGACTAATTTGGGAGTCCTAGTAGCTCCTTGATCACTGGACAGGCATGGAGACAAAAGGGAAGTTAGTTGGTCAGAAGAAGAGGGGTTATGACAATCAGCCATCCTGTGGGAACATCGCAGATGCCATTGTCTCTAGTGGTTGTTTTTGAAGGCTAACTGTAAGTTCATTATCATTGGAATTTCCTGGTGATTTCCTGACCGTGACCTGGCTATGTCTCGAGGTCTTTCCTGACCTGAATTTGCAATGCATGTGTTTTGCCAGCTTTTCCTCTTGGCCAGCATTGCCATGCAACCATTGCAGAGTATGGTTTATATTTATGCCACTTAATATTTGCCAATTAAGCCATATGAAAGTGCGGGTGTGTACAACCTACCAACAACATATTGCACTGCAGATCCTGCATTAAGCAGAGGAGAAGACTAAATGATCTCAAAAGACCCTTTTGATTTTGTGGCAACAAGGACTGAAAGGGAATTGAGTGGAAAGACTTTTCTGTCTCCCTCTGCCCTTTTGCCCTGCACCATTTTCTATGAGTCTCTATGGGTAGTTCTGGGGGACCAAGTTGGTGGTAAATCTAATTTTCTCCACCAAATTTGTAATGCACATTTGCCCTCTGGCAACATTCCCTTTTAAATATTAGAATAATTAAGGCTGGACACTTTAATTCATAATTGATCCCTCCATCCATCAATTTTACTTTGTATGCTGTTCACCAAATTTTACCTCTTTGCAAAATTCTAACAATGTATTTAGTATTCACAGTTTATTGCAATGTATTTTACATATATGAATAGATTGTTGTAAATGCTGAAGCAGTGACCTTCAACATTTATGCTGTCCTTGCTACTTACATAAGTCTTATGTATATTATTTCTTTTTACGGATAGAATGACTTAACAGAGAAATTACCTAGCAGTTCAAGAATAGGACAATTTTCATTCCATCATCCAGAATACATGTCTGGAAAATCCTTGCAACCAAATCTCTATATTTGCCTATGTAGTTCCACCTTCCAATGTGTGCAGAGAATGAACATGAAGAGGCTATGGTATTACATGAAAAAGCTACACTTTTTCATGTCCATCTGATTGATTTGTGGGGATTCTTTTTGTACAAGTCCCTCACTCCTAAATAATAAAGCTACCAAGCATGTACATTTTTAATAGCTGGAGGGGGAGCTGGATAGTGACATCTCAGAAATAATTAATAACTTGTGCTTTAAAGGGGAGGAAATTCAGTATAAACCAAGGAGATAAATACTAAAGTAAAAAATTCTGAAGGAGCAGGAGGAGGCAGCAAATATTTTATAGACCTGTTAAGAGCCTTTTAACAGCTTTAAAAATGCCATACATCACACAACATCTTTTAGCACCAGGACTTCCTTTGTTACTAGAAAGGCAGGACTGAAACTTTCTTTGAAAACAACAAGCTCTTTGGTGGTGGTAGAGGGGAATGCTTTGTGTGGGATGCTTTCACCAATAACAGTCAGAATTTCTTTGTGGGCCAAGTTATGAGAAATAGGCCACTTAGTGACTGTTAAAGGATGCTAGTTGGAGAGCAAGAGAGTTTTCTTTGGTCTGTTACACAGGCCAGACTCAAGCATAGTATGAGACCATACTTTGCTTTATTTATCTCTGGTTTTTCTGCATGTTCAGACAAATATCTTTGGTTTGTTTCTGACCTGTAGTATACAACAACTGTCCCTTTAAGAGACAGACTGAGGCCATTTACGCGCTACACTGTTATAATGCTATTATTCCATTTTCAACATCCTATGGAATCCTGGGGTTTGCAGTTTAGGGAGGGGCATTTAGAATTCTCAGCCAGAGAGCTCCTTGGCCTCAGTAAACTACAAACCCCAGAATTCCATAGTATGACCATTTCTGCACTACATTGTTACAGAACTATTATTCCACTTTCAACATCCTATGGAATCCTGGGGTTTGCAGTTTACAGAGGGGCATCTTTGGCCTCAGCAAACGACAAACCCTAGAATTCCACAGGAGGTTGAAAGTGGAATAATAGCACTTTTATAATATAGTGCAGAAATGGCCTAAGTTGAAAGTGGAATAATAGCATTATAACAGTGTAGCGCAGAAGTGGCCTCCAGTAATTCCTTCTCCTTTGTGAATGGGTTTGGCTTTCCTTAGATATTCAGCTACAATTGTTTGGAAGAAATTATTCTTGTACAGTGAGTCCAAGATGTTATGTTCCTCTTGAACTTTTTAGTTTGTCAAATATCAAGTAAAGGTTTGAAAATAACCTACTGCTGCTCACCTTTAGGCAGAGTAGCTACAACCTATCTCACATTGCTAGTAGACTCATCCATGCCTAGACCATTTCTGCACTAGGTTGTTATAGCGCTATGATTCCACTTTCAACATCCTATGGAATCCTGGTCTTTGCAGTTTCGGGAGGGGCCGGTCAGCCCTTCCCGAAACTGGAAACCCCAGAATTCCAGAGGATGTTGAAAGTGGAATCATTGCGCTATAACAGTCTCATGCGGAAAAAGTGGGAAACATGTACTATAGCACATGAACATAGAACACAGGCCTAAATCTTATTGTTATTCCACACTAAAATAAACCTATCGAATTAATATAACTTTCCTGTGTACTAACTCTCCATTCAACAATTGATTCAATGGGTTTGCTCTAGTTGAGACTGACAAATATGATTTATGCCATGGTTTCAATTCAACTGCTGATCTCAGCTTGTATTAACTGTAGTTTCTAATCATATCCAAGCTCACTATTCAGACATAAGCCTACTTTATGGTCTCATTCTATCACAGCTCCCCACAAGGATCCGAAGATAGAGCATCTAGAAAACAAAAGTGCTTCTGCAGCTCAGAGATTCTAACTGGTACCTTTGCATATATTTCCATGCTTTCTAGTGTCGCCAGGTTTTCAAAAAAGTGAAAAAGGACAGTAAACATGCATGGTATGCAGAGCTGAAAATCTGAAAGTAGACATTAAAAAAATGTATTCTACTTAAATACCAAATGAAATTTCAATTTAACCTGGTCATGTGTTTACAAAATTAACATATTGTGCACATTTATAAATTACATGACACTTCTGTCTTGATGAAGAGCCAATACCCCAAAAAATATAGGATCAAGAATTCTGTTGGGGACTTACATCTGTACGTGAACTCACATCTGAAGAAATAAGAATTGGTCAGATCTGTAACCTCTGTGTCCAATAAAGGGCTACTGTTATATTACTCTGCAGGGGAGACAACAAAGTGATTTGCACACATGGGGACCAATGCACAACAATGCACAATGGGACTGATGCACATCAGGACCATTGAGCATCAGAACACTGGCTGGAGAGAGTCAATACACGTTGGGACACTCTTGCTGGTGTCCCATTATATATCATGTCAATTCACTAACAGGGTTTCTTAGGCCCTCTGCTATGTAGCTAAGCATACCCATAGCATACACTGTGGCCCTTTTTGCATGGCATTTTCGATGCAAAAGGGCCCCTTGGGTGTCGCGCAAATGTGAGGAGCAGTCCATATGACACATTCACATTTGCACGACGCTCCAGGGCCTGACACAGACTGCGCATGCATTTTTTCATTTTTGGCTTGAAACTGAAAATGCTGTGCAGTCGCGCATCGCTCCAGGGCCCCGTGCGCACTTACCTTGCATGCGGAGGCTCGGCAGCCGGGCTGGTCACACTTCCTGTCTCAGTGCAGCCTGGGAAGGTCCCAGGCTGCACTGAGAAAGGAAGAGGCAGGGCTCTCATGTGAGCAGGAAGCGGAGCTGAAGAAGCAGGGAAGCGAGAGCCTCTCTCTGGAGGCTGCTTGCGTGAGCACTGCACCCCATCGCCAAAAATGGGTGAGTTGCGGAAAGGGCCTGTGATAGAGGATTCCAGCCATGATTTTTTGGCATCATGCTCAGTCTATATAAAAGAAAAACTTTCTAATCCCCAAATAAGGTTCGCTTATAATAAGGAACACCCTGAAAGAGATAAACCTTCTGGCCATCAAATGAGGGGCATCCATTACAATAAGAGATACCTGTTCTGTCTGACAACTAGGTCTGTTCCTTTCTACTTTCTCACTAGCTGGTTTTCAGTCTAGTTCTTTAGCTCCGTAGTAAGAAAGGAGATGGAAAAGAAAGTGAACACAGGCACGTTCACTCATATTTAATGAGGAATGTCTGATAAAAGTGTGCCTTTCCTATTGGCAACTGATACCAGAAGTTCAACATGGGCATTTGCATCAATTGGCCAAACACACTTACTGAACACAAAGAGCCTATGTCTTTCCCAACCCATTTCTGTAGCTGACAAGAGACATGGTGATGCGGACAAACCTTATCATTCCTCAGCAGCCACAATACACTTCCATGTGGCCCTTCACAGTAGGGATGCCAATCTTTCCTTCTTTCATTCTTCCATGCATACAAGAATGAATAATTTCAAATGTCTGAGATTATGGGAATTTTGGCACATTTTTCAGTGATTTCTTCACAGTTTAGGATATTTCTGTGAAAAATTATTTTCTGCAATCAAGTTGTTTTGTGGAAAAAACATATTTTTGAAGAGAAAACAATATATATTGAACAAAATGTTTTGTGTAGAAAAACAAAACAAAAAAACAAAACAAAAGCAAGGACAAGTTGTTGATATTGCTTATTAGTGAATTTTTCACAAAACTGAAACTCTATGAGCGTTCTTCACAGAGGAGGAAGGGAAGACAATACACTAAGAGAAATAAACTGCAATTTGTTCAGTCATCTGTGAATAGGATCCTGGATTGTTCGACATGCCAGGGGCAAAGAAAATCATGACTTAGAATAATGGTCAGATGCAAATGTAGTGTATCACACTTCCAATTACGGTTCAAAGAAAAAGTGGTGTTGAGGTCTATGACACAGCAGTTTGACAGAAAAATGTTGGTTAGTGTTTAGGCCTAAAAGAAGTTTCTGATGGTTAGATTATTATTTAGGCCTAAAAGATGTTTCTGATGTTTAGATTAGATTATGAATTTAGCATCTTTTTTGCAAACGTGCATTCCCAAGTGGTGAAAGATGTCTGTTGTTCCCAGTGGTTCTTCTTAGCTTCATATGGGTTTAATTTGCAAGTCACATTGCTGAATTATGTGTCTCTGAGGAAATCCCATTGTGAGACGTAAGACAGGTTAAACATACGGGATGTATATTCCCCTTAATAAGCAGTTTGGCCTTCAAATATTAGTTACAAATTATGTTCTATCAACTTCAAAACTGTTTTTGAGAATCATAAGCTAGTGGCTAACTCCCATGTGTCAGCAATAAGCACAATGAAATATGGATGGATTGATTGATTGATTGATTGATTGATTAACATCCTGTCTTTCTCCCAATATGAGGCCAAATACAGTTCATAGTATGAATTAAAACAAAATATAAATAAAACAAGTTTTAACAAACAAAAACAAATACAATAGTTTTTTTAAAAAAATTAAATATTCATATTAAAACATTAATTTAAAATTATTTTTTAAAAAGTCATTAAAATATAAGGTGGAATCCTCCATCATCTATGTAGCTAAGTAAGCACTGTAGTTATATAGCTATGTAGGGTTTCCAGACTGAACTCCCCCAATCCCCACTTTCTGAGCCACAGCCACTGCAATCAACAGGGATCTGTTCTCCTGTCAACGAGTAAGTAGGTGATACTCCCACCCTCTCCCATAAGCAATGTCCAGTGTGACAGCCTCTCCGAATTCCTCCTCACACCAGAGATCACTCCCATGAGGGGAGTGGGATTGTCAGTCAGCTGTTTCCTAATCAACAGGGAAACAGACCACACACACCCCAGATGCCTTCCACTGTACAGTTTGCCTTCAACACTGATTTCACCTTCTTTAAACTTTTTCACCCATCTTCACACATTACTCCAATCAATTGTCACCTCACCATACACATCTCTGAGCCTTCTGTGGATGTTGACAGCAGTACCTCCTTCTCCTTCTCAAGTCAAGAACTTGAGGACTATTCTTTGCTTCTGCTTCATATCCATGGTTATAAAACACTTAGAAATGCAGAAATTATGTCAGCCATACAGTAAGAATTACTCTATCTGGTGGTGTAATAGCACCACATTTGGATTAATCGTTTCAAAGAAAATGACACACTGGCATTACTTTCAGTATGACCCTTGTGTTTAGGAACATCTCATTTGGCTTCAGCAACAACAGCTGATGTGGAGAATGCAGTATTACCACTCTACATTTTTTGGCTCTTTAGTTTTGCATGGCAGTTTGCATGGACTGGAACTCCTCTGACTTGTAAAGTGGGAAACATTGAAGATTTCTCACACCTTTATTTCTTGTATTTGTGTCCACTGTATCTTGATATGATCCAATAACCTTCTCTCCTTTCTTTGGATGCCTAACATAAAAACTCAAGGGTTTTTTAAGTTACTGCAATATTGATTGTAAGAAACATTTGGATAGGGTAACAGAATTATCATTTGGGGAGTCACTGGCCTGTTTGCTTCACTGTCACAACAGCCCTGAATCTTCTTCTCTCAAGTGCAAAAGATAAACAAGGGAAAAGGAGGAACAGTGTAAACCGAAGTTTATGACAGTTCATTAATGTACTGGGAAATCATGTTTTCTTTATTACAGTTGCACTGGGCCAGTTCCTTTAGTTTCTGAGTCATGTCATTACCTCCAGACCTTATTTACTAAATCTAAGCTCTATGTGAGAATATTTGTGTTTGTTCCAAAAAAGTAGCACTGCTATACAGATTAATTCTCATGTGTGTATGTGTGTGTGTGTGTGTGTGTGTAGGTAGGTAGGTAGCCAGAAGTAGTTAAGCTTTATGGTCTCATGCAAAACAATTAATACCCTTGAGAGTCTGCTTGTTTGTGCTATTTTCTGCTCTCTCATTGCATATTGCTGCAGGTGTCCTCCAAACTCAAGCTTGAGTGATGTGTTAATGGGGTCCCCCCAGGATTTTTATATGGCAGCAAGAAGCATCCTCAGTTCTGATTAAAAGAGATTAATATATTTGAGAGGGCCAGAGTACTAGAAGGCACTTTTCGTTCAAGAGTCTCTGAAGAAAATGCTCAGGGAAACAAAAAAACAAAACAAAAACAGCAAAATAAGATATTGTACTTTGTCCATTCCCCAAGATATCATATGTGGGACACAGACATGTTGTCTAGCCCAAGTTAATGGCTAAATATCTTCAATAACCAGGTAAGAATCCTATCGCAGATATTAACAAATGTGAAGTGCATACATTAAAGGTGAAATTTCATGGTCAAAATGCAGAGGTGCACAACTAGTTGTTCTTCATTCTGCTAAAGAAATTACTTTTAAAAATGAAATGATTACTACTTTTTTAAAAAAAATGTGCAGGGAAGTTAAACAGATAAATAAACCCCACTGCTAGTAAAAATTTTTGGTGAGCCTTAAGTAGATCTTTCTTCGCGTTCCTAAAACAAAACAAAACAATTCCGGCCAGTATATTGTAATGATGGCTGAAACAGAATCTACCTCCTATGAAGAAAATGGTTCCTTCTGTTCATGAAAGATTTCAGATTCTATGGAGGAATCCAACTGGCAGAATGGAGGAAGGAGAGATTTTTCTTGAGCCCTTTGTTGCTGTCCTCTCCTACAATCCTCTGTGCTCCCTCCGCCTATCCAAAGGTTGGAATAGTGGCGGAAGGGGCATTGGAACTTTAGTGGAAGGAGGGATAGAAAATTATCACCTTTCTTCTCTTCCATCAATAATTGAACTCTGAGTGGCATTCAGTTCATGGAATGCTCCTGCCACACACATGCACCCATAAAAATCTGGATCCAACCCAGGGACTTTCCATTGTGTTGTAGTCTTTGATATAGTCTTACCAATCTTTGATCCTGTTGGCATTTCACAGATCACAAAGATGATGGCTGGTAGTCAGAAGTTGCAGATTTGACATCGCATCGCATCACATAATCTCCCACCAAAAAGAATCTGATTGGAAATTGCTGGTGAGATCCTTACCTCAGATAGGAACCTGGAGCTGTCACACACAGCTTGGTCATGCCATCTTGGTGTCTCCTTTGTATGCTAATGCTGAAGCCACACAGTTTGAGCATTTTACTCTTTTATTTGTTAATAGCAATAGCATGGCAATAGCGTGTGTATTTCTATACCGCTTATGAGCTAAGTGCTCTCTAAGTGGTTTACAATGTGTTAGCTAATTGTCCCCAACAAGCTGCGTACTCTTTTTACCAACCTGAGGGAGGATGGAAGGCTGAGTCAACCTGGAGCCCAGCAGGATCGAACTCACAACCTTGTGGCGGTAGTCCTGGCATTTAACCACTGCGCCACCAGGGATCTCTCAATTGTTTTAGACCAGGGTAACCCCCTCTGGAACTGAATAAGCCAGACATACAATCCATTCCAGAGTTGGCCCAATTTGATCTAAATTCCATGATTCATTTTGGAATTCAAATGCATTGGTTTCACAGCCCTACTTATAAGGAACAGCAAGGATGTCCCTCTGTATTTTGTCTGACCTGCAGTGATGTCACAGAATGCTCTGGGCTTGAAATATGTGTAGATTCTGGAGGATAAATGTCTTTTGTTCTGTGAGGCAGGAAAAAGTACAGAAGAATGAGCTGGAATGATTTCACAAGTGATTCTTGGAAAGTTACATGTATTCTAAGGACTACTATGCAGCATGAGTTATGTTTTGGAGAGCGCATGCATTAACATGTTAGGAAAGCAAATAAACCAATCACAATAAAGTGTTTGGCATTTCTGTAGATCCTCTCAGTTAAAGAAAACAATTTAATCCTCCTGCTCCATATATAGTTTTTATGGACAAATTTTCACAATTCCAACAAGCAGCTCAAGTTGCCATAATACAATAATTTGGGGAAAAAAATCACCACCCCACCATGATCTCACTGTATTTTTATTCTATATTCTGTGCTAATTTCCTAGAACCTGACAACCTCGTGATATATTAGACTGCAACTCCCATTCACCCACATTTCCCTGATAGCTGGAGATGATGACAAATATGGTCAAACACATCTTAAGAGTGCCAGATTGGAGGAAGTTGTCCTAGCCACTGTCTACTGGACCAAGAGGTTGTCTTTGATTTAGCTGAAATGGCAGAAGGTGTTCCAAATTAGATGTCTGAAAAGCAAGAGAGCAAGTAGTGTATTTCTAAAGAAAGGAATTGATCTCTGGGATGTTAATTCAAGTATGCATCTCTGTTTACTTTACAGAATGTATCTGGCATATAAAATGCTTCCCACATAGTGCTATATGAATGAGCTGAGATTATAATAGTAATATTCTTAACTAAGCTGGCAATGTACCAGGAATTTGCCCACATATGTATTCTCTATGGCGGCAGAAGAACAAAGAGAGGGAATGCACCTTTTTGTGAAACAGTCCCTATCCAGCTGAGCTTCAATATACATTATTATTCATTGGGGGACTAATAACAGAACACATTCTACAGTGTAATTACTGAATGACACAAAAAAAGAAAGAATCAGCTGTGCAGTAGACAGCCAGTGCGATGAAGAGTAATGCAGTTAAATTCAGATATTTTCTCCCAGTTGCAAGCTGGTATCATTCTGGGAATTTATGAATTATAAAACCCAATATTTGGAGCACTCAGAGAGTGAGCCACTAATGAGTTCTAACTGAGAAGATTCCCTAGAAAATCTACAGATGTGTATAGCACTTTTGGCAGGAGATAATGCAGACATACCCTTTATAGATATTTGCTTTAAAGGCCCTTTCCGCACGAGGAAGTTAAAATGGGCCAAGGCGTCCTCTCACGGAGGTCGTCCGCACCTTGGATCGGACTAGGTTCGGACTATTTACCTTAGTCCCGCACCTTAGTCTGATCCAAAATGCCCCCAAGTGGTCCTCCAATGCGCTAAGTGAAGACCGGAAAAATCCGGTCTTTCAATCTTCTGGAGTGCGCCATTTCGTTCCTGCTCACTTGTGCAGATGCACAGGCTCACACCAATGCGAGCCTGCGATCAGCGGAGGGTGGGCTGTGGGCGTGGTCAGTGTCAGCGGTTGGTCCAGACCCACAAAGAACAGGAAGCCGCCATTTTCAGCCTCAGTAGTGCGGATCTACGGACCTCACACTGCTCCGATTAGCCCTGAAACAAACAGAGAAGCCCTGCAGAAGGGCTTAAGGGAAAGTCCGAGATGCTTCGAAGAGAGAAGAAACGATAAGTAACGGCATGGAGCGATTCACTCGCTTCGTGTGGAAAGGCCAAAATAATCCCATCTGTAGTCAACCAGATTTATTCCAAAGTAAATACCAAGCTTGGGATTATAGTTTCCGACATCCTTGAGGCAGCATGGCCCCTCCATGCTCTCAGTGAATGTACATAGCTTGTGTGACTTCATTTCAACTTATTTTTATGTAACCATGTATAATATTGCTCTGTAGAAAATCTATATATAAAATAAAGCCATAGAGATGGAATGTGCCGGCAGGTTGCGTAAATCTGCCTCTTGTTCATTCTAGGAAATCAAATGCTGCGAAATGTCCAGTCTCTGCTGGAAAATCTGATATTATTCTGGGTGCAGAAAAGCATTCAAATGTTGATTGGAATGAGTAAATACTCCTTATCAGAATCAATAGAAATGTGGCCTCATAACACTTCCCTGGGAAATGAAGACTCAGATCCTATATCAAGTAAGTGGAGCATAACACAGTTCTGTGTTCTTTTCTCGTGCAGAAGCTGTCACATTCCAGAAATGGCCCTACCCATGCTGCTTACTGGTAGGGGAAAAGGAGGCAGTTCAAATGATGAAGCAGCAGCTATTTCACATTGGAGAAAGGAAATAAAGGTGCATTCCTCCTGTTTTCTTCCCCTAAGACCATTTCCAAACTAGACTATAGACTAGACTATCAAACTATCCAAACTAGACTATCCCGGGTTTCCCAGGATTCCATAGGATGTTGAAAGTGGAATAATAGCACTATAACAGTGCAGAAATGGCCTAAGAGTCCGGACCAGCTACTTCTTTATCATCTGAATTGACCTTTTCTTGCCTCCCCTACCCCCACCCCCCAGTAAGCAGCAGCAACCCCTTCTGGTCCTTGACAGAATTAGAGAGGGTGAGCAGTGCGCAAAAGCCTTCAAGATAACTTCCTGCACCCAA
Source organism: Cyclura pinguis (assembly GCA_030412105.1). Taxonomy (NCBI): domain Eukaryota; kingdom Metazoa; phylum Chordata; class Lepidosauria; order Squamata; family Iguanidae; genus Cyclura; species Cyclura pinguis. The sequence continues at coordinate 40,813,242 of CM059599.1, forward strand.
TACAAAAAGAAACATATGCACATGGAAGCCACACTTACACATTTGTATGTCAGTAATAGGATCCTGCCCAATATTTGCTGATGTTCATTTATTTGATGTGTGTATAAATCACTGTTTTCCAAACTGGGCAATGAGGTAGAATAAAGGCTGAAATTCTGTTGGTTAGGTCGAGCTTGAGTAGAAATGCTGAATAAATTGTTGAATGGCTAGTCAACACATAGGTGAGTTCAATGGATTCAGGACTACCAATGGGATTTAGGCCCTTGTCATCAAGCAAAGTATTGCACAGATATGAAAACCAGCACAATGATGAGATCCAAACCCCAAACCCTGGATGCCCTCCCACGGTGGCTTCTTGTGAAGTACATAGGATGATAAATTAAAAATAAATCAATTTTAATAACCAATTTAAGTATTAATTAAAATTAAAAGTGCATGGTCAATACAGAGCCTTGAAGAGCCCCATAAGCCAATGATTATAAGGTCAAATGACTGTTCCCCAGCATCATCTGCTGGAAACATTCACCAGAATCTCCCTACCTCTAAATGACGTCCCTGACTTCCATATCAGTTCAATAGCCCAGAATGATATCAAAACTGATGATATCAAATGCTGCTGAAAAGGCTAGAGGAACCAACACATTGCCTGTATCCAGTTCCAAGGTGATCAAAGTTGTTTTCTGTAACCAAAACAGGCCTGTGGAAGACTGAAACAGATCCAAATGAACACCTTCATCTAAGAAATCACGAAGTTGTGTTGTCACTGCTCACTCAGAGACTTTAGCTTAAACATTAGAAACTGCTGTACTGAGTAAAAACTGAATAACAAACTAGATTTTGGACAGGTATCTTCTACCAGGTGAAATTAACTAGGCTGTGTGTGTTTTTTGCAGTGTATTTCACTTTAAAACTGCTCTTACCATCAGGAAGTTCTTCCTAACATTTGGATGGAATCTCTTTTTCTGAAGTTTGAAGCCATTGCTTCCTTTCCTAGTCTGTGGAGCAGCAAAAGACAAACTTGCTCCATCCTCCATATGACATTGCTTCAAATATTTAAACGTAGCCATCATGTCACCTCTTAACGCTTTCTTCTCCAGGCTAAACATACCCAGCTCCCTCAGCTGCTCTCATAGGGCATGGTTTCCAGGCCTTCTACCGGTTTGGTCACCCTCCTCTGGACATGTTCTGTCTTGTCAATCCTTCCTGAACTGTGGTACCCAGAACTGCACACAGCATTCCAGGTGAAATCTGGAATATTCAAACTATTTTCTCATTTATTACAGTGAATTTTCACCTGATACAACACAGTATTTCATATTTAGGGAACATATAATGAGTCATATAATGTCCCAAAATAAGTGAAGCTAATAGTCCACTAGATTCCCATATGGGGAACCAAGGGAAGTGGCATCTGATTTTATTTCTCAGGTGGAAAAATCCTTGGGTTAGCCCTGGTATAAAGAGAACCAGTACAGAGATTAAACTTATGAAGCTTTTCTTCAAATGAAAGTGGGACTCCTCTGAGTTTATTCCATGGCAATGTGCAGTATCATCTGTGAGAATGAATGGAACACATATAGCTAGAACTGTATGGCCATGGAGAATGTGAACAGCTACATCTTACTGTGTCTTAAGGAATGTGAGGTGGGGGTGAGAGTGGAAAAGTGCTTAAAACTATATAGAGGATGAATAACAGATGCCAGATGGGAGACTAAAGAAATGCCTGAGGTCAGCAGCTAAGAACATGAGGAAATCTGAAGACCAATATGTGCAAACATTATGGTAGATGAAGTAAGAGACATAATCCTCACAATGAGATAATATAGGCTTTTCATATAATTGAAAAAAAATATATAACTGCTTCATTTGAAATACCCAAAGAGAGAGAGAGAGAGAGAGAGAGAGAGAGAATACAGGCAGCATAAGCTCTAATATTAATAGGGTGAGCAAATATTATTATCCTATTTAATCACAAGTGATTTAATGACCCTTATCTGATTATACAGGCATCCCAAGCAACACTATTAAAATAAATAAATAGAACATTAAAAGGTTTTTATCCGGTAAGCTGCTTGAAAATATCTAAATTAAATGGTAGCATGAAGGGCGGGGGTGGATGAATTCATCAATTTTAATGGTATCTAAATATTTAAAAATTAATATGGGTGTGAGCACAACACCGTCCAGTGTTAATAGTAAGTAGGGCTCAAGCTGCTTCCATTAATACCAGAAGGGAAACTTCTCTTGACTTGAACAGATGTAGAGGTATTCAGCTTGGGTAGCCAAATGCTGATGCTTCTCCACACTGCGCTATTGAATTGTCATCAAAGCATTACAGCAGAGGTGAAATTACTTCCTGGGCTGAAGATGTTAATAGTATATGTAGTATGTACGGTAACATATGCTTAGTGGCTCGCTCTCATCATTTCAACTCAGTCTGAAGGATACTAGCCACATGGGTTAGCAAACAGTATACTCAGTATCCAGTGATCAGAACTTGTAAAAATTACTTTGGGGGACTTAGTGTAGGGGATTCTAGGAACTGAGCTCAAAAAAATAACTTTCTTTGCTAGGGTTCTAGACCCTGTTAAAGAATAAATGAATCTACATTAGAGATAGATTTGTACACATTCACAAATGCAGGCATAGCATAGGCACAGTCTATATATGCTGACAAATATACAGAGAATTAAATTCCTTTCCTCACACCCATGGAATTTTATGAATTTTATGAATTCAGAATACAGCTGGTAAATCCCATTTTTAATCATCTTCCAAGTAATTCTATGGGTTTTGCTTAGGATAACACTAAAATAGAATATACCAGTTGTAATATGAATTTGACACATAAAGAAATGTGATCCATCACTTATATGACAATCAGTGTGGTGGTGTATTTACAATGCTGAACCAGAACTTGAAAGACCAAGTTTCAACTCCTCAACTGAGCCATGATTCCCAGAATCAAGTCAAATGCCAAGTTGAACTTGTTAGTCTTTAAGATATCAGAAGCCTCTCCCCCCCCCCCCCCCACAAACTAACCCAACTCCTGTGTTTGGTGTGCAGACAATCTAAAAATAAAGAGCAAAATCTATGGCCCCATTGATACAGCTGCAAATGCACAGAGGAGGAATGCCTCTGTGGTCCATTCCTCCATCTCTAATGGTATTCTGGACCATGGTTTGTCTGTCCATCAAACCAGGCAAGGAGTAAGCCGGTGGCATCTACTTTCAGAAGACCAGACTAAGCCCATTTTTTAAAAATGAAAATGTTGCATTGTGATGCCAAAAGGATATTTTAATCCTCTATAATTTTCATTTACAGACAGTGTAACAGGAAATCCTGCCTAGCTCTAGTTTGCCTACCAAATGTTTGGGTGAGTGTGTACGTGTTTGGGGAAAATATAAATGTCAAGTAGATCTTTAGATTAATAGCTACCATATTGGTAATGCACAAATCACTTTTAACAGCCACTATTACTTTGGTAAAGAGAAGCTTGCTAACTGCTCTTTAATTAAGTACACTAAATGACCTTAAGGGGATTAGTAGTCTTGTCTGATAATCAATAAGCATGGCAAGATTGCTGTCCCATAAACTGAGGCTGGAGAACAAAATTAATCTGTGCAGATTAGTTCTCCCTAGTCTGCTTTGTTTTACTGAAGACTCATTCAGAATGACTGTGCTGGAATTCATTTGTTAAGACTGTTTTTACTCTCCCTGCTCCTCAATGGCAAAAAGAAGAACAGCACTTGGGAAAAAGGGCAAAAAGATTTTGTGGAGTCAGTATTCCTGCACAACCAAAAAAGAATCATGTACCAGTGCATCAATAGGAAGGACAGGAAGAGATTCGAGATTTAGAAGCAAAGGCTGGTCCAGTTCAAGGTATAATGTTGTGTGTACTCTCTTCCTTTTATCTTTTTTAATTCAGTATTGGCTACAAGATTTACATCTGCTGGGCCTCATTTACCTATATTTAAACTAAATAAACATAGTGGCTGACATTCTTATAATGAACTGTGGTAGCATTAAGTCTAATGTAACCCACTTCTTTGGTTGTTGTGGAAGTCAGAATTCTTTATTGTCTGCACAACAACTAAAATCTTCTCCAAAGCCCCCTTTTAAGTAATGCATCCCTCTTAACAAAGCCATTTCCATGTTCAGGGAAACCATGGGGATGAGCAGAGACATATCCAGCTATTTCCTTGTAGCTGGATGTGCTGCAAGAGGAACCTGTAAAAACTTCTGAAGATCCTCAGGTAGTCCCTGAAAATTATGTCCTTGCAGTGCATGTAGCACGATAAGCAGAAAATGGATAAGATATTCGGTGGGTATAGAGGAGAATAGCCATGCATATGATGAAGTGGGTTGGAGTCTGAAAGTTTTCACCAAATAAAAGTTTGTTGGCTGGAATGGTCTGTGATTTTATGTAGCTTTTATAAACTTTAGCGAATTGGGATTGGGAATGATTTGGGAAGATGCGTAATGGGACACTAGCAAGAGTGATGTGCATTGGACTCTAGCAATGTGCATTGACATTCCCTAGCTGTGTCCTGGAACACTTTGGGACTGATTTGTGTCAGTCACATTGTTCACCAGTCCCAGTGGACTTTGGTCACTTTGCCAGCTTCCTTAGGTAGTAATGTCATGACAGCCTCTTGCTGAATATGGATGTTACAGAACTGCCCAATTCTAATTCCCACAGACGTAAGTCCCCTTACAAAAATACAAGTCCCCTACAGGATTCAAGTTGTAGGCCCTTTCATAGAATCATAGAAATCATAGAAATGTAGAGTTGGAAGAGACCACAGGGGCCATCCAGTCCAACCTCCTGCCATGCAGGAACACCCTCAAAGCACTCCCGACAGATGGCCATCCAGCTTCTGCTTAAAAACCTCCAAAGAAGGAGACTCCACTACACTCCGAGGCAGCATATTCCACTGCTGGACAGCTCTGACCATCAGGGAGTTCTTCCTGAGGTTCAGGTAGAATCTCCTTTCCTGCAGCTTGAATCCATTGCTCCTTGTCCTGGTCTCTGGAGCAGCAGAAAACAAGCCCACTCCCTCCTCTACATGGCATCCCTTCAGATATTTAAACATGGCTATCATGTCCCCTCTTAACCTTCTCTTTTCTTTCCACACCTTACCATTTTCTGTCCCCATCCTGTTGCCATCCCGATAGTGGCACTGCTGGGATGAGAGTGTGATCCAAATGCTCTCCTCCACACCCAGCCAGCTGAATGTGGAAAGGTAGTGTGAGGGACACGCTCCTTCCGCAGCGCAGCACAGCCAGCCACTTCTTCTGCTGCAGTGGAGAAGAAAGCATGTAGGTTGCACTTTCGCCATTTCTGTATGGCTGCCTGTGACAGGAGGGTAACACAATCGGAATATCCCATGATTGTGATGGGTGTGGATATGATGGCAGCAGGACTGTGGTGATATTGTGCAAAAGCATGACTCGTGGACCAGCAGCAGTGTGTTCTCATTGCAGGACAGTGACATCATATGGAAATGGCCATAGTCTTTAGGAGGCCACACAACTTTCTGTCTATTGCTACCACTGTAATATGTAGAATGGTGTGGATATGTTATCAAAAAGAGGTGCAAGCAGTAATGTATCTTTTAGGTTTCATCTTCTGCCATGGAAAGCCTATTTTCAACCACCGTAATTCTATAAGAGAACCAGATTATAGAAGTGGACTTTGCACAAGTTCAGACACTAATCTTTTGTTATTGGACATATTACATCTCATTGATTTGATAGCGGTGACTGATGTTCTGAGGTGAGCTTGGCACACATCATGATCATCTATTCCCTCATTTAAATCATTGTCACTAATGACAACTGGATGGTGCTACTTGCTTGTAAGAGGAAGGCACTTTACATATGGTTTGAAGTACTGGTACTTACACAGTAGTCAGGTTGGATAGATCCCTTTTGAACTTCCACCAGGCAGCCAAGACAGCACTGGTTTACATGGCCATTGTTCCTTAAAATCAGGATTAGACTTTGATGTTGTTTTAATTATGTGTGCCTGTTAGCTTTTTTAAAACTGGTTTGTTTTTAAAAGATATTCGTATCTGTTTTTTACCTGTCCTTGGAGGACCTGGCAACCTGAAAGGTGATAAACAGACACTTAAATAAATAAATAAACAAACAAATACTGCATAATCTTCCAAAGTCATAGAACTGGTAGTATAAATGAGCATGAGATTGCACTAAACAGCTTTGGGCCATTTCCACACTACACTGTTATAGTGCTATTTTCAACATCTTGTGGAATTCTGGGGTTTGTAGTTTCCTGAGGCCAAAGAACTTTCTGGCTGAGAATTCTAAAGGCCCCTCCCTAAACTGCAAACTCCAGAGTTCCATAGGATGTTGAAAGTGGAATAATAGCACTAAAACATTGTAGTGCAGAAATGGCCTTAGTTCTGAAGCTCAAGCATTCCTAAACATCACAAACCTTTCCTTGGTTGGTTACCTAACTTTGTTCTCACCTGGTGTTTAAATGGTTCCTGTACTAGGCACTGTAAAAAAAAATTCCAAAGAGATAAGGCTTGCTTTCAGTCTTTTGCTGAGTGCAGTGTTTACCCTGGCTTTTTGATCTCATTTGATAAATGAAAATTCCACCATCTCTTATTTAAGTGTGCCTGTTGAAAGCCTGTGCGCACTCTGAAGTTGTCAGATTTTAATTATGGAGATTTTAACTAGGGATGAGGAATCTGCATCATTTCTGCTTAGAAAGATGATGACAGTGACAACAACTTCCTTATCAAGCCTTTTGTTTCTGTTGTTGAGAGGTGACCATCATTGCTTATTTGGCCCAAACAGAAACATGCCCATTAGGTAGTTATCAGCAAGCTGCTTTAACAACCTGTTGAGCACTCTACTTGACTTGCTCTGAAGTGGTAGTGGGAGAGAAGAGTAAAGAACAGTCTCCTCGCTGCAACATTTTATTGGAGGTGTTACTCGCTTCACTTATATCACAGACGGGAATTATGTGTCTGTCCAGACATTACTAGACAGCAGATCCCAAGAATCATCACTATTGGCTATGCTGGCTAAGGCAGATGGGATTTGCAGTACAACAAAATCTGGAGCGCTGCAGTTTTCTTGTCCTTGGCACTGGACGAAGTAGATATAATTACAGAAGTTCTGTTATTATAGCTACATCTCATGATGTAGGCTCTCAACCCTTATTTCCAGCACAGAAAGTCCTGTTTTATTATTTGCACAAGACACAAATGTGTGAATTTTGCAGCCATGTTCTGCAAACTTTCTTGAAGGAGGAAGAAATTTGCTAAAATTACTGATTTCTCCCTTCAAGAAGGAAATTAAGAAAGGACAACATCCCTATTGTTCTATATGGCACAATTCCCTAAGAAAATGACAACAAAGCTCTGTACTCTCTGTGCATCCCAAATCTGCTCCCTTCTTATGGCCCAATTAGTCATTAATTTGACTCCCATCTGCAAAGTCAGAGGGAGCCCTTGTCCTCCTGGACCAAATTTGTGTTCACACAGTGCCCTGGCCATCCTCTTCCTGCAGTTTTGGTTTCACATGCTGTAATTTCTTTGCTAAGAAAAGAATATTCAAAAACTGTCCATGAATCCTAAATTTGGAAACAGGCTGTTCATTCCAAACATATTCCCAAGAAATCATCATACAGTTCTTTTTTCCCGGATTTAATTCAAACAGGAACAGGCAGAACAAATCTCTGCAGAGGACATTTGACAATAATAAAATATTTCTCCCAGTGGGTGAGCTAGTAGCAATTGTATTGTTGCCATCACAGCTCACGTTACAGCAGGTCATTACCATCATAACAAGCCTTTGGACCAACTGGCATGGACATGCAACATTGAGCTCCTGATGGGCACATTATTTCAGACCTTTAACTTCAGAGAGAAAAAGACAAATGCTCCAGGGAAAGGAGGATTATATTTTAAAATTCCTTCCTCCCCTCCTCCCCCCATCAGCATGGTTTAATAATAAGATGCCACGTGTAATCAATCGGCTGCTACTAGCTGTTTTAGTATTAACTGATTCTAAGAAAACTAAGCATCGGTATTTGAATCTTAGGGGAAGAACAGCTCCAGTAGCCTAATGAGGATAAGCACTGGTTGTATATCACTCCACAGCATGCAGAAAAAGCAAATACAAATAAATTAAACAACCAGTAACTTACGTTTGCTCTTCCTTCCTTCCTTCCTTCCTTCCTTCCTTCCTTCCTTCCTTCCTTCCTTCCTTCCTTTCTTTCTTTCTTTCTTTCTTTCTTTCTTTCTTTCTTTCTTTCTTTCTTTCTTTCTTTCTTTCTCCAGAACTCTTTTGAAAGCTAAGAAGTAAAACATGCAGAAATTGCAGTGTAATTTTTAAAATCTTTTAAATTGTACAGTGCAGTCTTTATGCCCACCCCTATGTGAGCATTTGTGGCTGCCACAATCCTGCCCATATTTTGTTAGCCCAACTGGAAATATGCGCACAGGCCTTTTGCTTGCTAAAACACTTCTTTAATAGCTGACTTTGGATTTTTTACTATTTTTACTTTGAATTTTTACATATAGATTTAGATTTATTATGTTATTAAAATATATTATATAGAGCTGCAAGGCTCTGTCTGAAAGACCTGCATCTCTCGATAGAACCTCTTAAGATCATCCGGAGAGGCCCTTCTCTCTGTCTTATCACCTTATGAGGCTTGTTTTGGTGGGAATAAGGGGAAAGGCTTTCTTAGTGTCTGGTCCCAGACTTTGGAATCCCTTCCCATGGGAAGCTAAGATGGCTCTCTCCTTGTTCTCCTTCTGCTGGCAAGTAAAAACTTTCTTATTCCTGCTATCTTTTAGGAACTGACTGTGATGGACTTTTAATGGTGTACAGTGGTGTTTGTTGATTTTTTAATACGGTCTTGGGGTGTGTTGATGCAAATGTCTACTGTTAATGTATGTTTTACTTTTAGTTTATATTTTATGCATTTTTAAAAATTTTATATCATTGTAAACCACTTTGTGTATCACTATGGATCAAAAGATTGACAGTAAATCAAATAAATAAATAGACTGATGTTTCCCTTTTTGCTCTTTGGCTTGGGTCAAGCATTCACTCAGGACCGGCAGCAGGTGCAAAGAAAGGCAGTGACGGATGGAAAACACAAATTTCTAATAAACTGAATCTACACTTCTCCACTCAATTACCTGTGAATATACCTAAGTAAGTTCATTGGAACTTCTGATGGGACATCTCTAGGATTGTGCTGTTAGGCTTGTTTTGGACCTGATTTTCTTTAACAGTGAGCTGTTGTTCCCTGTATTGGCATATTTGGATACCTCATTCACAACTCAGAAGCCAGGAGAGCAGCCAAAGTGATTGTCCAAAGACAGCTTACCCACTGTGGGCTTAGTTTTTGTCCCAAGATATACCAGTTAGCAAGATGATTTCACAAAGCCACCACTCTTCAGAACTAAGCATGCCACACGGTACACATTTGTGGTGAGTCCATGTACAATTCGACCAACCAAAAGCAGCATCCTATTTGATGAAATTATTTGTCATGTGAATCCATCCCTTCGATATGACTGAAAAGCCACTTCCTGGAAGCAGCCGTAGGTATCAACTCATGGTTAAGAGCTATGTCATGGAGCCATGTCATGTAGAATTTCTGAAGTTCATAAAGGCTTCATCAGGCATGTACTGTGTTACACTCATGTGACATTGTGATGGCATCAGTCTGCTACAGATGCATGCAATCTAGTCTAGTGCTTGAGACCAGGACATCAATAAAACATTTTGTGGGAAACTGAGAGTCTTTACTGAGAGTGGGGAAAAGTTGGTGTTCCTAATATTTTGGACTTTCACTTGCAGAAGACCCAGCCAGCATAGCCAGTATTCTTGTCACATTGGAGGTGTTTTGCTGTCATGCGCGTTTGGATAATTGCCAACAGTCTGCCTTGCCATGATGAGACAGTCCATCTTGATCATACATAAGACATTGGCTGGTCTCCTGTTAGTGAGTTACAATGCAGCATTGTAAATCTATTTCTTGGTCATTGCAGAAGGTGAAATTCTTCTGTGCCCACGCAATAAACAACCCCCCCAGCCCGTCTTTTCGGTGTGGGAAACTCCCAAGGCAATTTCTGTATAAAGAACTCTTGGCATACTCTGGGACTTGGTTCCAGGACTCCCATGGATAGCAAAATCCGTGGATGCTCAAGTCCTATTATATACAATGGCATAGTAAAATAGTGTCCCTTATATAAAATATCAAACAACTCAAATGACTGCTGGAGAGAGCCTGAGCATCTGTGAAATGGCAGGAGGCTATAGAACTGTATGCCTACACACCAGTATAGAGCTCAGTGCACAGCAAAATCAAGATTTCCTTTTGGGGATTTTTTAAAAAAATATTTTTGAGTTGTGGTTGGTTGATTCTATAGATGCAGTACGTGTGGTTATGCAAGCCTGACTGTATTGGTAGCAAGTGGTGGAAGCAGCTAAGATGAATCCAGCTATTGTCCTTTAGCTGGAGACAGAGCAATAACATCATTGTCAGGGACTTCCTGAGCACTCAATGCAGAATCTCAGCCATTGCCAAATTTCTCCACATTCTACTCTTCAGTCTGAAGAAGGGGACAGAAGAAAATGATGGCTACCATTAGCCCTGTTAAGATGCCAACTAGACCTCCCCTATTGTTGCCCAGCAGTGTTTCTACCAGGTTGAAAAATGTCATAACATTGTATTTGAGTGTTTTTTTTCTTCTCCCTTACCTGTCCCCTTTTGCTTTTGCATCATGACCTTTTAGACAGCATGCCTTAGGGCAGGAACTGTTTTACTGAAAAACAAGCTGCTTCGGTCACTGTTTCAGCTGCAAACTGCACTATAAATTTCTTACATCAGACGCCTGAATTGTGTGGTCATCTAGATGTCATTGAAGGGCAGATTCTTTAAGCCAGCATAGCTAGTGGTGAGGAGTGCTAGGAGCTGTCATTCAGCAATATTTGGAGGGCTGTATTTTCCCCACTCCTGTTATGGATGGATGGATGGATGGATGGATGGATGGATGGATGGATGGATCGATATACAGATGGGATTTCAGTTACATCTTGTTAATCTAAAGTAATAGAGAGCTAGCATGGTGTAGTGGACTGTTGGACTAGGATTCTGGGAGACTAGGGTTTGAAAGCACACTTGGTGAACCTGGGTAAGTCACACTCTCTCAGCCTGAAAATAGGCAATGCAAACCTGCTTTGACCAAACTTGCCAAGAAAACCTGCAAAAGAGTTGCCGTAAGTCAGAAATGACTTGAAGGCACAGAACAACAACAAGAACAATCATGTAAAGCAACAATGTTGACTCACTCCCACAGCAGATCTCTCTTGACTGATCCTACACTGTTCTGGGTGGTCCTTTGGTTTATGAGTATGTTTTTTGAGGGTATGAAATTGGTTGCAACATGGAACAGAATCTGGAAAATTTTGATCTTTGGGATTTTTCCAAAAGATGACTACACCTAACCATTCTTTGTAAACAGCTACTGCTCAGGGATATGCTTTTTACATTTCAGTTTCTTCTTCTCCCACTGGATGTGTGTCCTTACTCATTCATTTGCCCATCCAAACATCTTTATAACAACCTGCTGCTTGAAACAGTCCATGCATCTGATTAAATGGTTTGCAGCCCACCAAAGCTTATGCCAAATAGAACCAGTTGTTCCCAAAAGATATTTGGAGTAAAATAATTTTAAAATGATTATCAGTTAGTTCTTGGATTCTGTCACAACTTTCAGATACTGTCAGGTACAAAAGTTAAGTCAGCTGGAATGTTATTTTATATTTCTTTTCTGGCAGTCTGGTTTTATATTGTGATGTTAAACACATTTTATTAAAAGAAATCTTTGAGTCCTTGTATGTTCTCACGTCCATTTGCAGGGAATATAATTTCCAAGAATGCTCACATAAAATTGAAAGAGGAAAGTAAATAAATATATGGCTCAACATTTATTTTATTTACTTTAAAAATGAAATTTATCCTTGAAAGATAACAATGTAGTTGAACAACTTACACAGCAAATAATCCTATACTTTGAAGAAAATATAAACAAGGAGACTCCTATGAACACCATCTGGGATGCTGCTAAGGCAGTTTTCCAAGGTTTGATTATATCTCGAGAAGCTCAAATTAAAGAGAAGTGGCAAGAGATAAGAAGCTCAAATAGTCAATTTACTAAAAGAAAAAGAAATCAAAGTTAAAAAGAGGCCAAATAATGACAGAATTCTTAAAAGAGATTAAAAGTCTTCAGAAACAGCACGGAATTCTGTTAGAGCCGCAAATGGACAGAAAACTGTTATATATGAAACAAGACCACTTTTTATCAGCTAATAAACCCAGCAGATAGTTAGCACGTAAGCTGAGAAAAGAGAAAGAAAAAAGAATAATTACAGAAGTAAGAATTGGAGATAAAATGATATAACAAGAAGATAAAAAGCGAGTCTTTCATCAATATATTTCAAATTTATATGCAGATAAAAAAAAGCATGACAATTCCTCCCAAAGAATCATTGATTATCTAAAGGAAATTAATATACCACAATTAACCGAAGAACAAATGGACCAATTTAACAGACCAATCACATTAAATGAAATCTCAGAAACAATTAAAAAACTAAAACCAGGGAAAGCCCCCTGTCCGGATGGGTTTTCGGCTTCTTTTTATAAGGTTTTTGAAAAGGAACTTATATATCCTCTTCATGAAATTATAAACCGACTGTTGACTGGAGAAATTCCTGAATCATGGAAGTCAGCTAATGTGACTGTGATCCCCAAAGAAGGGAAAGATCCTAAACTATTATCAAGCTACAGGCCAATCTCCTTACTCAATGTTGACTATAAGACTATTACGAAGATTCTTGTAGAGAGGCTGAAAAAAGTATTATCAGATTGGATTCAGGAAGATCAGGTTGTTTCTTACCTGGCCGTCATCTAAAAGATAACATCAGAATGATTTTGAATGTAATCCATTATGCAGAATCTTATAAAAAGAAGAAACTAGGCCTAATCTTTCTTGATGTGGAAAAAGTGTTTGACAATGTTTCATGGCAGTTTTTATTTGTAGTCCTTCAAAAAATGAACTGTGGAAATAATTTCCTAAATTGGATTAAAGTACTATATACCGATCAACATGCCCAGATAATTACTAACTCTGAAAAAAACAAACTTTGCAAGATTAGAAGAGGTACCAGATAGGGCTGCCCCTTTTGCCATTACTTTTCCTAATTATTATAGAAGTTCTTTTGACTCAGATGAGACAAAATGAAGGTATAAGAGAGATTAGGATTGAAAAAACAGAATTGAAAGTATGAGCCTACGCTGACGGCCTTGTCATTATATTAGAAGACCCATTGTGTTCCTTGGATTGTTTAAACCAGATGCTAGAAGGCTTCGGGGACCTAGCAGGTTTTAAAATTAATCAAGAACAAACAGCTCTGTTAACTAAGAATATTATGTCAAATGAAGAGAAAGAATTACAAAGCAAAACTAAATTTAAAATAGAAAAGAAGATTAAATATGTGGAAATTTGGTTAACAAAGAATAATCAAGACTTGTTTGTTAACAATTATGATAAGAAATGGAAAGAGATGGGAAAAGAGAAGGAATCTTGGGGAAAATTAAAGCTCTTCCTTTTGGGAAGAATTTCGGCTATCAAAATGATGTTATTACCTCAAATCAATTTTCTTTTTCAGAACCTCCCACTAATAATGAAGGCTGATGTCTTCAAACAATGGACGAAAGAGGTCACTAACTTTGTTTGGCCTGGGAAGAAACTTAGAATTAAATGGACCTCCATGATTGATGTTAGAGAAAGAGGGGGAGTAGGACTCCCTGATTTTAAGCTCCAACATTTTGTGTTGGATTACAGATCGGATTACAGTAAAATTCTACTCTTTGAAAGAGCAGGTATTGAGAATGGTCTGCATTTCTATTTGTGGTACCCAAAAAAGCAACCACAAAAAGGATTTTTTGAACACCCTTTAAGAAGAATTTTATATTTTACATGGAAAAGGTTTAAAGCACTATTATGCCCCAAACTGACTCTATGGATATCTCCTATGGAAGTTTTTCACTGAGACAAGCTCAAAATTCAGAAGTGGTGTACTTATAAAGAATTGGTAAAATTTGAAGATAGTACATTTATGTTCAAGAAAACAGAGGAACTCCTGGAAGAGGGGTTTGATTGCACATGGTTTCTATATGTACGCTTGCTTTCTAGATTCAATCAGGATTGTAGGGAAGGGAAGATAAACAGTGAAAAGATAGATGTTATATTGGACGACAGAGATAAACAGTTAACATCAAAATTTTATAAATTATTATTAAAATGGGATCTTGAGCAGGAGGTGATTAAATATACGATGGTTAAATGGGCTCAGAATGTTGGGCATCCAACTGAATTACAAAACTGGGAACAAATATTGAAAAATTTGAATTTTACGAGATGTCAAATGTTTGAATAAAATTATTATAAAATGTTTAATAGATGCTATCTAACACCAACAAAACTTGCAAAGATTTACAGATGAACTAATGAGAAATGTTGGAAATGTAAGACGGAAAGAGGAACATTTTTTTTCATTGTTGGTGGGATTGCAAACAAGCCAAAATATTTTGGAAAAACATCCATTTATAAATTTTGAAAATGTTAAACACAAATTTCCCCATGCCACCTGAATGCTATTTGTTGTACATGGTTGAGCTAATTGAAGGAAATACAGGGAAGCAATATAGAAAAATCTTTTTATATTTGATAACTGAAGCCAGATAATCATTTGCCAGAGAATGGAAAAAAGAGAAAGTGCCAGAAATAGATGATTGGTTGTATGAGATATATGATTTGATGAAAGAGATGAACTCACTACCTTGTTAAAAGATAAATCTTTGAACCTTCCGGTTGCATGGCCGGCGCGAGTGGTAGCTCGGATTGAAGCTGCGCAATGGCGCGGCTCCGAGCAGCCACCCGCTGGACTCCAGCCGCCTCTTTTGCCACCATAGAGGCGGCAGAACACCCCTCCGGTACGAGGGGTGCGGAACAGGTCCGACGGGGACCCCAAAACCGGCATTTGCTCTGCCCGGCTGGGAGAGCGGAAAGCGCCAGGGGGGTCGAAGGACCAAGACGGAGCCAGCGGGATCGCCGCCTGAGCGGCACAAGCGCCGCCGTCAACTTTTAAAAGAAGATATCAAACAACATGTAAGAATTTAATAAGAGTCATTTAACCTGTTCTGGTCGCGATTCTGTCAATATCGCAGCAGTTCTGGCATGCAACGGTGGGCAGAAGCGAAAGAATGGAGGGGACCCTGAGCCTGAGTGAGTTCGTTATGGCTGGGAGTTTTTCTTAAAGGGGCGGCTGCAATTTTAAGAAAAGGCTAGCTGGGAGTGCTGCTTACTCACAAGGATTGAAGTTAATATTTTTTAAAGTATAAAGAAAGACTTATGAATCACAATTGGGACTTACAGTATAAGATGGCATATAATTGATCATTTGGACTAATGGATTACAAATGAGTTATAATCTCCATTTGGACACTAAATTTTCTACAGTATAATACTTTGATATTTTGGCTGGACTGAGAAGATCTGGAATTGGATTTATGGATTAGGGGTTTGGATTTTGGATTTTGGAGGAATATTTTGGGATTGAAAGCTATTGAGTTGCACGTCTCCTTTTTTTTTATTCCTGTGGAGTGACTCTTGTTTCTTGATTCTCTTGGATTGTTGAGACTATGAGACTGTGCTGAAGGTCATTTAATCCAAAACATCCTCATTCCCACGGATGGAGCAGCCTGGAACTTAAGCGACAATGAAAATGCAATGAATCTTTTGAAATGAACTCCGGGCAGCTTCAAGAGGGGAGGAGGGAATATAAAGCGGATAAAGGCACAGGGTTCTGGATTTGAGAAGGGGCAATGTATTTCAGCAATGTCAAACAAGTTTACTATAAGTGATATACTGTCAGTAATATAAACAATGCGATGTCAAGGGTTGAGACTGTGAAACCTGTGGTGGAAGAGACTTGATTGGAAGATCCTTCCTCCCATGGACTGAGCTGCTTGGAATTTAAGTGACAATGAAATTACAGATAATCTTTAGAAATGAATTTTGGGTGGTGAAGTCCAAGATGGGAGGGGGGAACGGGGAGATTGTGATGGTAGTTAGTCAGGTAAAGACCCTCACTCTCCTGGATGGAGGGGCTCAGAACTTAAGCGACTAGGAGCATACAGTTAAAATTCAGAAATAGACTCCGGACCGCAAAGTCCAGCAAGGAAGGGGGGAAAAGGAGCAGATAAAGTCATAGGATTCTATACCCTCTCTCTTGGGTGCGGTGCAGCTTGGAATATAAGCGACTTTAAGAGTACAGAGAATTTGCAAATGAATATCTGGGCAGCAGGGCACCAGATGAGAGAGGGGAACGGGAAGATGATGATTGATGGATTTTTATTTTGACATTGTTAATTTAGCTTGCAATTGATGATATATCGATATATTTCATGAATATGAACATTGCGATATTGCTGAATGGGAGAAGGGGTTTAAAAAGTACTTAAGGAGAAACAAGAGATTTTAGTATAATGGAATTCAGGGTAAGAAGATGGGGGATTGTTGCAGTAATAATTGCTCAGACTGCCAGATATACAATGACAGAAATAATTAAAAATTTTAAGATTTTGGGCCGTAGGGTAATGGAGAGTTAAATGAATATATATATATATATATATATATATATATATATATATATATGGAGAAAACAGAAGCTTCAAGAGAATGATATGGAAATATTTTGGAACGGGACGATTTGAGTTAAGCAGAAGAGAGTGATGGTTGGGAACTGTCTAGCCAGAACGACTATATTATGATCGTTAGGAGAAGGAAATGTGTGTTCGAACAGATGAGATAATCAATTTATTGTGATGCACTAATGTAACAAGTGGACTAAGCTGCGGGAAATGGTGACCAGAACAGCATGGAAGAACAGAAGAAAATTCATGTAACAAGTACAAGTTAAATAATCCTTTTTTTATATTTGTGAAATTTAATAAAATTATATATATAAAAAAGATAAATCTTTGAATAGATACCAGGAGGAATGGGGAGGTGTCTGTAATTACCTGGAAAGGAGATGGGGGGCCTTGTCACTAATCACACTGAGAGATTGTGGATAGCTATTGCTACGGAGTCTGGATCATAGATCCTGGTTTACTTTATTTTACTTTACTCATCCAATATCGAAACTGGGGATATTCATTGAGAAATTGACAATTGTATGTAATTCTTGTATTTCTGGTATTGTATTAGGTTGCATTGGCTTTTCCTTTTTTAATGTGTTTTCTTTTGTTTTGTGTTAGTGTTTGTAATCTGAAAATAAAAGAAATTGAGATTGAAAAAAAATGAAATTTATCTTTAGGATCCCCACCAATTTTAGATGGTTTTAAAAAAGGGGGGTTGACCAAATACCTGATCTCCATGTGCCCTTGATCAGTTTATAAGTTATACATCGATGGGGTGTAATATTGATGTGTGCTGTTCATGAGTTGTCATAAACTATTTGAATTAATTTCTTGGAGAGAATAGACTCACTCCACTATTGATGGCTATTTCCCACTAGATGCACCTTGCAGTCTACACTGGAACTTTAGCTTGTATTTTCTCAAATTGGACCTAGCTTGAAAATTCATTGGCCTAGTCACATTCATAATGAGTGTTAAATCTGTCCATCTCAGAAGGGCTGCTTTGGTGGCTCTTCAGACTCAGACCATTTCCATACAACACTGTTATAGTGCTATTATTCCTCTTTCAATATCCCATGGAATCCTGGGGTTTGCAGTTTAGGGAGGGGCCTTTAGAATTCTCTGCCAGAGAACTCTTTGGCCTCAGTAAACTACAAACCCCAAAATTCCCCAGGACATTGAAAGTGAAATAATAGCACTATACTGGTGTAGTACAGAAATGGTCACAGTTCCCATATGGGTCCTCTCTGAATGGTATTAGGTTACATGGGAGCTCTTGGGCTGTCTCTAGGAATGTGCTATCCAGATTTACTATCAGTCATTTCTTCTCCTGGAATTCTTCAGATCATGTTACTTGAAACTAAAGTTGTTTGTTTCTCTGTCATCATTCATCAAGGAGACACTCAGGGCTCACACAATGTACATTCAGGGTAGTGTAATTATGCAAACAACAGATGACAACAATACAGAATAATAAAAATTGATAAACCTGGAGAGTGAGGTAGGAAGGTGAGTAAGGTAATGATGGGATTAAGGCATAGATGACATCCGCCAAAAATTAGGATACTGCTCTATTCAAGGGGTTTCTCTTCTAATTTTGGAAATTCAGTTTTTCAACTTAAGAAAAATGTGATCTTCTTTACACACTTTTTTTCTCTTTGATAAGATTCCACTTTTCTGTACAAGCATATTACCTTTGCAGTGGTAACACAAACCTTCAGCACTGGAAGTACAGGCAAGATGCAATTGTGCTAGCAATTGCTAATAAGTCTCCTTTAACAGTCAGTGCAAACAAGTCTTATGCCTCCCAAAATATTAAGCTCTATGACTATGAAACTTCCAGTCTCATTACAGAATTCCAGAAGTGGAAATATGCAGAATCAGGAAACTATATGAATGACATGGTTCCTTGACTTAAAGCTCAAGTAGTATAAGATCAAGCCAGTATTTAGGTTTAAGAAACTGAAAGGGAAATAAGGTGATCCCAGATTGATGTGAAATTAATTCAGAGGCTCGTAAGCCTTTTTCTCATGAATACTTGACTCCATTTTCCTTGTCAACACCATCTCTCTGATTAAATGTAAAACCAAAGTTGTGGTAGGTTTAAGCCTCTGTGACATGGGTCATCTTGTTTCACCATGTCTGAGCACTATGCTGCCCTTTTATCACTTTATAAATTATATATTGGTGTGGTATAGTATGGAGCCAGCATGGTGTAGTGGTCTAAGCATTAGACTATGACCCTGGAGACCAGGTTCAATTCCCCACTCAGTCATGGAAACCCACTGGGTGACCTTGGGTGTACCATGCACTCTCAGCCCCAGAAAACCCCTTGATAGGGTTGCCCTAAGTCAGAGACATCTTGAAGGCACACAAAAGCAACAAATATTGATAGATGCTGTTAAAAGGTTGTCATGAGTTTCTTGGATTTGCAATCAAGAGAGGTTCACCTTCCCCAACCACTTATAGTTTCTTGCCACTGCGTGAAAATTTTCCAGTTTAGATTAGAACTTGGGCCTATATTAACACTTATGTGTATTACTTATGTGAACATTACTTTATCCACTATGTGAAAAACTTCCTATTTAGGCCGTTTCTGCAGTAGATGCCATTAGCATGTTGTACCATTACAATTCCGGCATTGCCACTCATATGATGGTAGCAGGTTAGGAATGTTGTTTTCCGCACGCTCCTGCCTCCAGTAGATGAGTGACAGAATTGACACCAGTGTTCCTTCTGTATTACAGCCTCCTGGGTCACTCCCTGGCTCCATCTTCACCCCACCCCACCCCACTCCAGGGTTCTTTTATTTTTCTTTGGAAGCTGTACTAGTTCAACACTGCTGTAACTGCACTACACGTCTGTACACTATTGCATTTTCACACTATAATGCTCAAAAATGTATTTTAAAAAATAAAAAGTTTTACACAAAGGAGAATTTTAAAATAAACACAGAGAGGTGATAGAATTTCAACAGAGAGAAATGTAAGGTCCTACACTTAGGCAGAAAAAAATGGCATGGACTAATATAGGATGGGGGGCACATGATTGGATAACAGTACGTGTGAAAGGGATCTAGGAGTCTTTGTAGATCACAAGCTGAACATGAGTCAGCGGTGTGATGCGGCAATCAAGAAAGCCAAAGTTATTCTTGGTTGCATCAATAGGAGTATGGTATCTAGATCAAGGGAGTTATGGTACCACTCTCTTCTGCTTTGATTAGGCCTCATTTGGAATACTGTGTCCAGTTCTGGGCACCTCGTTTCAAGAAGGATATTGACAAGCTGGAGCGTGTCCAGAGGAGGGCGACCAAGATGGTGAAGGGTCTGGAAGCCATGCCCTATGAGGAGTGGCTTAGGGAGCTGGGTATGTTTAGTCTGCAGAAGAGAAAGTTAAGAGGGGACATGATAGCCATGTTTAAATATTTGAAGGGATATCATGTCAAGGAGGGAGCGGGCTTGTTTTCCACAGCTCCAGAGACTAGGACAGGGAACAATGGATTTAAGCTGCAGGAAAGGAAATTCCACCTGAACCTCAGGAAGAACTTCCTGACAGTCAGAGCTGTCCGGCAGTGGAATATGCTGCCTTGGAGTGTGGTGGAGTCTCCTTCTTTGGAGGTTTTTAAGCAGAGGCTGGATGGCTATTTGTTGGGAACGCTTTAACAGGTGTTCCTACATAGCAGGGGGTTGGACTGGATGGCCCCTGTGGTCTCTTCTAATTCCATGATTCTGTGATTCTATGATTTCGCAGTTACCATGCCATGGGAGTTGGGGAGGGAAGGACAAGCTGGGCACACCTGCGCCCCCCCCCCCCCGGATCTGCAACAACAAGGTGCTCTATCGGGTGCTATTACGGTACCACACAGAGCCAGCTGACAGGACTGAAGAGCTAAAGAAGGTGCTTAATGGATTTTTTTCTGGAAATAGTATAAGGCTCTTCAGCAATGACTGGGGACAGGATAGCAGCTGGATAGTGATGATGTTGTGTGGTAGCATGGCTTCTGGACCAGGAGCAACCTGCAGCTGTAGTGGAAATGGCCTGAGATTAGAATGTGGGCTTGTATAATTTCAGACCAATTGTTCTTACTATTATTTAAACACTATCAGCATAGTCAGTGGTAAAACACATGCATACATTATAAAGTCAAGGTGTCAGTTTCAGTCTCCCACTTTTCCAGATATGTCTGGGAAAATAATCCTACCTTGAATTCGGAAAGCTGCTGCCAGTCAATATCAGGCTGCATGTATGCATGGCCTGACTCAATATTAGGCAGCTTCATATGTTCTTGACAATATTTTATCTTGTTTTAATTCTGTTCATGTATTGCTCTTCATTTTTCAAATTTGATACTTCTTCTCTTTTCTTATTTAAATGGCTTGGGTTTTGTTGTTATTGTTTATTGCTTCAAACATGACTCATAGAAAGGCAAAATACATTCCAGAGTCAGGATCAATTTGCCAAGGATGAAGGATGTCTATGGAATAAAGTACAGATTAATTTCAATGTAGGAAGAATTTACAAGTTTTTTCTTTGAAAGTGTATTAAGTATTTGGAGCTTCTAAATGCATAAAAGTTCATGATTAGTGTTACTCTCTATCGAAAGACTTGACATTTGTAATATTGAATTCATGAAAATATATCTTTTTAAAAATAAAGAACATCTGGAAGCTTGAGAGTGACACATTATTTTTCTATAGAAAACCTATTTCCTTTTTTAAAACATGGCTTTCATACTTACATGAATCTGTTTCACACTGTGATGATCATACTTAATCATGGTCTGTATTTTTTAGCCAAGGTAAAATGTTACATCTAAGTTTAGAAACAGATCCAAACCATGATGTGAGACTGAAGTATTTGTGGGTTACGTTAACAGAGTTAAACATTATACCAGTGCCAAACCTCCCACAGCACTTCTGCAGGCAGTTAGAAATTCTAGGGATCATCATGAACAGCAAACCAAATTATCCCTCTTCGCTCTTTAGCTTGCAATCCATAAATACTGCTGCAAATAAGGGGGAGATAAAAGTTGTTGTCTTTAAGATTAGCACACCAAGTTAGCAACAACATGTTTTAGGAATGTTATGGGTTCAGTTGTTAATGAACAAAGCAAACGGCCAGCTGTAGATGGTAATAATGTGATCTTGGAACAGTGGGGACCCTGACACTGATAACAGAGGCAATATTATCAAAGTA
This sequence comes from Cyclura pinguis, assembly GCA_030412105.1. NCBI lineage: Eukaryota > Metazoa > Chordata > Lepidosauria > Squamata > Iguanidae > Cyclura > Cyclura pinguis. The sequence goes on from CM059599.1 coordinate 40,835,206, forward strand.
GCTTGATGTGGAGATGTTTTACGATTAAAGAAGTACTTGCCAGATAATTCTAATGGGCAAAGACGGTCTGCATGCTTTAACATGTATAAAATGACTACAGTGCGCCCTCCGCTTTCACGGATTCAGCACTTGCAGATTTGATTATTTTCAGACTATTTTATTTATTTAAAAAGATCATACTGAATTTGCCTCTGCTATAGAAAAAAAAAGTTATTTCTAGGAAGCTCTAGGTCCTCAAGCACAATTCCATGGTCCACTTCTGCTGCAAGTGGACTGTAAAGTCATGCTAAAAGACCTAGAGATTTCTATACAGAATACTTTTCAAGGCATTGCTAGGTCTCCAGTATGACTCTGTGGCCCACTTCGACAAGAAGTTGCCCATAGAATTGTGCTGGAGATTCCTAGAGATTCCTAGAGAAATGTTTTCAGGGTTTGTTTTTTATTGTGATTTGTATTTTTATTCATGTTTTTCCACTTTTGCAGGGGTCTTGCACTCCTAACTCCCCATGAAAGTTGAGGACTCACTGTACACTACACTTAAATTCATTTTGACAAGCCTTAAAATAGCATGTAGCTATGCAATTACACAACCTTAAGAGTACACATCTTTACCACTTTACTAAAGACGCTGCTTGTTGATTTGATTCCTTGATACAGAAAGGGGGTGGGGAAAGGAAAACAAAAAAACAAAATCCACAACACAAAAAAATTTAAAAGCAATTAAAAGTGGAAGCTTGTTTAATATTGCTCTACCATCATCCTGAAAGGCATAATAATTTGAGTTACACATCTGAATTGATTGGAGTTACAGAACCATATCTCCTTTTTGCATTTAACAATATATACAATATAAAATAAATACATTTACACAAATGGACATTGGTTGGAGCACACAGTATGATACACATCACAAAAATATACAGTTGATTGCTTTACAGATGTGAAGCCCATCTACAGCTATAGACATGATTTTTTTTAAAATTTGTGTTTTTAGTACTGGTTATTACGCAACTCCTGGATTATAATAAGTAGCTTAATTCAGTTTTCCCCCTCTTTTGTGATCTTTGCACAATAAGACTGCCATAAAGTGTTTTCCTAGGCAGGTAAACAGAGACGCTTAAATAATTAAAATACAATTACCAACACCCATTTTCTTTTCCATAAGAAAAATAGCAGTTTTAATTTTTTATATCTTTTTATGTTAGCATTTAAATGTAAAATAGCGGAATAAATACAACAATCTGATTTGATTGAAACAAATGTGCAACTTCCAGGAGTCACACAATTATATTGCTTTAAATAAGAGAAAACAAGTCAGAAAAAAAAATAGCCCAGGGTACAATCCATCAAAAATGTCTTCTGCACATCGGAGGAAATGGAAGAGCCAAACAAGAAAGGTCTTACACGATGCTCTTTCACTTCAATGATTTGCGCAGGAGAAATTCCACATGGATCTTATTTCTCCAAATGAGACTGGTTGCACAAAAACATACTTGAAATCTTCCCCAACACTTCAGGTTAAATGAATGGTTGTTAAAATTTTCTTTCAGCAAGGTTTAAGATGAATGTTATTCTAATGCCTGCACAGTGTATCTATGTTTCAGTTTACATTTGTACAGTGATGAAATACTTGTTCATTGCAGCTCTGAAAAATTACTGAAAACCAAAGTAAAAATTGCACCATGTTCCTTTAGCACATTCCATCTTGCTTAAGTCCTTATTTTTCTGTTTATTTTCTGAGTGTGTGGATTAGCTATTGACCCTGAAAACCCAAGTTTTTCAATGTGATACAGCAAAACAATATTTATATTAGATATTTATATATACATATATAGTGTAGTTAACACTAGCAACTTAAACCCTGCACAAATTTTCTGGAAAATAATTATTCTGCACTCTTACATATATAAATAATTTTATAGAATCAGCACCATTTCCTCCCGCCCCCAGGAGTTGTAAATTTTTGTCATTTTTTTTTCAAAAGGGACGTGCCAATTTCAAACTCCTATCACACCATTAATTTCAAGTTATTGGCCAAATGAATGAATTGCTAATGATGGCCTATCTAGGATCACACAACAGTCACTTCTCTACTGAGAAAAACACAATCTACAAGAGAATCCCATATAGTTAATGAGAGATACACAGTATTTCTAGCACAAGGCTGATGTAACATCAACCTGCTGTATTTTGTTTAAAGCACACGAGTAGCAATAATTTTGGAAACGTGTCTGCAATTTTTTTTAAAAAAAGGTTTTGCAACAACACAGAGCAAGTTAATAACAACATCTGAGAGATGATTGGATGAAAGCTATATTTACAGCATTTAAAAATTAGACTTATCTATAATTTTGAAATATTCAAAGTTTTATTTCTAAGCTATACATAGGTATTCTATAATAAACTGTTACAGAAAGTATCCCTTGTTTTGAAAATATTATGATTTCATGTGTATCTGTCCATTATGAATACTTGGTTGGATTTTTCATTTCAATTTCTTAATTATTACTAGGAAGAACCTTATTAACCAGAAGGAATAGAATATACTACTGTTAAGTCTCCTGAGGAATTTTACATCCAATATTGTCTCTAATTCTACCCTGTGTCTATAAGCACACGCCACAAGAATCCAAACACCACAAGAAGAACAAGACAACAGTCTCTGAATGCAACATAAAAAATTCCAAAAAGCACAGCAAACATGAAACATTGAAAAGCTGAACTACATTTTTTTTGTTTGTTAGGATTACAATTTTAATTACATTTGTGTACATAGAATAAGGTTGTTCACATAGTACAGGGAGCAGCTACTAACACTGGTACATTGGTATAGCATTTGATGGAAGTTATTGTTTATTGGTTATTTAGCGACTGTAGTTTTCTGGGGGCATCTAATTAGTTTATACATTAGATTACACCTCTTAACAGTCTGGAAACTGACCAACTTTCACACTGTGACAACACTGGTTGAAAAAGCCAGCATACTGGCTAGGCTATTTTGTTTAAAAATGGCAACCTGTCCAAAATAAAAAAGTTTAATAAATTAATAAATAATGTGTACAAGTGCTAAGTTCTCATATTTGGTCAGAGGCTGACTATTTTAATATCTGATTTCACCTTATTGCTAGTTGGAGTGGACTTTATTACAAAGTGTGCAATTTTGCACATGAGAGACCGCATCATTAATTAACACACAATATCATGTAGCAATTGTACCTTGGCCATACAGAAGCACTTACTAAAACTCCTTTTTAAATTCCTATTTGACATGGCATCTTAATATATTAGACTACTCAGATATATCATAGGTGTAATCTAATCCTTTGTTTCTGTGAACACTTAGGTATAAACTGGAGTTCATGCGAAGAAACGGGATGTCTTAGACCAGACTGGCACACAACATAAATTGCATCCGTGATAATATGCACCTTCCCTTCAACTATTGCTTGAGAGTAAGATAAATTCCCATGTTAACAAATGGCTGAAAAGTGGTAAAGTTGGTAGAAAAAAATCTTCTGTTAGTAAGAAGAACCAAAACTTTTGTTTTAAAAAAATCTTCCTTCAGGATTCGTTTGTCTGTCGTTAAATGTTTGTCATTGTTCAAGCCAGCACAAAAAAAATTCAATATTTATTTATCTTTCCTCTTTAGTATTGCATGAATGAATAAAGCTCAAACTATTCCCTGAAAACGTTACGTTGTAGCTAACCCAAGAAATATCTGGAAGACTTGAAAAAACAATTAAGGAATCAAATGGCTGTAACTGATCTAGATGGAAATGCTATGATAAGAAGCAGCCAATGCATCGTCATCGAAGTCGTCTAATTAGAGGCTGCTCTTGTGAAACCTAATACTGCATTCAGTCAGTTCATCATGTTGTACTGTACTGCTAGTTACAATGGTTCTCTTTCGATTCCTTTTGTCATTGGGGTATTGTGGTTCGTAATAAGTTCACTGGCATCCATATCATGGATTTCCATCCTTTGGCAGGCCTGGCTTCCATCTCTCTTCTATTAGAGACCTCTCTTTAAAATATTCAGCAGCAAAAGGAGGCAAAAAAAGAACAAGAGAAAGAAAAGAGAAAGAAGAACAGTGAAAGAAGGAAAAAATGCAGAAGGAAAACTGTATCAGATAAGACACAGAACATAAAGAGGTGCTGCTTCTCAGTCTTTCTGCTAATTATCAGTGCAGTCATGTTAGTTTCTTTAATTTCAATGCTAAAGTTTCTTTGTCATGGTTTTCCTGTTCGATTTTCTTCCCTTTCATTAAAATTTCAGCGTGCACATCTGGAAGGCCCAGGATGCTTTAGTCAGACCTTGGCCTCCAGCATTTCCAAAAAAAGTTTGTGCATGGGCACTTTGCCTTCTAGTTTGATGTTGTAGAAATGCTGCACTGCTTTAGTGGAGGTTTGCCTCAGCAGCGGCAGAGTCATCAACATCTTGCCAGCTCGACGTGGGTCTTCCATATGCTGTCCAGCCTCATAATCCTGCAGGGCTTCATGTAAGACGTCCTGAAGTTTCTGAACTGCCTCGACATCTTCTATGTGCATCGAGTCTGCAAAACAAAAGAAAGGAGAGCAGTTTTCACTTTTCATGCCTGAAAGCAGAATTATGTGGTAAAGACTCTGGACTGAAACTTGTACCATAACAACTAACACCATGAAAATTGTTTATGCATTTACATGGATTTACCCAGCCTTTTCTGGGCTCCCTTATGAAGGAGTTTTATAATTATTCACTTATTACCACACTGTTCTTCTGGAAAAAAAAATGGATCTCTGCATAATTACCACCACGTAATTGATTGTTGTGTAATCTGATTGGCTTATTTAGATTAAAAGAAACTGGCACTGAAATCTGCAAGAATATTTTCAAAATGATTTTTTTTTAGATATGCAGAAACTCAAAGCACTGGGCTAGGCTGATGTCCAATTGCTGAAAGCACATATTCCTGGTTTTCTGAAGTCCAAGTTTGCTGCAGCTTTAGAATTTAAGATTCAGAGTGAAATTTACAGAGTGCTAATTTTATATAGGAGAGCTGACACTCCTCAGTCCAGATACATGGGTTGCTTACAGGATCTTTAAGGCTGGGTTGGAGTAGATATCCAAAGCTGGACTAGATGGAGCAAAGATGTGTTACTGCAAGCATTTTCTTACATTCATATGAATGACTATGCATCTGCCAAAGCTAGCATGGGTATACAGTCCACGTGGTTTGTTTCTAATAGGGTGTACAGGAAGGGTTCCAGAAAATAGATGGACAAAATCCTCCATCTCTGCACTAGACAAAAATCTGTATTTGTTTCCATAATATAACTTTTTCATGTGTAAGACATCAGTGAGAGCCACTGTTGTGCAGTGGTTTGAACATTAGACTATAACCTGAAGACCAAGGTCTGATCCCCATTCAGCCATGAAAAATTACTGGCTAACTTTGGGTGCATCACATTCTCTCAGCCCCAGAAAACCCTATGATAAGATTGCTTTAGGGTCACTGTAAGCTGGAAACAACTTGAAAGCACACAACAACACTAACATAATTCTGGCTTATATATTTCTTTTTGTCTGAATCCATTGTTGTGTATTCAGCCAGAGCACAGGACAAGAGTACTGTGTTCACATTAGCCTGTGCTTTATTTGTATAGAATTCATCTGCCATCTAAAACACACACTATCAGGGCCAATCTAGACATGACATGAATCTATGATTCAGTTTCCCCAATGTTGTTCTTTGTTTGTTTGTTTCGTTTTGTTTTTTTTTGTTTTTGGAGTATCCTGTTGAATTAGACAACTGGACAATAATTTGGTTTAAACAAAATAGGTTTGAGACATAACCTTACAGTGAACCTACTTCAGCACTATAATTGTACAAATGACATACCAGACGCTTCTAATCTATTTTATGCCTTGATTGAGGAAAATATGTATTGGTATATACTAGCTAGGTTGCAGGGATTCCTCAGTTCCCACCCATTACGTTTTGTATATCTGTTCTGTTGACTCACTTGAATAAACTTTGTATAGCTAATTTTGGATTTGAATCAAGAAACCATGACACCAAAGTCACATATGATTACAGAACCAGTAGTGGCAAGTAGTAAAGCCTACATATAGAATTACAATAAAATAGTCTAAGACCCTAATTGCATGTATTTCCCAAAGAAGCTCCCATAAACTGCACAAAAATGTTGCTTTTGATACTGAAAGGCACTTCAATAGCAGTTCATGAGATAGGGTAAAGAATTAAAAAAAAGGTAATAAAGAATTACATAAGTTGTAGTCCAACTCCTGTTGAGGACACAAGTTTCTGAAAGGCTCTCTTAGGATTACTGAAGCAGTCGGATGCAAGGGTAGTATATTTCAGTGTCATTACTTTAGCCATTTTGATTTAAATAAGAATTAACTTGGGGCATAACATTTTAAATGTCTCCTGACAGAAAACCTAGCAACAGGGAAGTTAATAAGGACTGGGATTTATTAATTACAGAACTAAACATGGAAACTGAAGAGAACAAAAAAGATTACAGCTTTTGCACTAAAATACACTTAATTATGCAAACATTTGCATCATTTAGTAGATTTTAGTGGTTCTGATGATAGTCTATCCATTATTATACATAATGGAGTCCTATGCGAATTCTACACATTTTGTAGATTAAATTCTGATTTAACAGTGAACACATGCCTTAAAATACATGTCATTACAGTATGCATACTATCAGTTTAATTTTAAAACATGTAGATTTCATACAGAAGACTACAGTAAAAACATGAATATAACAATGGACCTTCATAAGGATTAGAAACTGCTTAAACCAGCACGAAGCAGGCAAACTAGCTGGGCACGATACCTTTTCTGTATCATCTACAAAAGAGAGAGCTTTTGCTACTTTATCAAATCATATCCAATATCCTCATCTTCATCTTTACCACTTTATTCTTTAAAATAGCTTTATGATTCTGAAACTGTCTAAAAAAAGAAGAGATATAATAGTTTATCCACAGATGTAATAATTATCATAATGTTGTTGAATTAATAGAAATGGAAAAAAAAGAAGGAAACTGATTTTAATGTGGTAGGTTTCATAACTTCAGCTTGGAGTCTTGGTTTTTTTTGTTTTTTTTTTCTTAAACTCACGTAACAAGTATAAACTGATAAATGAATTAAACTGATTGTGGCTTTGTAAGTCTAATTGTGATATAGCTTATCTAATCTAATTTTAGATTATATGGACTATTAACAATAGTATTACTAATAGCTCTTGCTGGCTATTATTATTACTATATATTTTAGGACTATATATTAGTATACTAATGTTTGATATTAATCAAATATATACATAGCTAGATAAGTATTTATGATGTTATAGGAATAGCAACATGTTGTTATTATGATATATAAGGTGATAACAGATGGTTAGGTGTTTGACTGATTGATTACTAGGAGCTGTTTGCAACGAGGATGGCAAACAATTTTTAATTTTTCTTTGTGTAGTTTTGTAATATATTCTTTTTTATGTACTCTTTATATTGTGTAGTGTTTTTTTCCCCCCTTTATAGTATGGTTTGTGTTGATTGTTGGGTTTTGTTGGTTTATGTTTTATCTTATGTTTTTTCTATGTTTGTACGTTTTTATTAATTAAAAATATTTAAAAAGAGAGAGAGAGCTTTGGCTGTGTTGTCATCCTAATTCTGGAATACCCCTTTTGCAGGAGGTCCCAGTGTTGCTCAGTTTTCAGTGGCGAGTTAAACTCTTCCTCTGTACTCAAGAATTTAAAAATTCGTTTCTGGATGGCTGGAATAGTAGTTTTGCCTCTCTATTTGACAAGACTGATGTTTATATTTCATGTTGGTTCCACCGAACTGAATGTTTGATCTCTAGGTCTGCTACCCTGAAGTCCTATTTGAGATAAAAATGCGCTACAATTATTCAGGTTGGTAAGAAGCCCAAGAAGATAAGAAAAGCCTCCAAAAGAAACTCCAGAAAGTCAGTAAATGGACTGCACAATAGTACAAGAGATCAACAAATATAAAGAGATGCAGAAAGAGTTTAAGAAAATCCTTGAAGAGATCTTAATTGGCAGTAGGCAACCACTGTGGTGGATAGTTCACTGGAAACAGCAACTGGACATGTGCCAGCATTGAAAAAGGCAAATTTCATGCTAGGGTCATTAGGCCTAGGAACGGGGTGATGGGGCGGCTCGCCCTGGGTGGCAATGTTTTTGGGGGGTCCTGGCTCATAGCCATGCCCCTGCGTGCCATGCCCCCGCCCCATGCACCACATCATAGCCCTGCCCCTACCTGCCCCCCCCACACACTCCAAACTTCACTGCTGCATTAGGCAGTGGATTGACAACATAACATTCAGTGCTGCAATGCTATGGTGTAGCAATGTTTAGAATACTGTGTAAAAGTGTTATTGGCCCACCTTTAAAGAGTTACTCTGGTTCTAGAAACAGTGCAGAAATGATAAATCAAAATGGTCAAGCGGGTTAAGAACACTTTCTCAAGATGACAGAGGCGAACATGTTTGGGGCACTTTAGCTGAAAGGGGAAGATGGCTAAGGGGAACATGGATGAGATCTGTACCTTATGGTTAGTGTGGAGAAACCACTTTTTTTTTCTCCCCTTTCTCAACAAGGAGAAAGAAACTGTTCACACAGCACACAATCAGTTGCAGAATTAGCTGACAGTGACAACTAACTTTGATGGCTTCAACAAGGAATTACATCTTTCATCTCTACTCTGTAATCACAGTGTTATCTATCTGTATTTTATTTTTCTACATTCAGTGATACAGCATAACACTTTATTAAGGCAGAGACAATCCACGGAGAGTCTCAGCTAAAAGACATCATACTGGTATGTGAGTGGCCTGGGAAAGATCATGTGGTTTCAGCAATCCAGGGCCAAGATCCAGTTTGCTTATTGTGTAACTATGCTGGAGTTACTGGATCACACTCCTGTACAAAACTGATCACAGAATGGGTGGCAGAGATGTGCAGCTTCCTGAAAAACAGTGGATCCAACACCCTACCCACTGGTAAGGACCACACTTATTGAAGTTCCTGGACAACACAGTGGTGTATTTTTGGCATAAAGGACTACAGAACCCTGAATAGGAGACCACCCTTGTATGAGCTCTGAGCAAGTGAAATTGCTTGTATAACCCCTTTTATGTCAGCATAAAGCCACAACAAGATTCTAGCCAAGATACATTCCCAAAGAGATCAGACTTTTTTTTCTTTGAAAACTTGAATTTTGAAAAGTGGATTACAAGTTTGGATTACAAGTTTGAAACATTATCTATTTACGTTATTCATTTTATAATCCTTTCCCACAAGAAGCTCAAGCCAATATACATTGTTCATTTCTATCTCAATTCCACCCCGCTCAGTCAACTGGTAGAAATTCACATAGTGGGTCTCGAACTGAGTAGGACTTTGAACCTGGGTTTCCCAATCCTAGCCAATATTCTAACCACCAATCTGACATTCCCTCTCCCTAATTATGTAATCTAATTGGAAGTATTTTCACAAGGCTTGACTCTCCTAAAGCTTTTTATACCTGACATAGAATATTACAGAGAAATTGTGGAGAATATATTGTTGCTACTATATGAGTGATACACAGTCATTTTTAACATTAAGAACACTGTTGCTGTGGTTATAGATTGGATGAGAGCTAAGAAACTGATTTTAACCAAACCAAGACAGATATGCCCCCAGCAGGTGTGTAGCTATGAGGGGAGCAAAGTGAGGGCAGTGCTCCCTTATATAAAAATTCCACCTTCCAATGCAATTGTCTTTCAGTCCCCAGATTTCTAGTTTTGCAGAGAAAGACATTGAAAATTATTCCATCTAGAACTCTTATGCTTTCTATGTTTTCTTTCCCTTGGTAACTTTCTTTGGCTCTTTTCTGTGGGATGCCTAAACTGTATTCTAAATCTCAGCTGAAGTTTTAATGCTAGAAATTGAGGTACTGAAGGTATGTTTCATGGCAGGAAGATAGAATTCTTATTTGGGAGGGTCAACACCCTCCACAACTACACACCTGGCTTCTGCTCAGGAAGGAGACAGACCTCAGAGCATGGATCTAACCTATTTTGGTTAAAACTGTTCTTTTGAAAAACTAGGTTCACATTTTTATGGTGTTTCTGGATTCTGTTTTGCAATTGTATGAAATTTGGCAGCAGAACTGGCATTGAGAATCAGTGGCTGGAAGCAGTTGCTAAAGTCTAATCTGGCTAACATGTGTCTTACTTAAGATTGGATTACTATAAACTAGGGATGTAAATCCCTGCTTGAAATGTCAATATTTTTTTTTCTTACCTGTGAGGTAATGATTTTTTTTTTTGCACATTCTTTGTAAGAAGTGAAAAATTAATACTCACAGGAATATTGTTTGTGCTGCCTTGTGGAAAATTTTAAGAATGTATTTTGATCAGTTAACCAGTCTATTCCTTGCTATGTGGTTGCTTTGTTGCATAAAGGAAAAAGAAACTTCTTTTGTATAGAGACATCTTAATCAAATTGCAGAAACTGCTTGATGAAAAACAAACATCTTATTGTCTTGGTCTTGTTCAGGAGGAAAGAAATCCCACAGGGATTGCCAGTTTCTCAGCAGTGTGGCTTGATGTGTTGAGTCACTCTGTCTCACTGAAAACAAGACATTTTCCAAATATTCTTCACATCACTGTTGTGAACACTGTCTGCAGGAAGCCACCTTGAAAGAGCCCTTGGGAATGGCAGTGAGTCCAGAAGCCAGCAAGAAAAATGTTAAATAAGCTCATTATTACATCTATCTTGAAGAGTCTGCACTGGTTGCCAGTTTGCTTCCAAGCACACTTCTGAGTGCTGATCAATTTTAAATCCTAAATGATTTGGATCCAGGATTCCTACCATTCAGTCTATAAACAGCAGTAAAGGCTCTTCTCTTTGTTCACAATGAGGTATGGTTGATAGCAACAAAAGGACAGGGACTTCTCTGTGATGGCATCAACACTGGGGAAAACCTTCTGCTGTGAAGTGAAATATAGAAAACCTTGTGCACTGTTCTACTAGCTGGAGAAGACATTTCTAGTGTTTGCTATATTTAAAGGGCCCATCTCTCCCTTTAAATTTTTATTGTGTTTTTTACTGAATGCATGACTTTACATTGTATTGCTGATTCATATTATTGTGAATCCACTCTGACACCCTTACCACAACTCACCTTTTCTCAGCACTGGGGTGTGGGGATCGCCCGAGCAGGCAGCACGAGAGCCTCGCCTCTTCCTTCCGCAGGGCAGCCTGGCAATTTCCCAGGCTGTGCTGGGGCAGGAAGCACGACTGCCACGGCTCCGGAGGCTCCGCATGCATGGCAAGTGCGTATGGGGCCCTGGAGTAATGCGTGATCACGCGCCATTTTCAGCTGAAAGCCAAAAATGAAAAAGTGTGCCAGCGGCACCTGTCCTGCCCTGGAGCGTCGCGCGATTGTGAGTATGTCATGCAGATCGCTCCTTACAATCACGTGATGCTCCAGGTGCCCTTTCGCATGGCAAATGCCGTGCGAAAAGAGCCTGAGTTGTACAAGAACACCAGACAGGTGAAATATATTTTGGGAGGGAAAAATTAAATAAAATAGTATATCCAAATTTGCCTCAGATTTAATTTTGCAAGCACTTTGGTGCAAACATAGATCTGTGAAACCACAAACCCATCTCTCTTCTGTGAGAATTGTTTCTGGAGTTCTTTTAACTTCCCTTGACCATTTAGCAGGTATTTCTCCTGAGAAGCCCCCTCCCATGTTTGTTTCTAATTTAAATTTTCCACATCAGATAGAAACTCAGACATGGGGAAGGACTTCTAGAGTTGAAAGGATGCATGAAAATAGGGCATTCTGAACCACTAGAAACTAGAGAATAGTATAATGGAACATCAGTACACAAATATACAATGAAGAGAGGACAAGAAGAAGGAGGTCATACACAAAGTTTCATAAATGGCTTTGAATGAAGAATAGATAGTTTCTGTACTGATATGATCTGCTCCTAAGAAAGTGTATGGAAAGCATAATCAGGTTACTTATGAATGCTGGGAGTGGCCAGCATCCTGTTAGCAATGCCAGTGTGTGTGTGTGAGGCTCCCCTTGACATAGTGGCAAGAGGAGGCCAGAGGTGGCCACAGAGTATCCAGTTATAGCCAGATACACAATGGCATCATGATATGGGACCTCTGGGGGACCTACGTTGTGGGGGGAGCTGCAGTATTCTTCTGTGGTTGCACATCTGACATGTGTTAAGAGGATGTACAGCAGGAAGATGAGCATGAAGGAGGGGTGATGGAGCAGAGGTCTGCCTAGATGGAACTATAAGCTCCATCTCACCCTACAGGATTTCAGTCAGTATGCTTTGAAAGATGGTGCTTTCATTTCCTTTAACATGATGATTGCATTTCAAACAGAGCTTGGAACACTACCTCTAATAAGGAACTAGCTGCTTATCTTTACTCCAGTGGCCCAACAAATTATGTTACAGTCCACAAAGTGTTACAGTCCACAAACTAACTCCTTGAATAATTAATTATTGTTGCTATTGTGCCATTGGGAAACACAGGAAAATGTTTTGTTTTCTTCAATATCTGATCATCATAACTCTCAATGGAATTATTTTATTAAATATTTTATCTTATTTTTAAATCCCAGCTAACCTGCTTTTTTCATTGCATCTTCTCTTCTACCTCCCCTTTTCTCTCCTTGCTCCTCTCTTCCTTGCTTGCATTACAGCATCCCACAAAAAGTGTTACATGACAATTTATCCACGTGACACTTCCCTCTCCTCCCTCCCCAGTTGCTCAGATTGAGTCAGAATACACCTAGTGATGTGGAAAAAGCCAGAAAACTCAAAATGTTGCTCTGAAGAGTAGGTCATTAGAGTCATGTCTGTTATAAACCACAAAAAAGTAACATTGTTCCAGATTGCTACTGCTGATACGTTACTAAATACCAAAGTAATTTGTTACAGAGGTTGTGCTACTTCCAAACTCTGCTTTCAAAAGTTTAAGTAAAATATCAATCTGATTTCACCTGCCCTTTGTATAAAACCAAAGTGTGTGCATATGTATCTTCAAGTCACCTGTCAACTTATGGGGATCCCATGAATTTCACATGGTTTTCTAAGGCAAAGAATACTCAGATGTTTTTGCTAGTTCCTTCCCCTGAAATATAGTTGGCAGTCTCCCATCCAAGTACAAATCAGGGCTGACTTACTTAGCTTCCAAGATCAGATGGGATCTGGTGCCTTTAGGGTATTTAGGCCCTCTAAAACCAAAGTATACAACTGGTATTTTGAGGTTACATAATGGTTAGTAGAAATGATTGTATGATCATAATCGATACCAATAGAATATTACTGACATTACTAGATTCCAATTAGATACTTTGTTTATACCAAAGACATGAGCAAGGATCTCTGCACTATGCAGAATGGGTGACAGTTATCTCAGTTGCCCCTGATTTCTTCCCAATATGCTGGACTGCAATGCCCAACAGCTCTGTCCAACATATCTTGCATTCACTATGTGACTCTGGCCAAGATTTCTCAATCTGAGAAACCTCTTCCTTGGGCATCAAAGTCTTTTTCAAGTGATATTCAGTGTATTTGCTGAAATATGGGAGTAGGGCAGCACCTTGCCTTACCTCCTGTGTTGTTGCTTTACCCCTGTGGAAAGCAATAAGTATGGACAGAGGTTCTTGTTTGTATGAAGGTTCTTCTCACAAAGAAGACCCCATGAAAAATTACAGAAAAGATAATGAGGATCTCCTGAACAAGGCTGAAGCTTCTATCATGACACACATACCTATAGTTGCATCTGATTATTCCATGGTTCTCTTAGTTGAGGGTTCCCAGCCCACCTACTCAATATTGTCCAGCCTTATACATGTCTGTCTGTTTTACCACAGCCATTTCCACACTAGACTGTTATAGCACTATGATTCCATTTTCAACATCTTATGGAATCCTAGGGTTTGCAGGCCGGCCCCTCTCGAAACTGCAAACCCCAGAATTCCATAGGATGTTGAAAGTGGAATCATAGCGCTATAACAGTCTAGTGCAGAAATGGCCCATGTTTCCAGACTGCCACCTAGGCATGTAAATCTTCACTGATTTCTTCCTCTTGTTGAATGAAAAATTTCCAAGTTTACTTCCCACTGGGTGAAATTACAATGGGTTTTGTGTATTTTTCTTTCTTTCTTTTTTTTTACTTATAGAGACTTTTTTATGAAAAAAATTGACAAGTATATTTTGTATAAAACTCTTGTTTTTGTGCAGAAGGAGACTTCATTTTACACAAGGTAATTCATGGGGTCGCTGTAATTTGACAGGTGACTTGAAGGCACACATAGAAATTCGGTATACGGGTGAAAAATCTTGTGGTGACTGACAATTTATTTGATTTGTGAATATGGCTGCCAGAGTAAAAACTGGAGGGGGTTCTCGTATCTTTAAGAGTGGTGTAGGAGAAATTTTTTCAGCAGATGCTGCTGCTTATCAAGTTGCATGACAAGCAAGGCCTCCTGAAATTCTCTCTTCTATGCAACCATTTATGGTACAAGAGCCCTCTTCACTCAGGCAATCCTCTTTGTGAATGTTCTTTACTGCCGCCTCTACACAAACAACTGAAGTTTTAGGGTATTTGCCCCTATACTTCCATTCCATACTGCAATTTAAGTCTGCCAGGCTCAGTTTAAAGTTGTCAACCTTTTCCAAGATGTTATCTCCATTGAAACTCTATGACTCTCCTTTTTTAAAACATTAAGAGTGACCAGATTTGTAAATAATTCATTCAGTGAGAGAAGGGATTGCAAATCAGCTGTGCCAAATGAATTTGAAATTCACTTGAGCTGATTGGGGTTGCAAAACTGTTTTAAAAACCCTCTAGCCTAAAAGTACAAACTGCTGTTTCTTGATGGAATAATTAAAAACAAACAAACCTGTGAACCTACATCTTTCCATTTGGCATTTCCCAATCAATACATGGGAGCACTTAGCAAGCACACAAAAAAGACAGAGAGAACACCTTTTATTATGCTGCAAACAGTTCACCTGCCTGTATGCCTGGAATAATTGCTCCATACATGCTTGGGAAATATTCAAAGGCATTTTTTCTGTGTGAGTAAACAAAGCATTCATTGTTGCCAAACTGTTTCTTGCTCATACTATATTAGCTGACAACTTGGATTTTTTTTTAAAAATAAATCCTATCCTAGTTTTTCACAATATCCAAGAAGGCCCTCTTTATATGAAACCAAAGGACACAACAGGTATTTTGAGGTTACATAAACCCATTGATTATGGTTGTTACAGAGAGAATACTACTGATAGTACTGGACTTCAATTAGGTGGCTTGCTTTTACCAAAAATGGGAGCAGGGATCTCTCTGCACTTACCAGAACGGGTAGCATTCAGGGTTGTCAATACTGGGATGGGGAATAAGGACACTGCCTTTCCCAAATAAGAATGCCTCCTCACCAGTGAAATTTTCCTTCAATTTCTAACATTGCAGAGAGTGAAACCGTTCACACCTAGAATGCTTATATTTGCTGTATTCACAGTTCTTTGGCAACTTTGTCTGCCCTTTTTCTTTGGATGCCTAAATGGTATTTCTAAATGCTCAACTGACATTTTCAATTACTTGTTTTTGTTGTTGTGTGTCTTCAAGTCATTTCTGACTTATGGCGACGCTAAGGTAAACTTATCATGGGGGTTTCCTGAGAGTTTGTGACACACTCAAAGTCACCCACTGGGTTTCTATGGCTGAGTAGGGAATCGAACCCTCATCTCTAGGGTTGTAATCCAATGTTCAAGCCACTACACCTCACTGGCTCTCTTTCAGCTACTACAATACTAGAAATGTGAGGACTGAAATAAAAATTCATAGTGTGCATGTGTGTGTGTGTGTGTGTGTGTGAGCATTCTTATTGGTGGTGGGGCAATGGCCTAATTTTTCCTCCTCTGTAGTACAGCCCTGGTGACATTTACACCAGTTGCCCTCTCTCTCAGCCTAACATATACAATGAAACTTTATTATGAGGATGAAAGAGAGAAATTCTGTATGCCACTCTAAGCTCAATGGCAGCTGGGTGGGATATTTAAAAATGTAATAAAATTAACAAAACAGAGAAAGAACTTGTTATACTTCTACATTTCAGGCAAGTTTGGAATGGTCTTTGGAGAATTCATACAAAACAATGAAACCTGCCTCTCCATCAGCTCATTGGAGTCTTAGCTTGGTGATATCCTAGATACAGGTTCAATTGAGGGAGATTTGCAGGAAAAGTGCGAAACGGCTCTGCAGCATCTTGCTGGCCTCCTGACTCTTAAATTTCCAATGGGAAACCTCTACGAGCTGTTTAGACTGATGCAAGCTACTCTTGCCCCTGAGATGACCCAGGCCCTTTCCGCAACACACCTTTTCACGGAGCTGGGGTGCGGGGATCACGCGAGCAGCCTCCAGCGAGAGGCTCTCGCGTCCTTCAGCTCTGCAGCTGCCACCCACTCACATGAGAGCCCTGACTCTTCCTTCTGCAGTGCAGCCTGGGAGTTTCCCAGGCTGCACTGGGGCAGGAAGCACAAGTGCCACGGCTCCGGAGCTCCGCATGCACAGCAAGTGTGCGCGGGGCCCCAGAGAGATGCACAATTGCACACCATTTTCGGCTCAAAGCCGAAAATGAAAAAGTGCGTGAGCGGCACCTGCCAGACCCTGGAGCATCGCACGATTGTGAGTGTATCATGTGGACTGCTCCTCACATTCGCACAATGCTCGCGGGGCCCTTTCGCATGGCAAATGTCGTGCGAAAAGGGCTTCAGTTTTCATCTCAGTTCAGAACAGTACATGCCTGTGAAAACTTGGGATCGGGACAGAAAAGAGAAGTAGCAGACATTTGGACAGCTTTCCTCTCCAATAGCTGTTGGTGCTTTAGTGATCTTACTTTCAAAAGCTTCCTGTCTCAAGCTTCTATACACTGGTATTACAATAGTCATGATATTCTACTCCTGTTATATGTTTATAAATGAGTCCTATATGTTTATACATGGGTGAAAAGCGGGGGAGGGAAGGAAAGGCAGAAAGGTTACTGTTAAATCAGTTCACTGATTTAGAGCACAAAAGAGCATTAATTATTATTGAATCAAGCCAGATGTTTATGCTAAGCTGATAATTTCAATGAATGTCATATTAAATCTCTGCAGGTCAGACAGAAATACTATCTCTCAATCACCTCCAAATATGCAGAGGTTAGCTGCCTTTCAGTGTGTTCAAAAATGAGTGTTTCTATGCAAACTACAGCTGGTTTCTATCCTTCTGATATAAGTAAATGGTATAGATCATGATCACAATAAAAGCACTGTACACACCATGATGATTCAGAATATTATATTAAGAAAAGATAAATTCTTCCTGGTACAAATAAAATGGGCTAGAACTAGAATGTGTATTGTAATGCAATCTACTTGCTCACCTCTGTATCTGTGGAAGGAGTTATTTGTATAAATCGAGTATACTTTCTTGGTTTTGCTTTTTATTCATTTTTAAAATTAAAAACCTCAATTAAAAATTCAAAATGCAAGACCCCACTATGAAGACAAATAGGAAAGTACAACTTCATTGTTGAAAACAATTTTCCTCCTATCAATCTGAAGATTCGTAAATCAATATTGTAGATGAAGTGTTAATTACAAAATCAATTAAAAAATTATTTCTAAAAACAGTCACGCGTCCTGGCTCTCGGGGGGGCAATTTGGGCAGAAGGTCTCATCTCACTAGGACCGTACCAAATCACAAGTCGTCATCCACAAGTAAGCAAAAGCAATCTGGTTTTTCATTTTTCAGCGCGGCTGAGCCCAGCCTGAGATTGATCGTCACATATGGCCCAGAAAACAAACTGTCAATACCTTGAATGCTGCAGAATTTGAACAAATAGCCGTCCGCCCATTCAAGCCACTCATTGCATCCCATTTAACAGATTTTATTGACAGTTTCCTTCTTGTAATTAAAGGGAAAACTACTGGCCAGCAACCAAGATAAAGTTCAAAGATAGGGTCAAAACAAAAGCAGATGGAGGGGCACGGTGTGACTGTCAATGGTACATAGCATCAGAGCATGTTATTGACACACAGGTATCTAATGATCGGCACGTCATTAAAGAGGGATCTATCATGAACTTTATGCAAATGCTAAAAGGGACTTAAGACCACAATAAAGCATTAGGGAGGCACAAAAGAAAAAACAACAAAGAATAAACGATTTTTTACTTATCAGACACTGGCTCACTGCTTCAGCACTTTTAAGTTCAAATGCAGAGAAGAATCCTCCCTTGATTTCTTAACCCCTTCTGAATAAGTTGTATCTGTCAGTTAAACAGCTACTATAAAAATCAAATTTGTATGGTGAAGAAGAGTTCCTGTAGGATTAAACAGTGATTTGCTCCCTTCTCTGATAAAACCTGAGTTCACCTTACTTATTGAGTTTGCTGTGTTTAGTAGCTGGATTGAAGTAGATCTTATATTACATTTAGTCATGGGTCCATCCATTCTGTTCGGTTTTAGTGAACTGATTACACTTATCTGGATTTAAGCAGAACAACATTTACGTTTATTGGAAAGCATCTTTACTTTTAATACCTTCTCAATTTTTTTTCTGGCTTCTTTTAACCAAATTAGAAACCACTGGGTAACAAAGGCTTATAATCACAGATCTTCCCTTAATTTGAACTACCTTTTTTTCTAGCCATTCCGCACTGCCCTGCAGTAGTATGATTAAGAATTACTTATTCCTACTGTCATGTTTAGAAACTGTCATGCAGAAGGTATTAGGGGAAAAGGGGGAGGGTTGACATGAGATATCATGCCAATCTGCCAACCTGAATTAGCAAGCGCGATAGCTTTGAGGGTGACAAACTCTTCTTTCTCCAGCTTCATGCTCTTGTATTTTTTTACCAGTTGCAGGATGGCATTGTTGAGGTCAAGAAGGCCTGCTAATTTAGACTGATCTTCATCCATGATATAGTCTTCGGCATAGACAAGCTCATCCTCAAAGGAAAGTGATCGGTATACAACACCCAGAATCAAAATCTCCATCCAAGCGCTCTGCAGAAGGCTCATCTGGTCAGCAAGTGATAAAGTGGAAAATCCTAGACCAGGAAGGAAAGTACACAGAAACATAATTAAAATGGTCCTGGGCCATCATAATTCTGCATTATAACTACACTGTTGTGCTTGTTATTGTTACGTAAGTGATAAATCTGTATCTATGGATTCCAGTCTCTCTGATCTCCAAGACCTATGAACATAAAATAATTATAGTAAAAGATTCATTGAGTGCACATGTGGCATGTTTTCTGTTGTTGTTTGTTGTTGCTGCTGTTTTGATTTCCAGTGGATCACTGGTAGCAACATGAACCTGCTGCATTTTATCTTAGTGTTTGATAACCAATATTCTCCAATTTCCAACCAATCTTCTCCAGTATATTCTAAACCTTTATTACATTCGGGCTCCAACTGGATAACATCTACTATGAAAGGTATTAACATAATTTGGACCAAATGGTTTTCTGGCCGAACTTTGATAGTAACGGTCATGGCTGGGATAAGAGAGACTAAAAGCTGCAATCCTATATTGATTTAAGTGGGATAAAATCTGTTATCCCTAAGTAAATGTATAGGATTGCACTGTTAAGAACCCAAGGAGGGTATGTTTCAAAAACATTGTAAAGGGGAATGTTTGATGCCTTAATAGAATTAAGGTGATGATCAGCATAACAAGCAAAATGCTTTTTGAACTTCAACCTTAACAAGGCCTACCCTTTTCAGAAGAGACACTAATTACTTCTGCAACGGCTCCTGCTTCTACTCACACCATTATTTTTGAGACAGAGTGAAAATTTAATAGTGCTCCTTAATGAATTTAAGTTTTAGCTTTTGTTTTACTCCCCACCTTCCTGCCTAATAAGATCACTAAGGGCAAACATCTCCACTGCCATACTTTCACAGGCTCCTGTTTACAGCAGCTGTTAATTTATTATCTCTGACTGTTAATATCCCCCCCTCACATAAGGTGCCAGTGAAGGAGTGATTTCCTGGCCTGTTGGTGAAATGGAGTGGTTTGCCAGTTGGCACCAGCAACCACCAAGTACTTAATAAAATCATCAAAGGGGATTAGTCAAGCTTTTCTTAAGGGGGTCTTAAAGACATGTCTAAAGCTTTCATTCATTTGTTTATGGAGCTGCTTACATGTGCTTTGACAAGGATCCTGCAGAAAGAACAGGCTGTGTTGCTCATTTATCTTTAAACACACTGCCCTCCTCTTTTGAAGACCCCCTTTCTTGTAACAGAATAAGTGTATATAATGTGAGGACAAACAGTGGGGGGAAGGAAGCAACAGACATCAATTTAGATTCAAACCTTTGCACCATTTAAAAATGAACCTATTAAAAATAAAAAATAAGACAATCACTTCAAGTCAGGATGCATATATACAAAGAGGAATATTTAAGCAAATGCTGCTTCCATTTCTCCACACCCAAGATTTCGCCATTCCTTTTTACACACACACACACACACACACTCTATTTTGTGCCCAGTGATAAAAAGGATGTTTGTAATCCCTTCAAATCAAGATGAACAACATTTTCACACAAGTCAAGAAAGCCTCTCTGAAAGATGACAATGGATAACACCACACTTCTTGCTGGAAATGGGAGGAAATGAAACAGAAATAATAATTTGAAAGGCTCTAAAAAGGAATGCATATTTTCAATTAGCTCCAGCCTCTCTGTCCTTTCTCTCTCAAGAACCAGTTTTTCTGCTACAGCAGATGGACAGAGAACGTAGCCTGCAGCAGTGTCCTGTGACAGCCCCATTCTCCCTCCCAGACACTGCTGTTAGTAAATAGATTTACACATTCTCCAATCTCCACACATCTTTCTGCCGAATAATTAAAAGCAGGATGATTAGTTTATTGAGTGGAAGGAGGAACTTTTTTATTGAGGTCCGTCCATGATTTTTATCAGGGCCAGCACTTTTACGGTTGTCATGAGGGTGCAGGCATCCAATTTTTCTTATCTGCCTGATTAATACAAATGCTGTTTCAGGACGCATTAATTAACAGATACAAATCTACGTTCTCATGGAAGGATCAATACAGAGAAGAAAAGAGGCATCAATGTGAATTTAGTGCTGATGATGGAGAAGGTACTCTATTGACATTTACGTGCACGGAAACTTTAAAGTTGCAGTAGAGCCCTTTTGTCCCTACAATTTACAAAGTAACAATTTTTTTAACTATAACAATGTTTCACACACTTCTGAGGCATTTAATTAAGCAAAAAGCAATAAAATCCCTTTTGATCACAAAAGAAGTTTTAATTTCAATCGTTTTTCTTTCTATCTACACTCTCTGGAAAGCTCCAAACTTCCTGCTTTTTTATTTACATACTAACTTCTATGTGTGTGCGCACGCACATACACACACAGACACCACACACAATTACTGTGTGCTTTGCCAGCACAATTACAGCAGCAGATAAAAGAAAACCAGGACAGTACACTGACATTTATGCATAAGGGATATTTGTCCAGAGTTTATGAGAGTCCCAATTATTTCTCACTTCTTTAAAGTGTTCTTCATAACAATTTCATTCCGTATGTTATTAAGAGGACTGTTCTATTTTTCCAAAACAACCCCACACCACTTTTTGCCTCATATGAAGCACCTGTGATGTATTACAGATTTTGTTTCTGCCTTTTGAGATGGGGGGGAGAGAGTAAAGAACTACATTCTTCTCTCCAGACAAGATTTTGAAAACTGTCTTCATAAAATATTACTTTAATCCATTCCCAATGCCAAATAAGTGCTTGACACAGAATCCTAGCATTTTATCAGAAAGTCTTGTCTGCCTTTCTGTTTTCCTTTGTTACTGGAGATTCAGCATAAGCCTCCTGCAAAAGTGCTGAAAGAAGATTGATGGTTAAATATGGAATTGGTGAAACAATAATTTCATGACTGTCTCTGAATAGAAACATAACCGAAGTAACCAAATTTCATCTGCAGTTTGAAAAAAAAATCACAAGACCTTATTAGCCAAGGGTATGCCAGATATCCACATATAATTTTTATTTGACTACGAATGGCACTGCATCCATGATAATCAGTTGTAAGCAACCATTTAAAAATGCTAAGCTTTCTTGAAGAAGACTAGCTATTAACTATTGTAATAAACCACTGCACAATTTGTCATATGGGGGAGGGAAAAAAAAGAACATGCACATCATTGTATTTTTGACAAGTGATTTTTCTCTCTCCTCTGTATGAAACGATACCCTCAAACAGTCTATAAATAAACATACTGCTATCTAGACCAGTTAATGCTTTCCAGTCCCTCACCACTGAACCATTCTCCAAGATGCTGAAGATGCTGCATTGATGGCATGAACCCGAACTTCATGTTCTGTATTACAAAGTACCTTAATCCCTACCATTTGACAGGTCATATAGTTTTAAATGTTCAGCTATATTATGGCTTTTAATAATGCACTTCAATATACTGTGGTGTATTTCCCCCCCAGCACAGACCAATTCCACCCAAGCTGGTGACAACTTTGATCTCTTTCCATCTCCCTTCGCATGTCAGTGCCATTTAATGTATCCCAGGCATTTTGCTAGCAGAATGACTCTGTACCTTGACCTGCAGTTAAATAGCATGTTTATCTGCGAGACAGTGTGCTCCAAATAAACCAGATGACAGTTTGGAATAACGTCATTTGGAAGGATTGAAAAGCTTCTCAAGAGTCAGGTACCCCGGAGGTAATAGGCTTGAAGGAAGCATGTTCAGTGCCAACCCTTCTGCCATCTTCTACTTGAAGCTCATGTATTTGACAATGACGCCATGGGCACTTGTCAAGACTCCCTCCTCTTTATTCTATGCCCCCCTCTTTCTTTCTTTTTCTTTTTTTCGGGGGGGGGAGGAGAAAGAGGGATGCTGGCAAACTGATGCACTTTGCAGTCAACTTACAAAAAAGGCTAAGCATTTGAAAGTGTGAAGGGCAAAAAATATCTGACGGCTAGTCTTCAAAAATACACTTTCATTTCACAAAGCATAAATGTTTGTTTCCCAAGTCCAGTGTTGACAGAAATAGGCTGCAGTGCAGGCATAAGAACTTAACCCCTGCTAGGCATTCTCTTCTGTACCATTTTTACATTGTCAAGCGCAAGGCACTGTAAATCTATGCAGTTTCTTGTAAATAGCCATAAACAATGGCATTGATTTGCTGGTTACTTTCTCTCTCCCCACACCATGTCAAGATTTTTTTTCTCTCCTTCCTATGTAGAATGCAGCTTCTAGTTCACTATAAATAGAGACTTTTCAACAAACTGCACCTTACACTCCAGTTGTAATTATGCCCTAACGTCTCACTGATATCACTAACTATGCACTGAGAGGAAGCTGATTGAGCAGCTTAACAGTTGCTTGATTCTGCCCCCCCCACACCCCGTGACTTCACATGTCCATAAAACTAACACTTGTAAGAAGCTAGAAATGCATGGGCAAGAATGCCCCTGGCATTTTGCTACCAATTCAGATCTCTGCAATATTCTTTCTAAGTGAGATGAATTTTTCCACTACTGTTTACATGTGCATGTAGTCATTGTTTATTTTTTTAAAAAAGAAAAACAGGCAATTCAGATTACTTGCTCTTTCTTCCATTTGCTTTCCAAATAGCACAAATCCCTGTGGTATGTAGCCTAAATTATTTACATTCTCAATGGTGCTATTCTATAGTTGGTTTAGATAGAGACTGGACACATATTTGTGGTTTGTCTATAAGACCCTCACAGTTTTGTTTTGTTTCAGGTTTTGTTTTGTGTTTGGTCAAAAAGCTAGAGAAACCATACAAAGCAGTTGGCAAACCATTAAAGCTGTCAGGAACTGGGCAAATATGCTGGCTATTGCATTCTCTCCCCGCTAGCTCATCTGTCCTTTCTCTGGGACCTGAGATTCTTTGTAGGGTTGCAGACGGATTGATCTGTTTGTTTACTACTACTGAGAAAAAGAATAGGTTACTAACATGTAACACATATTAGTCACAATCTCAGCCCCAGAGGTGTGCAGGAGCTTCTTCTTCAGTGTGAAGGAGAAAGCTACATTTGTGCAGAACTTTGCATTGTGAGCATCAAGAACTCCCCAAATCCAGAGAAATGTTGCCCCCCCCCAAATTTTTGACTTACAACTCCCATTAGCCCATCCCTGCATGGCCAGTGGTAAGGGATTAAAAGAGTTGTAATCCAGCATGGTGTGCATATTGGCATTGGACTACAACCCTGGAGATCAGGGGTTCAATTCCTCATTTGGCCATGGAAATCCACTGGGTGACTTTGGGTGTATCATACAATGCTTAGCCACCAGATAGGTTCACCTTAGGATTGTCATAAGTCAAAAATACTTTGAAGGCACACAACAACAGCAACAACAATCCAAAACATCTGGAGATACAAAGGTATCTGACTCCTACCAAAGTCACAGAACAGAAAGGGGAAACTCCTATGTATGTGAAAACAGTTCAGGGTACAGGGACACAATCCAGAGAATTTTTGTATAGCTCTCACTATAAATCAATGTGTCATCCCTGTCATTGATCACTCAACAACTGCTTGCTGTTGTGCATATGCATAAGTGAAGGGGGCCACACAAATGGAAATTACACACTATCTCCAACACAGTTTTCAGCTTAGGTATATCCCACTGTCCACCACCAAGTATATAGCAATTAGTGATGAACATGCATGTATGAAATTATAGAATGGCTTCTGTTAATAACATGTTTAAGTCAGAATCAGTATTTCAAAACTGAAACATTGATTTTCGGAGGCTATTAGTTTGCAGTTATTTGCAATGCATAATCTTCCGCTAGCAATTATATTAAACAAGAATGGAAAAGCAATTTATGAAGATATGGCTGGTGAGAAAAAAGGTTTAAAATCTGAATAATATGGCTAATGTGATAAAACGTGAATACATCTGGCAGATATATCAGAATGTAGGTATGGCCCACAGCATGTAGGTAAAGCCCAGACAAACCATTACTGTAAACCAGTCAGATGTCAAAGGGGACAAAGCTGCAATAAGCAATTTCAGCAGCTTAGCATGCAGCAATCAGAAAAATTAACACCTATAAAAATCTCCTCTGATGTGTGACTATTAAATAAGCTGGTTCATCCTTTGTGCTTGGTCAATCTACATGCACACAACCATGGTGATGATCATTCAAGCTAGTAGAATACTAAGGCAGCCACAGGCTACAGTGTACACAATATGCAACAATCTCCATACAAACAGGACTTTATTGCACAAAGGTTTTTCCACAGGTTAATCTCATACGCTGAAAGAATCTAATGGAATAAATACTCAGCCTGTAGAGACAGCTAGAAGTATACCAGTCAGTTCTGAAGTTAGAACTTCGCAGTGCATGATTTCTAGCACCGGAATTGATCCCATTCCCTTTGAAACTGGGGAAAACATTCTTAGCAACACACCCTATACAATACACAATTGCAGCATCATACATAAAGCAAACTCTTGACCACATTGCATTTTGTGTTTGGTGGGCCTTTGGTCTTCTAGTAAGCACCTGTGCATCAAAGCCCAGCATAGCCAAAACATGAGATATATTAGTTTCCACACAAAGCAGGGTTATGACAAGACCACTATATATGACTCCTCTTTTCTGCTTCACTGGACATACTGTCCAGCAAAGACACAAGGTGGAATTCTGTAACTCTCTTGGGATGAAAAATCACAATTCTTTGGGGAGGGGGTGCTATTAACAAGTTGGTAAGAAGACCAAGTGGTCTATCTGTCTTGTTTTCATTCATTCATTCATGTTCACAGTTAAAAAAGGAAAGCTGCTTGCAGGTAAGTCAGACACCAGTAACTTCAAACATTTTGTAAGAACAATACTGGGAATGCCAATATATGA
This sequence comes from Cyclura pinguis, assembly GCA_030412105.1. Taxonomy (NCBI): domain Eukaryota; kingdom Metazoa; phylum Chordata; class Lepidosauria; order Squamata; family Iguanidae; genus Cyclura; species Cyclura pinguis. The sequence goes on from CM059599.1 coordinate 40,861,214, forward strand.
TGACATGCTTTGATTCCCAGCAACACCGGAAGGAAAACCAGAGGTGGTTGCCACCATTCAAAATGCCTGGCATCTTCCTTCTGATTTTCAGACAAGTTCTCATCTCTATGATCCACCTGAGCACTGAGTAATGTGGTGTGGTAAGATATTTGGATCTTTGCTTCTGTGAAACTAAGTTAGTTATGAAGTGGCAGGTTTTAGTGGACTGGGGAAAACTCTAGAGTTTCCTAACTACATCTGGTAACACTTTGAGCAGCAAGAGGTGGTCTACAAGGGAGATGTTGGGGGAAAGGTCGATATTCCTGCCATTTACTTTGTTTACTTACGGTATTTCTAAACTATAACTTCAACAGCTATTATGGGCCTCCAGGGTATCTAACTAATTCAGTAATAAATCCATTTTTTAAAAAAAATTAAAATATACAAAAGAAAAGCCATGTGTTTTCAACAGCAGCAAGAGAAAGAAAATGAACCATAAACAACAGAAGATGAAAATGTAACAATTTTAAAAGCTTTATGCCTTAAAGCTGTCCCCGTGGATGCCGGGTGGATTTCTCTCAGGAAATTATTCTAAAGGCAGGAAGCCAACAAACCTTAAGGCAAATGGCTTACACATTCAAGAGGGCCCAACATCTTGAGTCACAAAATCAAAGGGCTTCATCTAGAGGGTGGGCAACAGAGGACCAATAGTAAATGTTGGAGGCAGGAGAAAAAAATGTCATATTTTTACCAAACTATCAAGAAGCATAAGGGCGTAAATCTAAAATACTATTTGTATTTCTGGCTGTAAAACCAGCCTGCAATTTGAAGAGCACTTGGATATATATTAGACACAGAGAAAGCTATCTTTTGGAATTTATCAATAATCACGTCTTCCCCATTCAAATGCCAGGCAGAGACTTTTGGATTGCATCTCTCATCATACTAACCACTGGACATTGTGTCTAGTGCTGATGGAAGCTATATTCCAAATCACTTGGGCAGTACATATTGGGGATGGCTTATATATACAACGAATCTGGAGTCATGCACAGGAAGAGAAGCATAAGTGAGGGCACCATTTTCTTTTCCCTCTGCCTTATGTGTCCATGGTTTTCATTGCAGGCCTGGTTTGACCAATTTCTACCTGATCTGTGAAAACATCAAGGTGGAGCTACAAGATAAGGTGACCCCATTTGCCACTATCTATCATAACTCATGATGGCAACATAACATTCCACAAAAGGAGAGATTGGGAGCCATTGAGATTACAATGATCTCTAAAACCTGGCCTTGATGAATGGAAATGTTTCCTGAGCCTTCAACCTAATGACCATATCTCAGTTCAGTTACTGCTGATTTGAACTACAATTGTAGTTTATTTTAGGTTAAGATCATCCCATGGCTACTTGATCACAGAGTCAAAGAGACTTCATTTTTATTCAGGCGCAGGGTCTTCTTGTTCTGGAATTATATCTGCATTCAGATGGAGTTGGGGGAAAAGTCGATACTCCTGCCATGGATGTTCCTATTGTCATGGTATAGATTCTGTCTCAGTGACTGGCTGAGGACATTTTGATCCTGAAACTGAGCCCAAATGGCATCTCTGCTGTGCTAGACCTAACAAAGTCTTGCTGGACTGTTCACACACCAATCTTGCCTTCACATTTTTTGCCCCTCATGGTGCTGTCAGAAGGTGGTCGCTTCACTCTGCTCCATGCCCAGATTGTGCCTTCTTCTTGAAGGATCAGCTGTAGAGCATATGGACCCATGAATGGTGAATATAAATGCAAAGAAATAAATGGGTGGAAAGATAGGTAGATAGGCAGGGACAGGTCAAGAATGTGCACAGGCTGAAGCTGTTGTTGTTCCTCCTGGTTCAGTTTCTATGGAGGTTTTATCATATAATCAAAAATTGGCTACATGCAGAACTAAAACCCTTCATCCCACTACTGTACCAGGATACATTTCTGATAGCTTCTGAATCTAGTTATGCCACAGTCCAGCCACCTCTTCAATTTATTGTTCAAATGTATTGTTATATTTCTCTCTTATTTCTTTTCTCACAATGTAAGTTCATACAAAATTGCTGAAACACCCTAAAGACACCAGATTCCATCTGATCTTGGAAGCTAAGCAAGGTCAGCCCTGGTTAGTACTTGTATGGGAAACTGTCAACAAATACCAGGTGCTGTAGACAATATTTCAGAGGAAGGAACTGGCAAAAACACCTTTTAGTATTCTTTGCCGAAGAAAACCCTGTGAAATTCATGGGGTTGCCATAAGTCGACAGGTGACTTGAAGGCACATACACACACACACATACAAGTTCATATAAAATATAAATGAATTGTTTATAAAAAGCAGAGGGAAATACTGACCATAAGCACTTTTCCAACCAACCCCGTTAATAGGACAGCAAGTGCCACAAAACAGATTGAGAAACCTGGGGCTTTTATCACCATGCTACTTTCATCTCCCTGAAACAAGAGCAGATAGATGGCATGGCAATAAAAATGCATTCACACTGCCCGTCCATCTCAATCCATTAAGAACAATGGATTCTCACTAAGCAAATATTCGCTTGTCAGAAGTATTTGCAACAGTGGATTCATTCAGCAGGACTAAGTAAGTGAGGTTCATAGCAATTTAAAAGCAGCAAATTAGACATTTACAAACAGTGAAGATGCCGCTTGTCTAGCATGACCTTTCACTCAGGCAGTACAAGAAGGTGTTAATGTAATTTAAATGCCAGTTAGAAATATTGCACTGGTCTCTTTTGCCTTCTATTGAGCCTTACATAACAATCCTAAAGAAGAACAATTTCAGCTTGTCATTTTTTTTTCTTTGCAAGGAGACTCCCATCTCTGAGGTAATCAGCTTGCAGGCCAAACTGATGTAGCTGTTTAAATCAAAAGCTTTCTTTCTTAAAATGAAATCTTGCCCGCTTGTTAGCTTTTATTTCTATCCGCAGCTTTAAAATGCGCGTGCGCGCACACACACACACACACACACACACACACACAGAGGATTCAGAGGATAAAGAATGTAGTAGGTTTTCCCTTTGTTCCTCAAGGATCCATTTAGGAAAAGTGGAATTCTCTCTCTCTCCCCACCATTCCAAAGATTGTATTTTAGACCACTGTGTACCGTTCTGATCATATAGAGTACAAAGGGGTAACCACAAGAAATTCCACTGAACTTCATTGCCCTATTACAATCTAAACCTGAATTTATCCTAAAACATTCTTTTATCCTCTACCAAGAAATTTGTTTCTTCTTGATGAATCCTGCAATAGAAGCCTAGGAGAACATCTCCCACTGGCTTTGTGTGGTTCCAATTAGCAGTCAGACCAGTGAGAGGCAACACTTGTTTAGAACTGGTCTCCAGGAATCCTGATATGTAGTTGCTACATTAAACCCACCGTAGGACTGGACTCTTTACTCTAGTCAGACTGTTGTAAACTGTGTACATCCAAATGGCCAAACTAGATATGATGTAAAGCACATTAAAGCTCTAAGACCAAGATCCTGTTCAATGCAGCACAGCATAAAGTTCTGCCAGTGTACTTATGCAGTAACAATGCTCTGATGGCCACTGTGGACTATTGCAGTACCTGTTCCAGATCACATGGGGGGATGAGCTGTATCTTCACACTGGGCATTGGGCAACCATGTGGGTGATGGGGTACTGGATACCTCCTCAGTGAAGGAAACAGATCCCCGGAGGAGACTCACAGCAATTAAAATATAGTTTAAAATCAACACTTTTAAAAATAATATTTATTCAAAAGCTTTGCCTTTCAGCCTGCCAGGGACCCTGAGGCAATATACGGCAAATTAAAACAGGCAGACATTTAAAAAGAGCCTAAAACAGTTTCTTTGAAAAAGTAGCTTATAAACCACACGTATTTAAACAGGCAGAGTAGACACCTGTGGTTGCAAGCACTAGGGCCATGCGAAATAATATGGTGTTACAGAAAAGAGTGGAGCCAGCCTAATTTCCTTTGAGAGGAAGGATAGGAAGCTTTGTTACCAATCTAGTCTCCAAAACAACCAGACCCAGCATTGTCACAGGTGCGCATACCCAGGGAATTGTTATAACTCAAATATCCAAGAAAATACTATTTCAAATAATTTCCTTTTTTGGGAGAGGGGACATTTATCATATTAACAAATCTTAAACAAAGCCACCTCCAATTATTGTGGGGAGGGAAGGGGTACAGAGGAGTGTTGGGCAAGGTGCTCTAACCAGGTCCACCTCACCACTTTCACCACAGAACAAGGAAAGTTAGTATCGGCAGTGGTTCTTATCCCTCCTGGTCACTCCTTGCTTGATTGGAGAGGTCAGGTGTATGGCCAAAGACATTAAAAGAGGAAAGGGAGGAGCTAGATTTGGAGGCATCATGAGTTGCCAGAAAACCTCCTGATGGGGTACAGTCTTCGTGAAGTGCCCCATGATGTCAACCTTGAATATTGGAATTCAGAATCTAATACGTCACTGTTTATTTAAGGTGCCACAATGTTATCTCAGCTGAGGACCTCACACATTGATCTCTGCAACAGTGTATTACCTCATTGGGTGGCATTTCGAGGGCAGCTAGATCCTGTTTGATCTGTTATACTTGATCCTATTCATATTTTGGACCTATTATTTCCAGAAGAACTGGGTAGCCTCAGTCTATATATAGGCAAGGCTTTTTCCTACAGGATGGAATGGAGGGGCTAAATCATCTCTGGTGACTCATGTTACTATTTTAGACACCATCACTTAACATAGTTTAAAGGTTTGGGGTATTAAGGATTAATTGGGCTGACAACTGTAGCTTGTATTTGTACTTAAAATCATATTGGTAAAATATACACTACCCTTTCCATCTACAGAATTGAACTATCGACAACCTTTAAAAATAATTGAAAATATACAAATAGAAAGGATAAAAAGGAGCTTGAAACACCCCCCATTACTATTGAAGCAGTACAGTACCCCTTAACATAGAAAGATAGAAAGGAGGGACCTAATTGAGAGGTCTTTGGAAGGGAGATGCAGAGCCTAGGAACAGTCACCATAGAGATATTCTCTTGCACTCCCATCAACTGTGCCTGTAAAGGCGGTAGGATGGAGAGAAGGATTGTTCTTGAGGATCTCAGGTTCCAGGCAGGCTGTTAACTCTAGGTGACTCTACAGTCCCATACGTACAATGTTAAACCAACCGAAAAGCCATGACATACCCTTAGCTCTTGACACAAGACAGATTTTTTTTTTAAAAAAATGAATACAAATTAGTCCATTTTATTAATATTTCACACTATTTTCTTTTAAATAATAACCAGGCAGAACCTCTTGCATAGCCAGTCTACTAATTAAAAATTTCCTAAGAACTCCCCCTCCCCACAAAAAAGTCTCACTGGAAGAGAAAAGAAGGTCTTCTAAGTCACTTAGGAGTTGCCCAGTGGCTTCAAGAGGAGGACTAAGTGAGATTAAGCAGAAATGAGCCACTTGAAATGGCATGAGAGTCACACTACCCAGCCTCTACATTTCCAATTTCCGTAAAGAGGTTTGGGTGTCCCCTGCCTGAGTGTACTGGTGCCCTTAAGACTACTTCAGGAGGCAGAGTGTCTGAAGACTGCAACAGTTCAAAGAAAGAAAGGGGGAGAAAAGCTGCCTGATTCTAATACACCTAATTAGCCATTGGCAGACTCTTAATTGCATACATTAGGATGATTCCATAGTGGAGATTAATTCTAAATATACCCAAGCAGCTGGTTAAGATGCCATGGATTACAGTGTGGACTGTACTTTTCCACTTAATTAGATATCAAAATTAAGCAGCAACAAGCATTTTGACATAACGGGGATCAAGCCGCCACTTGGCATCCCAGAGCTGCACTAAAGTGACCGCTAAACAGAGCCGCACAGATGGAGAGATATTAAATGCCGCACTGGAAAGTAATTTCAAATAATAAAATATCAATATTTACATTTTAATTACCCCTACTGAGAGCCGCTCTGTCATTTTCACTATTGCCGACGCAGCAAGGGGTAGTGGAATGACATTGCAGCTCTGACAGCAATGACTATTTTGTTTCCATTAAAGAATGACAAGTGTTTTAGAGGCAGTGACACCCAGTGTGTGAACAAGAATGACAGCTGATCAGAAAATTCCTATTAAGGGAATAAATGACTCAACAAAAGAATTGACTTGAAGCAGCCAGGTCCTCCTTGAATGAAGCACATAATCGGTTCCAAATTTTCTGGCAAAAGTTTACAATTAAAAGACGCCCAAGAGAACACTTGCTATGCCACTAAATGCTCAAAAGCATAACACATTATGTGACTGGTCCATATCACATAGTCATTATTAAGAGGAAACAGTGCTGTGAGCTTGCAAGGGAAATTCAGATTAGATTAGCCAAGATGGGTACATTTTAGAAGCAAGACTGTTCCAGTCTCCACAAAGCCTGAATTATATCGAAATGCCTCCTTGTCTAGTAACTTCAGTGTAATTTTTATTTTGGTTTTTTAAAAAAAGTTCATTTGCGTCGACCTTTAAAACTGCCACACAGGAAACCCTTCACAAAGAGCCACAGCCAAATTTTTAACTGGGGCTGGCTACAAGGATCATACAATCCCCTTGTTGCAGCAGCTCCACTGGCCGCCAGTCTATTTCCAGGCACAATTCAAAGTGCTGGTGATGACCTTTAAAGCCCTACATGGCGCATGTCCAGATTATTTTAAGGACTGTATTCTTCCTTACAAACAGCCTGGACTTTGAGATCTGGGGGAGAGGTCCTCCTCTCCGTCCCACCACCTTCACAGGCGCGTCTGGTGGGAACAAAGGAGAGGGCCTTCTCAGTGGCTGCTCCCAGGCTCTGGAACTCCCTCCCCAGAGAAGTCAGACTGGCACCCTCCCTACCTTCTTGCCATAGACAAAGAAAGACATTTTTATTCTGATAGGCATTCAATGTGTGATCATGGCCTGTCTGATAAAAGGCACTGGATATTCTCAACTGTGCTGAATTTATGGATGCTTGAGTTTTAGTTATGTATTTTAACTTTAATTCTTAATTGATTGTTTGTTTTACTTTTGTATTCCATTATTTTTAACTATTTTTTTTCAATTATTGTAAGCTGCTTTGAGTCCCAACCAAGAAAAAAAGCAAGGTATGAATAATGGTGATGGTAATGGTGGTGGTGATGATGATACATAATATTGGTATACATCTACACAGACTTAAGTGAGGCGAGAAGACCTCATATGATTGGCTGGCTGTGAAGATTCTATGGAATCCTGAGGCTGGCAGTTTAGGGAGGGCCTTTAGAATTCTCAGCTGAAAGCTCTTGGACCTCAGGCTGGTTGATATGGAGACGAGGCCCACCATCAATAAGGATGCCAGAAAACATTTAGGAAGTATATGTGAGAAAAACTAAAGTGATATACACAACATAGTTATGAGATCTTCTTGCCTCACACAGTAGATCGTATAGGTTCCATACGTGAGGAATCTTAGTTGAAATTCAAAACAAAAAATCCTTCCAGAAAAATGTAAAGCCACTGCACAAATTCAACAGAAAGAAAAAAAAAAATTAAAAGCCAGTACACCAACATCGCTAGAGAACACAGACTGGATTGGGGACTATGGGGGAAAGTTACAGGTACTGGAATAGGCCGGTTGTTTTGGAGATGATGCCTAACAGCAAGGAGGAGGGCAGTGTATTCCCTCAAGAACCCAAACTGTAGATTGCATTGGGTAAAATGGGGAAAAGTTACAGGCACTAGAGAAGACAGTTGGGTGAGTTCTTAAGAGGAAAATAAAATCCCGGGCAATGTCAGGTAAATATGCTAGTCATTTTAAAAAATTAAAAGATAATAATCAGGGTCATGATCCATCACTTCAAATGACAGCTCAGATAGATGTGATGAACAGGAGTGTTGTTTGTCTGTTTCACCAGCTGTGCCTCTTCCTGGAGCTGGAAGACCTAAAGATGGTAGTATACGTGCTGGCAACCTCATGGCTGAATTTCTGAAAAGCGAGTACCTCTGTACCAAGTTCAGAAACTTCAATTAGTTCAAAACACAGGAACCGGTTTGGTTATTGGCACATCTAGGAGGGGCCGTATTACACCAATATTAAAATCACTCCACTGGCTGCCAGTTAGTTTCTGGGCAAGGTACGAAGTGCTGCTTGTTACCTTTAAAGTCCTACATGGTTTGGGTGCAGGTTACCTATGAGAACGTCTCCTCCTGTATAATTTGTTCTGTACACTCAGGTCCTCTGGGGGACATTTATTCCAGTCTGCCAAGGCTAGACTGACAACTGTCACACAAGGACTTTTTCTTTTTCTTGGAACATCCTGCTGGAAAGGATGCAACAGTTTACAACTCTGAATTAAAAACTAGCATTAAAGACCAATCTTTTCTGGGAGGCCTATACAGATGATTTTTAAACTATGAATTTCAATTACAAATTTTAAAGTATGGACTGACTGTTTCAATAAGTATGAATCTTATATGTTCTTTTAAACTGAAGTTATGTGTTCTTAAGTGATGTTCTGTGTTGTATCTTGTTGTTCTCCACCTCAATCCATAGGGAGAGGTAGGTAAGAAACCACTATCGTGATCATCATCCGCACCTCCCATGGGCGTAAGATAAAGGCAGGATGGTCTCGTGCTATCTTCAGTCCTCCTTTTATCTGTCCCATAAGGTATGAGTACCTTGTAGGATTGGCATTGAAGTAGGGAGATGGGCCACCTGTTCAGTATCATCATGAACAACTCAATGCAATTGTGGTAGGAGTATGCTTCAGTACCCAGGATAGGTTTTTAAGTTTGGACTGAATTCTTGAGCAGAATCACCACTATACTGACACTGGAGCTATCCACTGCCACTAGTGGACACATTCCAAGGGACAACTGATTTAGGGAATTCAGGGAAGAGGAGATTACAATAAAGGAGACATAACAGATCCAGGACAGTGTAGTGGTTTGAGTGCTGGACTATAACCCTAGACACTAGGGTTCAATTCCCCACTCAACCATGGAAGCCCATTGGGTGAGCTTGGGCACATCATATACCCTCAGCCCCAGAAAACTCCTTGACAGGTTTGCCTTAGGGTTGCTATAAGTCAGAAGCAACTTCAAGGCACACAGCAACAGCCACAAAGCACAACTAAAAATTGTTTACTTTAGATTACCATGTTGTACTTTCTTTTGCAAATCTAAACAGCATGTGTGGAACTCTGACAGAAGTATGTGGGATGGGGAAGGAGGAGGAAAAAAGAAGGGTGCTTAACCCCTTTCTCCCCACCATGTCCCAGCACAAATCTCACACACACTCCCACCCCCTGCTGCTCTAGAAAGAACACTTCCATTGACACCAGTTGGAGTTTCTTTTCTAGGTTTAATTATATCTTTGTGTATGTATCAGAGGAAAAGAGAGATTTTCACTGGGATTACAGTGGGAGAGGGCAACTTTAATCTACTGTGGTCTCACAGCATTAGCCCAGTCTGAGTAGAACTTCACTTCTATGCCCAAACAAAAGAGAAATCAATTTAAAGTGGCATATTCAGCTTCATGAGTACTTTGGCCCTCAGTCCTAAGCAAATCCTTTACAAGGCATGCAAAGACAACCCAGTCCCTTTATCCCATACATCCAAACCCAATGCTTTCCAACAGGTGCTCATTTCGATCACATTATCAAGTATTACAAAGATTCCTTGAAGAAGTTTGATTTGGAGGGTTTTGAAATGGTGGCAGCATTCCCCAATACAAGGGTAGCAATCCAATACATGCCCAGATCACCTCTTTGTTTAAGAGCTTAGCATATCAGGTACTATGGGAAAGATCTTCACTGTAACAGCTAAAAGGGAAAAAGAGGTCTCTTGCTATTTGTGACTCAAATGATACAGTGAGGAAGAAAATCATGGGTCAGTACAGCAAACCCAGTAGCTACATGATCCTTCTGTGCTGTGGAATGCATTAGGTAATGCTAGTGCAGCTGAACTATAAGTGTGACAAATGGCTGGGTCAGGAAAGTGGATTAAAGCCCCCTCCCCTTTTTTCAAAGAAAAATAAAAGCGTGCTGGCATCTGTTCTGATCACTTTCAAACACTGATTAGAACTTAACATGCAGATCAAAACACAGTTGGTAGTTACCTCTCACATTAGCTGCCTAACAAGCACCTCTTCATATTTGTGACTTTCCAGAGAGTATACCCTAGAAGTACTTCTTAAGCATCCCTAATGCTTTTAGGACTAGTCGCTTTCCCCCATTTTTCAACCACTAGCACCTTTTAATTTCTGAAAGAGCCATGGTTGAAAATCTTAATTAATTGTTCCATACTGCTTCAGGATCATTATGCAATGTAATAAAGGCCGTGTAATTATGAAATTTTACAGCCATTACCAAGGCTGATGGCTCGTATTTCATCCTCAGCTGGACCCAATGGCTTTTAGCCACTCAGCTTCCCTTTGATGAACTACAGACAGATCTATCAGGCCCAAACAATATCCAGGCAAGGCGGCTATAATAGCTACCTACCGATGAAGCCACAGATAAAGATAAACTATAAATCTACGCACAAATGCAGGCACATTGCCTCAGGATGACAGAGGAGAGAGGATGAGACACCAGGGAAAGCTTTGCAGGAGTATGAATTCAACCTTTTCCTCTTATTCAACATGAAATTAATTTGATTTCTTAAGTAGTGACATTCCAACTAAAAATCTTTTCTTCAAGGGTTTCAACCCCCCTGCTTCCTTCCATTTCTAATGAGGTAATTGAAGGCTACAAGAGTGCAGATGCTACATTTAAAATATTTGTAGAACAACACTGAATGTCTAATATATCGATATTACCCCAAATGGCATCCACATGCCAAGATCTTTCCAGGGATTAGAAAACCTGTCAGTTCTTTCTCCCACAGTTGAATTTCTTAAAACTTCAAATGCCTTCCACCCTGAATATTCTGGCAGAATCTTTTTTTTTTTTCCAAACAACCCTGTAGTAAAATTCTCCTCCATTTGCACTGGCCAAATTGAAGAGGTACAGCTGTACTTCGCAGAAATTGTTACCTGACTGCTACATAGGTGTTAAGCATGAGGTGCCTCTCAAATGAGAGAGAGAGAGAGAGAGAGAGAGAGAGAGAGAGAGAGAGAGAGAGCAATCTTAATTCAGTACTAACTAATAGATTAAAACCCAGACATCCAAGAGTTAAGGACTCACTGTTCTTGGCCTTGGGGGGAAGGATGAAAGTTTCTTCCACATTCAATTATTTTTTAAAGAATCTCAGGTTTTTCCATCATGAATTCAAAGAAATTTTGATACATTCTTATTAAAACAAACCGCTTCTATTTCTTTCATTTTGCTTGTTTCCGTGTCTTCTGCTGGAAGAAGTTGGCAAATATACAACATAATGACACAAAATGCTTGAGAAGGATGTTTGACAAGGATCACAAATAGTGGTGCTCATTTTTGTTGTAGGAGAATAAGTGCTACTATTTTCAAAACCCTTATCCTCTTTGCAATTTTTTACAAAGCAGAAAAACCAGGACATCCTGCTTTTGTGCCTACATGGCTAGCATTTGTCAGATGGTCAGCTACAGCAGGTCTTACATGGTCAAAATTTCATTACTTTTTCAGTCCCTTATTTGGTTTTAGAAAAATTACTCTTCAGGTTTTCCAAAGGGAGCAACTGTTTGAACTGTAATATATAAAGAAGAATGAACTTATTCCACCCCTTTGCACAGAAACTTTGGAGAGTTGTATAAACCCTAAGGACAGGATACCCATCTCTGTCATGTAAATGGGACAAACATATTTTAAAAATCACAAGTAAACAGGTTTTTCTCATTCTCTCTTTCTTATTACTTTCTCAAAACTTTGGAAACCAAAACATTAACTCCTGAATAGCAAGTCAAAACAAGCACTTTAAAATTTGGCCAAAATGAGCAATTCTTTTAGAAATCATGCACACTTTCTGATGCATCCTTGTGAGGCATCAGACGGATCTTTGCTCTATAGTTATAGAAATAAACTCTCTCTCACACACACACATCTTTTTGTTCCACAGAGACATTCTTACTGGATGTGCATTTAGATGTTTTCTGTTGGTTCTCTTGTCTTGAATGGCAATATGCATACTGATTTAATCCCCTTGGCCAATGCTGGTAGGCAACGACAAGCCATGAGAAAGCCCTGGGTGTTGGGAGATGGCATCGTTTCTGCTGATCTGACTCTCCTAGTGTTGTGTACTCAGGTCAACAGAGAGCATTGTCAGCTTACCCAGGTAACACACTATCTTCCCTCTGTGTTTTAAAAGATAGTTTTTTAAAAAATCAAGAAAATGACAACAAAGATATATAGATAGGTAAGCAAATGATTGATAGATAGACAGATAGACAGATAGATAGATAGACAGATAGATAGATAGATAGATAGATAGATAGATAGATAGATAGACAGACAGACAGACAGACAGGTAGGTAAGTAGGTAGATAGGTAGACAGGTAGATAATCTTGCTGGTTGAAAAGGACAATACATAGCCACAACCATACAGTAATATGTTGCTGTTGTGTAGTTTCTGGAGACTGTGCCTGTGAATCATGTCCTAGTCAGAGGGAGCATCTGGATATACATAGCTCTTGTATTCTCTCCTCCTTCCCCTTCCAATGTGTGCCATTCTGATAACTGCTCAGTCAGTCAATATTTGTACACTTGTATTCAAAACGGCAAGACTTTAGCTCTGTAGTTTAACAACGGAGGACAAAAGTCTCTGCATGGCAAATATTTGGGCAGTTATCTTGTTACTTGCTGTGCAGAGCACTGAAGTAGCTTATCCAAGTACACTGAAGGAAAGTTTCTCTGTTCAATTCCAAGGTGAAAATATGAGCTAGCAATGCGAATCTGTGCTATATACAATTTAGTCTGGGAAACTTTTGGCTACTGAATGTACATGTTTTTATTAAATTATGTATCAAGCATTGATTTTCAATATTAATGCAACCTCATACTTAATTTGGCCCATAGGCAACCTATTTTGAAAGTTTTCTCTTGTGTGAACAAACAAGTTGTATATCTAAAGCAGAATGCATTACTCAAGGAAAACATTTATTTCCTTCCAAACTGATTAGCCATATCTGATGAGCCACTGAGCCCATACAGACCTGGAGATGCAGCAGGAACCATGACAGTGCTGCTGGAACCTAAATAGTCCTCAGTCACTGGAGAAGATTTCACCAGCGGCATTCCCACTGTCAGTGCCACATAGATGAATGTGGTTCTTACTTCTTTTGCACTATACAAGAACCCCTTTAGCCTGGGGTGGGTATAAGTGTGGCCATGGGCTTCCTGCAGCCCCTAGACTCACTTTTCTGGCCCACAAAGTCCCAATCCCATACGAGCCCCAAGTACCTAGGCTTTCCTCTGCAGTTTCTCTCAAAATGGTGATAGGAAGTGACACAGCATCACTTCTTGTCATAATTTTTGAGAGGGATCGCAGAGGTAAACCTAGATATTTGAGGCTGTTTTGTATGTGTGTGTATGTGAAGATAAGCCCCACGTGGGGGTGCTTGGGGAAAATTTGGCCCCTCGCTCCCCGAACAATGACCTACACCTACTTTAGCCTATTTATTCGTGGAATATCTAAATACCCTAAAGGCACAAGATCCATCCCATCTTGGAAGCAAAGCAGGTTCAGTACTAGTTAGTACTTGGATGGGAAACCACTGATTAATATCAGGTGCTGTAGGCTATATTTCATAGAAAGGAACTGGCAAAACCACCTCTGACTATTCCTTGCCTAAGAAAACCCTAAGAAATCCATGAGGTCACCGTAAGTCGACAGGTGACATGACAACACATACACACATATATTAAAAATGAGTATAATAAATACAGGGATAGATTTTTCTAGGAAACAAGGCAAGAGCTGTCAACAAAAGCTATCTTACTAGGAGTGAATTGAAATCAAAATATAATTTCTTTCTTTCTTTATTTTTTTAATTGGGAAAATCTTGGTGGTTCAAAGAAGAAGAAAACAGGCTATACCTATTTCTGAATGCTCACTGTGGTTCCCATAATGTATACCTCATTTTTTATTTTGATTTTATAGAGTAGACAGTCCCCAGTGGGACTGTTTCTAAAATGTTTAGTGTCCCCTGTCTCATAGCCTTCCTCCACAACTTTTCTTCAGTAGCAAATCAGCAGTTTTTCAAGAGGTCTCTGTGCAACTCAGCAGTATGACATTTACTAATGTGTTGAGATTCAGGGATTCTCTTTGTAGAAGCCAACGCTAATAAGAAAGATATGGTTCAGTATCTCGGGTATTCTTCCAAGTTTTATTAATTAGGTGGAAAACTTTCCCCTCTGGAATACCGCAAGGTATTTATTAACACTTCAGCCTACAAACTAGAGCAAATTTACAACAGCGGAGGTAATTGTTACACATGGCAGACTGTGTTATCAACTTGCCAGGGACAAGCACAGAAAGAAGGTTTTAGATTATGATCTTTTTCATGATATTTTAATTGTGCTTCTTAATCTGCTAAATTAAAAACTCCAGTGCAATCTTATAGAGATCATAGACAAAAAGGAGATTGTATCAGTTTTAGACAAAATGTATGAATACTCCTATCTGTTTTAATTATACTGAAAATTTAACAGTCAGATCCAATACGATCACAGTGACTAAGGCAGTGCTTCTCAACTTGGTGCCCTGCAGATGTGCTGGACAATAATTCCCATTATCCCCAGCTATCATTTCTTCCAAATTGTCTCCAAAGTAGCACCTTCCTGCCACATAAACCATTTCACTGAAGTATCCAGCATCTGCTCTGCTAGTGGCATCCCATATTATTTAATTTACTGATTAAATGCTTAAAAAAGAAGACTCAGTAACTGTGCTTTTAACTTATCTGTATAGAAAGGCCAAAATCCAAAATGTACCACATATTATATCAACTTGAGCATTCTTTTTTTTCTCAGTATCAGCCTCATGGAACGCTGATGAATTCAAGAATAGGTGTTGGGAGTTGTGTTGGGGACAGGGAAGAAAGTATACGAAGGAAAACTCAGGAAAAGATAGCACATGTAGAAAGAAGGAGGCTGATCCCTGAATAAATCTTGCATCAGAAATCCCCAGCCTGCTATTAAAACTCAGATTTTTCAAATAAAATTTTCTAATATTTTGGGAAGGTAACTGCTAAGGGTGACAAAGTAAAAGAAAAAAAGCACAGTTATGCACAGACAATGTGAATGTGACCTGTAGAACAAGGGCAGCACCTTTTTTTTAACTGCTCATCACTTCTCCATGATTCTGTGTCCATCAGTTTTAGAAATGCTGATCTAAGTTTTAAAAACATAAGCATGGAAGGCACCTGACAACCTTTCGTAGAATTCCATTCTATAGATCTAATTCCAGACCATATCAGTTTTGGATGTGTTCTCTTTAATGAAGATGTACCTCACTATGTAAGAGATGACATGAACCACACTATCCTAATCCTGTTTCCATTCAAGGACAGTTACAGCAAAGCTGTTCTTTTCCACCTGGTTTCCCTAGTACAGCTGCAACATGAAGCATGGAATAAAGTGAGCATCCTAGACTCTTGTTAGTAGCTTAACTTGTGTGAGCACCAGTCTCTGGTGCAATAGAGCCTTTTGCCTCTCCGCAGTGCAGCATTCAGCCATCTGAAAACCTGCTCCAGAGCTTCCCAATTCATTGGAGCAGTTTTAAAGATGCACGGGGAGTTCCAGAAATGGGAATTGTTACTCTTCTGGCAGAATCAGGGGAGGCACATAGGGAATGGGGGGCTCAAGATCTCCCTAGGAGTGGGTTGGGGAGCTGAGGCCTCTTCCATGAAATGATCTGGCAAAACCGGACTACCAAGACTTTCATGCAGTTCAGCCTTTTCAGGAATTATCAGCCAGAAATACACTAAATGATCAAACCCTGAGAAATATCAAGATTGTTATTGTTTTTGAGGAGAGCCAGAGTTGTATAGTACTTTGAACACTGGACTTTGATTCTGTAGACCAGGGTTAAAATCTCCACTTAGCCATGGAAATCCACTTGGAAACCTTGGGCAAGACATACTCTCTCAACCTTAGAGAGGCAAACGCAAATGCCATCTGAGCAAATCTTGCCAAGAAACCCCTGTAATAGGTTTGCCATAGGATCACCATTAGTCAAAAACGAGTCGAAGGCACACAACAACAATTGTGTTTGAGCCCTCCCAGGGATAATAAAGGCTGCTTGCCAATTTATTCTACGCATATTCACTCAGGAGTAAGCTACACTGAACACATGGGCGGCATTTCTAAGTACCGTACACACTGTGCTTGTAAGAAGTCTTCATAGTTAATGATGTCTCGATGACAATGGATGGCAAAAGTAATTTGCCCTCCCTCTGCAAGTACCTGCAAGTAAGCAAAATTATTAACACACACACGCGCGCGTGTGCAACAATGTGGAGCCCTGCCTCCACTTTTAAAACAGGAAACAGTTTGCTGCAGTGGTCAGTTATGAACTTCCATACATCAAAATTTTACTCCTGATCTCTGGAGGAAGACATTTGTAATTGCTATCTTTAGCACCTTAGGTCTACAACAACAAGAAGAAGAACAAACAGATCAACACCAAAGGAATAAGATTCAGGAAGTTTTTTGATCTGACATTAGCAGTCCTTCGAAAGTCATATTCTGACTGAGGAGAACCAGGTTCAAACCTCCAGCCATGAAGCTCAAAGCCAAACTAAATATGATGTTAAATACATGAATCTACTTAGTACACCCAGCTTGCCTGTCTGCCTGCTTGCTTTTCTTTATTTCCTTCTTTCTTTCTGCAGTAATAGCCATGGGACAAGGGAGACTATTAGGCCGTTTCCTCACTACATTGTTATAGTGCTATTATTGCAGTTTCAACATCCTGTGGAATCCTGGGGTTTGCAGTTTAGGGAGGGGCATTTAGAATTCTCAGCCAGCGAACTCTTTGGCCTTTGTAAACTACAGACCCCAGAATCCCCCAGGATATTGAAAGTCGAATTATAAAATTATAACAGTGTAGTGTGGCAATGGCCCAAGACTGGGACCATGATATATACTAATAGGATCCAAGGAAGATAACAACCACAGCTTACAAACAAAGCTTTGATGATACCTCTTTGTCAATAAGTGGTGAGTGATGATAGGTAAGCTGTTGCATATAGAAGATAATTCAGACTTTCTGATAGGTGAAAGCAGTCACAAAACCTCCTGACCAAGCATGTAGAGTTACACCAGCTCTGTAGAATCTAGAGATTAATCCATGTAGACAAACAGTATCCAGAACCCAAGTGTGCCAGAGTATTTGCTGAGACTTGCTAGACTGCGTGTGATATGATGCTGTGTAGGTACACCCCTCTCTCTCTCTCTCTCTCTCTCTCTCTTATTCTGTGTGTGGGGACTGTACCATAAATGCCAGAAGTTGCTGTGCAGATAAAACCACTGCGAGGAATATGTACACTATCAGCAGGAGAGTTTCAGGCAAAAATTATTTGTGTCTCCATGAAGGTAAACTGTAGAATGATCAACAATAAATTTCCTTGGAAGTAAAACGTTATAAAAGAAATGATTTCTTGCAAACAAAACTGACCATGTTCGTGAAGATTTAAGCTTATCATGGAATAAAACCCCTAGATATATTTGCTTGCGTCCCATCTTAGGAAAAAGGTTGAAAATAAAACATTTGGGAGTAACACCCATGGAAATTGGAACACTGCAGTAATTTCTGAGTAGACATGCAAAGAATTGCACTCTTACTTCCTAGCAAGTACTTTAGAGCTCCAAACGATATTGACAAGAAAGTTACTACTACACAGATTAATGAAAGCTGCATCAATTGTACTATCATGTTTAAAGGCATGTATAGAAATATACATGAGATAAAAAAAATATATTTTAAAAATATTCTGTTCAGGAAAGGTTTGCAACATAGCTGACAAAAGTAATGCAATACAGAAATCTGGAATGTAGGTTTGACATCTTTTCAAAAGATATATATTGAGGCCAGTTTCTTTTTATACCCTTTGTATTTTTAAAAGTTAAGGAGGAAATGCATATTATTTGCCAAATTGCTTGGAATATCTCCTGAAGAAATACATATTTATTTTTTAAAAAGCAATCCATATATTATTTACAAAGAGAATGAGAATGTCTTCAAAAAACCCGTTCTGGTCTGTCAAATAAATACATATTTATAAATGGTTTCTAAAATGCATATTATTTACTCAATGGACTGTAATGGCACTGTCAGTGCCATTACATTTAAATATGTAATTACCCACATAATAAAATCCTTATAAAGGTCTTCTCTGGCAAAAAAGAAGAGAAAAGAAAACCATTAGCTCTTCATCAATAAAAAGAAAAATAACAACAGCTTTTCTTTTTAATTTTGCTTTCAAAGTCTTTGAGATATTTGCATAGTGATGAACCATCACTCATAACTTTTTTTATTTAAAAAAAATGAAACTTTTTTTTTCATTTATATAATGGCTGAATGATTTTTCAATCTGACCTCTCCAAGAATGTGGTCTCAGCACAAGGTCCTACCATGAAGATGCTGAAAGCAAAAAAAAAAAGCTGACTCTGTCTTTTGGAAAAAACAGGGACTAAACTTTATGCTAGAATGATGTGCATTTGCCTTTCATTTTTATATACTCTTATAATCCCTATGCTTTGGTATGTTGCAAACACCCTTGAAGCTTCCCTTATACCACAATTGACTAAGAAGAAAATACCAAATGCTTTTTGGATATGTTAATATGAAAAAATGTGGACTGTCCCATTACATAGCCTGGAGACAAACTTGGGCAGCGGGAAAGTTGAAAGAAAAGCTGAAGATTGGTGTAAATTCAGCAGGGGCGAAAAGAGAACCAGAGCTACAATGATTCCAAGAAAACTGGATCATTGAGAAAGTGCAGTTTATAAGACTATAACCTCACATTAAAAAATCTGAATCTGAAATGCTCATTACTATATATACTCCTGCTAATATGTGGGCTATTAGAGGCAACATTGATTGTGGCTCTTTATTCTGAAGAACAGGTGATTAATTCTTGTAGCACAGTGATCGATATACTATAGATGCTGCTCCTGATGAAAAGTTTTGTTTTTTACATATTAGAGATAGAAGAGTACCTCTAGCACAGGTGTCTCTTGCATAGCTGGGCAATATTTCTGATTTCCTGGAAACATGAGATTAGTACTCAAATTATGTAGTTCTGCCAATTTTTTCAATTAGGTTCATTATTGATTTGATGAAAAAACAAATTAAACATACCGTGGTGGTATGTAAATTGGTTAGAGAGAGGAAGGTGGCATAAGGTTCTCTTGCTGAGCTTCCTAGCTGCCCAATTTTTATAGATGGTTTCATCAACTGGAGTTTAAAAGATTTTTTTGTAAAGAAAATGGAAGTTCAAGAGGCTTTTAAAACACTGTGAAGCAGGATTCTAAGGAACCCAAAGTTTTGAAAAGCTCTTGAAAAAGAATACTTGAAATGAAGACTGGTGCTATGTTGTTGTGTCAGTCCAGGTTCAAAGCCCAAGTCAGCTATGTGGTCACGGGTTGGTCTTGGACCACTCACTGTCTCTCAGCCTAAACTGACTCACAGGATGGCTGTGAAGATGAAAGGCTCATGCTAATAAAAAGAATCAGGGCCTTTCTGTATTACATTATTATAGTAGTATTATTCCACTTTCAATATCCTGTGGAATTATGGGGTTGGTAGTTTAGGGAGGAGCATTCAGAATTCTCAGCCAGAGAGAGATTTCCCAGCCAGAATTCTCAGCCCCTCCCTAAACTGCAAGCCCCAAGATTGCATAGGATATTGAAAGTGGAATAATAGCACTATAACAGCGTAGGGCAGAAATGGCCTCAATTAAAAAGTAACAAAAATATTTTTGATTCATCCACTGGACAAAACCCTAGCTTTCCAAATGAAGCTGATCACATGCAAACAGAGATATTTCTTGTTTTAAAATGCAGAAGATAGAACCATCTGTAAGTGGATGTTGCATTTCAAACCATGGAAATGTTTGATATGTAGAATTGAACCTTTATGTGGCTGCAAAGCTGAAGTAATATCTCATGATCTATTTCATTTATATACCCCTTTTGCCACACACACACACAAAGAACAAAATTTCCCTAAGCCAAGAATGAATTAAATGCAGCAATTGCTCGGTAGTTCATATTTTCATGTTTGCAAAGTCTACACTCCACCCTCCTGCCAATCCTGCTAGCAAACAGTCTCAATGGGATTTGGCTTCCCAAATATGTAGAGCTTCCCACCACAGAAAGTGCTTAGTTAATTTACTCTTAATTTATTTTGAAAATCAAATCAAAAGGCTGCTGTGATCAAAATTACTCATTCTGTGGCTGCTGCTGGGGAAACTTTTGCTATATCTTGCCAGCAGGCTACCTACCACATATGAGCTTTGTTTCCTCTGATGGGAAAGGGAACTGAGAATGATATGATTGCAGAGACAATTTGCCAATGGCTTTGAAGAGTTCAAGAATGGATGGCTCAAACTTGGCATTGATTTATCTCCATAAAGATACAATAATACCTTCTCTGAAGGTCAAATGCATAATGGAGTAGTTGTTGTTACAGTGTGCAGGAAAAGTGTGTAAAATTAGTAATGTAAAAAGCCTCGTGGAAGGATCCAGTTTTCACCATAACACAGTGGATTTCCAAACAGGTATTCCAATAGTTCCATGTGCATTTTAATATGCTTTGATTTCCTGATTGTTTATTCTCAGTCACTCTTAATTTTTTTGACTCTTAATTTTCTATGTGTGTGCAATTGCAATACACTGTCGGTTTTGTAGATCTAACATCGGTTACCTTGGAATTACCTGCTTAGTGTTACATATTTTTACAAAAAAAGGAATCACTAGGTCAAGAGAAGATTAGAGGAGATGGTCCAGATAGTTAAAGTGTCGGGCTAATAAGTATATGAGAAGAATACACATCCTTCTCAGGAAGTTTCTACTTTGACAAAACACAATTTAGGTCAAGATTCCAAAATGTCCTATTTGTTCAGAACCAACCTTGTTTCACCTCAAGGCAGGGGAAACATGTACCTAAGGTAATACTTTGGAGGGGTTATTAGGTACAGTATGAAATTAGACATATTTCCATATTACACACATAAAATCAGAGACGAAGACCATCTTCTTATTAATGCTAACAACCTAGGATAAAAGGAAAATCCAATCAGAATATTAAAGTACAATGGGAACCACTCTCAAAGTTTTAAGAAAAAAAAACCCCAGGAAAATATAATACTTATAGAATGACTGTGTCTGGATTAGATACATGTAATTATAGTACAAGATGAAAGAACACACATAGTTTTATGAGTAAGGGAAGCATAAGTAAATATAAAGGCAAGCAAAAGTATGCCAGAAAGTTGGTGTATATACGTTGAGACTCTTAATTGTACAGCCAATTGTAATAGAAGTTCAAGTAAATTAATGACAAACTTTCCATCTAACGGAAGGTAGGAAGATAGAAAGATTATAAAATGTAAAGAAAGAGATGGGGGAAAATAATAAGGTGTGTAATTTATGTGTTAATTTGTCATTGTATGGAAATTAAAAGTCACTTAAATCTGTAAACATTGCAAATGTAATATATGTTAATATTATGTTGTTTTACTTCTTTTAGAAAAAAATTAAAAAATCAGGGACAAAGACCAATCCTTTGTCTTTATGGACTTTTTCACAGAATTTTAGCAAGCAGCTTTAAATAGAACTGATGAGATGGAAAAGAGTATGGAGCACTGAAAGCGTGAGATGTTAGTGGTTGTATAGATGAGGGGCAAGCATTAAAAAGACATTTCAGCAGTTTCATGTTTCCTTGAAACTTGCATTTTGGAAGCAGCAGAGGCATACATCCGATGCCACCTGGTGATTCATTGAGTTAAGACATTTCTCGCTGAGCTGTTTGTGGTTAAGAGGACAAAACAAATCCAATGACAATTGCAGCGATTTTTGATTATTTTAGTCTTTTGTTTTTGGCTATTTTTTGCAGTGGCAAGGAGTGGGCTTGCTGAAAAGGCTGTTTGACTTCTGCTCATCCGAAACATCAGCTTATGCAAGCATTCTCTTATTACAGTTTTTATTTCTCTTTTCCAGGCTGACCAGTGGGTAAAAGAAGTGCTCTTTAGGTGGCTTCCTAAATTGTAGGTAACATTAAAGTAACAAAGAAGCTAATGGAAAAGCGCTATAGTCGATTGTAGAACACTGAAGGTCTCAGGAATGATGGTGATTTTGGGGAGAGAGATTTACTTAGGAATTAAGATCGTGGTTAAGTAGGACATCTCACCTTCCTTGGAACTAACCCTCCCTTCCTGTCATAGTCATTCACTTACAAAGTGAATTGAATTAACCTGTGAAGAAAAGAATGTGTTAATCTAGTGCCTTCTGTCCTCAATCTCTTTGCTCTCTTCACATGGACAGCGACCAGTCTGAACAGGAGTGCTTCTCTATATATGAGGCTTCTCTCTTCTTCAGAATCCAAATCCTATCTGTACCATTCATCTTCACATCATCCACTAGCACCTCCCACTCACTCTCTCTACCAATTACCATCCTTATGCAAGTTTGCTTCAAGCAACGGTCCACACTGCCCACTATAAAATACTTTATTAACCATGCCACCTCAATAGGGGTTGTAACTCATTGTAAGAACATGTGCTTTGCATGCAGAAAGTGTCTGATTCAGTCTCTGGCATCTCCAGTTAAAAAGTCTCCAGTAGCAAGGAATGTAAAGACTTCTGTATGATACCTAGAAAGCTACTGTCTGCCAGAAAAGACTTTTTGGGGCTAGATAAACCAAAGGTCTACCTCTATGAAAGCCAGCTTCATAGGTTTATAAGTGTAAAAAAGCAGTGAGGAATCTGTGGCTTTCAGATAGTGTTGGAACTCCATCAATACTAGCCAGTATACTTAATGGTGAGGAATGATGACATCTGTAGTCCACCCCTATGTGTAGGAGCATCTAATAAGAAAACTGGAATTTGCAATCACCTGATTTGCATGGGAGAGAACCAAGACAGAGAGCACTGAAGACTGAGCTTTAGGTTTCCAAGGTTTCCTCCACAAACATGACCTAAGCTTAAAGAGCTTAGCTTAAACTGGAGATGCCAGAGACTAAATTTTTGCGGCCATTTCCATACTAGATTGTTATAGTGCTGTTATTCCACTTTCAACATCCTATGGAATCCTGGAGTTTGCAGTTGAGGCCCTTTTCGCATGGCATTTGTCATGCGAAAGGGCCTCCGGGGTGTCACGCGATTGCGAGGAGCATTTCACATGATGTCCTTGCAATTGCGTGACGCTGCTGGGGCCAGCAGGTGCTGATTGCGCAATATTTCATTTTCGGCTTTTGGCTGAAAATAATGTGCGATCATGCATCGCTCTGGAGCCCTACACGAACTTACCGTCCATGTGGAGCCTCTGGAGCTATGGCCCTCGTGCTTCCTCTCCCAGTGTAGCCTGGGAAAATACCTGGCTGTGCTGCGGAAGGAAGAGACGGGGCCCTCATGCTGACTGCCAGCCAGAAGGCAGCTACTGCGGAGACAGAGCAGAGGGGACACGAGTGCCTCATGGAAGAGGCTGTTCGTGTGATCGCCGCATGACCGTGCCAGACAGAGGTAAGCTGCAGAAAGGGCCTGAGTTTACTTTGAGGCCCCTCCCTAAACAGCAAACTCCAGGATTCCATAGGATGTTGAAAGTAGAATAACAGCACTATAACGGTCTAGTGCAGAAATGGCCTTTGTTAACTCAATCATGCAATCGTTGTTAGCAGACAAAGACAGTTTTCTGCAAAACCCAGCTGTTAGATCACATATGTCATGTAAAACAAAGCTATTCCAGCAGGCAATCCAGTAATTACAGAAAATATATCTGGATTACCCATGTTGGGTATACAGCAAAATACAACATCCAAAATCTATAGAACAGTGATCGCTTTATTGAGCCAACCAAAAATGCACAAAATACATCATGCAAGCTTTTGAAGCTTTACTGGCTTCTTCATCGGGCAAAGGTGCTAAAAATAATTCAGAAGAAAAAGAAATGATGATGTAACAATCCCAGGCCTATATTTTGTCAAGATGTATTTATGATGTTGTCAATTAAAATTACCTGGAGGGACATGAATGGAGGCAGAAGCCACTCCCCTCTTTGGCCATGTGAGCACTGGGAGATAAAGAGTTGCAAAATCCAGATAATAAATTTTCAACTCCATGAGCAACAGAAAATTTAACTTCTCTTGAGATCCAGGCTGTTTCTGTCATGGGTAAGGCTACCTGCCCCTTTCATGGACACAGAACATTGAATTTCTCAAGAAACCTCTGTATGTTTGCATCTGGAAAGATCTTCCAAGTGGCGTATAGGTAAAAACTGCCAAATGCAGTCCCAATGAAAAAGTTTAACTTTGTTAGAGATAGAAACCTCAAATAGTTAAGTTTTAGTCCCTTGGTTCTGTTTTCTTTAGAATTCCTCTGTTGCAGACAGAAACTGCGTGGATCTCAAAGGAAGTTACTTTTTCTGTTTATAATGGAGATGATGAAAAAACCGGTGTAGCTTCAAAACTTGAATGATGTATCTTGTGCATTTTTGGTTGGCCCAACAAAGGTATTGCTGTTTTATAGATTTTAAATGTTGCAATAACTGAGGAAAATTTAATATAACTTCTTTGGCTTTGTTCTAAATGTAAAGGAATGCTTTATTGGGGCTCCCATTATACAGGTTTCTTCCAGCTGTAGTGTGTCTCTTGTGCAGCTCTACAGAACATATATATGATTATTAAATACTCAGGTTCTATTACGTAATAATTATTTGGAAAAACGATGTCCATATTCGACATAGCAACCAATGAAACAAATAGGCAGAAATTCTTCCCATGCTCTAAAGTATATGCAAACCTTGAGTACAAATAGACCCATTAATGGAAAGCAACACACTCTAAGTAAGACAAAAGAGCTATTAATTAATCCTTAGGATGCACATGAAGCAATCAATTCTCTCAAATCCCTAATCAATTATAAAAGGGAAACAATTTGAATTTCTATATCTCTACAAAGAAAAAAAAATGGGTTACTCAATTACTGTTAAAGTCTTTTGCAGTTTTATCCTGTCTTCTTTATAAATAGCCAGATGCTAAATAACTCATGAGCAAAAGAGGTACAGAAAATATATGGAGTTACAAACCTTAATTATCAGGATACCTAAGGCAATATGAAATCTGTCCTCAGTAGACATATACCAAACAAAACATATGGCTATCCAGCAGCGTGCCTCAGAGCAGTGGACAGGAGATTCTAGATGTGGGATGTCTGGATAAACAGAATTCTCTATTATAAATAAGCATGCTTGATCCCTTTTCTTCCAAAAGGAACAGAAACCTTTCATAGAAAAGTCAAGGAGCAGGAGGAGAATGCATACGAGACAATATTGTGAACAGTTTCTAAATAATGACTTTACTAGAATGTGGCATCACGGGACAGGGGACTATGTTCCTGTTTTCATGCGGTTCTGTGTATCAGTGGATGAGATACGTACTTGTGCTCAAAACATTTCATGAAGTTCCATGTGTGTGTGTGTGTGTGTGTGTGTACACAGCAGTGTCCATTTGAAGCTAGTCTGTGAACTTTGCATGAACCGCCAGAAATAATGTAGTGTGATGACAAGCCAGTTATACCTTCCACTAAATTTGCTGTCTGGAATGAACTGAAATAGTGTTTGGTTTGTGTAATTACGTCCATCTATCTTTATATTCCAGCGGCATATCGCAAATTGAAAATACTAAAAATTGACTGTTCGTTCTGATATTTAATGATTGCCAAAGACAAGACGATGATTTATTGGTTACTTACCGATGTGACACATTTGCATCTTATTAGACAGAGATTACTATTCCTTAAAATGCGGACGAGGCCTGATCATGTCTGATGGATTGATTTGATTTGCAAATGTAATCAAACTAATAAGAGGGAAAAAATGAGCAATAATGCCTTGTTTTTCAACTGGCAATCACTCCCCTGCCAACAACGCTGATATCCCTGACTAAGCAGCCTTCACACAGTCTTCCTGTCTCCTCAAATAAACAAAGGGAAGCAAAGAGGCTGATAAGAGGATAACAAGCCAAGTAAGGATGTACCATAGAGCAGACACTTCAGAATGGTTCTAATACATTGAAAGGCTAGTATTTGGAACAGCATAGGAATTATGGCAAATCCCACAATATTCTTTTTTTTTTAACTTGAATGAAAAATAAGTAGACATAAATTGCAATCCTAATTTAGCAAATCCTTGGTAATACAGTGAGTTCTAGTTGTGCTTTTTTACACAGAGACAGTTTCTATTTTCTAAAATATCTGTCCATACGTTTATACTTTTCTACAGCCTTTAGGAAAATTTCAGCACTGAGAGTTACTGGAACTGTCATTCTTCAGGGCTTGGATCCCTTCCTAGGTTTTCCAGATGTTAAATTTTTCAGGTGTGCGTGTGGGTCGTGTGTGCATCTTGTCCAAAAATACACACATTTGAAATTTAAGATGCATCATAATGCATAGGCTGTCCTTTCACATACTGGTGACACCAATTTGGAATAACTGATAACAACAGATTATAGGACAATTTTTCCCTAGTACATGTTTCACTTAAAGAAAAACACCTTCTTGGCTAAGTACAGGACTGGATAGTGGGGAGTAGATGAAAACAGAATATAAGAGGTAAAGGGAAGCTTCAGCAGTGACAACTCAGTCAGTAAACTTTGAGTAGGAAGGGCCAAAGCTACATCTCAATTATCATCAAATAACTATTGAAGAGTCTGAGATATTCTTCACTATGGAGTACAGACTCAGATTATGATGAAAAGTGAAGCAACTGCCTCACATTTTGGGTGTTATGAAAGTATCTGGTATCTGACGATACCAAAATAACTTTCCTATCTTTACATTCTATGCGCGTGGGCTTAAGTGGGTCAGTGAAGTACCTTTTGCTGCTATGCCTCATAGCAAAATGTCTTGAACTGGCCCTGACAGGTAAACAAATTAGATGGAATAAAAATTATATTGAAAAAAATTGGGGGGAGGATGGTAACTAGTTGAGATCACAAGACTGTTTTTCTTAAGTGAAGAAGGTATTTCCACAAATACTTTCTGTGAGGTATGACAACATATTGGGCATAATAAAATAAGAGGGACCAAATTTGGTGGGTGCCAACATACACAGGAGTATTTACCATGTCAGAATAATACACTTTTTTTCCTTTTTTAAGCATGATAGGAATGGGATAATTTTTCAAAAGCTGGGTTAAAAAATGCTTGGATCACAATGACTTGTAGCTACAGAGGACAGAGCAGCCTCTTTGCTGTTCTCCCATCTTCACAAGCTAAGATAAGGAGTGCAAAACCTCTTATCTAGCCTTGCAAAGGTGGTAACTGGAGCAGCATACACAGAAAAGAGAGTTCTAATTCTTCCTGTGAGACAAGGTGAATAGTATTGTTCTGCCACCCTCCTTACTTTTTAAAATCTTAATCCGCAGGAGAAATTATGCTGGCCTGCTGCTACACTAACCTGTAAATTGAAGCTTTGAATGTTCCTTGGAAATGATAGCACATGATGACAAACGCTTGTTTCCACTTGCACAATGCATTGTGAACATTGCCATGTATAAGTAAAGGTATTCCTTTACCACGTATAAGTAAAGGTATTCCTGGGTGACCCATAATGTCGTCTGTGACTGCATTACATTTTGGGATAGAAGGCTTTTAAACAGCTTTTTAAGCAGGTATGATGAACTTAAGTATGCAGTTGTTTCTAACAATATATACTTGGGTGCCTTATTACCACAGTGCACAAGATCTATATGTTGAGGCATTATAGCACTCATTTACCTAAAACAGACATTACTTTTAAAATTTACGATCACATCTGGTTGTGTTTTGACCAAGAATATAAAGGCACTATTGTATTTAAAGTCTTTTGGATTTGGGGTTAGATTAGAATTGTAAACTTCCACCATCACCATAAAATACTATTTCTATGAACAAAGCATATTTTATTCTGCACAATGTTGTTTTCCGTGCAGAAACGTTTTCCATACAGAAAATGCTGTTTTCTGTGCAAAAAACCACCACATGCATTTCTTATGCAGAATAAGTTCTTAGCTGTGAAGACTCTTGACCGTCTAGGGTTCTCCTCATTGGGATACCCTGCCAATTGATAAATCTATTTTTTCTGCCATTTTTGTCAATATTTTCAAATATTATTTCAATCCCTACTCTGATAGTGGAAGGTTTTTGTCAACTGAACGGTGAAGTGAAATTTTTAGTGATTCCTCTCCCCAGTGAAGTCCCTTAACTCGACTGTCAAATCTGCTCTGGACGGTTGGGGTCCCTCTAACAGATCTGGGGGGAGATGTTGTAGGGAGAATATGAAGCCACATTATATTGGTAAGGGAAAACTTGTTAGATCAGATTACGGTTACATAAGAAAATTAAGTCGAATTAAAACTTGCTTGCGTCCCATCCTATAATTTAAACAATTGCTGTGATTTTTGTTTCCTCAAATCTGCTTGGTGTTTTAATGTCATCTACTTAAAGCCTGCTTTGTGTCTCTGTTACTAGCTGTGTTCTTCAATGTATTGTATTTCAAAGTGAGACATATTTACTTGTCCATTAATTTATCTGTCTATAGCAAACTTGTGCCTAAGTTAACTGTCCATTTTCCCAGTAAAGTCATTCAGCCAAGTTAATAATTCTACCATTTTTTTTAAAAAAAAATACTGATGTTTAAATTACTCAGCTAAACTACAGAGCAAGATCTGCTAATTTTAACAGAGACGAGAAGAAAAGTTATCATGCAATCACTAGAAACATGGGCACTACTAACAGAAAACATATTTGATCTCTGGTGGAAAAAAGTCCCCCCAACAGATACATTAGTTAATACTAGAGGCAGGATCCAAAGCATTCTCTCACAAGTCAAGCTGACATAACCCCAAGCACACACAACAATTACCTTCCCGTGCTCAGACTGGAGTATTATCGTCTAGGTATTTCTTTGCTCCACTTCCCAGCACCAGCACCTAGGTCAAGGCATGTGCCCTGCTGGAAACGTGCTGCTGGCCTGTGAGGGCCTTGTAATTCAGGTAATTAATCCTATTCCAAACTAGGTTAAGCACGTGGGGAACCTGCAGCACCCAGAGAGAAAGTAGAAGCTCTTTAAAGTATTTAACTGGAGGCAGCTTAGCTCAGGGAAGTAGACTGGTTCCTTCTGCTGACCTACTCATGTAGGTATAGACTCTGTCTGCTCTAAATACAGTATAAGCAAATATTGCTCTCCTCTCAACCTGCTTTCCACGATTTAGACCATCAACCTGTGGCATTAAGACTAACCTTGTGTCCTCTACTTACTTCTCCTGAATGGAGAGCTAGATGATTAGCTGTGACCTGGTTAGTTTTACAGTTAACTAGACAGAGCCATGGGTGATTGAAGATAAAAAGTGGGAGACTTATTTTAGCTTTCCAGACTGAGTGCTGAAAACTGATTCTTTGAATAACATATTATGCTTACTATTTCTGTTTCTGTGTTAGGTAGTATAGTCATATCACAGTTACTACGGCCTCTAAGAAAGAAGTTTCTTTTTACAAAGGCTTTTAATCTCCACCCAGCTCTCTGCCTTTCCTCCTTGTCCTCTATCTAGCTGGAAGTCTTTTAGCATCATTAGCACTGGTAGGCAAAGGAGAGCTGGAGAAACAAAGACTTTTGTGTCAGGTTGCCACAGTGTGTTTGTAGTTAGCAATCCAGTAAAGCCTGAGCTAAGAAAGAATGGGATACTAGTTTAGCTGATCCTATTGTAGCTGTCAGTGCCTGCCAACAATAGGTAAGGTAAACAGTAGCTGCTTCCAGTTTCCCTGGTTAAGCATGTGGAAAAGGCAAAACAGATAAAAAAGGAGAGAGCAGATAAGCCTGATTCACCAATAAGAGCCCCCCAGGAATGTTAAAAACATAGATCTAGAAGTCCGGCCACCAAAACGTAAACCATAAAAAGGAGTAGGCTGGTTAAATAAAATAGTGCTTTCAAGTGGTCTCTAGAAGTTCCAAAATGTTTGCCCAACATGGCTGTTTAATTCTAGACATGAGTGTGTTAGCCTGGGGTAAAACAGTTTGCTGAAACAGGTTTGCTTCTTTTTTATGGTATAGGAATCTATCCCTATTCTTTTCATGTTAATTCTGCCACTGGTACAACATTTTCTGTTTAAGACAGACTGACTAGGGACACATCTACTTCATTAACTGAGCTATATAGACAGATACACAGATAGAGAGAGAGGGAGAGGACAGGACAGGAGAGGACAAGGGAGAGAGTTGAGTTTTCCGTCCAAGCTGACCATACAATAACTCTGTAATGTAAATTACAGTCAGCCCTCCACATTTGCTAGCATTAGGGGCAAAGGACACCGACAAAAGTGGAAAAATCAGTGTGTGTGGCTGTAGGAAGGGGGCTTAGGCATGGTGGGAAGAATGGGTCCAAACCTGGTCAGCAAGAGGAGAGAGAAAGGGAGCAGGTCAGCATAGTGGCCCTGTGAGTGAAGGAAAAGACAATCTCCATTACAAGCCAGGAGGTAGTCACGTACACAGGAGTCCTAGCCCCTCCCGTCTGCTGACTCATGACTCTACCTCACCTAAAGCGCCTCCCTGTGGACATTACCTTATATGGGGCGGGTGGTCTGTGGTTGGTTGAAAAATGCCGCAGTGGGTGTGTATGCTGTTTACCTGGGTAAAAAGGCCTTGCCCCGCCTCTGGCCTTTGTCCCAAACCTCCGGCACCCTGCTGCAGCAGATTTATATTTTTATACTTTTATACTTTTGTACTCAGTAAATCTGGCCTCTAGCCCCTGAACCAAGAAACGTCTGGTCATTTGCCTGTTTCTCAGACGAAGCTGTCCTTCTTAAGGGTGTAGAAGGTGACAGCCCTATACTTTCTCACCCATCTCCTTCCTTCGGTGTGGGTGGCTTTGGGAGACAGTTTGTGATGCTGAGAAACTGGGCTGGGAGCTGTCCTTAGCTAGCCAGGCAGTGGCAGTTGGAGAGAAGGAAGTCGACCAGAAGTGGGTTTTTAATTGATTTTAACCTGATTGGCGCCGCTGAGATGGAAGGTTTTCCTGGAAAAGAAGCACCTGAGATGAGGGGGCAGGTCTTGGAGAAATTCACAAATTCTCAAATCCATGAAAGTCAAACCCACAAACGTGGAGGGCCGACTGTAGCAGAACAGTGTCATCAACAGGATTAGTAATGTCAGCGGCAGCAACAACACAGAGAGAAAGTTAGACTGAGAGTTGAGAACTTTCCTAAGATTATCCTTTCAATTAATGGATGACTTGAGAATTGAGCCACAGACCTTGCAACTCTTAGGCACGTTCTCAACCGTGCTGCCAATGGAGGGCATGCCAAGAGAAAGAGCCTTAGTTCAGTGGTCAGAACAGACATATTTTGCCCGACCAATGAAAAGAAACTGTCAGCAGGAAATGAGAAAGATGCCTGCCAGAGATCCCAGAGAGCTGCTGCCCATTAGAATAGACTGGACTGGATGAACAAATCATCTGCCTGGATATATGGGAGTTTCCTGTATCTCTGCATTCTAGAACAGAATAAATGGATAGCGTTTTGAAAATAAGTTCTGCAGGAAAGGGTCTCACAAGCATGTTCAGAGAGGAAGGCAAAGAGCAGGGCACAGAAAACATTTGCTGCTCCTCAGAGCCTCTGTGTCCACATGGATGCTTCTTACTTACGTTGCAAAAGAAGTCAGTCAGCAGTGGTTGTGGCTGAGCCCCAAGATGTGTATCCCATGAAGATAATGCTATGTAGAGAGCCTTCAGTAAGATTCAAAAGCACATCAAGTTTCCACCTGTGGGTCCTGCTTAAGGCCATTTCCACACTACACTGTTATATTGCTCTTATTCTACTTTCAGCATCCTATGGAATCCTGTGGTTTGCAGTTTAGGGAGGGGCATTTAGAAGTCTCAGCCAGAGAGCTCTCTGGCCTCAGTAAATTACAAACCCCAGAATTCCACACCATGTCGAAAGTGGAATAATAGCACTATAACAATGTAGTGTTGAAATGGTCATAGCAATGCACAGTGGATCATAAGGTATTATTGATTAACACAGAATCAGCACCAAGGCACTTACTGCAGTGTCTCTACTTGAGCCAGGAATTTTTTATTGGTCTCAGGAGGAGGTGGAGAAAGAAACCGGACTAGCAGAAGGCATGTCTGTGGATAAAGCATTCAGCAACGCCACTTCCTTTCCCACAGTTTTGCTTAAATCTCGAAGGGAGCACTACCCTAAATTCAAGATGAGGAAACTGAGCTCAGTCCATCCCCTCAGGGCCCAACCAAAACAGAGGGAAATTGGCATCTGCGTGCTTTCCTTCAATCAGACTTCCAGCCTCATGTGGATGAGATAGGTCAACCCTGCCAAGGTCCAGTGGCAGAAATACAGCATGCCTACTGCATAGTCTGCTGTATTGATGAGGGCCCCAAATGCTTTTAGAACAGTGCAAGCAACTTGCCCCTTGTTCTGCCTCTATTCACTGCTGTACTGAAGCTTTACAAGAAAGTAAAATGAAAATATTGCAGTATTACAAGTTATAGTAATTTAGGACTGGCATGCTAACTTCCTCT
Source organism: Cyclura pinguis (assembly GCA_030412105.1). NCBI lineage: Eukaryota > Metazoa > Chordata > Lepidosauria > Squamata > Iguanidae > Cyclura > Cyclura pinguis. Next base: position 40,893,938 of record CM059599.1, read on the forward strand.
GCCACAGTGGAAATACAACCTTCAATGGTGTGCAGTGTCGACAGTACAGCAGATAACGAAACAGCACTGGCAGAGTATTGCTTTCGTCCCCACTAAACACTGGTTTTCAGGCAAGAAGGCTTAAAGGGTTGGGCCTTCAGTACTCTCTTTGGAAAGAAGTCAACTCCCTTCCTTGAGCTGAATATACTTAAGACAGATTTGAGCGTACTTCACCCTCCTTGAGCTTTCTTCACTTACACAAAATTGACCCTCTTTGATCTATTTAGTGTACAGTGTAAGTTGTTTGGAAAATGAAGCCCCCTGAAAGATTATTTCAGCAATTTAAATTGGTATTTTATAGCACTTTCCTAATTAAAAGTCATTTAAGATGGCTGAAAATTGCACTAAATTATGTAGGAAACAGCATGATTTTAAGAAAATGATATGTCTGTAAATGCCTAGGATGCCCTGCTACATCTTGTGTGGCACTCCAGATGCTCTCCCATTTGCAAAATTCCACCACTGCTTGAATCTCAGGTCAATTTTGAGGTCAGTCACTGCGGCAGCTGCCCTATTAGATTTCTTACAAATGAAGTGTGTGTGCGGAAAGGGGGAAGGATAGTTTAGTACCATGAAAATAAGAGAAGGGAAGCACTTTACATTCTGTTTCTTTTGTTAATAAGGTCACTTCTCTAAGAAAATGGGAGGAAGGAGCTCAATGTGCAGTCTGCTAATCCAGCAAAACCAATGTGGTACAAACAAAAAGAAAAACATAATGGCATCATCTCTAACGGCTCGAGCCTAAAGTAAGGAGGCATACGCAGGCCATTTCTGCACTAGCCCGTTATAGCACTATGATTCCACTTTCAATATCCTATGGAAACCTAGGGTTTGCAGTTTAGGGAGGGGCCAGCCGGCCCCTCCCTAAACTGCAAACCCCAGGATTCCATAGGATGTTGAAAGTAGAATCAGAGCGCTATAACAGGCTAGTGCAGAAATGGCCTCAGACGTAGGTCTGGTTGAGTCACCCCTAATCCAGATGGAATGGCTGATGATGGGAATATGATGATACATGTGGCTGTCATTGAATTTTAAAGATGTATACAGTCCATTGGTTTCTGTATAATAGGAGAGCTACATAATAATACGAGAAGGAGAGAGAGAGGGAGAACTGCTGTGGTCCTTTATACTGCTTGGCCTCTTGGCTTCCCTTTGGATCAAAGGCAGTAAAAGCAGCAACGTATAACTATCTTGGATGACTTTGTAAAGCACTGATCACCTATGTGGGTCTGTACGTATACTATAAAATCCTAAACAACTGTGGACTCATGTATCTAAAGGAATGCTTGTTCCTCTATAACTCTCCCCATGTATAAGTAGAGATTATTAAATTCTCACATGTGAGGAATTATTATTTCTACCATTTTCAATTTACTGCTGGAGAAAATGAATATTGCCATACATGCAATATTTGTACACCCTGAATGTTTTGGGAAATAATTGTGTGTAGAATTTTGATTTTTTTTAATGCAAAATTGCTGGGGTTTTGTGCAGAAAACAGAAATTTTGCATATTAAAAGCATGTGGCTATCTGATGTGGGGGGGGAAAAAACCTCACGTGGGCCCTTTCTGCAGGACATCATTGTCCCACATAGGCGACAAGAGAAGGACGGGACCCAGACGACATTTATGCATGATGTTGTCTGTGTACCGTCATTCTCCTGTCACCAGACAGTGCAATCACATTGCAAATCACTGATGGTTTCTTCCCGTCAATGACCTGCAATCATGCTGCCCTCCCGCCACCTTCCCACACTTACCTGAGCTACAGAGGGTCAGGAAGTGCAATAGCCATGCTTCCTGTCCCAGCGCAGTCTGGGACAGTGCCCAGCTGGGCTGCAGGAGGAAAAGGTGTGGCCCTCGTGCCTCCTCCATTTCTGCAGGCAGCCTATGCTGAGGGGAACACTCCTGTCACACTCCCCTCCTGGGAGAGGGTCTACCAGGTTCCCTATGGGACACCACCAGGATCCAGTAACATGCAGAAAGGGCCTTGGGATTGTGTGTGTGTGTGTGTGTGTGTGTGTGTGTTTGTGTGCACGTGCAGAAATCTTTTTTTTTTTCCTCCACAAACTTGGCACCAAAAATGTGAGTTTCTTCAAACTGGAGGAGGAAAATGTGTTTTTTAAACAAAGAGCACTATTTTAATGCAAACCCCCCACATGTGCACCGTAATTTCCTGAAAACCTTTGGGATGTGTGAATACTGGGTGAAAATTTAGCAAAATACTTGCCTCTATTTTATTCTTCTTGATAGTATTTCCCAAGTGTCAAGAAATTCATTTTTCACTCAAGATACAAATAATAGTCAATATTCTTTCCTTAGAGTATTTGTCTCTGACACCCTTCTCTTGTTGCCCATGCCAGCAGGTGGGTCATAATCAGAGAAGACACTCCTCCCCAGAGAGTTCTATTTGATGTCTTTTTTTGCTATCATTAAAGTTCAGGGGGGGAGTTTGCTATAGTATTTTATATATTTATACATTTATATATTTATATTAAACACTACAGCAAACTCCCCCCTTACACTTTATTTTATAGCTGATTGGTTTTAGTTGAACTTTGTATTCTTATTTTATCTAAGATAAATTTTATTTATTAGTTACATTTATAGCTCACCTTCCTCCAAAGGCCACAAAAAGATGTTCAAGTCACTTGTACTCCCTGCTTTATCTTCACAAGAACCTTGTTAGGCCAGTTAGGCAGAGAGAAAGCAACTGATCCAAGATCACCCAGCAAGCTTCATAGCTCAGTGTAGATTTGAAGCTGGGTTTTCTAAATCCTTAATTATGATACTACACTCACTTTCACGATATACGTTTGATGTTTTCATGCATTGAAACCACCCTGTGATCTACCAACGTATGTATGTGTGAAAGAGAAACTCTGTTCATTTGACATCGAAATACTACATTTCTTCTAGAAGCTGATAAAAGGCAGGACATACCTAGCCAAAATGCAGAGGCTATATATCATTCCATAAGTGGCAGGAGACGGACTAAGCCAGGTCTAGCACTTACCCCAAAATGATTTAGTGTATCCTATGTTTGGTCCACAAGCCACCCATGATTAACTTAGAGGTTTATTCTGAGGGCAAGATGACATGTTCCACTTCTTGACCGCATGTCTTCAAAGCCAAGCTACTGCGTCTGCTCTATGAAGTATCCTCTGGTGGTGGTGATTTTGCAGGAGGGAGTGGTGGAAAGGAAGACAAGCGAATAACCTCAACCTCCCAGCTGTTTTATAGAGGACATACATCAGCTTAGGTCTAAGCAACTTTTATAGTTCTTCCCTTTTTTGCAAATGAATACATGGACTATAGTAGCTATAATATTTGTTGTGTGTTTTTTATTAAGTGCAGCTCATATCTATATAAATCATTTAAGATAAATACCTGCAAAATCAATCCTGCACATTTAGAAGTTCACATCCAATAATGACATTCCAGATGCTACCCTATACTTTCTTAAATATTTACAAATAAATCAATGGTATCCAACTTTTTTTTATTTAAAAAGCCAGGACATATAAGCTGTATTGGTAATATACTTCACCGGTTGTATGAAATTCTCATGGCCTGTGCTGTCAGTCACTGAACACTGTGCATTTTGTGTGTCTAAACTGACAAAAGGCTCACTCTCTACACTTCAGGCTTTCAGACGTATCACATAACCATTAAAGGATCTGAACAAATTTATGTGTGTACAATCTCTCTGCATAGGGGATCCCCAGTTGTGTATACATTTTTAACAGGTTTTGTTCAGATCTTTGGGTGAAGATACAGTATTTACTCCACTGAGCACAGGGCACTATTTCTTCAGAAATGAAGCTTTAAAAAGAGTATCTCTCCACAGAGAACTAAGGACTTTGATACATGTATATACACCACTTGATGTCTGGAACATTGGTGGTGGCTTTCATACCTATTTTGAACACATCATTTTTCGATGGATCAGCACACACAATATTTTGGTATCATCTCAGACACAAACCTCTCCAAAAAAAAGTTTTATGTGTTATACCTGCAAGTGATCAGGTATATAATAATGAAATACACGAGCATCAAGAGATGTGTCACCCCTAAACCACCTGTATGGACCAGCTTTGTGTCTTTTAACACTAATCCCACCACGACTAGTCTCTCTATTACACCATCAGCCATGCAACCATAATAACTGCATTATTACACACACACACACACACACACACACACACACACACACACTTCATACACATACATACATACATACATACATGCACAACAATATTAAAAACTAGATATTTGGTACGTATATGCATGTATGAATATATGAGATGGCGTTTAAAGGAAAAATAGTGACTAGCATACAGTAGCTTTATCTGCTGATGAATGGCTACTGTTTTATTTACAGTTCACTGCATTGGATCCAGAGGTAGTCATACATTGAATCTGGTTCCAGCTCATTACTTTTAACGTGCCAAGACTACTGGCATCAGGAAAAAAATGTACAGGTAGACTGGTGTTTTTGCAAATGTGCCATACCTTTTCCTTTTGTGTGTACAAATACTGAGTATAGCATTAATATATAAATTTTAAAACTTTAGTATCCAGATGTTTTCACTGTGGGTAATAGGGAGAAATGAATATATTCCTATTATGCAAAATGTGCCAGTCCCAAATGTGCAGCCGATACAATGCATTCAGCTCCTGCAAGCAGTTTGTTGTTCTGTTTAAATGCGTCATGTTTTGAAGTAAGCAATGATATCTCTCTTTAAAAAAAAGAAGAAGAAGAAGAAAAGAAAACAGTGCCTCTTCTGTGCATCCAGCTGCCACACAATTTATATCTCTTTCCTCTCGTCTTTGTTTTTCAGCCATTTTCCCTGAATGTCAAAGTCAATTTAGTGCATTTCACTTTGCTGAATAAATCAGAGGCGAAATCCTTGCTAAAAGTGAAAATTTGATTTGCTAAAAGGAGCTTAGGGCAACTATTAATCAATATATCCAGAGTGTCAAAGCTAAGGCCATGATAGGCATGCATTCATTTGGAGATTGGTTGAAGCAGATAAAGGGGGACACTGGGGGTGGGGAGTACAATTGCTAGTGTGCGTGTAAACACGAACACATCCACAGATGTTTTGAGGAACAGATAGCAAAAAGAGTAGGCTTGAAAAGAGAGGGAAAGAGGAGAAATCATGCAGGAGCGGACTAACAAAGAGTGGGGTTTGCAAACAGTATACAGTTTCCAGTCTGAATGAAAAAAAAAATTCCAGAAGGATTTCAATCTTTCAATCCAAATATTTTTCTTATCACCATTGAAATATGAAGAACTTACTGGGTTTCTCTGGTCCAGTAACTTTTAAGCTAGTGTTTAAGAAGTGAAAAAACATCATTATTCTGGCCTTGTACGTAACCATGTAGATGTGCATGTCAGTCTGGAGATGTGTGTGTGTGTGTGTGTGTGTGTGTACACATACATATACATACATATATACAGCCAGAAAGGGGGGAGAGCACACAGCCTTTCATTCATGAGGTAACATGCTTAAGTGCAACTTTCTGCTTTAAACATATTGTGACATTATGTACTGAAAAGGTACATTTTTATACAACTCTTGAACTTCAAAGAATCCTTAAAACATGGCTTAGAATAATAGCAGTAATTAACAAGACAAATGAAGTAGAAATTATAAACACTGCACAAAAAAAGAGAAGATGGTAAAACAGAAGAAACCCTCCACCAAGCAAAATTAAAATGTACATTAAAAAGCAGAAGCACTGAAGGCCCATTAAAGTAAAAAGGTTCCAGCCTAGGGCTGAAAAGACATCCAGGCCTGGATGAAAAGACATCCTGGTGTAGGCTCCTTTTGATTACATTCCAAAAAAATGGGTCCCACTCACCAACCAAAGGGAAGGGAACCTGAATAAGGACACCAGAAATCTGGCCCTTCAGAGGCTGATGGACTGAAATTCACAATATTCCTTGGTAGCACAACAGAGTGGTACAGTGGTTTTGGCATTGGACTTTGACTCTGAAGATCAGGATTTGAAGCCCTGCTCAGCCATGGAAACCCATTCGGTGACCTGGGACAAGTCACATTCTCTCAGCCTCAGAGGAAGGCAAAGGTAAACCCCCTCTGAACAAATCTTGTCAGAAATGACTTGAAGGCACACAACAATAAGCATAACTGAGGAAGAAAAAAGTGACGGGAATTGCAGTGCAATGCAATTTGCCCAGTCTTGTCTTAGTCACTCCTCTGGCTATTAAATTTTGCATCAACTGCTCTCCTTTTGCCAGTAGGTGAAAACTTTTCTTTTTAAACAGGATTTTATGTAAGCTGGGGAGCTTTATTTTCAACTTGTTTTAAATTGAATATTGTTTTAGCTTTTTACGATTTTATATGCTTTTAATGTTTTTAATTGTTTTAAATGTTTTTATATTTTTATTTATTGTTAGAAGCTGGCTTGGGTCCCAGTCCAGGAGAAGGGTGGTATACAAATGTAATTAAATAGAGATAGATAGATAGATAGATAGATAGATAGATAGATAGATAGATAGATAAAATAAAATAAACTTAAGTTTTCAAACTGTTTTCTTCAAGGCAAAAGAATATTATTCTCTAGATAAGTTTATTCTGGGTAAACACGACATAATTCTTTTTAATAATTCTATCATTGATTTAAGATCAATTAAGGTTGAAATTAGGTTGCAAGAGGCTTTCGGCAGATTATTTTTCCTGTAAACATTAGGGGCTAACTTGCTGAGCAGGGTGTATGTGGCAGTTCTTCAGACATAAACACAGCTAGACAGAAATGATTTGCTCAATCAGGGATTGATGACTTGTGGCCTTCCAGATGTTCTTGGTGTACATCTCCCATCATGCTTCATCTTTGAATAAGTTGCAAAGAATATTGATAAATTTTCTTACTCGTGATGAAAATGAGTGTCCGAAGACATCAAGACACCCCATCAAAATAATAAAAAAAGGTCACACAACATGTGATAGACTAGATAATATTTAATAGACTAGATTATGTTTAATAGCTTGAAATTCAATCCATATAGGATTCAGGCACCGTTAGTAAGTGATTTGTCTACCCAGGACAATTGTGTTCAAGCTGCTCCAGAAGGGGCTGCACTTCTCCAAAGAAAAACTGGCCCTCTAGATTTTTTTGGACTGTATGCCCCATAATTCTTCATCATTGACTCTACTGGTTAGACCTGACAGGAATTGTGGTTCAAAAACATCATAAGGGCCATATCTGCCTCTCCTAAATGGTCAACTTTGTACTTAGAGGTTTTTATCTGTCACTCCCCAGAACTGCATTTAAGCATGACTTAAAGACATATCGCACGGCATTTCTGATGCGAAAGGGCCCCTTGAGCGTCGCGCAAATGTGAGGAGCAGTCCACACGGTGCACTCACATTTGCGTGACACTCCAGGGTCTGACACAGACCGTGCATGCATTTTTTCATTTTCATTTCATTTTTCATTGAAGCCAAAAATGCTGCGCGGTCACACATCGCTCCGGGGCCCCGCACACACTTACCTTGCATGCGGACCCTCGGGAGCTGGGCCGGTCGCACTTCCTGTCTCAGTGCAGCCTGGGCAGGGCTCCCGTGCTAGCAGGAAGCTCATGCAGAGCCGAAGAAACAGGGAAGCGAGAGCCTCCCCCCGGAGGCTGCTCGCGCGAGCACTGCACCCCAGCGCCAAAAATGGGTGAGTTGGAGAAAGGCTCTTAGAAAGGTATGTTACCACAAAAATAAGTAAGTAAGTAAATAAATAAATAAATATTAAAAAAAATAAAAATAGCTCTTGGCATGGAGGGACATGGTATATGCATGCTCATTTGTTAAACAACTCTCTTTTACTGTAAAGCACTATGCATGAAACTTAAAAATATTTGAAAACAACAACTACTGAAAAATGCAAAGGCCATTGTCTAGGGTGAGTGTTAGAGAATATAGCTCATTGGACTTGAATAGACTACACCTGAACCAGTAACGTCATCTTGGACCTTGCCATGTATTGAGAAAAGAAGAAGCAGGCACAGCTTCATCATGCCTAGGCCCAGAAGCAAAAGAGGAAGGTCCCCCCTCCATCTCAACTGCCACTGCTCTGGCTGCAGAGGAAAAGAAGAAGAGGCAGGCAGAATTCCATCATGGTTGGCCCAGAAACCAATGAAAGGCCCTCCCTCCATCCCAACAGCCATTGTCCTGGCCCCAGAGGGAGAGAAGAAGAGGCAGGCACAGCTCCATCATGCCTACACACAGAAGTAGGTGAATGGTCCTCCCTCCATCCCAACGGCCACTGCTGTGGCCTTGAAGCAAGAGAAGAAGAGGCAGTAACTGCTGGACTTAATCTCTTCCCACACTACTATTCCCTTTTCCTTTTGTGTCATGTCTTAATTAGATTGTAAGCCTGAGGTTCAAGTTGGGAACAAAAGTAAGTTATCAACACAATTGATCAATAATTCTAACTGCTACCTGAAGGAAGAGGGTATGTTTAAACCATGTTTTACCACACCAGTCTTAGAATTTGTTCCAATAAAACACTGCTAGACCATGTTATCCGCCAATGCAGAAATTTGTGCATTGTCTGTAATTTCTAATTTCTAATCTCTCCTTTCTAAGTAAGGTCCTAAAATGAGTGGTGGCAACATAACTCCAGACTTTCTCAGATGAAATAGACTACCTGGAATTATTTCAACCTGGGTTCAGGCCTGGTTATGGGACAGAAAAGCCTTGGTCACCTTGGTGGGAGCTGGACAGGGAGAGAGAGAGGTCCTCCTCGATCTTTTTGTGACATTTGATACCATTAACCATATTAATCTTCTGAGCTTTTGGTTGACATGGGACTTGGGCACATTGCACTGCGGTGGTTCCAGTTTTTCTTGGCTGAACATTCCCTGAGGGTACCGCTGGGGGACTGTTGTTCAGCCTTTGTGCCACTAGCCTGTGGGGTTCCATAGGAGTCAATACTGTTCCCTATTCTTTTCAAGGTCTACATGAAGCCACTGGAAGAGGTCATCTGTCACTTTGGTGTTGAGTGTCATCAGTACGCTGATGATATCCAGCTCTATCTTTCCTTTACACCTGATGCCAAGGAGGCTTTGGAAGTACTGAATCATTGTATGGATGCAGTCAAGGACTGGATGCAGGTGAACAGACTGAGGCATAATCCAGACAGGATAGAAGTGCTGTTGAGGTTAGTAGGAAAACTATCTTGGGTTTGGTATTGCAGCCTGTTCTGGGTGGGGTTGCACTCCCTTGAGGTTTGTAGCTTGTAGCTTGGAGATGAGGTTTGTAGCTTAGGGGTACTCTTAGACCCACTGCTGCTCCTGGAAAGCGGAGATGCCACAGTGGCCAGAAGCCACCTTTGCCTCACCTTTGCCCAGCTGTGTCCTTTCTTGAGGGAGGCAAATCTGACCACAGTGGTTCATGCCTTAATTATCTCCCAATTAGACTACTGAAACTGCTCTATAGAGGCTGCCCTTGAAAAGCGCTGCAGCAGGGACTTTACTTGTTTCCAATTTGCTTCTGAGCTAAATTCAAGATCCTAGTGTTGATCTACAAAGCTCTAAATGACTTGGGGCCAAGATATCTGAAGGGCCACCTCATCCCTTTATAAGCCTTCCAGAAATATGATAGCGCTTTCTCTGGCTTAACGGTGGAACTCTCTACTTAAGGAAGTAAGGCTGGCCCCATTTCTTTTAAGGTTCTAGCAGGCAGACAAAACAGTACCTCTCTGCATGGCATTCAGTGTTTGAAACTGCTGTTTTAATGGTTTTAAAACTGGATTCTAGGATTGCTTTTAGACTGAGTTCAGGAGTTTTTAAAGAATATTTTAAAGCATTTTAAAAATTCTTTTATCTCTGTATTGTTTTTAATTGTTTTTTATCTGTTCATTGCCTCAGGAGTCCATGTTGGCTAGGAGGTGATACAGAAATGTTTTAAACAAACAAATAAATAAATAAATTGACAAGCATAAAAGAGAACACAATCAAAAGAGTATAGTTCAGGTTTAAAATGAAGTTCACTAGCTATCTGATGTGTACACTGGCCAAAAAACAAAAACATATATGCCAGAGACGTGTAAATTTCGGCCTGTGGGCCAGATGCAGCCGCCAAGACTATTTCTGTGGCTCACAGACCATCTAGAGGTCCCCCCAATGACGTCTCCAGTCCCGCATAATTCAAACTATTTTTTTTTCCTGCTCTTGGAGTCTTCCTAGAGTGATGGATTTGTATTTGGAAAGACTGGTTTTAAAAAAAAAATCAAAGTGGACCAAAAGCCACTGCAGGTTTTGATTCTTTTAAGGTTGGAGAACAGGCAAAGAGCTGAGAGGGTAGAAAGGGCAGGTCTTTGCAACTGACTTTTGGAAGTCATAAAGAGGCACCAAATTACTAGTTAGCAACTGACGTACAGCAACTTATCATTCCCTCAAAGTAGTTAGTTACTATTATAGTTACAATATTTAAAAGCAAATATTTACTTTCCTATCAAAATAACTAAGTTACTTTGAATTACTTTGGAGAGAAACACATCTGAACGCTGCAATACATGACAATTTATTCGTAATACGTTACATTTAAGCTCTGAATTCCAGTCAGTTTAATTTCTTTTCATTTTGTTTCATTTATTCACTGTGTCAGATAAACTATGCAAATATTTTGGCTTTATATCATAGGTTGCACTAAGTGAAGCGACTGTAAGTCTTCATCTTGCCTGACTAAAAAACCCCCAAAATGTATCCTAAATCTACCAAAAGGTAATAGTAGATATAAAATAAGGCAAGCCTGAAAGCCTTTGAAGGCAATTTGTCATATTTTACAACATATAAACCAAACATTTGAGGATGGAGAATAACTCAGAATAACCCAGATACGATGTTTTCATACCAATTAAAATTAATCTTAAGTGTAAAGAGTTGCACTGGCTAGTAGATGAACTTTTGTGTCTGCAAAACAAATGACAGAGAACATTTTGTCTCTTAAGCTTCCTGTTATGCACATTTAAAGGGCTTAATGTTTCCTGCTTCCACTTAGTAAAAGGAGAGCATTGCGCATTTTTGTAGAATGCCAATGAGACAGTTGCATTACAGAAACAATGCCTAAGTGACTTTGAAAATGTGGTCAGACATCAGCAGAATCTTTTCTCATGGAAAAAAAAATAGCCTTCATTCTTTTAAGATGTTCAAAAGCAAAACTGACCCTTTTCCAAGTGCAATGCACAATAAAACCACCAAATGCTTTCAGTATCCAAGTTAGGTTCTGTAAATCTAACTCACAGCTTTATCTAGGTCAGCTAATGTAGGCATTATCTCACTGGAAACAAAGCAGCCTTAGTGCCTTCCTAAATACCTGTAGTATTTTACTAACGAAGTTACGGTACATAAGAATATTTTAATCTGACACAAAGAACAACAATAGATCTGACTGCTGGGCTGATAATCTTCTTATCACACCCTGTGAAACCTAGCTCTAATATTTGACAGGGTGAGCTTCCATTACTCTGCAACCCATTCTATAAAGGCCAACAATGGAGAAAGAATGAAGTGGAGTGTGGAAGAACCTCCATATCTACATAAAAGAGATTAGAGGCGACAGCGTTCCATTTTACAGCTCAATCATATTGTGTTAGCATGCGCTTATCCGAGCGCGGATGAAATTGAAAGAGAAATAAAAAAGAGCCAGGCAGATAGGAACCAGAAAAGCGAGGCATGAGCAATTTCCAAGGATATAAAAGGATGCTAATGGTGGGGCCCTGTCATTCTTAAAAAGGGCTATTAGGGTACCATCATCTGTTCTTGTGCCGTTACGCTCCTGTAACTAAAGTCAAGAATTTCCTAATGCCACTGTGATCATTTTCGTCTGCAGATAAGATGTGGTCATGTATCACAACAATACATTTCATTGGTTTGATTTGTTAATGCAAGTAAGCTAATTTTATATATTGATAAAAACCCTCTCCATCCATATATGAATATGTGTATGTGCCTCTCTTTGTGTACTTACATTAGTAGTTGGTCTCTTTCTGTAGAACTGTGGGATCCTGTGAGAATCCTTCCCTATTCAATAAAAGCTTATTGTGCCCAGTTCAAGTCAGCGAAATTTATAAATAGAGAACTGGAAGGGATCATTCAAAATCTTAAGAAATTTTCTCCAAGTAAGAGCAAATGCCTATGGAATGCAACAGTACCTTTTCTAAGAAATTCAGAATTTGAATTTAAATTTTCATTTGACCTGTAAAATCATGTTTAATCACATGACAGAAATCCATTAAAAAAAATACTGTATAGTACATTGAACTGAAGTTTTAATTTTACTGGTAACAAATGCTATACAAATTCCCTTAGGTTACTATCTTATACTCATTTAAAATCATTTAGAATCAGTTCTAAGCAGACCGGTCCAGGTCCAGGAAATCACCGTTAAATATCTATATCTTAAAAATGAAACTTGCATGAAATTAGTTCAGAACTTGTTTTGACATTGTGGCTTAAAACTAATTGTTGGACTTTGTGGAATCAACTGCTAAATGGTAATTCAAATCAGGCCTACATTTATGTTTTCAGTGAAAGTTAGTTTTGTTATTGTTATGTGCCTTCAAGTCATTTCTGCCTTAGGACGACCTCAGGGTAAACCTATCACAGAGTTTTCTTGGCAAGATTTATTCATAGAGGGTTTGCTATTAGTGCCAGTGCTTTTACTAATGTGTCTGTTTCCAAATATTTTGTAAGCCATCTTGGAGACTCCTGTATCCAAAGAGCTGAATACTTTTACTCAAAGAAATAAAACAAATAAATATATATTTTTATAGTGTGTATGCGAAAGAGATAATATATAATGTGCATGTGCATACATGCACACATACTATATATAGCTTATTGTCAGCTTTGGCTGATACACCAACTGCATCCCTTCCTAGAACTGGGCACCCTAAAGATGGTAGTGCACACACGGGTAACCTCAAGGTTGGACTTCTGCAATGAGCTCTACATTGGGCTACCTTTGTACCAAGTTTGGAAACTCCAACTGGTCCAAAATATGGCAGCCACATCAATTACAGGTACAGTGAAGAGTGAACAAATCATACCAATATTAAAATCACTCCATTGACTGCCAATTAGTTTCCAGGCAAAGTACAAAGTGTTGGTTATTATCTTTGAAGCCCTACATGGTTTGGGTCCAAGTTACCTGTACAATTACCTCCTCTTATACAATCTGCCCCATACACTCAGGTCCTCTGGGGGCCATTTGCTTAAACTGGCCCAGAGGACATTTCCATTGGCCACCCCTAGACTGTGGAAGAAATTCTACAGCAAAATATGCTGTCCAAATTCAAAAAAGTGCTTAAGATTTATCTCTTCCAGCAGGCCTACCCAGCCTATTTTTAACTGTACTTTTAATTGTACAGTTGTACTTTTATTTTTGATATTTTTAATTATATTTTGTTTTAAATGGTTTTGTGTTTTCAGTATATTTTAGCCATAATTTGTTTTTAACTGTATCTATGTTGTACCCTGCCTCAGGCCCTGGGGAGAGGCGGATAACAAATAATAATAATACTAATAGTAACACTACTACTACTACTACTACTATTATTATTATTATTATTATCGTTATATACACATACAAAGTTTTCATATATATATATAAAACAAGCGTATGAGAAGAATCATACAGATAAAGTGACATCAGAAAAACTATAGTAGTTATTTACAAAAATATAATTTTAATACAGCCATCTCAATCTTTAGTGCTGAGATAAATTTGGCAAACGTGTGCCAATTATATTGATGTCAATCACCAAATCTGATTTTTGCAGGCATGATTTCCTATCATTCAAAATTACATTAAATGCCAAGCTCACCAGTTTTGGAATTTATCTCTTCTGTATTTAGCTGATACTGGACAAGTTGGTAAGTGAAAAATTTATCAATGAGCATTGCATTAAAAAAAAAAAAGGCTTACCAGGAGATAGCTTCTGTATCCAATTCAGTCTTCCTCTCCCTCCTGCCAAGTGCACACCAATTTGTGTACTTGGCTAATAGGTCTACTATAGCATCATAAGCCAGTTTTTGAATTTGGCCTGCTGTTTAAGCATTCCTCAATAACTCTCAATTGGTTCAAATTCCTGGTCTGTAATTTAGAATGCCAGTCTAAAGCATCCAACAGCTTTCACTGCTAACACCAGGCACACTGAGCCTTTATTTGTGTTCAGTCTCTCCCCCCACCTCTCTCTCTCTCTCTCTTTCTCTCTCTTTCTCTGCCCTGCTCTCAACTGCTTGCTTTCTTCCATATCCATCAGCAAGTCTATGCCGTATATTCAACTCACAGCACAAATCAAATGGATGAAAGAAATTCGGCAATCACTGTGATATGTTATTGACTGATTTCTAGGGCAAATATCCCCATATTGGTAAGACAGAGATAGGCATTGTCCAGAGATGAAACTCAAACTCACCTTTTTAACTAGCTTTGACTTAATCTGGGGTGCTTTATTAGCAACCAGTGTAAGACAAAGTAGCTAGTATAATACAGAGTGATGTTTAAATTAGTTTACAATTTGCTTGGGCTCATCTAGACCTGCTCTGAACAAAGCCATTCAGAAATGTCAGCTGTGTTCCTAACCACTGTAACAAATTGTTGCCTGAACGCTGCACACCTAATGACTTCAAATTAGCTTCACTGCGATATTGCCTGACAGTTCGTTACGACTGTTAGTAACATAGCTGGCGTATCATGACCAATAAATTGGTTTCAGTGTGGGCTGGGAAAGGGACTTCCATCAATTTGATTAAAGAAATTACTGTAGCATTCAAAGCATAAAGACAAACTAGTTTAAGGAGACAGAAATAAGTTAACTGTACCAGAAAAACATTGCTCATGATTCAAAAGCTCGTTTATAAGCCATTTGTGATGCAAACTCTGAACAACTAAATTTCTTCTGTGAGGAAAATATGGAGCAGTTCAGAATGTGTGTTGCTGTCCTCCTTTCTACACAAATTATGATTTAGATGCATATTGATTGTTGGTTATTATTTGGTTTTGGGAAGTAATTAGAATGATTCAAAATTGCACTTTGTATTGTTCAGCTCTACCAGTAGAGACAGAGCCTGAGCGACAATGTTAAGGAAAACAAAACCTATCTCAAACCAAAGCTTCACACTATACTATCAGTGGCAAAGAATCGTTGTGCTTTATGTTCTTTTGTCGATACATGCCGAAATTTTAAATACAGGCAGGTAAACTAACTCAGTTGAGGATACAGGCTTCTGTGCATACATATATCCAGCAAACATAAGGCTCATGCAACACACACGTACATGCACACACACAAAATAAATGAGTTCATATTTCCCCGGACCTATTCATGAGCAACTCTTAGTCAGACTGGTTAGGGTGAACGGGACAGGCTTAATAGGTCCTTAGCATCTCTTACTCCAGATTAGTTGTCCATGCTTCAAATTAGTTATTATTATGAACCATGGTGAATTAGGAAGATTTATAGACCATTGTTATAGACCACGTGAATTAGGGAAAGATGTGCAGCTGTAAAAATAATGCATCAGAATATTGTTATTATTGCTTTGTTCCAATAACCTAGGATAAATCAGAACTATAATCAGGCAGGTTATTCTGAAGGCTTTCCATTACACTGAAGGAGATTTGGGAAACGGATAGATAGGAAGATGTCATGGGCATGGGTCAATAAGTGAAATTCCCCTTCCCCTTCCACCATTCAGAGACACTTCTACTGAATCAGAGAATCTTCCATGATTATATTGTTATAACTACAATTACTAGAGGTACAGTGTTGGAACCATCCCTTCCTTCCCAAAATTGGGAGCATTCCCCAAGCAGAGTTCTATTTAGGTTTCTCTGGCCAATAGGGAGAAGGAAGCAATGTTTGGAGATTTCTCCCTCCCTCTGCAGCCCCAGCGCCGGTTCTTACATTGTACTGGGGTCTCCCAACCTTCTACAGCAGGTTTTTGGAAGGCAGGAATTGGTGACAATTTGGTAAAGATTTAGCTTTCCCCCTCCCCTTATATGGAAGAAGACCCTAGATCCAAATTAACAAATAGAGTACATTCTGCTTACAGTAAATAAGCCTGCTATATATTGGCTGCTCATCACCTAGATTTTTGCTTAATCTATCCACCTAAATCCAAGTTGTTAGTCCCAATTAGAGTATACCTATTGAATCAATGGAATCATTGTTGACATCATGTTTGCCATTGATTTAATGAACCTACTCTGAACAGGGCTAACAGCTAGATTCCAGCCACAGTTTGTACAATTAAACTCTTGTATCAGTGTTTTAAAAATCTTTTACCCGATCTCCTTTATTGCTTCATCTCCATGATTTCTGTAAATTTTGAAAAGATTTTAGGCTTCAGGAAGGACTCTATTTCATTTTCTTTGCACAGTTCTTAATGTCAGGCACTTAATAACTGAGAACAAGAATGTGAATATTGTCCTCCTGGATTACATTGAAGTACATGTGGTCCAACAAGACACACTAGAAGGTTATAAACAAGATTTGCAAATGACTTCCTGCTGTTTCCTCCCAGTATCTAGGACTCAATAGCTATAGATTACAGGGGGAAAAAAAGTTTATACTGCAAGCTCCCATGAACTGAGATCCAAGGTGGTTAACAACATGTCAATAAAACACCATAAAAAGAGCCATTAAAAACAGAACAAATGCCTCTGTACATAAAGACACCATTCAGCTATCATAGCTAATATTTTTGATAGACCCATCTTCCATTAATTTGTCTAATCTTTCTTTAAAGCTCTCTAAGCTGCTGGTCATACCCCACATCTTCAGAGGGGAAAACCCGCAGCAGTTAATTGTGTGTTGTGTGCAGAAATACCTTCAGATATTCCTCCTGGACCTTCAGTAGCACTACATTGAAAACAGAATGATGTATTTAGAAAAAAAAAAAATTGAACCTCCTCCTAGATTTTTTTCAGCTGTCTGGTTGTCAATCATTATCATGTTCTAAATCTCAGCTGCTAGTGCGTGGAGTACCTGAAGATGGATTTTGATAGTCTAAATTTAAAGATGATGTCTGGCCCATAGAAAAAGCTATCATGCAGCAGTCTTGGTGGCTGTTGTTGTACTCTGCCTTCAAGTCAGTTCTGACTTATGGCGACCCTAAGGTAACCCTATCATGGGATTATCTTTGCAAGATTTGTTTAGAGAGGGCTTACAAGTGTCCTCTTCTGAGGCTGAAAGTGTGTGACTTGCCCAAGATCACCCAGTGGGTTTCCATAGCAGAGCAGGCATATGAACCTTGGTCTTCTAGTGTGGCAGTCCAACACTCAAGGTACACCATGCTGGTGTTCTGTTCATGCTGGCTGACTTCATATTTAAACCACATCCTTGTCCATTGTGTGTATGATATCAGCATACTAGTATGATGCACATCCAAGACAGTATACTCGTGGCTGGTACCACCTGCACAGTCGTGATGACCCAGTGTGGGTGAGACTCTGGATTTTAGGGTGCCAAATGTGCACATTTTCCTTACACACATAGTAATTCAGGCCTCAAAATCCATTGGTTCCTTCACAAGGTTGATGAAAATCTACACCTTGAATTTCTGGTAGTGACATATAATCTAGTGCTTGGTAATGGTGCTCCAAGTCAAAGGAAAGTAATGGGAATAATGCATATTCACTGAAAGACACCTGAAACTTGCACATCCAATAAATCCAATAGAGGAATCACTGAATTATTTAAAAAGGGGATTAGGTAGCAAATTGTCAGAAGTGCTAATTCCTATTGAATTACTGAAAGTAAAAAAACAAATATGTGGCAGTGGTTGTCTGTTGCCCCAGTTTTGTAGCCCCATTTATAGGTCATGACCATGGGAAGTCCTCTCAGCAATGTTATCATTGGGGAGGAAGAAATTCTTTAAATAAAATTGAAACCTGCATCAGCTGGTGGCTTCAAAATCAGGGGAGCCATGATTTTGCTGCAGGTCTTAGTTGCATCTGAAAAGAACTATCCAAGGTTCTGAACCTATTTGTGTGGACTGGAGAGGACAGCATTCAGCACTTTGGATAGCTTGCTTAGAATCTGGACTAAACTCCAAACAAATACCCCATCTCACTGACATGGTGATCCTCAGTCACTATTCAGCACCTTGAGGAGCCTAGCTTAACAAGTTGTGGTGGTGGTAGAGACTGAGGAGGGGTCATGGGTTTGTTTGCATTATTTTTACAATTAATTACTTGAGTTGTGATGAAGCCCCAAATCAGCATGACAGCAAGCCCTAATTTCCTCAACAATGCTTCTAGACTTCTGCAATTACAGAATGCTGTTATTTCAAAGCCATCCAGAGGGTGGCAGAGAAAACAAAAGAGTTCCCCAAACTACAGTTGTTTTCTTTCTTCATCCCACTCCATTTTTTGGAGTTTAAATAAGCTATGATAAAAGTGTTGGCATAGTCCTAATACACAGTCTCATGGGTGGATGGACGGACGGACGGATGGACGGATGGTCTTACAATGTTCACATACAGTAGAGATAAGCCCCCCCGGAAACTGCAAACTCTCTGGACCCCACTCATTTTTCCATGCACATTAATGGGGGGGGGGGGGATAGCTTTTCCTATAAGCATCCAGAAGCAGCAATTTACCTTTTAAATATGTTGTAGCCTCCACCATGCACTCTTTAACATAAAAGCCAATTTTCAAAACCAGCAGTGGACTTTTGGCAATGTTTGATTTTATACTTCCCCATTTTGGGCAGCCTTGGTCATTTCTGCCCCCACCCATTCCTCCTGCAACTGCCACAGCTGCCCATTCCTGAAAAACTGTACAGTGGATGAAACCAGGGGATTAGACTGTTTTTTAAACAAAATGAACATGTGGCTGAGGGAAAACAGAGCCCCTGTAGTTGGCAGGAAGAGATGTTACAAGTAGCAGAGAGCTAGGAAACCAGATGAAGAGCAAAGGGATAAACGGTCTGAGACAAAAGTTGGATAAAGGAAGATCAATATAGTAGGAGGAGATCTGTGAGGTAGGAAGCAGAGGAAAATATGGGGTCATTACAGAGAAAGAAGGCTGAGGAAACTAGGATTGTAAGGTGAAGGAAAAAGAGTAAAGGGATTTTTAAACCCCATAGGTCCCCAGGAAAGGATAGAATGTGTGCTATTCCATGGAGGGAGGGCAAATGAAGGAGGTGAGAGGGTAGCTAGGGTATCCCCTGGCAACTTGATTTTGGAATTCATAAAAGGGGACTATTGGGTGGTGGTAGTGGGTGTGGCTGCTGATGCTTAGATTTTTGTACTGCCAGAGAGGAGAAGATAACCAATATAACAGGTGCAACTTTGGGTACTATGCACTTGTTGATGAGATGTCTTGGATCTGTCCTGAAGAAAGGAAAGGTTTCATAGAATCATAGAATCATAGAAATGTAGAGTTGCAAGAGACCACACGGGCCATCCAGTCCAACCCCCTGCCATGCAGGAATACCCTCAAAGCACTCCCGACAGATGGCCATCCAGCCTCTGCTTAAAAACCTCCAAGGAAGGAGACTCCACTACACTCCAAGGCAGCATATTCCACTGCCGGACAGCCACAACTTTGTTTGTGAGGAAGAAGGCTGAATACCACATACTGATTTTGACAATGTCGAAATTTTTGTTGCCAACAGTGGTAACTAGTTAATCTCTTGTCAGTGGGTGGTGAATCCACTCTGGGGTTGAGGTTGCTTTATGTGAACTATCCAAGGTGCTTTACTTATTTTGGAAATAGCGTTCAGAACCTTGGGCATGAAATCCTTTAAAGCGTGGATTAAGACCTGCAGTGGAGTGACTATCCCACTGACATGGGACCCAACAGCTGCCAGCAGCTGCCACTGACTGCCAGTCTCTAGTGGATTGGTTTCCAGCCAAAAAGGAGAATTGTTGTTGGAAAACATTAAAGCACACCAGCCTTTTGCGCCAAGAGCTGCCTAAAACAGCAGCTATTTTAGGTTACCACAATGTCAACAGCAATCCAAACTGAGTGAAATCTATAAATGTAACCTTTCATCTTGCTAAAACGCAAATAGGTATTTCATTCATCATCTTCTCAATTCCTGGATTTAATATCTGTGAAAGGAAACAAATGAGAGCTCCACGAACTGCCTTGGCTATTAACTCACAGAGCAGTCAAGAGTGGAGTGCCCAGGATATTTGGGCAGGCATCTCTGGCCTGCAGTGGTGTGCCTGTGTATGCATGTGTACACTTGCTTGGTACGAGGCACAACTACACTGAATTCAAGGAAAGCTTAGTTCTCAATGCTTTTGTGGATTCAGACCCTTTCCAGAATGTTGAGTTCAGTTACTGTTGCCTTGGGTAAAACACAGAAAAAAAGGAAGAACAAGTACTGCTATTTCTTCCCAGTGAGATATAAGTGATAAACAGTGACATTACGTCATTCTCACAAGTGGCTTGTGATGATTAATAACACTTGTTGGGCTCAAATGCCAAAGATGCTGTAGACAGCTACCTCTACACTTTGTTAAGGTAGAGGCACAAGAAACTATTAATGGAAAGCAAGCCCTGCCTCTAATCTTAAACTGGTCTGGAATGGTTTAAAACAGGAGGACATTTAAGCAGAAGTCATACAAACATTATATGCCACAGTATCCATTTTTACAGACTGTGTTTTCTGCTTGAGCTATGTGGACTAGCAGACATCAGTCCTACCTCCTGTACAAAGGAAGCATCTCTGTATAGAATGATCATCAACCAAACTGGATGTGGGAATGGTGATCAATAGTTGCTTGTTTTCTTCAGCAATAGTGACTGTTTATTCATCATGGCCTCATAGAATTAAATCAACTCTCCCAAAGTTTTAGTCCCCACTACAACAACTCATTTCCACCAGATACTGTTATACATAATCAACATCATTTTTAAGTTTCTCTACCAATTTTAGGAACATCAGTCATTCTTTGTATGAATGGGTCACCAAGGTTGCCCTGACTTGCTTGACCTTTGATGTCAAGCCCTCTAGCTTCACCCAAGCCTGTGGTCTGCAGCAGGAAACCCTTTACACATACATCTATATTTACAGCTTGAGTGTGATCAAGGTACATTCTATGTGCACAAGTTCCAGAAGACAGGGGAAACTGTTATTATGATCAAGCTACACATAAGCTATATAGATAAAGGGGGAAAATTGAAAAAAACAAACAGTGAAATAATAAAATTAAATAAAAGCATGCATAATCACTTTTAAGTCACATAAGATTTGTATTCTGTACCTGGAATATGTTTAGCCCATCCAATGATGACCACTAGCTCTCTGTCTGCCAGGTCACAAAGAGTGGTGAGGGCCTTGATGTCACTGTCTGGCACAGTGGGATCAGGCATAGCATAGATCTTCTCCGGTTCAGCCACCAGCAAATGGGAGACAATCTTGTTATCTGCAAAGACAGACCAAGGTAGAGATGACCGCTACTAATCCTTCTGCTTTGCCTCCTTTCACTTAGACTTTGGACAAGGACTTTTTAAAATTTGACACCTCAGTGACCATGCTCTCTAAGGAAATTGCATCCAAAACCTAAATTATCCAAGCTGTGGTTTTACTTGTAAAGAGTTTATTATATCTGAGAACACTCTTAAATAAACTCCCTTCACTCATGCCTAAAAGTATAGTTGGTCTCCCATATCCGCAGATTCTGTATCCACAGAGTCAACCAACCATGTCTTGAAATATATATATATAGAGGGAGGGAGGGAAGGAGGGAGGGAGACAGAGAGCGCAAACTTTGATTTTGCCATTTTATATAAGGGATGTCATTTTACTACACCATTGTACATAATGGAACTTGAGCATCCATGAGTTTTGGTATCAATGTGGGGTCTTTGAACCAAACTGTAGTGGATACTGAGAGCCCACTGTACTACAATTCATGTTTTTTACTGAATTTGGATGCACATATAGGCTAGGGTCCAGCTATACTCTTTAAAGGTGAAAATTCTTCAATCAAGGTGTTAAAACCAGGGTGGAGTTATGGAAGTGAAAGGACAGTGATATGAAGAGAAGAATTATCTTAATTCTGTGGGACAAACAGTAATGTTGCATCGAAAATGTTTCTTAGGGACTTCTGCCATAGGTAGTTCTTCCCTCTTTCCCAACCTATACACATGCACATACAATGGCCATAACAATGACAAGCATTTTACTAATCATTACAAACACATGCCACAATTATTCCTTACAAATACATGCCACAATTATAAGAAAAGAATCAAATATCTGAAGAATTGGAAAGATTTAGGATTTATTTAGCCATTAGGATTTATAATTGGAAACAAAATCAAGAATGGGTCAAGAAGACTGTTGTCCATGTAAACTTGTCTCCATGCAAGGCTGGACGTGATGACACCTGGATCTTTCAAGTGAATTTATTCTCCTACAAGTATTTGAAATAATATAATTTCCCACCTGGGGAAAGGCTGATAAGAATAACTCAGATAAAAAAGGCAAGTCTGAATTCTATAATTTCTGGTACCTGTCTCCAATTAGCATTTTCCATCTCAGAAACCAGATGATCCCTAATGTGAATAATTCAGTCTATAATGTTTTACAACCCCTGTTCTACTGTTAAGTGCTCAGCTTCACACTCTAATAAAATCTTCCTCAAAAAGAACAGGAAAAAAATTGTTCTGAATTGTATAAGCACAGTTGATTTCAGCTTAAAAGCTGTTTCATAGTAATTACCACACTGTGTGCTAGGGCATATTTTTGTTTCATGATGGAAACTGAAGACTGGCTTGAAAAACTAAGAACATACCAAAAGGGTGCCACTGCAAAGTAGAAAAAGACAGAAATCTAATGCAATCATTAATCTAAAATGCTGAAAGCCCAATGTAGTTTGAAAAATTACTTCTTCCTTAGGAATATCTACTGAAATTTCTTGGATAACTAACTTCAAAAGGAGATAATCCTGACACAGTAGCTGAAAAACAAAGCCACCATCTGGAAAGTATCCAAAACTTTATGCCCCTCAACTGTGGATGTCCCATGTGGTACTGCTACCCATTTTTTTTAGTAATATATGGGGAGTAACAACATTCTCACAGATGAACTGAACCCACACTGTGATTAGGACTCAATGCAACAAAGAGAATTGTTCAATTCCAAAGCCCTACAGAACAGGCCAAAATGCTAGAGGGAGGATATGAATTCTCAAACTACCTTGAAATTTACTTATTTAAAAGTCTATCTTCATCTGCATGAGCCTTCATCTGCATCTAATATCTTCTTCCACATCCCCTTGCCATTTGAAATTAGGTAAGTGGGGGCCGGGGTGGTGTCCTTTTCTATTTTGCTGTCCTACATCAATACCCTTCTCAGAAAAGCTTGACTGGTAACAACCTTGACATCTTGACTGGTGAGGTCAACTTCATTTGTACAAGGATTTTAGCACATTCCATTGTGCCTTTTGGTGTTGTACACCAAAAGGCTTTTGATTTTTAGGGTGAGGATGGCTGCATCTTGTCATTATTCTTTTGTCTCCATTATCTTATTATATCTGTATGCTTTAAGATTTTCCTATGTAAGGATAGCTTATAAATTATTATAAATTGATTATATAAATATTATCTAAGCTGACTTGTACTTGTAAGGATTGTATTCACAAATTGTTCTGGAAGGTGAACAAGAGTGAACATGTTAACTTTTGAAAAAAGTTTTCCTTGATGGTGGGTAGGATGATTTAAACTGAGATGATATAGATCAATTTAGCAAAATAAATAAATATTAAAAAAATTAAAAAGCTTTAGCTTTAGTAAATCTTGAGTTTCCATGAAGTTTATCACTGAAAGGCACTGATTCTGTTCAGAAATTAACTATAGGGTTGGTACATTGGTAATCAGGTTACTTAATATTTAGCATTAAAAAAGTTATTCTTGAAGAAAATATCAATATTTTTTAAAAAATGAAATAAAATCTGATTTCTATTTTTTTTCCAATAATTTTTGTACATCCCAAAACAACTGCGCCAACCATCAAGCAGAAGGAACTTGCTTCACCCAGTATCCTGTGGATAGGGCAGATGAATGGCATAGAGGAAGTCAAGAACTGGTGCGTAACGGTGCAATAACGCATTTTAAAGTGTTAACAGTGGGATGGGGGGGGGAGCTTTCACACTCCACTTGAGAAAGCAAAATCTCAAGACAAAACTCAATCCAGAAAACTAGGAATCAGTTTTATTTTCACTTCCACTAATGGAAATGAGAATGAATTCCACTAACTTTGTTAGACCTGTTCTTATGAGAAATGACTAAAAGTATGAGATCACTTTATCACATGATATTTCAGTTAGTTCAAAAAGGTTTTGTATACTACAAACACAATTTCTTTCTGTTTGCAAAACTTCGCTGTCTTTCATATGCCACCATATGAAAGAGAAAAAGGAGGAGCAATGGACGAAGTTATGTGTCTAGGTTTCCTCATAATGTTGCATAATGTTATTGTACATTCAGAAAAAGTATGGTTGGGAAGCTCAGGACAGTGCTCATTACTACTACATCAAAAGCAGGATAGTGTTCAGATCAAGGGAAATAGTAGTGTCACTCTATTCTTCTTTGGTCAGACCTCATCTGTAAAGTGTCCAGCTCTGTGCACCAGGTACACGAAGGATATTGACAAGCTGGAAAGTGTCAGGGAAGACTGACTAAGATGATCAAAGGTCTGAAAGCTACCCTAATGAGGAATGACTTGGAGTTTGGAGAAGAGAAGATTGAGAGGTGACATGATAGCTATCTTCAAATATCTGAAGGGATGTCACGTAGAAGATAGACCAAGCTTGTTTTCTACTGCTCCATAAACTAGAACATGTACAAGTGGGTTCAAATGAGAAGAAAAGAGATTGCACCTAAACATTAGAAATAATTTCTTCACTGCAAGACTTGTTTGGCAGTCAACTGGACTGCCTCTGATACTAGTAGATTCTCTTTCTTTGGAGAGCTTTAACCAGAAGTGTCAGGAGTGCTTTTGTTGTCCACAGGACAGCGGGTGGAACTAGATGGCCCTTGTGATCCCTTCAGCTCTAACATTCTATGATTCTATGCTCCTAACCTCTACACCTTTACCAGAAAGCCTAACTGAATATATATGTAACACCTGTGCTCTCTCCACACAATCAGGAATTGTGCAAAAGGCATATCTGCATATGTTCTAAAGTATTAGAAGGGCTGTAAACTCTAGTTCAGCACACTACTGGAAAATGCCATAACTCAGTGGTAGAGCACATGCATTGTATGTAAAATTTTGAAGGTTCAATGCCTGGTATGTCCAGGTAAAGTTGAGAAAAACTCCTGTCTCAAACTGAGAAGTGCTGCCTCTCACTGGATTTAGTTCAAGGCTAGACATAGGTTGGTATAAAGCAACAACAAGTAGTCCTACATGAGACCTTGGAGAGTTTTTCAAACAGACTGCATCAGTTCATATGTTGCACACAGCATAATGCTGTGTGCACTGGTTATATTCAGAGGCTCAAAACAGAGCTTGAAAAGTGTACATTCTGCAATACAAGACCCAACTGCCTGTGAGATTCTGGGAACTGTAGTCAAAAATTGCAGCTTTTCCCAAGCTTTGGCTCAAAGGGCTGACATCAGCGCTTATCCCTACATGTTGCAGATCTGTGACCCTTTTCAAAAAAATTAATTGCCTCTTAAATTTTATGCTTAGTGTCTCCCATACTTAAGATAAGGACGAATATAATGTCACTGTCAAAAAATGACTCAGCAGATCTCAACACCTAACATACATAAAATATGAAAGCTTTAGGCTATTGGCCAAAGTTATCCTCTATATAGCCTGAGCTATCTTAATCTGCTTTTCAGATTCTACAGAAACAAACATGTAATATGTACAACTGGTGAAGATGAAATTTCCTGTATGACACTGAGGCACAAGGACTCTACTCCCTTCTCTAATCAAGGTTGGGAGGATTTGAACAAAGGAAGTTATGCTTCACACTTTTAAAGTGGGTCTTTTAAGTCATGATTGGGCAGTCTGTCTTTGGTTGAGGACCAAATTCCCTCAGAAGGTAGTTCTTAGAGACCAGATGCTAGCCACAAATAGGGCCACAGCCAAAAATTGACAGGACATGCCCCATTTCCCTCTTTCTCTTTCTGACATCCCTTTCTTTTCCTCCCTACTAGGAAAGAGATAGATAAGCATTGCCAGGCATCTAGACAGACCATCAGAAAGGGACTTCTCAAAGCAGTCTGAGAGCTGCATAAAATTAATCTAAGAGATATATGTGGCCTAGGTCCATAATAGATTTCCCACTCTGTTTTAGACTAACATATCAGTTTGCAACTGAGTTAAATGTAGGGACACTTTTGTGTCTGTCTGAAGCTCTCATTACTAGGTAAAAGAAGGCTAGATCACTGGACCTAGGTCTTCAGTGCTGGTGACTATGATAAGTACTATGCTAATACTAACCAAAAAGATACATATAAAGCAAAGGCAACTCAACTCTACTACCAAGTAACTGGCTTAACGTGAGTGTCCAAAGCAACTGGCATCCTGCCTGCAGTAAGGCTGCTTAAATCCCACTGATGTCAACTGTGAGACTTAACTGTATGCTAAAACTTCCGTTGATAGCTTAAAAACCTGTCAAAATTCATTCTAAAAATATATTTTTAAATGCTCTGTTGTGTCATTTATTCCAGACTTCTGATCTATTTGTCTCTGGTACTTTACAAATTTGTGTGTCAGAAAGGTGAAGTATATCAGTCCTTCACAAAACAAATGCAAGAGCCAAGTGCAAGACATCACATCCAGCGTGCTTTATTATTATTAATAAGGTCTTTTTCGCCAGTGACAAGAGGAACACTTTTAGTCTGCAATGCATCATTGTGAATGTTGTTGATGTGGGACAGAAAGTGGAAGAGGGCTATTTTTAAATTGAGTGGACATTCTAGTAAAGTAGATTATGTATTCAAATTAAAGATGAAGGATTTTTTTTAAAACTGACTTAGTGCTACTACTTATTAAAAGGCCCAGAGGCCAACGTTCATTGTTTCATGGAAACTGCAGAATCTATGCCAACAAAATCAATCTTTTCCCCAATGCATTTCTATTATCAGACTGATTAATGGGGAATATTTATCTCATTTAAAGATGATGGATAGCAGTTTTAGCATTTTCTGATAAACAGCTTTTCATGATAAACTTTTGGTTGGACAAGCACATTCTCTCACATATTCACCTTTCTATTAATCTATCGACTTATTATCTGAAGTTGGTTTTACAGTTCATTTTACCTCCTAAAACAAAAATTACAAAAATAAATTGGTAAATATTTTTCTAAGTCCAAGCTTTTCCTAAAGACATATACTACCAGAGTTTCAAAATTCATAGTGCAATACTATCCATGCTTACTCAGAAACAAATTCCATTAGGTTAAAGGGAGATTATTCCCCATCAGGTTATATAAGCTTGTATCCTTAGATTACAGCCCACTACACACATATCTGGTTTAGGAGTCAGCTGTCTGAGCTCAATAAGGCTTATTTCTGTTGGTGTATACAGGACTGTGCTGTAAATTAATAATGATCAAATTTCTGTATTTGCAGGGATGCTTAATTTTTCTTTTTTTATAAATTATTTTTAAATAATTTTTTTCTTTCAAAGACAAACATTTATATTTATGCAATGATTCAGGATGCTGTACAATTTAATTTACACTTCATAAAATTTCAACACCCATTTTTCTGACATGACAAGACCTGTAGGCAGACCATTTGATTTGTGTGAAAAGAAAGGAAATAAAAAGATAAAGGGTGCAGCAAAATGCTTGTTGTGAACATTTCCTAATCTCTATTATTTTGCTATTGGGAAAAGCATTCTAAGTATTGAAGTACAAACACAGGGGCATTCTGAATGTGTTCAAGAAGCCCCATCAGTCAGAATAGCCACAAGCACAGTTTCTAGGTAAATCTTATTTAACATTTCCCTAATTAGAATCAATAAAACCCAATTTTCATTCCACTGTCTTTGTTGTGCACAAACTATCTGTCAGAACCCAGAAAATCTCCCCGGCTACTTCTTCAGCCAAAGTGTTCCTTCCTGACACTTGCTGAAATAGATGCAAAAAGTTAACTTTAATAAGTATTTCTTACATGGTGACTTTTAAAAAGTAATAAGCGAGAGCCGTTTTTTCTTAAAGATACAGTATGTGATTATTGGAAGTTAGGCTAATATGGGTAGTACAGTCCTCTAAAATGGTTTTAGTTCTCTTGTATGCTTTGCACAACTAAATGCTTCTCAATAATTTTGTTTAAACACATAAAAGAGCACAGTTCACTTAGAAAGATATCTGCATAGGGCCCTTTGAAATGAATGGGAGCTGAAAAACCACATGGTGCTATTCTTTTGTATGGTTCTCATTCATTTCAATGGGGCTTTCTTGGAGCATCTTGGTAGACTGTGCCCTTTTCAATTCCTTGCATTTTCAATGCAGCAGCCTTAACCTGTGCTGATGACAAAAAGGCTTAATTGTATGTGCATGTGCCGAGCTGTCAGCAATTCAACTCAGTGGCATGATATAAAATAAATGAAAAGCTGGCAATCTGTGCATCCTGAAAATCTAAACCTCTAATGAAATTAAGCATTAGAGTTTATTGAATTTTATTGTATTATCAGAAAGTTTTTATTATAATGCGCAAAATCTGCTTAATGCAACCCTAGATTGTATTTACAGAGTGGCAGAACAGCTTATGCAGACTGTGTGGAAGATGCCAGATTGGACAATTGAAAGTATAATCAGCATAATGTTTTTTGGAAAGGGAAAAGGAAACGATGCCATATGTTCACTTAAGCCTTAATTTTATGTAAAACTGGTTTCTTTTTCCTTTGACATAGCTAAAATGCCCTTTCGCTTACAGTTCAAACACTGTTATTTGCCTTCCAGAACTCCATATGCTTAGGTATACAGCAGTGTCCCCTATTGGGGAATGGGGAGGGGGAAATACCATTTTACACACAACCAGGTAAGTGCCATCAGTGTTATCCTCAGAGTCTTTTATCACTCTTGTTTAAAGTGGAAGCTTCTGTACTCCAGTCCCTGCCAGTGTGTAAGCACCAATGTAGCCATTTTGAACGTGAAACACCAGAGAATTCATAAGTACTCTCGGTGGCTGATTCATGGCTTTATAGGCTGACCACCCTAGGAAACGTTCCTTGTGTTGGGACTTGCCATTATATTTTCTTCAGAGAATAAACACTGCTTCCTTACTGGTTGTGTAATCTATCATGCCTTCAGCTTTTCTGTATTTTTGCTTTTTCCTTCTAATATTAGCCTGATATAAGAAAATTTTCCACATCAGTAAAAAGAACAACCCCCTCCCCACACACACACACACACACAAATGCAGGCATATCAGCAAAATAAGCTACCCCATGGATGTTGTAAGTGTAGCACATTCCTATTTTAATCTAATATGAGCCAATGTGTCAACCTTCTATTGCTATAAATTAATGAGGCTCCTAATGTATTTTCATTGGGAGGTTGAGCAGTCAAACTCATTTAGTTAGTGAAAACTACAAAAATCACTTCATTGTAAAATCTAAGACTAGAGGCTTCAATGAACTAATGATCACAGCATGAGCCATTTTATGTACCACTGAAAATAAAGATCACCTGTAAATGTAAAATTTGTACTGCATAAATTGTGCATTAGCAAGCTCTCCCCCTTGAAAGCATCTTTCCTCTGCCTCATCTGAGAAAAGGTAAGGATAATTTGAATAGTTTACGAAAGCACTTTTCATAAAGAATATAACGAATATGATTCAATTTTGGTTCCTCTTGCTTTCCTCACATTTTGGTGTCATCAGAACACACCTCCTATGTACAGAGTAAGAAAAACACCGTCATCAGATGTACTTACATGGCTTTTTGGCAGGCTGAACTAGCTGAGGATTCAGGTATGGGCTATTCTCTGCATCTATTCTGCGCTTGTACTTCTGGCGACCTCCACGTACTCTGTCTAAGCGAACTCCTAAAAGAGAGAAGAATAAACAGAGAAATGTTTAATGCATCTGGATGCAGGAAATGTCCTACACAGTAACATGAAACTTCTCTATCAATACATCAAAGTTCATGGTTCTTCCCTAAATAAACAAAAGACAATGGAAGTGGAACAAATTTTGAGAACAATTTCAGATTTACAGACATAGAAAAGTATTCGGAAATACAGTCCTCCTTCCACATTCATGGGTTTGACCTTTATGAATTTGATCATTCATTAGATGCACACATGCCTTTCCCCCATGCTTTCTTCGGTGCCATGGATATTGGCTGATGATGTCTCTCAGGGTTCTATTGTCATGAATTTAGCTCATTAGGGACAATTTATCCCTTAGCAATGTATTGATATAATTGAAATACAGTGGCCCCTCCACTTTCATGAAGGTTTGGGGCTCAGAACCCTCGCAGAGAAGGAAGGCAAGTGCCTGGACAAAAGGCAAGGAAATGGGAGGCGCATGCATGCTTTCCTTCTCCCCTCTGGAGCTCTCCCCTTCCATTCCCTTGCCTCTGGCCCCAGCACTGAGAATTTGCACCAAGACAATACACAAGGAAATTGGAGGAACGGCTTTCACAAACCTTCCCTCTCTCCTCTGGAACTCACCCTTCCCATTCAAGAGAATGGGATGGACGAGCTCTGGAAGGGAATGCGAGAGGGATCATGGGGAAGTTATTTGCAGTTTTTCCATTTTTGCAAGGATTCTGAGTCCCAAACCCTCATGAAAGTAGAGGGGCCACTGTATTTCAATTACATCAATACATTGCTAAGGGATAAATTGTCCCTAATGAGCTAAATTCATGACAACAGAACCCTGAGAAATATCATCAGCCAATGTCCATGGCACCGAAGAAAGCATGCAATCATGCTCAACAACTACAAGCAAAGAAGGAATGGATCTGTTCATCTGAGAACAGTGTACACAAAATGATTTAGTCTTGCCATTTAAATCTACTTCACTGATCACTTCTCGTAGTATCATTATTTTAATTTCTGATGTTCAGACATGAACATGGATGCATATGTACAAAAAAACAGCACCAACCATACAGAAGATGCTATCAGCTGGCTTGATGGAGTGCTTTTAGCAAGACAAGAAATCTGTTTAAAACCGAGGGTGGGGGACTGTGGTATCTAGATTACAGGAGCTAAATCAATTCTTGAATAGGGAGTCAGTCCTTATGTAAACCCTTGATTCATCTCTTCTAGCTGGGACTAACAGCAAAAGTCACTGAGGGAAAACTCTCGAAAAAACTGTATAGAAAGTGAAATGAAACAGAGTAACCTGAAGAAGGAGAGCCAGCATGTTCTAGTGGTTTGGGTGTTTGGAGTCACTCTGGAGACCATGGTTCAAATCTCTGCTTGGCCATGGAAACCCACAAGGTGACCTTGTGCAAACCACACTCTCTCAACCTCAAAATAAGCCGAGGGAAAACTCCCTGTGAACAAATCTTGCCAAGAAAACCGTACAATAAGATCGCCTCAGGGTGACTATAAGTTGGAAAAGAAAGCACACAACAACAATGCTAGAATGTATTCAGTGTTGCAACAGTGTAAGGCTGAACAATCTAAAGGAATGGACATGAGATATATTTTCTTTTTAAAAGGAAAAAACCATTTACAGCAAAACCACATAGAATAGCAGAATCATAACTGTCAGAATGAACTTGCAGCCTCTTCCAGGTCTATAATTCAGTAATCTCGTTTTTTCACGGTTATGTATTGCCTTCTCACTAGTCATCTCCTCAGCTCCTAACTTCATTAAAGAAAATCAGCTGCTTGCAAAACATTTACATTTTGGTAAGAACATTTTCTTAGAGCTGTTATATGCTTTTATGGTGATTCTAACTTATGGTAGCCCTATCGCAGGGACTTATTGGCAAGATTTATTCAGAGGAAGTTTTCCACTGTCTTCCCAATAGGCTGAGAGAGTGTGACCTACCTAAGATCATCTACTACATTTCTATCTCTCAGCAGGGATTTGAATCTCCATCTCTCAGAATCTTAGTCCAGCCCTCAAACTACTACACCATTCTGGCTTCTGAAGCACTGAAATTTAAACTAGAAAAATGTTAATAACAACAAATGAAACAAATGAACAATATGGCCTGTCTGTATCTACAGGTACCACACCTTGGTTACACATCCTACCTACACCAGAAACAATTTAAATGTACATTAGCAGTTACAATATCTGCTCTAGAGATGCAAAATGCATGTCCATTAGCCAGGTAATTTTTTGAAAACAGAACCCTAAGTCATCAAAAAGATAAATGCCGTGGATCACATTAAAGCTTTCCTGCTCTACTGCTGAATTAACAATTAGCAAAAGGAAGTCAGTTTTTGTATGCTGATAGGTATCTGCACTCAGAGGCATATTACTGAGTGGGGCATAGGAAAGCTTAAATAGCCATCAAGGCTTCTGTCTTCAGCTTACATTCGTTTAGATACAAGGAATACAGTCTATAGTTTCAAGGGAAAGGAATATACCTGATGCATTTAGAAAAGGAAAATGATAATGGTCAGAACCGAAGAACTATGAAAGTAGCATTGTGTCCCATTAATCATGACCCACCCACTGTTATAGCTAACTGCTTTTGAAAGTGAGAGACGTTTCAAAAGCTATTTGTGTGATATGATTCAGAAATCATCTCTTCAAAGAAAAATAAGCCAAAAGTCTAAGCAGCTCTGTGGATACTAGTCAACATATCTTGAAATATGGAAGGGAAAATAAGCACTACTTCTGCATCAAAAGAAACTGGCCTGACGAAAATGTAGCTGTAGAGACCACACACATTTGTACTCTGGGGTTTGTACAGAATGAGTGTACACTTGCAGGTATGATTCAAGGATAGATTTGATCTAAAAAGCCCTAACAAGCACCTTGGGACTGAAGCAGCATAGATAATGAATCTTCTCATATGCAAACTTGCCCAACATTTTCCAAAGGGATCATTGTTCTGCACGCAATTCAAAAAATTGGGAGAATGTAAAGCTTGGTGACCTAATCTTTGCCATTTACAAATACAAATTAGATCACAAGTAACAGGTGACACGTTTTAATTGAATGTCTTCTGTCTACAGTGCTGACAAAAGGTGAATGGAAATAAATGAGTCTGGCAAGATAGCCCTTGAGCTTTACAATACCCAATATCTCATTATTATTATTTATTTTCAACAGCTATCTATAGAACTGATGCTGACAAGCCTTGAACCTTTTATTTCTGTTCAAGACTATTGCAATGTTTTAAAATAAGAGAAGAGGACATCTATGGCCCTTTCCGCATGTGGGGGGGGGGAACGCCCCAAAACAGAGCTTACCAGCTTTGTTTTCCGGCCGGCCGAGTCCGTCACCACGAGGAGCAGTGCGAGCTCGTCGCTCCACACTCCTCTGGCATCCCAAATGGCAGCTTCCAGTTGGTGGAGGCTCTCCACCAACCAGAGAAGCTCGCGAGCCGGAAGCCCGCCCCCAGCAGATCTGCAGGCACGCACTTGCGTGCGCCTACAAATCTGCTCCGGAGCCGGGCGACGGAGTGGCACGGGGTTGCACGCTCCGTGGTTTTTAAAAACCTCTAAAAAGAGGTTTTTAAAAAACACGCCGAGCGACCAGTTCCGGTCGCTCCGGAGTGGACTGAGGTATGGACCTACAAAAAGTAGTCCGCCCCAGTCCACTCTACGGTGCAGAAGACCGTTGGAGGTCGCTCTGCACGGTTTAAATAGCCCCGTGCGGAAAAGGCCTAAGTATGTTGCATTAAGCAAGAACACTGCCATTATCACTTTGTCTGTGTAATCAAAGTAAGGTTGCCATTCACGACTTTTTAGAAGTTGTTTATCTTATCTGAATACACTCAACAATAAGTTTGCATGGTTGTGCCTTCAAGTTGCCTCTGAACTTACGGTGACTCCACAAATTTCACAGAGTTTGCTTAGGTAAGGAAAGATTCCTTCCTCTGAAATATAGCTTGTAGCACCTGGTATTCGTTGGTGGTCTCCCATCCAAGTACTAACCAGAGCTGACCCTGCTTAGCTTGCAAGATCAGATGGGATCTGGTGCTTTTAAGGAATTTAGGCCAGCACTCAACAATACCAAGGGCCAAAATTTACATTCCTCTGAATTACTCCCAAGGAAGTAGGTAGATGTTTTTAACTTCACAGCTCTACTTTAGCCAGTGATTGAAACAAAAGTTACTTCCTGAGAAAGTGGCTATCGCTTGCTTTCCAAAACTCACAACTACTTTAGATTGGTTTGCGTACTGTCTGATTCCCCCACCCCTGCAAAAATGCTGAGGAAAAGTCTATTGGTCCCTATGAAAAGCCCTGGTGTCCAGGTGTCCAGATTGCATGTTCATTTGAGAGGCCCCTTTCTTCTCACTGTCTCCTGCATCAGTGCCCTTTTTCCCCTTTAGGGTGACAGCAAGGTGACAGAGCTAAGTATGAAAACAATCTTTTCAAAAGGGATACCCATGTTTGACATCTAAATTAGTAAATCAAAAATACATAAACCTTTAGATGTCCTAGGCCTTTTCTGCAAGATAGCATCCTCCCGGCGGGACCGCAATGACACTTCTGCATGACGTTGTCGCAGTCCTCCCCTTCTTGCGTCACCAGCCAGCACAATTGCCGGGTATATCACTGACGGAAAACTCTGTCAATGGCCTCCCATTGTGCGAGCCTTCCAGCCACACAGAAGGGCCGGAAGCGCAATCATGTCCCTCCTTCCCCACTGCAGCATGGGAAGAAGGCCAGCTGCAGTGTGGAAGAAAGAGCATTAGGGACATGCTCCCATCCTGGGGATTGCAACGGGACAACATGGGAGAGTGTCATTGTGCAGAAAAGGCCATAGAATCATAGAGTTGGATGAGAACACAAAGGCCATCAAGTCCAACTCCCTGTCGGGCAGGAATATACCACTAAAACATTCCAGACAGATGGGATTCCAACCTCTGTTTCAAAATCTCCAAAGAAGGAGTCTCCTCTACATTCCAACACAGCATGTTCCATTGCTGAACTGCTCTTACCAAAAGTTCTTCTTAGGCCCTTTTCGCACGGCATTTGCCATGCAAAAGTGCCCCTGGAGCGTCGCGCGATTGTGAGGAGCGATCTGCATGATGCACTCACAATCGTGCGATGCTCCAGGGTAGGGCAGGCACTGCTCATGCACTTTTTCATTTTCGGCTTTCAGCTTTCAGCCGAAAATGGTGTGCGATCGCGCATTGCTCCAGGGCCCCATGCGCACTTGCCGTGCATGCAGAGCCTCCGGAGCCACGGTGGTCGCAGTTCCTGCCCCAGCGCAGCCTGGGAAACTCCCAGGCTGCGCTGCAGAAGGAAGAGGTGGGGCTCTCGCGCTGCCTGCTTGGGAGCAGGCAGCTCGCGCAGAGCTGAAGCGGCGGGGACACGAGAGCCTCTCACTGGAGGCTGCTCGTGTGATCCCTGCACCCCAGTGCCAAACAAAGGTGAAGTGCAGAAAGGGTCTTAATGTTCAGATGGAAACTCTTTTTCTGAAGTTTGAAGCTATTGTTCCATGTCCTAGTCACTGGAGCAGCAGCAAACAGGCTTGCTCCATCCTCCATATGACATCCCTTGAAATCTTTAAACATTGCTATCATTTTGCCTCTGCCTTTCATTAATTCTTTTTGAAATTTCTTTGCCTTACTTGTAATGGTTCTGGTTTCAAAGTGTAGTAAAGACACTATGATATGTTTTCTCACTTCTTCATGACAGTATTTGCAAACAGGTTAGCACCAATACAGAAATAACTATCATATTCAAGACCTGCAACAATGTGGCAGTGCCTTTATTGTCTATCACCACTGATGTGGACTGCCTCATGTTTCAGTTCTGGAACAACTGTCTTGAGGTCGTTCCTCAAAAAAGAATATGAGTGAACTTTAACCCTTCAGTGCAGTCCTACTATCAGGTTAGACTCCATTTATATGATTTCCCTAGTCTCCTTGAAACTTTTTCATTTCAGGATTCAGTCAGAAGCAAACTGCAGATTCAGAATTACCACGCAGTTCAAATTGCAAGTGGACAATTGTATGGAACAGATTTCCATATAAAGAATTCCTGGCCCATGGACAATTACTATATGAATAAGGAAGATGGCAGTTTAGTCTTCACTCACACATGAGGAGGTTTCTGATTAGAGCGAATATTACTCGAATGTATTCTGAAATGATACATAGGTTCAGGGCTGGAGCAGCTGCTGGCTCTAGAGTTTGGAATAGCTTGTATCAATAAGACTATAATAAAAACCAAGTTAGTTGCAAGTCTTCTACTTACACTAAGAAGAATCAGCTAGATGCCTCGATGAATATCTGTCAAATCAACAATCAAGAAAGAGCATTGGCTATGTCACTCTAAAAAGCCCTCAGTTTTCATAGAGATTACTGGTAAAATTAAGAACAGCTCCCTATTAATTGTAGCCTCGCTCTACACTAAACCAAGCCTTGAGTTTCATTTAATACAAGCCCAATTTGACCACCACCACCAATTCCTGAAAAAGGTTTAAGGCAGCACTGAGTGGAGTTTACTGTGACATATTAGTACAGAGTGCTAATTATGCAATGTTAAATTTAGGATTTTGAAAGAAAAATACAAAGAGAACACTTAAAATGAACTGATGTCATTTGAAGGTCAAAAATAGTCCCAGATTCTAGATTACATTGGCAAAGCTTTTCCAGTGAAAAGAATTCAAGTGATAAGCTAGTGACACCTCAAAAGGAAGAAAGTTCTGGACCATTTACTAGCAACTCACAAGAGATATGGGGGGATCGAAATAAAATTCATTACAGTAATCCGACTGTGAAGTACTGATAGCATGAAATCAGGATCTCAATATCAGCCTCAGAAATAATATGCAGCTAAGCACTCTTTCGTTTAAGCTCCAGGAAGCTTCAGAATTTATTTGAGGATCCAGAAGTCAAAGCAAAGATCTTAGTGATTAACCTGCACAGAAGAGCACCAAACACCTATTCCCACCACAAAAGCTAGGGGCAATAGCATCTGCTGCAGCAAAATGCAAGAACTGACTGCT
Source organism: Cyclura pinguis (assembly GCA_030412105.1). Lineage (NCBI taxonomy): Eukaryota > Metazoa > Chordata > Lepidosauria > Squamata > Iguanidae > Cyclura > Cyclura pinguis. The sequence continues at coordinate 40,931,048 of CM059599.1, forward strand.
GAGGATGACCATGCTGACAACATCCTCTTTTATTCTGGTATGATCTATTATGCTTCCCACCCAGCAATGAACGGATGAACAAAGCAGGATCTGTATGCTGTAATTTGGAAGGCTTTGAATATTAGAAAAAGGGATAATTTGATACCAGTGAATGGATAACAATGAGATTGCTTCGCCTTAAGATTCCTCCTCATCAAGGTCAGCCCCAGGTGTTATGCGAATGATAAGATGGTATCTTCTTTCTTATCCCATTCCATGTACATCAGCCTACTGAATGGGCAGTTGAATCTTACATCAACAATGGTGCTACCACAGATTCCTCCACTGCATCTGATAGTAGTAGACTGTGTGGGCATGTAGATGGACACATGGCACATAGTTCGGTTCTCCAACAATTCAGTGTATCTCCACCTTTTCCCCATATCTTTTATTTAAGGTAGTCACCTTACTCTGCCTCTTCAGTTCTATGTTATCACACCCTAGATCTCTCCTTGTGATGCTTCCTGCTAGATTATTTTGGCAGGCCTTGCAATGTAAATATTTTCCAAGACACACTGATCTTGAAACCAGAAAGCCAACCAGTTAACACTGCATCTGCTCACTCAGCACAGACACTGGGCTGGATGGGACAATGGTCTGATACAATATGGCAGCTTCATATGTTTGCCTATATAATCAAAAGTCATGGACAAGACATAAAAAGTGGATTGGGATCCACTGTGTATCAGTTTACATAACCCTAGAAGAAGATAGTATCTTATTGAAATTTATGTTGCCAATTCAAAACAAATTAGTTTAAATGTATGACTTGTCTTTAAGCATTGCTCTTATCAACTAAGGCCATCTCAGAGGACTTCTGCTTTTAATCAGTACCTATTGGTTTGCTCTAATATAATAGGAAAGTTGAAGTGGTTGTGAAGCAAGGGTGAGCACCTTGTGGCCCTCCAGATGTTGTCAGACTGTAACTCCCAGCACCCTTTACCATTGGCTATCCTGGTTAGGTTTGATGGGATGAGCAGCCTAAGAACATCTGGAGGGCCACAAATTCCTCATCTTATCATAAAACATAGAGCAGTGGAGAGGAGAAAGAAGAGAAATGTGAAAAGAATGCGATGCAGTACACATGGCTTTCTAAAATAGCATAGAGCAAAACATCATGAAGTCTATCTTCTAAACAAAGATGACTTGGCTACAATATTCAAACAGCTGAATTACATTCCTTCAGTTTTGTCCCCAAGACAAGAAGCAAGTGCTAAGCTAGCACTTAGATTGCCAAAAGGACCTCTAATAAAACCATATAACACCAGTTTTAAAGCAACTGCATGAGCTACCAATATACTTCTAATTTGAATTCAAAGTGCTTGTGATGACAGTTAAAGCTGTAAGAGACTTGAGACTTCCATGCCTGAAGGAACACCTTTCCCTACAGAATCCTGCCCAAGGGAATGAGATTGGTTGCAAGGGCCCTTCTCTGTGTGCCATGAGTGGAGGTAATTCACTAAGGGAGGAGCGGAGGGCAGAGGACCTCCACTGCTGTGGCACGCTGGTTATGGAACGTGTTCCACTTGGAGGCCTGGTTGGCAAAAATGCCTTCTCCCTCCTGGCCTCAGGATACATCTTGGTTTTTAATCAAAGCCTTTGGTCTCTACCGATTTTACCCAAATCTGTACTGGTTTGTAACTTTCGTTTTAATTGCTAATTTTTTTTTAGTGGTTTTATTGTTAAATGGTATTATATGCTTTAAATTGTTCAGAATATTCATTGCTGTTTTACACTTAAATTGTTCTATATTGTTTCTAACCTTTTTCCCTGTGTACTGCTGGGAGGCCACAATACATAACGTGTGTTGTGGCCTCCCAGCAGTACACAGGGAAAAAGGTTGTGACCATGCCCCAAAGAAATCACAATGTGTGTGTGATTTCTTTGGGGCATGGTCACAAGTTGTGCAAACCTGCCTGAAACGTAGCATCATACTCTGGTCCGTGAAAGCCCAGTTTACATCCCCCTTTTGAGACAATGAAGTAATCAGGTCACATCTAATGGTTTTCTTATCCAAACAAAAGCAGTCCTTCCATTCTCAGAACACTCATCAATCAAATGGAGGGTGGGGAAATGATTAACACAGCTGCCTCTGTTCCCCCAACAGGAGAGTAGGGGGAAAGGGAATTGCTAATAAAATCTCCTTCTGTCCTCTTCTGCTAGTGAGGTGTCACTGAATCAAAAGCTGTTCCATAGAACAGTGGGCATAATTTAACAGGAGCTTACATAAATGGAAAATGTTTTGGAAGACTTCATTCCACAGAGTGACATTTTTATGGAACATACCATAGATACGTCTTTCTGTTAATAAAGAAAAAAAATCTGTATGTGAAATTGCTGGAGAGACATTGTAGCAAAAACTCAGTCTGAACCTGCAGGGTCAGTTCTTCTTTAATGAGAGAGAGATTGTTATGTGCTGTGGCAGCTGGCTGTTTTGATCCTCTGGATTAGGCACAAGAGATCACGCAGGAGGCCAGATGTGGAGTATTTGACTTCTGTGCAGCAAACCCCTGGGCAAAAAGGCTGGGTGAAAAAGCTTATTTCTATCAGCAGATTATACCCCACTGGATTGGGAACAATGGTGGATTCATCAAAATATCTGTATGCTAGTTTAAATGATTTTGCATCTGTAAAGCAGAAAAATGTGACACATTTTTAATGTACACATAAGGCGATTGTTTTTTTTTTCCAGAAAGAAGGGATGATGTAATCAAAGTATTAAAATATCCCAGAGCTTAATTGCCCATCCAGAATTTTATATGCTAATTTGCCTATCCATAGCCAGATGTGTATGTGTATATGCATAGCAAGATACTTGTGTAGGCAACAGTAAATCCCAAAAGATGATATATTGTGCTTAAATTAAAGTTTTAAAAATTAGTATATAATTTAGGATGTAAGATCTTATTTTCATAAAATACAAAAAAAAAAAATGCCAAATGCCCACCAATTTCTTCTCAATCTAGGATGATAAATATCATGTGTCCACCAATTTGTTCTCAACCCAGAAAATCAATATCACTCCACCAGCCAGAAACATAAATGCAGCCAGGAAAATAATGCAGCCATGGCCAACTGGAGCAAAAAATTCTTCATTGATCAGTACACACAAAGAAGGGAAATGAGGCAGGACATCACTTCTTCCTCTGACCGTCAGTCATTCCAGTTCCTTTACATTCATTGGCCACAACTTTAAAAGTTGAGAGCAGGCTTACGTCTTAGTAAACGATTTTATGGAACCCATAGTGCTTATTTCCTTTTCCATACGGCACACAAAGCTACACAACGTAGTACAGAGATCCATAAAGATCTAAGGGTTCAACAGAACATGGCATCTGCTTAACTTTATATACTTTTAACAACCAAGCAGTAAAATGAATAAGGAAAAAAGAAAACACAAGGAAGAAAAAAAATGCATATTCAAAATCAGAGGCATGAAAGAATAAATCAAATCGTTTCCTGCCAATGTATGGAAACAACTTTGCTTCCAGGACTTTTACATACTTAACGTAAAATAAACAGTTCAAAAAACTTGCAGCTCTTGGCTTTGAGGCCTTCTAGTATGTTGCTACAAAGCATAAATTCAGAAACAAGGGAAGTAAAGTTTCATTTAATTTGATTAATTTAGTATTTCTTGTTGTTGTTGTGTGCCTTCAAGTCATTTCTGACCTTTGGCAGCCCTAAAGTGTGCCCATCGTGGTGTTTTCTGTGGCTGAGAGTATGTGACATGCCCAAGGTCACCCAATGGGTTTCCATGGCTGACTAGAGAATCAAACCCTGGGCTGCTGAGTCTTAGGCCATTTCCTCATCGGGCGAGGGAATTGCCCCGCGCTGCTATTTACCAGATCTTCTGGCTCCCCGGTCCGGTCCAGGCTGCTCCGGAGCAGTGCGTGATCATCGATCTGCTCTGCTCCGGTGTCCAAAATGGTGGCTTCTGTTTGGTCGTGGGTCTCAACCAACTGCTGAAGCTCGCCAGCCTAAAGCCCACCCTCGGCAGATCGCAGGCTCGCATTGGTGCGAGCCTGCGAATCTGCACAAGGGAGCAGGCTCACAGTGGCGTGCTCCGTGCTTTTGAAAGACCGGAAAAATCAGGTCTTTCAAAAGCACGCTGGAGGACCACTTGGGGTCGTTCCGGAGCGGACTGAGGTGCGGATCTACAGTAAGTAGTCCGGACCCAGTCTGCTCCAAGGTGCAGACGTCCTCCATGGAGGACGAACTGCACCGGTCTTATTACCCCCTGTTTAAATGGCCTTAGTCCAACACTTAAATCACTACACTATCCTGGCTCTGTATTTTAACTCCACACCATTGTAATTCAGCCACCTGGTAATAACACTGGTTACATGTAGCAAAAAGATAAATTAATGATAAACTATGAGAACAAGCTTAGGAAATAAAACTCAAACTTTTACATTCCCTGGGTCCTGAAGCAATCACTTTTATTTGTAGTTTTATAGTTTTGTAGTTTTATTTGTAGTTTTGATTGTTTAGTGCTGCATGAGGACCCTAAAATGTGGTTAGTCTTAATGACAGTTTATTTAAACAAGCCACTTTCATAAAACAAAGTTTATAGTTGACTTCTTTCAAGACTTAACTGCAACTCGTCTGGACTGTGATTTTTTAAAAAGAAATTGCTGTTTAGTCAAAACTAAAAGCACTTTCAGGCCCTTTCTGCACCTTACCTTTTTTCGGCGCTGGGATCGTGCAAGCAGCCTCCAGCAAGAGGCTCTCGCATCCCTGCTGCTTCAGCTCCGCACAAGCTGCCTGCTCCCGAGCAGGTAGCACGAGAGCCCCACCTCTTCATTCCACAGCACAGCCTGGGAGTTTCCCAGGCTGTGCTGGGCAGGAAGTGCGACCGCCACGGCTCCGGAGGCTCCGCACACACAGCAAATGCGTGTGGGGCCCTGAAGCAATGCACAATTGCGCACCATTTTTGGCTGAAACAAAAATGAAAAAGTGCGTGAGCGGCACCTGCCCTACCCTGGAGCGTCACGTGATTGTGAGTGCGTCATGCAGATTGCTCCTCACAATCGTGCAATGCTCCAGGTGTCCTTTTGCATGGCAAATGCCATGCAAAAAGGGCCTCAGTGTCCTCTATGCAGCCATGCAAAATGAGGAAAGGAATATTCATACTGAGATTTATCTAAACTCATTATATCTAAATGAATCCCTGTGTCTGAAACTGATCAGTTTGTCTACAAAGGTTGCAACCTGGTGGGAAGGAAAGATTTTGTGATTTATATTTTCTGGATATGAAGAAATTCAACAGATGAATTCAACAGATGGAGCATTCCCCATTAACATGTTCTATTTCTGGCTGTCTGCAGCTACTGAAGATACAAGTCATGAAAGAAAAAAAGGTGACAATTTAATATGGCCTCAGATAAAAAAATGATAATAATCCCATCATTAAGATACACACTTTTGATCTTCAGTTAAGTTATGCCCATTTAATGATATCAAGAAAACTGATCTTAAATAAATAAAATGCAAAATTATTTTGATCTAAAATTAGACACAACTAAGAACACAATTATGAACAGTTGGAACGTCTGTGTAAATATGGTTATAATTGGGTAAATATGGATATTATTGGGCTTCAAGACCCAGTGAATTCAGCAGAACTCATGTCTGCCGTCTCTAACTTATTCTAACCATGCTTACTCATCAACAAGTTATGCTGGTTTGGAGCCAACAAATCGTGTAGCAATCAAGATGGAACGTACTATAAATATTCTGGCAAATACTACATTGTGGTTAAATGGTCCTTCCCCACAAAACCGACAACACCTTATCACTTGTCCTGAAATGTTAGAGGTATAGCTTCAGTTGTGTATCAGATGTAGACAGTCAGACTGCTCATGAGAACAAATCATGAGAACTTACCAACTACCTTAGTTCGCTGCTTATTAAATTACATCCAATTCGCTACAAAAGAAAAAATCTTATGATTTTACACATGAGGAACCCATTTTGTGCAATCCCCAATCCTATTAAACCTCTCAATGAATTGTATGCCTGAGACTTAGGCCCTTTCCACATGGCATTTCTCATGTGAAAGGGCCTCCAGAACGTTGCACGATTGCGAGGAGCATTTCAGATGACATCTTCACAATCACGCAACGCTGCCGGGGCCAGCAGGTGCCGATCGCGCACTATATCATTTTTGGCTTTTAGCCAAAAATGGTGCGTGATCACGCATCGCTCCGGTGCCCCACACGCACTTACCATACTTGCGGAGTCTCCAGAGCCACGTCCCTTGCGCTTCCTCCCCCAGCACAGCCTGGGAAAAAAACCTGGCTGCGCTGCGGAAGGAAGAGGCGGAGCCCTCATGCTGCCTCCTGGCTGGCAGGCAGCTCCTGCAGAGCAGAAGCAGCGGGGACACGAGAGCCTCACGGAAGAGGCTGCTGGCGTGATCCTCACACAACCGCGCCAGATGCAGGTAAGTTGCAGAAAGGACCTTAGATGCCTTCTGAAAGAGAATGAGGCTTCAATAGGTCAAGGGAATCAGTACAAATTTCTCCACTGGCCCAATATGTAAGGTCAGAAGGGGAAAATGTATGTGTGTGTGTATATGTATGTATATTATATATATATATATATATATATATATATATATATATATGTATGTGCATACACACACACACAATACACACACACACACACATTCAGTTTTAACTAGATACAACTGACAATTAACAGCAAAGTGCAAAGGAAAAAAGACTAATAATTGTTTGTTGTGAGACATGCCTTTTTCCTAAGCTAAACAGTTGCTAAATTTACAATCTATCTTTATATGTGAGCCTTTCATTATCCTTTTCTTCACTTTTCCTAGTTCCATGCTCTCTTTTTTTATGTGACCAGAATAATATACAATATCTCAAATGAGATTGCAAAGTGGATTTTTATAAGGGCAGTATGATATTGGCAGTTTAATTTTTATTTTCTTCCTAATTATGCCCAGCACAGAATTTGTTTTTTGATTCAGACATCCTCAACTCCAAGATCTTTTGGGTCATTGGGTAAGCAGCCAGGACAAAGGTTCTCTGATGTTAGATGGCATGTGATACCTCCATTTTTACACTGTATGGATTTTTACATTGTATGGATCTCCTCCCTTGCCCACTGTTTTATACTTATGATGTCAAAGTCATTTGTTTTAGTACAGAGGTGAGACCTATGTAGCTTTGCAGCTCATTGCATTTTTCACCACTGGTGATGGTTGGTCTAGGGTTCAGCAACATCTAGGCCTCAATATTATTGGTAGTCTCAACTAGAACATATGAACTGAATAACAAGCCATTCAACATTTGGATCAATGGATTTACTCTGTTTGGACTATACATAGAATTCAAGCTCTAGAGAGCCACAAGATCCTCACCACTGGTTTAGTGGTTTATGACAAGAATAGGGTAAAACTATGCCTGTTGAATTTTGGTTTCCTCTGTGTTATTCTTGTACGTTATTCTTAAGGACATAATATCTTGCCAGGCAAAATCAGTTTTCTGTAGGGGTTAGCGTGTTGGACTAGGACTTGGAAGATTTGGGTTCTTCTCAGTCCCTTCTCAGTGGCTGCCCTAGAGTTTGGAATTCCCTTACCAGGGTCATGTGGACTCTACTCTAGAGCAAGCACAAAATTGTGTGTGTGTGTGTGTGTGTGTGTGTGTGTGTGTGTATAGAGGCGAGAGCACATTTGTAGTGGACATTTTGTGATTAGGTATTGGAAAAAATGAGAGATATTTGATTCCTGTTGTGACATAATTACAAAAGAATGCCATAAATGAAAGAGTTTGTTCTTTCATTTATGTTGGTACTTCCTAGACACAGGTAGAAGGAGCCAACAAGCAGTGGCAACTGATTAGCAACAAGTAGCAACACCTATGCCAAGCATACTAATAAGGGGCATTGAAATTCCAGGGACAGTGGAAGCCAACGCTGTTGATTGAATTTATAGGCTTCAGAACATACGTGAGTAGAGAGCTCAGGCCTTTAGTCTCTAGAGTGCAAAGAGGGGTAGCTGAGCCCAGATCTAAGGACTATGCAACATTGTCTAAAGGGCATTTGTCACCCATGATCAGCTAATATACATACTTGCCACACACTTGTCTGGCTATAAAAACAAATCAGGCAGGCCAGAAAAGACAAGGAATTAAATGAAGGGACTTGCAGAGCACACCCATTCTTCAAAACAGACAAGGCCTTCTGGGATTGAGAGGGGGAAGGAGCCTCTTGGAAAAATTATGTTTGGGCACCGCTCCTCAGGCATCACAAGTGTCGTAGTCTGGACTTCAGAGAGCTGCAATAGCTAATCATTATTTTGAGCAGCACTAATTTGCTGATGCCGCCTCTGGGACATCACCATGGCTTCTATAAATGAAGCACATCTCATATCCTTATTCTAGGAGTGATATCTTGCTTTACAACTGGCCTTACATGTACAAAAGAGGCTCCCACAGCCTTAAGCTTTTCTTGTGTCAGAAAACTGCTTGATCCCAGGGGAAAAATCTGGACCTATTTGTGTTCATTAGAATGCTCACTGTGCTGCTCTGTAGGAATGTTAAAGACAAGCAGAAGAAGGCAGCAGGATACTGGCCTCTTTATAGTGACTCTAGAAGTACATGAGTAACAACGTTTTCTCATGTTGCTGTAGGTATATCATCAAGGTATGGATCTCAACAAAACTGGAAAACAAAACAACGGAAGAGACCATACTGCTCCTAGTACTAGAAGGAAAGGAAGGAGTTAGCAGCTGCAGAACAAGCCTGAAACCATCTTACATCTAGCAGAATTATGTGTCACTTACAAGTAACATCAGTATCTTTTCTGGGGGGATAACAGTCAGGCACATGTTTATTGGAGAAAATCAAAGCAGACGGCAATAAGGATAGATCTGGTGAGGAAGGCCCAGGGGTCTGCATGCCAACTCTTTATTAATCTATGATCTCAGGCATCTTAACATTTCAGTATTTTCTCATACTGTGTCTTACTACTTTACATCTTTCTTATATCTTGCACATGGGAGATTTAAAAGAAAGTCCCTGGTGTGACCATTGTTTAGGCATATGTTTTTGAAATTATGTGTTAGTACAATTTTTTATATTTTTTTTAACCTCTCCTTTCCCCAAAATAAAGATTCCCTTCACTTCTCCCCCTTTCTTATTGATATAAGTAATTCAAAGGGCACATGTAATCTTCTCAACATATTCAGTAAGGGGGCAATGTGAATTAGCCCCTCCCAAGCTTCACTGCCCCACTGCTGTTCTGTCCTGATGGTTGAGCATTTGATATTTGGTGGAAATAGCTCCCCATGTATGAACAGCAACTCCATGTGAGAAGGAGTTCAGATTTTAACCGCTCCACGTCATTCTTAAGTTATATTGGAAAAGGCTGCCCAAATTAAACAGATACCCCAATTATGTCTGAAAGGGATGTTCATGTATTACAACTAGAAGGTTCTTGATTTAAGAATCTATTCCACAGCAGGATCTTGGTTTCACCAAATTTAATACTTTTTTATAGGTTGTTGTGGGTTTTCCGGGCTTTGAGGCCACGTTCTCTTAGTATTTGTGATAACTGAAGCCCCTGTCAGAGCTGCTGATGACGAGCGGCAGCTGTTGGTCCTTGTGGCTCTGGCTGGAGATGAGTCCTGCAGCTCAAGAGCTCCCCCTGCTGCCATGGACCAAGCAGGCACGGACGTCCCTCTGCCTGCTCCTTTAGAGCAACAGGGATCCAATTCTGTGCCTGCTCCTTTGGAGCAACAGGGATCCGATTCTGAAGAGGCTCTGGAGCCTGGTTCAATAAGCCCCCAATCAAGGCAGAGACTCAAGAGGGCTGTGCAAAGGGAGGCTTCCTCAGCTAAGTTTAAGAAGTGGTGACCGGACACACCTGTGCCTAGGGCTATATAACTGCCTGCCTGGAAGCTTCCCTTTGCTTGTGGCAAGCTTCTTACAAGCCCTCCTCTTGCCTGTACTTTGCTCCCAGCACCTGGTTCCTGATACCTTGAATTGATCTCTGGACTCTTGACCCTTGGCTTTGGAACTCTGACTATGGCTTTGCTTGATGCTCTGGTAAATGAACTTCCTTGAGTAAGTGCTTGCTTGTCTCCTCCTGGTTGGACTTTGCTGGCTCTCCCACTCTCTTCTCCGGACTGGCTTGCCACCCAGGTCTCTGACCTTGACAGTATTTGCTCCTGATGTTTCACCTGCATCTGCGGCTGGCATCTTCAGAGGATCTGGTGGCAAGGAAGTGAGACAGAGTATATATACTTGTGTAGTCCCTGGGTGGGGGGAAGCAATTTGCATGTGTTACAGGTGGCCTGTGTGATGGCCTATTGTTAAATGGGATATCCCCCAGGGTTGTGTTGTTAGGAGATATGCATAACAGTGCACTAAGTACATTAGCAACCCATTGTATTGTTCCCTGTAGAAGGACCTCCAGAGTCTGGGTGGTGTTCATTGGCATATTTTTGAGTCTTGATTTTAGTGTTTAGTGTGCCAATGAACACTACCCAGACTCTGGAGGTCCCACTACAGGGAACAATATAATAGATGGCTAATGTACTTAACACACTGTTATGCATATCCCCTGACTAACAACACAACCGTGGGGGATATCCCATTTAACAACAGGCCATCACACAGGCCAACTGTAACATATGCAAATTGCTTCCTCCCACCCAGAGACTACACAAGTATATATACTCTGTCTCACCTCCATGCTACCAGATCCTCTGAAGATGCCAGCCACAGATGCACGCAAAACATCAGGAGCAAATACTAATATAACATGGCCTCAAAGCCCAGAAAACCCACAACAATCTAAGGATTCTGGCTGTGAAAGCCTTTGACTTTACATTAATACTTTTTTTTCTTTGCAGTGTTTATTCTGCCACAGAAAGTTAAACTATGAAAAAGGTGCATCCTTATGCAACAAAATAAACCAAATTTTCCTATTTTTGCCACTTCAGAAGAAAATACTTGACCAACAATTTCAACAAATTAAGTTCATGTTGTTTGTTTGCACAACTGTGGCCTTCCCAGGAAATTGCATTTGTTAATTCCACAGATTTCATTGATGTTTACAGGTTGATCCTCATGAGGCATCACATCTACAAACTGGATCTACATGCATATGCTTTAACTTAACCCAACCTGTGATAAGTATGGTTAGTAAATAAGCTGCTATTTTATCTTCTTGGGAGAACAGCATGCCAGTGGATATAATCTTCCCAGTTCACTGATAGAATTCTAGCTAATATTTTGTTCAGGACTATGTATGTCCACTGTTGGATCAGGACCTGAAGGTATAAAAGAGAATCTCTGTATACTGTATACACTTCTGTATAAGTCACTTCATATATAAGCTGAGGGTAGGTATTGGGACCAAAATTATGGATTTTGATATGACCCATGGATAAGTTGAGCATCATTCCATGGAGAGGGGAAAGCAGCAGTGCTGCCTCAAGAGGGCCAGCTGTCTCTGGCCATCACTGCCACAAAAAAGGCCTTTCATCACTCTAGTCAGAGAAGGGGATGTTCTTTTTCTGAAAAGAATTAATAGTGTATCTTAATGTTCAGGAGAAGGAGAAGAACGAGAAGAGGAGGAAGAACTTCTACTCTCTCAGTGCTCCTTTGAGGAGAAGCATCAAAGATCTGCTACTAATGCTGCCATTTTAGCACCCAGGCATTCTAAAGTTCCAGAAGTACTGCCATGACAGAGACAGTAAAGGGGGTCAAAACTTCTTTTAGGCTTTTCTGGGACAGAGTAAGCTCTTGTCTTTCACTACTCTACTCAGAGAAAGGGATAGTTCCTCTTCTGATAAGAGTCAAGGTACAACACCTATATTGACCCATGGATAGATCAACCCAGTTTCTTTGGATCAATTTTTTGACTAAAATTTCTAGACTTATACATAAGTATATACAGTAGTTAAAATAAGGTACTGCCTCGTATACAAGACGTAGTCACAGCATACAAGGTATTCATTATATCCATGGTGTTTCTTGTAGCATTGTTGCATGATATAACGAAATATAAAATCTTGTAGGAAAATTTTACCTCACACTGCTAAGAAACACAAAGCTTGTCAAAACTCCATGCAATCTACTATTGCATGAAAAGCAAAACATAATGGGATTTGAAGTACTGAAAGTTGTCCATACCTGCAGTGAAGAACTGTTGCTCTCATACCACTGATGGTGGTTAGCAATAATAAAAGTCAATCATAAAATACAACTTGGGTCTATATGGGAATGAGAAATACCATCCCTACTTGACTTGGGTGTGTTCTGCAGCCAATTAGCCCAACAGTAGAGATTTACGATTAATTCCTGTGTTCTTGAATACAGTTTAATGGCTTTTGCATTTCAGAAATTACTAGATAGATTTCTTTGGGTTTTAGTTCCAAGTTTTAATTTCCAATACAGTAAATCTTCTAACTCTGCCGAAGAATCACATCATGTGTGAGAACCTCATACGTGGTACTGAAGAAGGAAGGCTAGAAAATCTGTGTGAAAAAGAAATGACTGGTTGTTCAACTGAAAGGGGGAAATATATAATAATATATTAAGCAATACCTTAACATATTGTTAGAATTACGAAAATTGTTAGAATTACAAAAATCTTAGGAATTCAGAGAGGAAAGACTATACAGTTAGGAAACAGAGAGGCACGGATTAGCAAGTACTGAGGTATACAGAGAGCAAGTAAAAGAAAATATTTCTCAGCATCTCGTAGTTCTGTTTTAGATCTTATGGAAGTCAGGAGAAGACATTTTAAAGACAAAATCCATTTAACTTGAAGAGCAGTATTTTGTGTTTTGGACATGAAACTTAACAGAAACCAGCTACAGAATCACCTATTTTTGAAGGATTCTTCTATATTACAACTCTCACACAAGCATTGAACACGATTTGGATCAGTTAGGAGCCCATAAATGTAGACTTATATGTCAAGCCTCACTTATCAAGATATCTTAGAAAAGCATGTCAGTTCCAGATTTCTACCCTGTTTCTCCACAGAACATGTATACTTCCAATATACTTGCTGTGTTTCAAATAGTCATACACACTACCAGTATCTCCCAGTCCTACCCCCTGCCACTTAAAACATATCCTGCAGAGAGAAAACATAATAGAAAGGTATAATTTTTTCCCATGTACAAATAAAGAGGTTGCCACATGTTGGTTTTATGTCCAATGCTCAGCAGATCAAATCCTGCAGTTCTTAATCAGGGACAATGGAAAGGAATGGTGAGGACCTCACACTAAAACATGGTAATGAAATTTTGATTGTTGATTATTTCCAATTTAAATAATATTCAAGAAAAGTAATCCATCTCAATTAATACAGTTAGTATACGTGCTGTTTGTTGCCTTCTTAATTTGTTATTTTTTTTCTCTGTTACTAGAATGGAATATGTCCTTTTGTTAACTGTGATTTCTGGATTCTGAAATCATATTTTCAAGCAAAACAATGCAGCTAAAATGAACTTTCGTTCTTTAGTTAAAGCAAAATGCATCTACACACACACACACACACACACAGAGTTTTTAAAAATGAGCAATTTGAAACTTGAAGTAAAACCTAGTTGCCATTTATTGGAAGGCCAAAAATGATCCATAAAAACATTTCAGGTCTCAATCTGAATTTCATAGCAGCTTTGAAATTTAAAAGTACCAGAGTGACAATTAGCCTTTTATTTTCTCCCCCACCAATAGTAATTCAAGAGGTTTTGCTTTGTGAATACACTCTTCTCTACACAAAAGTGTTTTGGATTTTATATCGGCTTGGAGAGTGAAGATAAACCTTAATGAAGACTAAAATGCAGTAAAAGGAAAAAAAATAGCCCCCCAAACAAAATATAACCTACTATATCCAATGATAACAAATACAACACCACCATTTGATAACTCTCCTTCTGTCACCACTATTTAGAACAGAAATGCCAGGTAATGGCTTTAGCATTATATCTTTATTTTAGGGTAGTTATAACACATACACCCCCCCTTTTTTTTTTTGGAAAACAGAGGCTATATAAAAAAAGACACAATTCATCCAGCACCAGTATTTTCTTTGAACAGCTGAAAATCCAGAAGCAATCTTTGCCGCATGTCTCTTGTTCTTTTTTACACATTCACATCTTAACTGAGCATTGAGGAACAGTGTGTGGGATCTTTCCCACTACTCTACTTTCTAAATGCATTCAGCCAAAGATGTGAATAAAATCTCTGCATATAAATGACTTAAATCCTCTTCCTCCTGTCCCCTAGCCTGCCAGACTCATGTGGACCACCCATCTTCTCACCTTCAGAAGGAAAACAGCTTTCTGGGCAAGGCAATCAGGAGAAACATATTTTAAATAAGGTTGCAGGAGCCCTGTATTGTTAAACATTATTATTATCATTAAACTGAGAAGTAAACTTATGGCCAGTTCCATTTTTTTTCTCAGCTTTGTGGTAGGAGGTATTTTTAGCAGTATGTCACCTTTCTTGAAGGCTTCTGCGGGAGGGGGACTGCTGAAATTGCTTCGGTATAAGTTATATAAAGGTAGGTTCTCATAGTGCAATCAAAACCCCATTAAAAAACTGTTTTATACAATGTTAGTCAATTAGTAAAGAATGCAAGCAGCTCTTCAAGGATTTATTTTCATTTTATTTCATTACTTCATTTGTATTTTATTTATTTTCATTTTATTTCTATATATATATATATATATATTCCGCCCTTTCTCTTAAAAATCTCATGGTAGTTTACAATAAAATTAATTTAAAACAATAACTATCAATACCCCTATATATATAATCATTCATCTCTTAAAACCAGACAATTAAAAAACAGTTAAAACAATTTAGAACTGATTAAATCAATTACATCCAAGAAGCTTTAATAAAATATGTTTTGCCTTAGTGCCAGGATGACACCATGGTTGCAATCAGTCAAACCTACAAAGGGAAGCTATTCCATTCCTGGGGTATCACATAGTGGCGGAGCTTGCAGTTTGTAGGGGGGAGGCGGGAGGAGGTGGAGCTATGGCATGAGGGGCATGACCACTGTGTGTGGGCGCATGGCCAGGGCGCATGGCCAGGGCATGCAGGGGCATGGGTATGGGCTGAGACACTCCAAAAACACTGCCACCTGGGGCAAACCAACACCCCACCCCCATGCAACTGGTACCACATCAGAGAAGGCTGTCTCCCATGTCTTCTCACACTGTACTGTCCCCACTGGTGGGATATTGAGAAGATCTCCTTCAGAAGATATCAATTCTTGGGCAGGCATAGGAATGTTGTTCTGGAAATGCCTGGAAACTGAGCTTGGGATGTTATGCATGCAAAGCATAGACAATACCACGTAGCTATAGCCCTTCAGATCTTGTAATAGCAATGACTGCTTTCTGGTTGCAGCTCAAACGTTACAGCGAACTAGCGTTTCCTTCAAATAAAAATGGGTGCTTCAGGTCTCTTTCTCATACTAATGAAATAGAAGAGCAGGTAAAGTATATGAATCTAATGTTCAACATGTCTCATGTTTTTCCATTATATCTAACTTAAGATAATTAAATAGTTGGCGAAAAAGTGAAAAATATAACACCAAAGTATATATATATATATTTTTACTCAATTGCTGTGACTGCAATCATGTGTAACAGAATATTTTGGAAAGTGAAAGACTGATCTTCCATGGAATCCATTGTTTACTCACACAAAAGCTTTCCAAGTGCCCATGACCCTCTCATCATTGCACAGTTGTTTAGCATACTCCAAAATTTATTTTGAGCTGTGTATATTTCAATAAAGAGATAAGAAATGTATTTGTTTAATACAGTTTTGAATTGTACCCTCCACCTAACATTTACAAGACCCAATAAAGCATTTCTGACAATGGGAAACCACACTTTGCAAGATGTGTTCTGGTTCAAGCTGTGCACATTCCTAGGGGTGAAAAGAGCCATCGTTGTCATCATCACAGTCAGCCCTCCACATTTACAAGTTTCACATTTGCGGATTTGATTATTCATGATTTATTTGCTGTCACCTCTGCTGCCTCCCTGTGCCATTTTTAATAGGGACTGCAAGCCTCGTGAGACTGAGAAACTGCAAACGAGGCTTGTAAGTTCCTGTTAAAAAGGGTGTGGGGCAGCACTGGAGGTGGCAGTGAGCCCCACCAGCCACTCACTCCTTCCTCGTGAAGGAACCCTGATGCCTCAAAGGAATTCATCGTGGGTTGAATATGCTGATCATACCTCTTTTTTGGTGTTAAATATGGTTTGGGAGGCCCTAGAGTTATTCATGGTTTTTCTACTTTCACAGGTGTCCTGTGCCCCTAACCCTAGAAAATGTGGAGGGATGACTGTATATTATTTTAGCATGCCACTATAAATGCCCACTCATTTCTAAGCCGAGCTGAGGTCAGCAAATGCCAACAGCAGCACCTGCTTCTTTCACCACCATACAGAGCCAGAGTTGGAACCAAAGACAGCTTAGAAAACTGACTTTGGGGCATCACAGCTCCCAGCGTCCTCCAGTCAGCACAGTTACCATCCATGTTGCCTGCAGGATTCTGGGAAATGCAGTCCCTCAAAAGTAGCTCTTCTGACTTGTAGAATTAATTGTGAGCAGAATGGTTTCCATAAAGAGTTCTGTGAGCTGAATCTAAGGAAGTCACTGTAATTAAAAATATGACCTATTTCTCTCTCTCTCAAACACACATGCGCGCGCTTAGGATGCAGTTCTGTACAAGACCAATTCCCTGTGCATTGTGTCTGCAGTCAATTAATCTGCTGATTAAACTGATTAAATTGTGTGGTCTTTAGTTTTGCTCTCTCTGTTTTGAACTCAATCGATCCAGTGCTGTACCATGGCTGAAAGAGCAGGCAGAGAGCTGGTTATTTAAAGACAACTGTACCTTTTCCCCCCTTAGCATGTATTTATATGCAGTCCACCTCTTTTATCCCATACAGCCCCAGGGTCAATAGGTTCACAGAGGAAGCAAGACTAGGAACAACACAAAACATGATTACTCTTCTAGTTTTCCCTAAATGCTCTAGGTAGCCGTCACTTTATCCTGTGTACACCACATTCCATTACTGTCCAACCTAATAAAGACTTCTGTCACTGCGATAGCTTTTCATCTTCAGGGTTCCTTTCTCCTGTCCTGATAATGCTGCCAACTCCACTCTCTGTAAATGAGCTCATGTGAACTCTTAATTTTCAGCCTGTGAAAACAAACAGGCCACCAGTCAGTGCCAGAGCTTGAGAGGGTAGTTTTCCATCTTCAAAGCTAGAGCACAGCATTTGAAATGGATTAAAGCTAACCCAGGAAGTTTTGCTTGCAAGAAGGACATGGGACAGAGCGATCATACTCAAGGGCCCTGCTTCCTTGCAGTCCAAATCAGCTTCTTCGGCTTTCAAACTTTTTCATCTCAGTCAATACAGGTTGCCAACACTCACATCCGTTTGCCAGCCCTGACATGTACTCTTGAACTGAGCAGTGTGCAGGCAGGACAGATGGCTATTCCATTACAATACAGTCAATTTGAAAATAAGTGAATCGCCACTGCAATGTCTCTATCTAACAGTAGCCAAATTTAATTTTCTTGCAAGCAGAGGCATATGTTTGCATCTGTTTATAATATGACTTGGGCCAAATTTGAGCTGGCAGGTTCCAGTCAGGGATCTCAGACAATTTTATTAGCATATATTATTTATTATACTTACAGACTGGAGTTCTCAGATCTGTGTATAAGTAAATTCACATAAATACCCATTATCAAATCTATAACAGCTAAGAAGAGTTGGCTTTATATAGTGCCTTGTCCTCTCCCCCCTTCCCCACTCCATATGTTGGCCCTTTCTACACCGTGCAACATTAGCGCATTCATCCATTACAATCCCAGCACTGCCATTCGTGCAATGGTTGCAGGTTGGAAATGCTCTCTTCCACACTCTTCTGCCTTAAGCAGATGAGTAGCGGTAATGCCACTGGTGTTTTTTTCCACACTACAGCATCTTTGGACACTCCCTTTCCCCGCCTTCACCTGGCCCCACCGTCCCTGATTGTTGTAAGGGCATGACACACCAGTACCCTACTGCACTTTTGTGCTATAATGCTTAAAAATGTATTTAAAAAATTAAAAGTTTTAACTCAAAAGAAAAATTTAAAATAAACAGGGAGACGTGATAGATTTCAAAGTTACCACACCATGGGAGTAGCTGAAGGAGGGACAAGCTGGGCACGCCCACACTTTGCCCACTCCTGGATCCAGCAAGACAGGAAGCACTATCAAGTGCTATTACAGTATGGCACTGAGTCAGCTGACAGGATTGAAGCACTATAGGAGGTTCTTAACGGATTTTTTTCTGGAAATGGTATACGGCAGTTTTGCAATGCTTGGGGATGGGATAGCAGCTGGATAGCGATAACGTCGTGTGATAGCACAACTCCTGGACCGGAAACAACATGCTGCTGTTGTTGGATAGCAAAGTCATGTGGAAATGGCAGGCGTCTTTTTTAAAAAAAGGAAAAATTGCTATACTATTATATCATCAGTTATTTAAAGCCACCACTCAGGGTCTTTCCTAAGTTATATATCCACTAATATTAATTCCCAGGTTCAAATAATCAAGATTATACTGCTTCTGAAATTGGAGTTTGCATATTGGGACTCATGGCTTTTAGTCCTGGAAAGATCCATTCTTCCCATGACCTAGTTTTGGGGGACACACAATTCCCTTGTTATAATAGCTGCCCTGATTGTCAGTCTGTTTCCTGGCACAATTCAAAGTTATGATCTACAAAGCCCTGTATGGCTTTGGTTGAACTTATCTGAAACACCTTCTTCTCCCATATAACGATCTTCAGGAATGGCTCATCTGTTGATCCCACAACCCTTACAAGTACATCAGTGGGAATAAGGGAAAGGATCTTATTGGTGACTGATCCTATTATTATTATTATTACTATTACTATTATTATCCTCATCATCATCACCACCACCACCACCATCATCATCATCATTGACCAGGTCTTTGGGAACTGACTGATTCTGGGAAAAGGGCAGTTAATATTGTATGTTGTCCATATATATTGCTTTTTAGTGTTTTAAAATCACTTTTAATTCTATTGATAGTTCAATTATATTTTAACTTTTGGATCTTTTTTTTTTTGGAATGTGAGTTTTTATTTGTATCTGTTTCAATTTTTGTAAGCCAACTTGAGTCTCAAGGTCAGAGAAAAGATGGAATATAAATAAAACAGCATCAACAACATTAATAGTATCAGTAATAATAATTACAGCCCATATTCTGACATCGTCATCATATAAATTACAGAGATGTGCATGTACAACAGGTTGCTTTTTCTAAAAAAAAATTGACCAAAGAAAACTTTTTCAAAGGGAAAATTATTATCCTGCTTTCATCTTTGTACGCCAATTAAAAACACAAAATAATGTAATACTCATCCAGAGCAGGGAAATTTTTTTTTTTTAAAAAAAATCAGTTATAAAAATGTAGTTTTCTGAAGTTAACACTTAACTTTCCTGCACAGCATCATGTCTTCCCTCACCCCAAGTGAGCCATTAAACCTAAGGGGTTTTTAGAAGCATTGCATCAGGTGAAGTAGGGAGGGTGTTGTTTAGGAAAGCTGGAGGAAGGAGTATAACCCCAAAAGCTTGCAGGACCTGTAACGTTCTTCTCTGAATGAAAGCTATTCTGTTTGATCCAACTGAACTTATCCATGCAGGGAATCTGCTTCTTGGTAATTCATGGGTAGAGGAATTAAATCCAGCCTTCAGTCATGACTCAAAGGTCTCTGCCATAGAATTCTGCCACAGGGTAATCAGCTGGACCAGTGATGCAAGCTACAATGGTGTTGAACCTAAGTAGAAGACCCTTGTGAGACTTCAAACCTAACACCACCTGAGCCAGATTCTTTTGAAGAACCAGTCCCTTATATCCCAGGGGCTTCATATTCTTCAGGCCTTAATAAAATGAAGGAAGGAACCTAAATGAGAGACTCTAAGGTTCTTCAAACATCAAGAAAGGACTGAAACCTAAAAGATACAGTCTCATCCAAGAGACACTAATGGGCTATTGTCAGAACAAGTTATCTGCTTGAAACCACCCAATCTTGCAACTTCATCTTGATTCTACTGCTACTTGACTAAGGTACTCTTGGGCATCCATTATATCCCCAGGCAGAGAAGCCACAACAGATGCTTATCCACAGAGCTGAAGTCCACAGAGTGTTGGCTGGAGAATTAGACTGGCATGTATGCATGCCATGATAATCCATACATTGCCCCATCAAAATAGGAACAAGTGCAGATATACAACCAGTTAGATCATATTGCACGAACAATTCTACTACTTTCACAATACAACGTTGTCTACCTACTTAGAAGTAAGTCTTACTGTGTTCAATGGAACTTAACTTCATGACCTTTCCAAATACTGCTTTGCAAAATATAATAGATAACATGAGGTCAAAGAATGAATGGTGCATGGAACCACTCTAAGGAATAAAGGTATATTTTTTTTCCTACTTGTTTCCTCTTGTTCTGCATAATAACTTAATTCCATTCTGTGATGTATGTTGTTGTTGTGCGCCTTCAAGTCATTACAGATTTTTTTTTTAAGGAAAGATATTACGGGTCCTTAAAACTTTCTGAAGCATTCCAGACTAAGGTCCTTTCCGCACGATGGGGCACAGTGATTTTTTTCACTACAGCCCCAGTGGGGAGGGAAAGCACACCAGGAACGCTCCCCTCCACACCTTGCACGGTCACTGCAGAGGGGAGTGCTCTGGACCTGCCTCTTCCCTTCTACAGAGCAGCTGGGCATTTGGCATTGTTGTGCTGGAGAAGGGGGCATTGCCAGCATGCTTCCACCCTTCCGCACGGCTAGAAAAGGTGGCAATGCGGTGCAACAGTAAGTGTAAAACAGATTTTTTCCATTTTACAACTACTGCATTCGTGCGACGTGCAATGACAAGATGGCGGCAGGACCATGACGACGCTGTGCAGAAGCATGACCTGCAGAGCACTGCCATCATGTCGTGACTGAAAGGGCCTAACATGGGAAAATTCACAAGACACCAAATTCAGTGATGGCTGGTTAAAATCTCACAGTATAATGGCTGAACTATGGGAACAATTAGCTTGACTCAACAATGCATCTAGTCACTACACAGTTAATTCACAAGGATCAAACTGCTATTAGGTAGTATTTTAAACTGGCCACTGTTCATTACAATGCTATTTGAATAAACACTATTTGATCTACTTTTAAAACTGTAGTATTTTTAACAGAGACCTCCTTGCTTCTTTAATGTTTGTAATTGTGAAGTATCCCTTTCCTAAATTATTTTAAAAAATAAATGCAAAGGAGAGGGGAAAATTCCTCCTTCTGTTTTTTATCCTTAACTGCTATACTTCTCAAAATCTTCCATATTTTCAGCTATTATCCCTTTCTTTGCAAAGAGCCCACCTAATAATGTTCACTCTAACAACCTCATTTATTTTCCAGAAAATTAACTCAGTTTCAACCCTGATTAATGATTTCATCTAAATGAATCAAATTAAAAATTGAAAATTATATTTCAAAAGCCAAAGGAAAAAAAAATTGACCATTTCCAGTTAACAAATGATCCTTTCAAATATTAAAAGATGACCATGAAGAGTGTGTCATAGTAATGAAATCTAGCTGAGGCCTGCTGCTTATCTAGGGTTCAGGAAAGAGGAGAAAGAGAGAAAAGCTGTATGCATTGTTAACACAGAATTCTCTTGGGATACCAAAATGACTTCCACTAAGTCTTTCCCTGTAATCGGTGCACCAAAATAATATAAGAAACTCTGACTTAATTAAATGGGTAATGCTGGAGTGTTGTACTATTGCTGAAGAAGGATTAGGAAAGAACACAGTACAAGTAATTGTGTCTCTTAACAAAACCTGGAGGAGAAATTATCCAATCAGTACTAACCCCCAATTTGTTGAAATGGTTAAAACAGGAAAATAAGTTCTCCTTCTTATTTTTTAATCCTACACTTTATTTGCGACATGAATCTTAAGAACATGAAATGGTGATACTGGAGCTGGTAATTCACAATAATCGCCAAAATCACTATTTCAAGCACAATCCTATGCATGTCTACTTTGAAGCTAGTTTCCTAATGTTCAATAGAGCATTGAGCACTAAAAGTGGTGGCCTGTGAGCCATGGTTGGTCTGTAGCAAGTTTCCAGAAAGAAAGAAAGAAAGGAAGGAAGGAAGGAAGGAAGGAAGGAAGGAAGGAAGGAAGGAAGGAAGGAAGGAAGGAAGGAAGGAAGGAAGAGCTGTAGTCAATGGGAATAGATACAGTTGCAGTCACTGGCAACTGGGGGGGGGAAACCCTGCTAATCACCCACATCAAATAGCAACGGAACTAATTCTCAGGTGTGTGTAAATAGTCACTTGCAGCCTAAACAGTCTTTCAGTTATTAACTGATTAGTTGGTTGCTTCTTTTCCCTCTGTCTTCTACATTCAGAGGGCTCCATTTCTCTTTGGTATTAGCAAATCCATCTAAGAATATTTGCAAAACATAGAAAGTGGCTATAATCCATGTTTTAACATCTAAAGGATGCCAGTAACGTCTCAAGTTAAATCATAGATCATTTGTCTTTGCTACTGAATTTGTTGAACTGGGCTTCTCTTCCAAATGTTTAAGTTTTCATCATGGAATCTGAGACGCTTGTACTAAAAGCTGGTTTTGCATAGCACTCTCTCCATTGCAGTCTCACCCTGTTTATGGTACTCTACATTCTGTAGAGAATTCTCAGGATATTCCCTGAAAGATGATCCTGACTATCCTGCAGGATGCTGGAAATGAATAATTTGGTACTTCCTACCACCTAATATCAAGCATTTCATACGTGTCTCCTGTCATCATTGCAATGCCTCCCGTATTGGCAAAGCCACAGGAAAGTTACTGTTTATAGACACATTGGGCCTAAACTGCCTGCTGCTCTGGGGTTCTGTTTCATAATAGAGCTCTTTCTAAGCCACTGTCAGGAGTCATATGTAAGTGGATAAATCCCAGTGGATGCACTGAACTATAGTCCATTGACCCACGACTCTAACTGTGCCTCAGACTCTGAGGCTTAGAGATTAACCTGTTTTGATCCATGCAAGGTCTCCCCACACAGCAGTTTTAGCCATAGAAATTCACAGTGAAGTTCTAAAATTTTATCTATTGGGGTGGGGTAGCATTTTTTTTCTTTGAAATTTAGAAAAGTCTTCGCATGTTGTAGTTCTGCACTGTTGATTAGTTCTGCACCATTAATTAGTGACTCTCAGGATCAAAGGCAGGGCCAAAGCGTGGACTCACAGATGAAAGCAATCCAAATTCTATATTTGTTCAATGACCTTGGCTAGGTGCTGGCCCTTCTGGGCAAAGAATGACTGCATTCACCCTAGGGTGGTGCCAACCTATCATTGTCATATCTGACACATACTTTTTATGCACATCAATATTCTAGTACTCTAGCCTTTTTGGAGCCAAAGGTGCTATTCATAATTAAACCTGTCAGATTAGTTATGGGTTTTATGACATGGACAGATGCACCAATTGTTAAAATGAGAATCGTAGACTCTTCGTTCACTTGTGTGTGTGTGTGTGTGTGTGCGTGCGTGCGTGCGCATGTGTGTAATAAATCTGAATAAGACTTCTGTTTGCATAGGTAACTCACTTCATAGGTAGCAACTTGAATTTAGAGGCATGTCCTAAAATGCCAAGAATACTAATTTTGCTTAAAAGGCTGTCCAAGGGGCAAAGTAAAATGTGAAGCCTTTGGCTGGTTCCACTAACACTGCTGATGCTGCTATGTTGCTTCAGAGAAAAGATAAGATGCTAAATGTGTCCAGAGGTCTTACACTTAAAAATTACAATGCAAGATAAGGAGAATGAAAAGGACCCACAATGACTGAGAACTAGATTGAATGCTGATAGGCAGAGATTGGAAATAACTAATTCATTAACTAGTTAAATGATCAACTAATGAATTATCATTGCTAATTATTATTTAATTGGTATATAACTAATATTTCCTATATGACTAATGTATATTGATTATATTGATATTATGTATTATAACCAATAACGTATATTAGTAATATATTAAATAATTTAATTTAGTTTTCAATTATTAGTGTTAGTGGCAATGAATTAATCTCCCTATTTCTAACACTTAGCAATAATGAATTAATGCACTTACTGCACTGTTATGCATATCCCCTAACAATACAACCCTGGGGGATATCCCATTTAACAACAGGCCATCACACAGGCCAACTGTAACATATGCAAATTGCTTCCTCCCACCCAGGGACTACACAAGTATATATACTCTGTCTCACTTCCATGCCACCAGATCCTCTGAAGATGCTAGCCACAGATGCAGGTGAAACGTCAGCAAACACTAATAAAACACGGCCTCAAAGCCCAGAAAACCCACAACAACCTATGGATTCTGTCCGCGAAAGCCTTTGATTTTACAATAATGAATTAATTTTCAAACCCAGTGGGCCAAGTTCTGGCCATGGGAGATTGGAACTGGCTCTACTCCTCAGTCACCTAATATTCACAGAATGGGGATCATTCCAGCACAACACCTACATCAGAACATTCTGTTAATGGGAACTGGGAAGAATCATAGCATGCATTGGTATAATATGTGTAGTTATGAATCATTCCCTTTGGAGCACAGAGATTAGGCTGTTGAGGTAGACATCATCTAACTCATGAGTACATCAGTAATATTAATGAATCATAAGACAGAGGATTCCATCTTGCTGCATTATACTTCGAAAACTATTTCCTTTGAAACCCATTCCTTCTTTCAACAGCATCTTTACCAGCATTTTGGCTGCTGCAGATAGAATGGAATTCTTCTTTTCAAGATCATATCAATTTACATATTTCAGTAACAAGAAGGAGGAAAGTAAAGGTATACTAGGAAGGATCAGCTTAGAGTGACGAGAGGAATGGGTTTTAGACCCAGAAATTGACCACATATGACTGAAGAACTCTCTAGACCAGGGCAAGAAAACTGGAAGATTAGGGGTACATGTTAGCCCTAGGAGACCTCGGAAGGCTGTACGATCGATCGATCAATCAATCAATCAATCAATCAAATCTCCCGAAATTCCCACAGGGGATATGGAGGCTTTTTTACTCTGTTTGAATTTTTTTTAAATGCCTTTTTTGAGCATAAAGTGGCTAAGGGGTTTGCAAAATGTGGTGGAAATGCACCAACACACCCTACTGGTCATTTAGGAGAATTTAGGGGCAAAAAAAAAAAAATCTGTTTTTGAAAAATTCTGCAAAATTTTTTTGACCTCTGCAGGACCCAGGAGGCCCCCAAACACGGTGGAAATACCATCTTTATATCTTTGACTCCTGGAGAGCCTTGAGGGCCACAAAAACAACCACTGGGGCTACATGTAGCCAGTGGACTGCGCTTTCCCCATCCCTGGACAGATGAAATGGGGAAAAGAACACCAACAGATCCAGAAACATTTAAAGTATTCAATGTTAATCAATTTTAAATTGTCTAATTGTCTACATCTATCTCTTTTATGTCCTTGAGACTTCAATGAAATACCACTTTAGTGTGTCCCCCATGGTTGGTAACTATTAAAAGGCTGTAATTTGGAACTATTTTTATTAATGTACTGATAGCTAACATAGGCCATTTCCATAACGGGCTTCTGAAATGGTGCAGAGTGACCTCTCACGGAGGTCTTGTACACTGTAGAGTGGGCTGGCGTGGACTACTTTTTGTAGTTCCACACCAGAATCCACTCAGGAGCGGCCTGAACTAGCCGCGCTGCGTGTTTTTTAAAAACCTCTTTTTCGAGGTTTTTAAAAAGCGTGGAGCGCGCAGCCCCGCGCCGCTCCGTCGCCCGGCTTCAAAGTGGATTCGCAGGCGCACGCAAGTGCATGCCTGCAGATCTGCCAGGGGCGGGCTTGCCTTCAGAAAGCAGCTTACCAGGAAAATGTTGAATGCAATACAATACAAGAATGGAATATGCAATCTGTAATAATAGAATTACTGGTACCAGTCAAAGCTTTCTTTTAAGAAAATATACTCTACAGAAATAGCTAACATGAGTTCCGGAAAACCCTTCTATTTCTTAATATTTTCTGGGAGTATACCTTCTTGATTTTACCATCTGTGCAACAAGTTCATTTAGCATAACTGCTTTAGAACAATGGTGTATATCCAAGGCTGAATATTAACACAATTATACAGAACTAGAAACAAGCTCCTATGAGAAAAGATTAAAAGAAGTTTAGCCTGAAGAAGAAATGATTAAGCCAGCAGAATAGCTATCTTCAAATGTTTCAAGGACTGTTACATAGATGATAGAATAAGTTTGTTTTCTGCGCTGCTCCACAGAGTTGATCCTCACCTAATGGGTTCAAATGACACAAAAGAGGATTCTGTTACTGCCCTGGCTAGTCCGAGCTTTGGGGATATTAAAAGATATCCTTTTGATATCACAATTCGGCTGCACTTCTCTATTCCCCTCCACGTGCTTGCGAGGCCACCGGACAAGCATGTAAACAAGCTCGGCCGTTAATTGCCATCATATTCAAACTACCATACAGGCAGGCCAGAAATAGCTGACTCACTGCTTTAGGAGACCTCCAGGCAAGTACTCTAATTAGGTATGCACGCAACCTACAAAAGAGCCTCTGCCCCGCGATGGCAGCTTGATGGGTAACCTATACAATACCCAAGTACTCTGCGTTTGCATACTGGCTACTCTATTGAGAACCGCTACGATAACTCAATCGTTCAGATTCTGACCTTTTGGAGGCCTTGTCTCCAACTCCAAATCTACTGTTTTCCCCCAAGTACGGCATAGCCTGCAGTCATAATTCTCTTTATAAAAACCCTTGATTCTGAGACCTTCCTCAGAACGCTCCCGAGTTTCATCCCGCCTTGCTGCCGCTTTGCTTGGCGAGCCTCCTCTCAGCTCCACATGCTGAGCTACATCGCACCCCAGCTTCGCTCTCTATTTTTCCGGGCTTCAGGACAGGTGAAGTATCACCCAAACCAGCAATCCCTCTAAAAATCCTTCTATACCACTCCAACCTTTATCTTCTTTAGTTATCTTGTATGAGTGTGTCGCATACACTGTTTTGTTTGTATTTAATAAACATCATTTATTGTGTCAACTTTTGTGTGCTACTTGACTCGACCCGACCCCGTAGACATAGGGTTCAAGATCTCGCTAAGTTACCCTGCCTCTCGTAATGCTAAGCAGTGCTCTGAGCTAATTTTCCCGAACTTTAGTTGAGCACATTTTGGTGTCCCTCCCAGTACCCCCAGTACACAGGGTAACAATTCTGAATAAACATTAGGAGAAAACTCTTGATGTCACAGACTATTCGGTCATGGAACAGTATGTGTGTTTAATCAAAGGCTGTGTGGCTACAAAACAGAAATGACACGCAAGTGGATTTTCTGTATTGGTAAGTAATGAATGAGATTACCTTGGAGTCACCTTCCAAGGCCCTTTCCACATGTGGAGGGGGAAACGGGGGAAAATGCACCGAAACGGAGCTTACCGCAGCCGGGTAAGTCCGTCGCCATGCGGAGCAGCGCGAACCCGCTGCTCCACACTCCTCCGGCGTCCAAAATGGCGGCTTCCGGCTGGCGGAGGCTCTCCACCAACCAGAGAAGCTCGCCAGCCAGAAGCCCACCCCCGGCAGATCTGCAGGCATGCGCTAGTGCACGCCTGCAAATCCGCACGGGAGCGCGGCGACGGAATTGCACGGGGCTATGCGCTTCATACTTCTTAAAAACCTCTGAAAAGAGGTTTTTAAAAAACATGCAGCACTGCCAGTTCCGGTCACTTTGGAGCAGATTGAGGTGTGGAACTACGAAAAGTAGTCCGCCCCAATCCACTCCACAGAGTAGACGACCTCCGTGGGAGGTCGCTTTGAACCATTTTAATACCCCGGTGTGGAAAGGGCCCAAATCTTTGATTCTGAATCAGATCTCTGGATGTCATTGTCTATAAAACAGAAGATGGGTTTATACATTTTCAGATGAAGAGTGCGTGTGTGTTTGTGTGTGTGTTTACACACACACACACACACACCACCTCCTACTATTCCTTGCCTAAGAAACTCCATGAAATTCATGGGATTGCCATAAGTCAACAGGTGACTTGAAGCCACACACACACACACACACACACACACACAATGAGTCTTAGCATTAAAACATAAACAATGCAGCACCACTAGATCACGCCAATACTACCATAGCATTATCATTTGGAGTCAAAAGTACACAACCATGATGACGGTTCTCCTCATTCACAGTGCCCCAATATCAGCCAATGCCCTCTTTTTAAAATGTTCTCTAAATGTCGCTATCAGATATGGAGTGATGGAAGCACAGAATATTTAACTGGGGAGGAAACAGAAGGGAAAGTCCATTTTATGTGGGCAACTCTGTAAATAATAATTCTACTAAAATATTTGCTGGAGAGAACTGTGAAGAAAAATAATGAAAGAACTGAGCTTTGTGAAATGCTGTGCAGATAGATGCTGTACCTCTGTCATAATTTTGTTTGTATTGTACTGTTCTTGCACTTCTAACATAATGCCATGGCTCTGACTCAGTGAATGGTACCCAACATCTTAAGCATTTATTTATGGGTGTAACAAATCAATGATGTTGGCTTATTTAAGTTTCTTGTAATATAAAATCTAAGGTTGCAACGTTATGCACACTTAAGTCCTTTACAACTAACGGGGCCATTGTATAAATTCATTGTATTTTATCCTATATTTCCTATAAAATAGAGCTCAATGATTTAAAGGTATTTTCTTTTAAAAAAAATTAAATCAATGGAACAACAGCTTAAGAGGCTATGGAAAAGATGTATCTTCACACTTGTTCTAGTGATAATGAAAACTGAGCAGACTTCAAGGAAAGTGCACTACACAATCAGAGAACAAGACATGAGAAGGTTCTGTCATATGCCTGTCGAGAGGGACTTCACAGGTAATGTATCCTCAAGAGGGCATCTCCTGAAGATCTCTGCAGCCAGTTAGCAGCTGAACTGTCATAAGGAAATTGCAATTCCTTCAGTTAGTTACACTGTGAGGTACTTAGGCCTTTACTGGTTAAAACCAATATTTTTGAGTTCAGCTTAGAAAACAACTAGAAACCAGAGCAGGTCTTTCAGTTCTGGAATGATATGACTGCAGTACTGTGCATCAAGTAGTAGATGAGCTGCTACATTTTGCATCATGTGGACTCCACACCTTAGAGCAGCATCAACTTATGAGATAATGGTAATAAGGGTGACCATTGCTAGGCTAGACTGACTCAGGAAAAGCTGTAAATGGTGCACTAAAGAAGTCATGAAAATAGTGTTCCATACTACTGCTTCCACTTAGGGATCCAGGGAAAGTTGGATCCAGGGAAAGCTCAGGCCATTTCCACACTACGCTGTTATTCCACTTTCCACTTTCAATTATTATTCCACTTTATTCCACTTTCAACATCCTATGGAATCGTGGGACTTGCAGTTTAGGGAGGGGCATTTAGAATTCTCATCCAGAGAGCTTTTTGGCCTTAGTAAACTACAAACTCCAGAATTCCACAGGATGTTGAAGGTAGAATAATAACATTACAACAGTGTAGTGCTGAAATGGCCTCAGGGTCAAGGTACAATTCCCAGATATAGCCTAGATCTTTCAGAACAGATTGAATACCAGTTCCCAAACAGGTATTCTATTGCCTAGAAGAAACTCCATCTTGTCTTGATTTTATTTCATCTTGTTAATGCTGGAAATGCTACATTTCAGGTCAACTAAACTTAAAAGCAGTGGGCAATGTATTTAATATCAAAATTGGGATAAAATCACTAAATTCAACACAGTTTTTATGAGTATATATACTTTGGAATTACAGATTTATAATCATTATATCTTATATTTGGAATTATATAAATCACATTCCTCTTTTAAGTGGAGGATCACCAGATGCATATCACAATTATTTTGCTATATGTATGTGTACACTAAGGCATTAACACTATCTACTGTATTGACAAAACTTTTTTTCTCTACTTTCATGTGGTTTAATAACTAACAAGTACAATTTAAGGCAACTTAATTGTAGGTTCAAAGCATATATTGTTCTCAGTACCTGGAGTAGTAATTATATAACCTGTAAATATTGGTGAAATGTCAGTTTCATTATTATGTCTAGTAAATGTGGTCTAAGGATCGTGCATTTTAAAGGTATCTGATAAAGAAAACTCATGGAAAAAAATGAGTAAGTAATATAGAAAGGGGTAAAAGAATAAATGAAACACAATGTCTCATCTGCACAAGTTCCAAATGTGTGAGCAGAATAAATCAGGAAAGAATCCTTAAAGGGCAGGCAGGAGCTCAGAAGTTGCTGCTATCTGCGTAATAACATGAAAGTTGATTTTAGTTTATTTGTTTTTCCATCATTGTTTCCCAGATAGTAGTCCAAAGTTAAAGTGGGGGGGGGGGGAGAGAAAAGAGATATAAAGCACATGAAAGCAAATTCACATCAGTAGTATAAAACAAATCAGAGAGTAGTAATAAATGTCAGTGCTGTAGCAGCAAAGACGAGTCACTGTTTTTCCTCATACTTAAAGTGAAATACCTAGCTGTTATCTTTGTGCCTGCAGAGCCTCCCCATTGTAGATTCAATAATACAAGAGCCTTCTTATCAGCAGTCAGGGTGACTGATTGGAGCTGTGATATGTTTAGACAATGCACTGTGTTTAACTGAATTTACAGATGCCCCAACTCAGACCATAGTGGTAAACGCCAGAGACTAATAGGAAATTAAACATGTACAATGGACTAGCTCCATTTGCTCTCTCGCACTGTAATGTGTTTAGTTAAGTTACTCATAGTCACACTTTATCTTTTTCTCCATGGATTCATTGGGATATGTTTCAAATTGGCCAAAGATTAAATCTTCCCTTCTATTCCTCCCACCATCACTATTTTATTGCTGCATTCCCTTATTATTTGCCACTCTTTCTCTTGCACAGATAAGCTAAACAAGATGACCCCAGGTATATACCATCCCAACCCAATTATCAGATAGCCAAGAAATGAAGCAAAAGGTGTGGAAGACAGCATAATATTAATATTAATATAACAGGAATGGAACAAAAAGTCTGTCCTTTTTTTAAAAAAAACACCAGTGGTATTTTTAACTTATTTCAAATTAAAATGTGAATGCTAATATAACTGGTGAGCAGTATGAACACATGCAGAGCAGCAAGGGAAAATAAAACAACAAGACCAATTTTAACTATTAGTTTTTCACTTATGAAAATAGCTTTCAGAAAAGCAAATACTACACTGAATAACTAAGATGTTATTTAGTGGAACATACACAGAATGTAAGTGCAGCTGCAGAGTCCTCATCGGTCCTGAAGAAGGAAATAATTTACTGTTTGATGCACTCAAGAATTGATCGGCAGATCTATTGGGGTTTTTTTAGTAGAAGTTTTTAAAAAAACCTGAATGGAATATAATAGCAACAACAGAGTGGTAACACATTTAATGTCCATAAGAAATATGAAGTGCTTGCCTTGTTATTAATATGCATCAAGTTGGGAGTATAACTGGGAGAACAGTATATTTATCCATCTCCCATAAGGACAAAGTAGAAGAGGTGTTTTGTTTTGGCTTTAGTTTTGAAGTTAAGAAGCATTAGCTAATCTGAGAAAAGAACGCAAGGGTCAAGGTAGTAAAAGATACCAGATGAGGTGGGGGGAGGGGAGAGGGATTTGTATTTAATCATTTCTCCTTGTAAATTTATGAAGCTAGAAAACTGCATCTGGAAGAAAGGATCTTCCTCTTTCTATATATAGGAGCAGTTTTTCATGCTTTTAACCTGCTCCTTATCTTTTGTGTATATATGGAATTTGTCCTCTAGTATCTTGAGAATATGCATGAGGGCTTCATTACACATGGAGGTTACTCCCATCCTCTTTGCTCCTGGTCCAAGAACATTGCAGTGCTTCTTCTCCAAATGAAATACGGCCTACCCTGCTATGAACTTGCTCCTTGATTGAACTAGCAGAAATGATACTGAGTTTCCCCAAACTGTATTTTTGCAGACATCAACATTCATGTCAAGGCACTCTTAACTGTGCACCTCAGGACTTCACGGCAAGCAAAGGAGTGTCTCAATTAATATGTGGAACTATATATTTGACAGGACACAAAATTAATTTGGTACCTTAAGGTCAGGATAAAAATAATTGGTGACTGTGTTCAAAAAGAACATAGTTATGAGCAGCTCATTACCTAATGAGGTTTAATCACTATTTAATCAACCCTATGGGGGGAAGAGATTTGTTCCTCCTCAGAGACTAAGGAATTGTGGGGGGCTCCTGAGTGATCTTCCTCACTACTTTTCCTCAGTACTAGAGCTGGTGATCCTGGGAAAGTCTTTGTTGATATGGGAGAGACAACCTGACCTGACCAAGTGATAGTAATGCAGTTCTAGATTTTATCGCATGTGGCTGATTAATTTGATTTTTCAGCCTGGATTTAAACTTGTATTTGGAACAGAAATGATCCTGGTCATTTTGGCAGATGATTTGCAAAGGGAACTAGATAGGGGAATGTGGCCTTCTTGGTTCTTCTTGATTGGCCAGTGAACTGAAATATTATAAATCATAGTATCCTTCTGCAAAGTTTAAACTGATTAGAGGCCTGACTTTTCAGTGGTTCTTGTCACATTTGGATATGTATTCCCAGAAGGCAGTGGTGACAGAGAGATGCTCAAGCCTTTGGCCTTTGGTGTCCATGTTCCTTTTTGTCCTCATCTATTGGAGGTCATCAGGATTTTGGGAGATTAGGTTTCACCACCACACTGAGGAGATTCAGATCTCTCTTTTCTTGCAAATCAATGTCAAGGAGGCACTGGGGGGTCTTGAACATTTCATGGATGTAATGCAGGAAACCTAGATCCAGTGCAGATGGAGGTTCTGTTTTTGTCATGAGACAAGCCTATTTGGGATTGACCGCACAACCTGTTCTAGATAAGGAAGTAGACATTATGAAGGATCAGAGCTTGTAGATGCTCACAGACCTTTAACTGTAACTGAATAGGGCTGCTCAGTCCATTAACACATATGTAAAACTAGTGATACCAAAAACATAGGTTTTAAGAGTATGTATGAAATGACATCCCAACTAGTTTCTTCCTAAAAGTGGGTTATACCATTAAGATCTAGTTTTAAGTTATTCATTTCCTTGCTTATGAGATAAAATATCATGTCGATTAGACAATAAGGTTCATGATGGATGCTAAAGCATGAAAAATGTCCAATGAACAAATCATTTGATCCAACAGGACAAATTCTACATTTCTCTTTTAATCAAAACTAAAACAACTGTCCCATTTCAGCTAATTTCAATGCTAGGGTATTGTTACACTGCTTTCATTCAGATTTTTTTTCCTGTTCAAAAGAGAGTAAGAAACAAATCTATTATGTTAAGACTGGAAGCTGAAATCCTCTTTATTATATGTCCCATTTTCACTGCAAGAGTAATTAAAATTTAGTAGCACTATTAGGAAATCAGCAGCCAAAAATAAAAATGTTTAGTGATAAGTCTACTTAATTTCAGTTCTCTTAATTTCCCCAATAGAAATCAGTAGGTAGATTTCTCACACAGAATTATAACAAAGTTGGGCTCTAATAAAATCATCATTTCTCAGCAAGATAGGTTTCATATTAATCATTCTTTTCAACCAGTGGACAGTGCTATAAATGTTACTTCTCCTAATCAGGTCTGATTCGTATTTGCAGTATGAGACACAGGCAAATCTTTGACCAATCTTTAATTAGTATCACTGATGAAATATTTATTCTTTTAATTTGAATCTGAAAACCGAATGAAGGTATGTTTGCATCTTCCATCAACTTAAATAATATCCTGCTTTATTGCTTTTGTCTTAACTGAAGACCTTTTGAAACATTTTCCTATATTCAGTTTTTGACCACCCTTAATGAATTCAGGGCTGCAGTGGGATGCATGTGCATATATTTGAGACTGATTTGCAGGTCACCATAAAATAAAATAAAATAAAATAAAATAAAATAAAATAAAATAGGAATTTATGTGCAGTGTACTATTGTCCTAATCAAGAAATCTGATTGAGTATGCAATAAAAGAGAGCTTTGTACACACAGTGGAATGCATATGTGTGTGTCAGATTGCAATGGATGCATGGAAGGTCCAAAATGTTACCTTCTGCTTGCATAGCTCATCATTCAAAACAGGTCAATTAAAATAACGGCATGTTAAGCAACGGGGGGGGGGGCATATGCCACAGGTCAAGGGTTGGCTAAGTGGTCAAAGGCTGGAATTTTTCATATTCATTTTCTTTCTTTTTCATACTTTTCCCTCTTCTTTTCTTTTCTTTCTTTTCTGCTTTTCAAGTGTATTTTATTTAAAAACACATAAGATTAGCTATGTAAAACTTATTTTATACGATTAAAAAGTAAAGAAAGAAAGCAAATCCAACAGAACAGATAAATAGTATCAACCAAGGAAAAATTACAAAGCCTAGGGTAGCAATTGCACTTGCCCTTTCCTAAGTTGCACTGTTGTGGGAAGGGTATTCTATATTTCAGATAATACAAAGAGAATCCTCTGTCTCTTGTCACAAAGTGTATCAAAGGTATTTGGAGAAAAGATATGCCTATATAGATTTGGGTCCTAACCCACAGGCCCTTTCTGCACGCTACCTTTTCAGGCTGATGTCCAGTAAGAATCCCAGCATTGGCTCTGCCAAGTGGCAAGTGTGATGGGAGCGCTCCCTACTGCAGCAGCTGACTCCGTGGTGAAGGAAGTGCAATGGCCACACCTCTTCCTTCTGCAGTGCAGCTGGGTGGTGCAATTGTGAGTCACTGAGGGGGAAAACCTGTCAATGATTTAATCCATAATTGCACTGCCTGGGGACGTGAGAAGGATGGGACTGCTAGAACGTCATGCAGAACCATCATCGTGGTCCTGTCCTTTCCCGTCCCTAGGAGGATGGTGTGGAAAGGGCCATAAATAGCTTTAGAAGCAAGCTTCAACAGCCTGGAATTGATCCCAGAAGAAACCAAGCAGATACTGTACCACTTTAAGAAACGATGTCATATGAATTCACTGGACTGGTTACCATTCTGGCAGTTGCCTTCTGCACTTCCTGAAATTTCTAACTTGTCATCAAGGGAAACTCTACATACAACACATTACAGTTATCAAATCAGGAGGTGACCAGAACAAGAACCAATGTGAGCACACTATCCCTGTCCACGAATTCTAATAAAGATGCTAACATTAAGAAACTTCTTGGGCTTTGAGCGCCCATGATGGATCAAGTAATACCTAAGGTTATATATTTGTTCTTTCAAGGGTAGTGCCACTCATTTACATCAGGCTGCACAAAGAATTTCCAGACACACAGCCTGCATCTTATCATCATTCAGCTTCAGTTTATTGGCCCTCATTCAGCCCATTACCAAAACTACATCCTGGTTGACCACTGGCATGTCCATCCTACTCAAATAATAAGTCTGTTCTCAGGTGCAGATGATTCCTCACTCCAAATGATCTCCAAGGACATTTTTACAGAACCTGGGCCATTCTGGTCCTATCCAGAGTAATCCCACCCAACTATTATTATTATTATTATTATTATTATTATTATTATTATTACTATTACTATTATTATTATTACTATTTGCTAAAACAGAGGGAGGGAGGGGAGGGAGAGAGGGAAAGAACTCTTGCTTCTGCAGCCCCAAATGCACTGAACATATAAACAGCATGGAGGGCACCAAGCACAACCATTGTGAGGATAAGTGAATGAAATAAGGTTTTTCTAAAAAAAACGATTGAATGCTGAAAATAACCAAGCATTCCAATTCTCTGCTCTGTTTGAACAGCAGGAGCAAAGGTAGAAGTTTGCATTTCAGTAAAACAGTTTAAAGGATCGTCTTCATGGAGTCTCACAATTAGAATAAATAAAAAAAACCTCAAACTTTTAACATCAGTTTTGTTGCTGTTGCTTTTTACAGTGTAATGTTGTTGGCTGATGCTGAGAACAAGGAAAAAAACAGATAAACTGATAATGGAAAACAGTGTTTTGATGTCATTCCCACTTGCCTCCTATATGCCAAATGAACACATGAAGTTTTGACCTGGCTTTTGTCATTTTTCCCAGAGTAATCAATAACGTAATGGGATGTTAAGAAGCACTGCCTGATAATATCACATTATTACTATTGTATCACATGGGAGAAAGATACAGTAGGGCCCTTTCCACAGAACAGTGTCCTCCCAGCATGAGGACACGAAAGGAACAGCACCGCAATGACACTTGGTGTGATGTTTTCACAGTCCTGCCCTTCTTGCGTCTCCAGCCAGTGTGATTGTGGGGTATATCATTGATGTAAAAACTCTGTCAATGATCCCCGATCAAGTGACCCTTTCATTGCAGCCAGCTGTGCAGAAGGGCCAGAAGCACAATCACACACTTCCTTCTCCACTGCAGCAGCATGGGAAGACAGCTGACTGCGGTGCAGAAGGAAAGGGTGTGTCTGTTGTGCTTCTTTCTGCAAGCAGTCAGTTGGGTGTGGAGCAGTGCACTGGCAATACATTCCCATCCCAGCAGAGATGCTACTGGAATTGCGACCGGACGATGCGCGAGAGAGTCATCCTGTGGAAAGGGCCTAGGTCTTCAAAATTTTGCCATTTTCAGAGACAGCCCTGTGTTTGGGATAGAGCTCTTCTCGGCCTGAAGCTTGAAGAAAATCTGACACCATTATATGTGCTCCACCCCTGCTCTCCCTCCACCTACCTGTTATAATATTGACATTAAACTGAAAGATTAGCAGTATCACTAGAGATAAGTATTGCAGCTTCACTCAATGTTGTACTCATTCAGAAAAAAAGACTGTCTTAAGCTAACACCCATATTTCAACATTTATAGACAAAGGAAAAGATGTTCAAATCAGCTTCTACAGCTGCTCTGAGATTTCAACAGGGCAACAGATCAAAGACTAACAACAAATCTTCATACCTGGGGAAGGCATATGGACCAGTGGATATAGAAATAGATAGACAGACAGACAGATGATGAGTTTTTGGTGATTTGTATTACCACTTCACCAAATTTCAAAAGCACAATGATTTATTACAGAATGGTTCAAGCTAAGGCTGGTTACTCTGATGTTTAATCACCATTCACGTGTTGTCATTCTCCGCACAAGTGAAGTCACCTGTCACAGAAGGCCAAAGTCATCATTTATGCTATGTATAATACATCTGGGCATGTATCTATACAGGAGGTATTACATGATAAATTCATTAGCTTCTATCCTGCCCCAAATTGTCTCCACACCTCCTGACCTGTAGAAGTTGTCACCAACTGTGAAGGGCATATAGGCTTCCCCTGTCATTTTGAGTGTCAGTTTTGCCTTGGAAAAACACATTAGACTCTTTTTTCTTAGGTGAATGGAAAGGAAATTCAAACAAAAAATTCTAAGAAATAAAACATACATAATGTGATATATTTCATCAGACAAATTTCTAACCTTTTGATTTACACCAAGGATGACTTCAGGAAAAGAAAAAAAAAACTTTTATTTGTTGGGAAACAATTGCAGCTTCCTAGAATGTATACTTGCATACGATAATAAACATGACTGCTTTCAAATTCTAGCATAGTTGTGACTTCTGTCAGATTTGAAGCAGTCCAATATTTTCATTAGGCAGATTGAGAAAGAAAAGAAGCAAATTCTTAAGTCAAATTTCTTCAGTTGTTAGTAAAAATAAAGTAGGACAGGTATATAAAAAATATGACCTGATATCAGAGTTTTGGGATTGGGTACCAATATTAGTCTGTGTTGCAAAACCAACAAAGAAATGTAGGGTACCCCATATTGTTTTAATTTATTTCAAATGGTTGAATATGGGTTTAAACTACTTAGATCATTAGCTACTGTTTGCAAATTGTTTTAAATTGTTTTAAATTTATTTTATCTGTATGCCACCCTGAGATTTTGTGATGTAGGGCAGGATATAAATGCTTTGACAACCAACTAACTAAATGAACACCTTTGTTATGGGATAAGATTTTCTGGACTACAGTCTAGTTCATCAGATTATCTTAAATTATATGCATATGTATAATTTCAAACAGCAGCTGCAGGCTGGGTTGGAACAGTGAAAAAATGGTATGTATGGGGCATACAGAAGAAGAGGACTAACTTTTCCCCCCTGCCCCACTTTCCCATGGTCTCAGCAAAAGCCTTCTTATTTCCTGCCTCTTACTGGAACCATTGACAGGTTCCTTCCCAGGGCAGATAGACTAGCATACAGCACATGAGGGAATAATAATTGTGAACAACGTTTCTAAAGTTTCAGTCCTCTGCCATCTGTAGTTTTCCAAACAGAAAAAAGTAATAGGGCTTTTTTTAAAAAAAAATAGAGGAGGAATGTTGATTACAAATTTTACAAAATTGAAGGCGAGCATCTTCTCAAAACAAACAAACAAACAAACAAACATTCCTTCTTGTATGAACGTATGTTTTGTAGATCAGGGTATGTGGATATTGTGGAATGATCTTCATTCTTCATCTACAAAGATGCTGTGGGCATGGAGCATTTTTACACCTCAAAATACACTGGCATTTTTATCAAGATCAGAAAATACTCCAGATTAATGTGATCACTGTATGTTGTTTTGTTTGTTCGTTTTTAAATCTGCCAGAATGAGAGTCAAGGAAGTTTTATGAGCATAAGTTTTTTTAAAAATGCTGTTCTCCATATAAGTCCTTGGTCTGGAGTAGCATGTTAATTAGTAAAGAAAATTACACATTTTAGGTATATTAAAATGTTAAATAAATACAAAACTTTGGAATGAACAGTTTAAGGTGAGCATCCTGTTACTGAAGTCACAGATGTTTAAAAATTAGAATGATAACATCAGAACCAACGCAAAATCATAAAGATACAAAGAGCTACCATATATTGAAAGTGAGGTGTGAAATTGATAAATGTCCATTAAAATGCACGCTGGACAGGTTTCTCTCCCATCCCTAGCTTTGAATAATGCACACCAGAATAATACAAGGAAATGGTAATATCAACTTTCTCACCTGAATTTTAAAGCCATAGAAAATATCTATCATCCATGATGAACTTCCCTCAGAATAACTGTTACTGGAAATGCCACTTTTCCTCACCTTTGGGGTCATTGCCTACATAACAGGACTAGCTCACCTTATAAGGCTGCTGGTGGGATAAGCAGGGGGAGGAGGGAGAGGAGAGGAAAAAACAGGAAAGTATCAAACGCAAAAAAAAAAAGGCAAAAAAATGAGTGAAGGTCATTAATCCCAATCCATTAACAAAAAAAAAAATTCTTTAGGGGTAATCTTAGACTAGATCGAATAAATCAACATGAATACATAAGAAGAATCATGATGTGCCATACAGGCAAGCACTCTGATTCTGCAGTGGCCAATCATATTTCTAAGAGAAACTCACATGCAGGAAGTGAGCACAATACCATGTTCCTGCTCATGTTCTCCAGCAACTAGTGTAGAGATACCTTCTGCTTCTGATGTTGGAGACAATGAATACACTAAGGATAGGCAATGTATGGACTTCTAGATATCACTTTATGAGACCTCCCCCTGGCCATCATTAATGGCTATCCTGATTAATGGAAGTCATAGAATCTTTCCACATAGACATCCGGTGAGGATCCTGGCATTGGCTGTGCTGGGAAGGGAAGGGAGCATGATGGGAGTGCTCCCTTCCACACCAGCTGGCTCTGTGGTGAAGGAAGCACAATGACCACACCTCTTCCTTCTGCAGCACAGCTGGGTACGTTTGCAGGCTGCACTAGGGCAGCAAGCACAGCCATTGTGCTTCCCAGGCTTCTGCAGGACAGGTAAGTCCACAATGGCGGTGAAATTGCAGGTCATTGATGGGGAAAATCTGTCAATGATTTAATCCGTGATTGTGCTGCCTGGGACAGGAGAAGGACTGGACCATGACAACAGCATGTAGAAGTGTTGTCGCAGTTCTGTCCTTCTCCTGTCCCCATGGTAGGTTGGGAAGGTGGTTCAGAAAGGGCCATAGTCTGGCAAAATGTTCAGGTACACACATTCCTCATCCCTAACATACAGTTATCATGACCAGTCACAGGTTAAAGCCAATAAAGTTGCAAACCAAAACCAGATATTGGCTGTACCTAAATATCTTGGAGATTTTTGAAGTGTGCTGAGCTCAGCAAATTCTTTTCTGCTTTCTGTAAGTGTTGAAATGGAAAAGCATATTCATTATTACTTGTTCCCAGTTAAAAAAAAAGAAAAGAAAAGAAATGAGGTTCTCCAAAGCTGAAAAAACCCACTGGGAATAATAATAAACCAGTGAGAATCTTGCAGGATTTTCTTCTTGCATGTGCACTTCCTCAAATATGGTGGAGGCATTATTCTGCATAGAAAAACACATGTAACTTTTTTCTGCAAAAAGTCTATCTCGAGGGGGGAAATCTCTATTTCTACACAGAAAATACCGATTTCTTTGCAGGAAGCTATTTCTATGCCCAGAATAGAAATGCACTTCTATGCAAGAAGTTTTTGAGCAAAAAACTACATTCTTTACACATAACAATTCCTCCATAACAGTTCAAGGCATTTGAATATAGGAGAAATACCGCTTAGGAATGTTTGTTTTGTCCTGTAGCAGGGAGAAAACTACCGTAATTATTCATTCCTACATGTGGATGAAATAGTAATAGATTTGCTTCCCTACTGGAAGCTTTCCTTGACAACCCAAGAAAGATTTCTGGGATAATGAATGT
Organism: Cyclura pinguis; assembly: GCA_030412105.1. Taxonomy (NCBI): domain Eukaryota; kingdom Metazoa; phylum Chordata; class Lepidosauria; order Squamata; family Iguanidae; genus Cyclura; species Cyclura pinguis. The sequence goes on from CM059599.1 coordinate 40,972,030, forward strand.
CAAGTGCTTCAAGTAGTTGAAAAAAGCACATTAAGTATTACAACTGTACAATGTTACCACAGATGTTCTCCAATATTGAATTTATTTTATAACTCCACTTCTGGGCTGCTAGTGTTTGAATAACAAAATACTGAAATTTAGTATTTGCAGTATCTGCATGTTTTTAAAACATCTTAATTCTATTTATTTCTAGACTGTACTAAAAGCATAAAAGCAGAACAAAATATAATTCACATAATCTTTCCTTGTTGCTCTCACTTTTATGGGAACATACATTTTTCTGGATAATATAATATATGGCATTTATTGCCTTTCATTTTCAGTAATCCACTAACTACCCCCAACATTCAACTTTAGTGTTATATGCACTGCAATAAAAGAAGGTTTTAATCTCCAAGTACTTATTTCAAACAAAAGCAAACATTTTCCTTCCCTCAGACCATGTTGCTATATATGGAGTCTTTTATGTACCTCACATATATGATTAAACACTTTCATGTTTAGCATTTTCATTTAATTTCTGTCTGGGAGCAAAGCAGTTAAAGTTTTGCAAAGTGCTAAGAGGTTTCAGATATTCTGTTTTCTCCCTTTAAACTTGAATAATTGATAAGTTATTAATCAATATGTTCCTTTACTTATGGCCTGCTTTTTCCCCAACTAACCTGCATCACGATATCAGTTTACACAAAGAGCAACTTCCTGTTTAACTACTACACTAAAATATCACTTACAAGCCCTTTTCAGCTTATGCTGTCTATGTTGCACTAAATGCGAAAACCGTCTCCCTGATTCTGCACCCTGCTTTACAAAAACACACCGTTTGCAGATCAAAGGAAGACGATTTATGCTTTCATCCCAGCTGACGGACGATTAAATTAAAACAGATCAGCAGTACAGTGCATGGGCAGGTGGCTTTAGCTGCCACTGTCGGCCTCAGAGCGATTAAATTGCGGTGGAGATGGAGGGCCTTCCGCTCTCATTCCCGCACTTCCAGATCAAACGGTGACAAATGAGATGTTACTGCTCTTGTAAAGCAAGGCTACAATCTGTCAAAATCCAACATAATTTGTGACCCTATGTGACATCCTCCTTCTCTTTTTTTACCCTGACATTTGAATACAGTGATTGTGCTAGAGTCAAGTCCATTTAAGTGAATATAGTCAATTCTATCTAAAGGAACAGTCCGTTGGCTCCAACCTGGAAACAGAATACATCTGGTTCGTACTTCCATCGCCTTATATGTTTAGTGCCCTGCCATTAACAATGAATTCTGATGCCATCCTCGCTGCACAACCAAAATTTTACAGTTTGAGGGGATGATAGCTGAACACTTAAAGCAAACCTGGTTGCTTTGAATGGATTTATTTTTATTGTTTAAATGTCAGAATAACAAATAATGTAATGCACACAAGTCCTTTCAGTTGCCACTGGTTTGGAAAGCATTCCTGCATGGAGAAAAAGTGCTTGGAAAGAGTTTGTTCTAAAAATTGACTGAGTCAATTAAAATGTCTTCATGGCATGCTTAAATGCCTCACAAACCCTATTTAATGTAGCTTTCTTTTATTTTTGGTTTAATGGGTGAGCTTCCTAGCATACCATGCATGAACCATAAAGGGACTACAATGTATTAGTTCAAAGATATGGTCACAGTAGCAAAGGCTAACGCACTGGATTCTAATCAAATATTTCTGTGGAGTACTATAACTAGAGATTGTGCTATTCTAAGAGCTTACAGATAATGAGCTCTGAACTTGGCAACGAGAAGCAATGCATATATGCCAGAGTTCCATACATCCCTGTAGCTATGTGATTATCAGTTCTGTCAAACCCGTAATACTTGAAATGAGAAAACAACATAATATTAGTAGATATCAGAACATATCTAACTATAGGATCACCAAGGTTAACAACCTTTCTTTGAAGCCCTGGAACAATTTATAGCATTCTCTTAACCTTTTAAGGTATCTACCTCAAAGCAGTCAAAGATCTCATCCAAAAAGGTCTTTAGACTTTCCGGTGACCATTGATCTTATGTTGGACAGCTACACCCTCAAGGGTATTAAAATGGAAACATCTTTATTTGCACAGAATAAAGCAACATATAAGATTTCTCAAGTAAAACGAGGAGGGGTGGAAAATTTATTATGGAGACACTGTAAACGGGAATACGCAGTTTAGACAGTTAAAATTTATACTATAAAAAGTGAGTGCTCTAGTCAGAACAGGGAAATATTTTCCTTCTTTTTTTTTCATTGCTGTTCAATGCATTTTGATACCTTAGTCTCTTTATGTTCTTTTAACATTCATCTACTAGCTGAACAGCAACATTTAACTATCAAGAATTTCAGAGTTTAGACAATTTCTAGAGAGCTGATGCAGGGCACATTAAAGGAAAGATGGGGTTAAAAATTGGTTAAGGGAGTGTGCAAGATTTCATACATATAGTTCTAACCTTTTCACAATGGACATTGAGGCCTCCCCAGGCTTCAAGATCTGTCGATACTCTATTGTTGTCCATTTACACAAATGAAAAGCACAGCCCATGATGTACACCACTTTACCTAACAAAGGCAGGTCTCTGTAGTTGTTTGACATATCAGGATGAGTCATGTATACAGTCTACGTAGGCAGAAAAGAAGCACTCCACTCTTACAACAGGACTGCAAGGCCTGAGTTCATTGGAGCTATGTCAGGGGTACCTCAAAGGTATCACACCTTGCAGATGCCTACAGCTATATTTTGCTGTACAGTACAAAGTATAATGGGTTTGAGTATTGGACTAGGACTCTGGCAGACCACAGTCTGATTCCCTCCATCAAACATGGAAACCCACTGGATACTCTTGGGCAACTCACACTTTCAGCCTCAGAGGAAGGGAATGGCAAATCACCTCTGAATGAGTCCAGCTGAGGAAACCCTACAATAAGGTAGCCATTAGTCAAAGGCCATTTCCATACCGGGCTTCTGAAATGGTGCAGAGCGACCTCTCACGGAGGTCTTCTACACCGTAGAGTGGACTGGCGTGGACTACTTTTTGTAGTTCCACACCAGAATCCACTCAGGAGCGGCCGGAACTAGCCGCGCTGCGTGTTTTTTAAAAACTTCTTTTCTGAGGTTTTTAAAAAGCACGGAGCGCACAGCCCCGCGCCGCTCCGTCGCCCGGCTCCGAAGCGGATTTGCAGGCGTGCGCAAGTGCGTGCCTGCAGATCTGCCGGGGGCGGGCTTCCAGCTGGCGAGCTTCTCTGGTTGGTGGAGAGCCTCCACCAACCGGAAGCCGCCATTTGGGACGCCGGAGGACTGCGGAGCAGCGAGCTCGCGCTGCTCCGTGTAGCAACGGACTTACCCGGCTGCCGGTAAACTCCGTTTTTGGGCGTTTTCGCCCGTTTCCCCCCCCACATGTGGAAAGGGCCAAAGTTAACCTGAAGGCATATAACAGCAACAACATTCCTTTTTTGAGGGAATCCTAAACCTTACTTAACTTGAAGCAAAGGAATCTTAGAGCACTTTTGAGACTGAGAGAAAGAAGTTGGTAGTATTTTGCAGACTTAAGTCTACTTCATCAAACGCAGTTCATCATACATCTACAGCCATTTCCACACTACACTGTTATAGTGCTATTATTCCACTGTCAACATCCTATGGAATCCTGGGGTTTGCAGTTTAGGGAGGGGCGTTTAGAATTCTCAGCCAGGGAGCTGTTTGGCCTCAGTAAACTACAAACCACAGAATTCCAAAGGATGTTGAAAGAGGAATCATAGCACCATAACAGTGTAGTGTGGAAATGGCCAGTGAAAGCTTTATGCTAACAATTTTTTCTCTCAGTCTCAAGGGTGCTACAAGATCAGTTTGCATACCGATCAGGACTAAGACAGAATATCTTTGAATTCTTTTACCTAAACTGACAAATTTTTCACAGATAGTTGCAGCATGGAAATAGTAACAAAGCAGCGCCATTCTTACTCCCTGTTGATCTCCAACAGAACTGAGAAGCTTCACTGGGGTCACACCCCCTTCTTATGCTGATGAAGTATTTGTTAGCAATTCCCTTTGAAAATTAGCCCTTCCATTCTGTCTTGTTAATAATAATTTCTTGCTAAGTTTCTATATTGGCAACTTGATATATACAAGTGATTACTGTAAATGTTAACACACCTAAATACCTCTAACATGTCAAAGTATCTTTTTTAAAAAAAATCCTCCTTCTCCTGATAACTAGCAGGGGCATTTTTTGAAAAGAAAAGAAAATGTTTACATCAAACAAAAGCAAGTTTTGCTGTCCAGATATCCTCTTCCATTTCTTTTTAAACTGCAAGATCAGGAGGGCAGAATGCTTGGGTAGCAGGCAAAGCACAGTAAGCATGAGCAGAATGATAAATATTAACAGTAGTATTTTGCTGCCACTGATTACCTATAAAAATGTACTGGGAATCTTTTGTTGGTTTTGCGGCAGGACATCCTATTGTAATGACAAACAACCATCGCTCAGGGTTGCCAACTGGCCCATGTTGGGAACAGATTACTAGCTTTTATGAGTTCTGTCTGGCTCCTGTTTTTGTAAAGGCTTTTCTGGTTTTATAGGATGCTGCAAACCACAGAGCTGATCTCACTCCTTCGCTTTCTCATTCCTCCCCTTCTCTTCCTCCCTCTGATGTAGATTCTATACTAGTCACTGGGGACACAAGGCAGGCTTTCACCTTTGGCTGCGAGCATGAGAGGAGTGGTAAGCAAGGTGGCGAAAATATTATTAACTTAAAAATCTCTCCTTTTCCTCCAAGAGGAGAATAAATTGACCCCCAAAGACATGCCAGGCTAGAAATAAAGTATTTCTACTAGCCAGGAAAACTTCCTTACATCAGGGAAAGATATTTCTATGCATATAAATTTAAAGAAGAGAGGAAAAACAAACTTAAGTTTTTTCTTCCCACACAGGTACTCCTGGTTATTTCTTCTCTTTTCATTATGACAATAAAACATTTTTAATTATATTTCTCTATTGCACTTTCCACATGATATTTGCATTAATTTCATGGGATTAATGTGGTATATTTTAGAGTTTTAACCTGAAATTTAAACTAAAGTTTAGGGGAGATAGAATTTATAACAACTGTTATAAATACACCATTTGTATCTATAATTACATTCTATCTATTTATCTGTCCTTCCATCTGACTACAAGTACCCTACTGGATCATACGCAAGGCCTTCCAATAGTTATCTGCATCTTGTATTTTGCTTTCCGGGGCAACAGATACAGAAAGTCATGTGTAAAGATGCTAATACCAAACAATACAGTGAGAACAGAGAGGGCCTCATTTATAAATAGCTATTACCATTTATAATACATAGACAAAATGCCTCATGATTTGTCACACTAAGCCTATGCAGTCATTGTGTGTGTGTGTGTGTATGTGGCTGCACGCGCGTATGTGTAAGTAATGCCTGATGTCTACAGAAATAGTAACAACACTCACATCATGGGCAACTTGGCTCTTATCTTACAGACCCAAGCCAGTTCGCATCAAGTGCCAACTAATTTACGTTTGCCTATATCGAAGAAGGAAAGTGGCTAAGGTGGTGGTAGGGGAGAGGTAAGAAGTAACACTGTATCACATAGCAGAGCTGAACCAAATCCAGGTTAGATTTAATGTTCAGAGGTGAATACATACTGTATTACTCATGTTCAGCTGCAAAACATTTTCATTACAAGAATCTTAAGCTCCTGGACTAGGCTACAGTCAACACTTGTGGTTAACTGAAAGATTATGAATGCTTTTGCTTCATATGCGGACAAAATTAGAATCTAATGTGTTTGTTGATCATGGGGCAGGGACTTTTTTTTAGCAATATTTTTAAGAGTTCTTGATTTGTGTGAGTCATGTCCCTGCAACGAATGGCTAATGCACAGCAAAGGGGAGGTACTAGGAAAAAATGCCTCAAGAAGACAGTGGAAGAAATCCTGTCAGATGGACAGCAGCCTTACCCACTGAGCCTCATGCCATACCAGAGATATTTCAAGAAGAGGGCAGAAATATCAGTATCACAGCTTCAGCTTCTTCTTGGAAAGGAGAATTTGAACTACTGCAAGGCAGACTGATTAAAAAAAAACAAGCAGCAGTATTAACTGAAAGGATGCGGTTTAAAAGCTGGATACCAAGAGTGTATTGATGTGAAAGTCTGGGCTTGCTCTGTTTCCCCTTCAGCTTCTCTGCATCAGAAGCCACCCCAGAACAAGTTTCTTTTTTTCTTTCTTTTTTTTTTTGAAAATGTATTTTCAGAGGAACAGGTAGAAATTAAACTCTGAAGAGAAGGCCTTAAAAGCAGTAGTGATTCATGAGTCAATAGGAAGATCCTGATATGGAAATTCCGCCTGTTTGAAAAGCCCAGGCATGGTTCAAGTCACACTCAGCACCTCCTACCCTTGCTTAAAGGTGGTGTGTGTTGCATTACCCCCTGAAAAGGGCACCATTTTCAGTGAGATATAAATAGGCATAGATACAAATTTCAAAATATTTACTATAAAGAAACATGTAATATAAATTCACATTAGGGAAGTAATTCTTCACTAGTTTCATTCTTGAAGGAAACAAACATGACAACACAAAATAAAATTTTCTGTGCAGAAAATGCAGTTTTTCCTACATGAAAAGTACTAGAATTGGGGACTTTTTCTTCTCCAAATTTGCAGACGGGATTCTTGGGTAGAAAACTGTAGTTTTCTGTGCAGGAAATGCAATTTTTTCCACAAAAAATTAATAATTGTCTGTGCAGAATAAGTCCTGAACTGTGAAAATTGTCATTGGTCCAGGTTTCTCCACATCAGTTTCCAAAATTTAGGAACATGCTTTTTACCCTTCTTTAAATATTCTTTCGAACCCTAATTCACATTGTAGAGATTACTGACCCAACAATCTGTGGGCCCGAACAGTCTCTTATCTAGGTGCTAGCTGCTGAATGGTATCTGCTCCCTACTCTCTCCCTCTCTCTATGTGTGTGTGCGCGCGCGTGTGTGCGCGCGCGCGCATGCACGCGCGCGTATTTAAAGCATTTTACAAAATTTGGATTGGACAGTCCTTCAAACAGATCAGGACGGCCAGTGTCAGAGCGTCCAGGGTCCAATTTCCACCACAGACTTCACAACCTCTGAAATTATTGGAGGGGTTAAAAAATGGAGATGGCCAGAGGTCCAATTCCAGGTTTTTTGGGGGGAGGGTGTGTTATTAAGGAGTTGTTGGGGTCTGTGCCTTACTTTTTTCTCAAACTGCAGCTCTTAGTGGATTCTAGGAATGGGAAACTGCATTTTTGGCAGATGATGTTGGGGGTCTTAGGCAGGGAAGACAAAAACAGCTTTGGAGTATACATGTAGCCCATGAACCGAGCTTTGCCTACCATAGAAGCAGAGAATGCCTTGCAACAGAAAACAGTCTTTTCCACAACAGGTCACATGGCTACTCCTTCCGGCTAAAAGATAGTTTGAAATCACACACCCCCTTGCTGCCATTCACTTGCCAATCTAGTTAAAAGTCAGAGGTCAGAAATTACTGCTCATTATCTGGGTTCAGTTAAGCATCTATTTTGTGGGGGAGGGCAATTGTTGTGGCCTGTGCTATAATGTAAGGATGCTGCTGAGTCTAACAGCAAACCCAGCTTGTGAGTGTCAACAGGATTGTAGCCAGAATGATGCTACAGATAAACCTGTCAGAAGTACCACCATGTTCTGGGGAGCCTAAAACTTTTTAGAAGTACAAGGGTGGGGGAAAACCAAACAGGACAAAGCACATACACATCTCAGAACATCCCACTGAGGGCTAAGCATGGCTGGCAGTCACAGAAGGATGAAGGGTGACACGGAAAAGGGAGTTACAATGGCTGAACAGGAAATCTCCAGATGGTAACATTTTGTTGCAGGTCCCTTTCACTAGTGCATATTTTAAATAAACAGGTACTCTTCCACTTCTATGAATTTCAATAGCATTTTGCAAGAGTTTTTAGCAGTAGATGTATTCTCAGGCTTTACATGTCTAAGCTCTTAAACTAATGTCTAAATATCTAGAAGACTTCCAGTACTGACGATTAATGGCATGAACATTTTACCAGAAAGATTTTTTTTATATTGAAATCAACATTGTTAGAAACTTTATGTGAAAATTAATGTACAGCTTATACTGTGCTACAAAATAATTCATGCATACATTTTGTACAAGATACAACAGCCATTAAAGTTTGACAGCAAGTCAAGGGACAGTAATCTTTTATAATTATGACATACTGTAGTATTAGATGCTCTTGCTATTAAGCCAAACTGTAATAAGAGTTGTATTATAAAACTGAGCCTGCATTTAATGTGAATCTAATCTGAGCTGAAATAAAATATAGTCATCACTGTTCATAATGATGATTATAAAGACTACCACCACCATCATCACTGGGATCTCCAGAACTAGAAAGTGGAAATGTTTGAAGTTACCAGTGAAGGTGGGCATCTTTTCCTACAGTTTCAAGATGGGTAGGGTATTTCTTTTCTTACATCCAAAAACTAAAAAAACACTATCTTAAACACTAAGCCATTTATTATGATAAAAGCTAATATAAAAATCTTTGCATGAGTGGTTGATCTTTCTCAGAGGCTACTGAAGCATGTAGCCAACAATTTCCCTAGCACACACATGCTTCTCTCGTACTTTTGGCTTGGCACATGGTGGCCTAGTCAACTGCTTGAAACTGGTGAGCTCAAGGCAATGAGGCCAATTGCACAATTAGCTCTACAACTGTGGGGCCCTTTCCACATGGCATTTGCCATGCGAAAGGGTGCCTGGAGCATCACATGATTATGAGGAGCAATCTGCACGACACACTCACAACCGCGCGATGCTCTAGGGGCCAGCGGGCGCCAATTGCGCACCTTTTCATTTTCAGCTTGAAGCCAAAAATGGTGCGCAATTGCGCATTGCTCCTGGGCTGTTCATGCACTTACCTGGTGTGCAGAGCCTCTGGAGCTGCGCTGGTCATGCTTCCTGCCCCAGCGCAGCCTGGGAAAATCCCAGGCTGCACTGTGAAAGGAAGAGGGGGGCTCTCATAAAAGCAGGCAGCTCGTGCGGAGCTGAAGCAGCAGGGATACGAGAGCCTCTCGCTGGAGGCTGCTCGCGCGATCCCCGCACCCCAGCGCCAGAAAAAGGTAAGGTGCGGAAAGGGCCTGGGATTCAGCATAACTGTTGCTGCACTAAAAATTTACAGGATGTTGGCAACTGCATTTTATTTCAGTAGCCCATTTGCAAGTGGGAATTTTCCCTCTACATAGCATTAAGGAAAGGAGAAGGAATAGATCTTTCTAAAGGCAGAGCAAATCTTCACCTTCTTTATTGGGTATTGGCAAGTTAGGCTTCTTGATTGTGCATTTGTTCTCAGGAGCTGAACCAAGAGAAGGTTCCAAAGATAGAAAACACTGCTCTATATCAATCATTTTGACTGGTATCTCTGAGAAATAGGATAGTCATTTATTCTATGCATAATACTCAGTCTTCACTGAAAGAGGTCCCAATACTTAGTGGTGCTGTGTGCTTTTAAAGAACAGCACAGCTTCACAAAAAGAAAATGGTAGCAAAAATTCTTAGAATGGGGGAAATACAAGTAAGTGAAAAATGATATACATAGCAGCAAGCAACTGTAATTTCATATATACATTTATAGGTTCTTGGCTCTCTCTCCCTGGGAGAAAAAAAATGTTTTTTTCCATAGTAGTGAAAAAAAAGAAAAGAAAATTGAATGCTGAGCATGTTTTTGAAAAGACTTGTAAAACAGAGCTCTCCTTTGACCCTTTCCTTGTTGGCAATGCTAGAAGATAAATTTTGGAAACCATCTACCCTCACATAAACTTGTCCTTAAATATCTCTCATATGTAGCTCTTCTCTTTGCCCATCTCTCACTGTGAGAGAAGCAACAGGTTTGAGAGGGAGCTTAGGACCTTTTGGGTAGTGGCAGCTAGATTCTGGAACAGAATCTGAAGACTGGTGTGTTTGGTTTCTTTGTTGGCACTTCTGGCCAGACTTCAAAAACACTATTCTTTCACCTGACACTTCTTCTCCCATTCTGGTTCTTAGTGCACTTTTTAAAATCAGGTACTGTTGTCCACATGTCTTGCTTTTTCCATTATTAGGTATTCTGTTGTTTTATTGTATTTTGTTTTAAACCCTGGAGAATCATCCTAGCTATATGTTGATAGGAAAGGGTAGGGTATAAAGTCCAGAATTTATAGTAAGATGCAATAAGTTCCCCAAATCTAGCCATATCACTAGCCCCTATTGGCACCACATTTTATAGTTAGGCTTTCTGAACATGGTGTCTGGTGAATGTTTTATGCAAGAAGTGCCATCAGCTACAGCCAGTATTGCCAATGGTCAGAGATTATGAGAGCTGCAGGCAAAAACATACCTTGGATAGCATCACATTAATGGAGGCTGCTTGACATCTTATCTATTTCTCTATTAATTTAGAGAAGAAGAAAAATGAAGAGTCACACCCTGCAAGAAAAAATTCTGAAAGCGTGCCTCACTAATAGAAATATTTGACTATTCCATCCTGTCATGTGAGGACAAATATTTTCTCCAGTTTTCTCCCCACTGCTGAAAAAAACAGCTGTATATAGGGGGTTTGGTACAAGATTACTGGGTTTTAAAAAACAGCAATCTTGTGCATATGTTGATATGTGCATATGCATGCACACATGCAAATATCACCAAAAACAGCAACGTTTGCTCAAAACATTGTTATTTGAACAAAAACACAGTTTTCAAATAAATAATCCTTGTATATTTCTGCACAGAACAATTTATCAAAACACCTCAGGATGTTGCAAATACCAGGCCAAAACTCTGCAAATTCTTGCCAAGCTGGGTATTCCAAGTGTCAGGAAGTCCATGTCAGCCAAGAAATGAATGATGGTGAATATTTCTTCCAACTCCAATTGAACATCCCACCCAGATCTATCTATTAGCATCCTGGAGAAAAAGCCTATTGGCAGACATGCAATATTTTAGGAGACACTCCTCAAAATAACTATGGGATATATTTTGTCTTTTTTTAAAAAAACTGAAATTATGAATGATTCTATTTTGCAATAAAAACATTCGATCGTATGTATTGTTATTAGAAAAAACATGATTCAATGGAACTTTACTTAATTATTTATTTATTTGTTATACTCTATCTTTCTCCTGAAATGGGATGCGAGGAGGTTTACTCCAAAGACTTACTCCACAGAAAGTAGGTATACGTCTTCACTAAATTCCCACTACCATGAGTAATCATTTTAAAATTATGATAGAAAAATGGACTTCATGTTTATATGGAGAGAGGGGCAGAGAGGATGAAAGGGAGTGAGACGACATGTGTGTGTGAGAGAGAGACTGCACATGCTTGCATTGCAAATACTTGCCATATAACCTCAAGCATTATTTTATTTTTACACGGTATAAAGCTTAATCTCACAATGTATTTCCTGCATAGAATACTCTGCCTCCACTCTCAAAATCATGGGACCATTTATTTATTTTTTATTTTTTTATTTTTTTGGTTTGGCTAAGAAACCTTCTATAATTCGAAAAGTGACAGACCCCCTAACTACAGTTTATGCATGTATAATAAAAAAGGAATTAATGTAGTCAATTTGTACAACTGTTCCTGTAACAAAAAGGCCCTATTTCAACAGCAGTCCTTTCAACAGCTGATTGGCAAGCCTGTCCATTTTTAGTCTGTGGTGTTGTCACTTGTCTCCAGCATGATAATGAGCCTGTCACTATATTCAAATAGCCCTGTGACAGCATGTTTTGTGAGCATGACGTCCACTGCAAAGGGTCTGTCAAAAAGCATGTTTCAGAAAATGAAAAGAGAATGCTTTTTTTTCTCCTTCTGATGATAAATCTAATTTCTTCATAGATAGAAGACTGAGATTTCAATCCCTCCCCCTCCCTGTCCCAACCATCACCATCTGATTATGTCAGAGTTGTGTTGGGTTTGTGTATTATCTAATTCCCCTGCTTTTTTTGAAAAAATATAGTAATGTTTTTAAATGTAGTTACAAAATCAACTATGGATGTCCGTAAAGAGGGGGAAGAATCTCATGAGCAAGCCAAAGCTATATCTAAAATTAATACAGTGTAGTCATCAAGAAGAACTAACATGTTATGGCTTGTTCTCAAAAGCAACTAAAACTCAAAGAAGAAAGAGCTATTTCTAAACAATTCCTTGGTTAAGATTGTCATTGTTTTCCTATTACAAATCCTTTTTCTGTGTGGTCCTTTAAGCACAAGGATACTAAACTGATTTTATCCTCTTGTGAAGAAGAAAGAGAAATTATAGATATGTGGGCGCTTTTCTCTGTACAGTCAAGATTCATGTCTGGTATATCGACCATAGTACAAAACAGTTCATGGTCTAGCTGCCGCCAGTATTACTGACCATCTGTAAAAGGTGTTTCAGTTGTTCTGAGAGACTCAGTGCAGGGGTGGAATGAGCTGGATTAGCAAGACAACCATTACCAAAGAGAAAGAAATCTAGGCTGGCAATTTAGAAGATTCCCTCACTGTAAACTTTTATTAACAGCAACATATTTGTACAGGCACAAATATCATCTATTCTGTCTTTGTTCGAACAATAATTTGCATGTTTTGCTCTTTCTTTATAAGAGTAATATTTTCATTATCGTCATAGACACCTATGTGGACTCCTCTGGCATGCGATAAAGAGGAAAATATTAAGAAACATCATATTTTCGCAAAAGTCAATTCAAGAGGCATTTTTTCCCAAAGAGTCAACTGATTATAACAGTGAGGCACCACATGCAATCTTCAATTGAGTCACATTAATTTTTGACCAGGAAGTGTCAATATTAATCCAGTATAATCACCGGCTATTATAGGGAAAGAGAAAGATGTACACACAATTTAATTTTTACTTATCTGAAGCTATGCAGGTTAAGAATCTACATGTCTAAAAGTCATAATCCTGCTTTGAGTTCACTGAAATAGTGCCACACAGAATCCAAGCAGAAATTGCTCTAAAGAAGCAGCTAGAGCTGTTACATTTTAAAGCCTATTTAAAGCCTATTTTGATTTCTTGAATACCCTTAGAAATTATTGTTGTTGTTATTGTTGTTGTTGTTATCCTGCCTTTTGCCCAGCATTGGGCCTCAAAGCAGCTTTTAATATGTAATTCCAGAAAATAAAAAGTTTTTCCTCTTTCCTTTTGGTGCCCAGTTCAACAACACACTTCCGAGGAAGTTTCCTTGTTAGTCAGACTAGTTGTTGATCGGCTCTAGTACTGTCTACTATAACTGTCAGCAAATCTATATAGTTTTAGGTAGGTCCTTTTTGTGCTCTTAACCAAAGCTATCAGGGATTCAGTTGAAGATCTTTTTTTATATAACTTGTTCCAGCTTACCTTTAAAAACTGAACTGCTGCTTATTAAAAAGTTTAGAGTGGGCTTTGGAACACAAAGGTACAGTCATGAAAACTAAGCAATACTTTTTTAAAAAACAATTTTGGAAGCAGAGTCCTCTGGGATTTGAAGAGCACAACTGGGCATCCTCATACAAAAGAGCTTCCCCCTTTACTGCAATGCTGGAGACAGATCTGCAAGTGCCAATCTATAGAAGGCACAGATCTCTCTCTGAATCTGTTAGAAAAGGGGAAAAACCCTGCAACCTGGAAGCCTCATGTGGCTAGAAGAACACCTGCAAAGGTTTAAAGAGGGGTCATACTCTATATTTGCTGGCAAAGTGTCCATCTCAAAAGGAATTGCAAATCTGGTATTTTAAACAAAGCATAACTGAAAGCAAGAAGCTTGCTATTACACAGCTCCAGAAGCAGTGTGAATAGATAATCAACATTTAAGAAAAAAAAAAAAAGATATCATTGATTATCTAGAGGGAAGCAACATAACTAGCCAATGTACAGCACTGTGGACAGCTGGCTTTGTGCAGTACTTATTCTTCTCTGGCTGAATTTTCAACCCATTCATGTCTTTGTATAAAAGAAAGGAGAACAAAAATGGAAAAGAAAGACTTCTAAAGTAGGCTATACAAATACACAAAGCAAGCCTGGCTGAGGCTTCTATTGTCTCAGAAAGTCATCAGCATCCTGATCCCTCATTAAAGCTAGGGAAATGATGGAATGGCATTACAATGAATGCAAACCACTTGCAGCAATCTTCTGCTCACACCACCTCCAAATGAAGGCAGGCATTGCATAATCCAAGCAGCAAGATCTCTTGACAGGTGGATGATTTATGCTCATAGTCGGAAGAATCTGAGAGCCTGTGGAGGACACAGCGTGAGCAAGGTGGTGGCAAGACAGATGCTCTCAGTGGGCTTGCAGAGGCTGGCAGCCTCCAGCCAGCTCAGGTGCAACCTGAGCACTTTAGTACTGAACTCTTATTGCTATGATTCCATCACAGCAAGAGTCCATTTGCATTATTACGTACATTAGATATACTTTCAGGGCTATCCATATGTTACTGTCGAAGATTTTCTTTTGTTCCTTAGCAATTCGGCTGATTTGAGGTATACACACATCTAATTTTTTTTTAAAAAAATGAGATACAATTTGGGGAAAGTGATAATGTTATTTGTGTCTACCAAGGGCTATGTCATACAATAAACATGTAAAACAAAAAATGAAAACAGGTAAGATGATGTGTGCATTAAAAAATGTCCTTGGAAGCTGGCTTCCACAGAGCTGTGGCTAAACCTACACTTCTGTAACTTCTACATGTAAGAGCGAAATGGGAAATATTACCTCTGTACGAACATAGCATGCATAAAGGAGCATTAAATCAGGTAGCATTTGTAAAAATTATGATAATATTTGCGTATCGTTGATTTAAAAGTGATGGCTAGTTTGGATTTTAAAGGCTAGAACCTTGAAGAAAAACAACAGATTTCTACCTTTCACTGAAAGCTGTTTAAAACTATATTTGTATTTAATATATGACCACATGCTGTCTAGATATGTCTGTAAAATATGTTGATTGTCTAATGTTTGGGGAATATTAAAGATTCTGCTGCAGCAGGATGGTTCTAATCCTACAAAGCATGTTCACAAACAGCAGCCAGGACTGCATGCACAAACACCGTTGTAAAACATTTGGAAATATAATGATTTGCTATTTTATCAGGAAAAAAAGTAAGACAAGAACCACTTCCAGCTCCTTGCAATCCTCCTGAAAAGCTAACTAGAAGGATTCAACCTCAGTAGGCGTCAGACAATGGAGTGGAAGAAAGGAAAAATTTTCTCCCAGGTATGCATGGAAACCTGGCCATACATACGCCCGTAGCTTTGTTGATAGGTTGCAGAAAGGAAACCATCTATATTTAAACACACTTCACATGCAAAGGCAACCCATTTAGAATGTCTGCACTAATAAATGATGGAACGGTACATAATGATGAAGGGTTATTATTGTTTTCCCTGATTATTTTGTCCAAGGCATATTAGTACACCAGCAGTTTTAAAATAATGTTTTGCATGTGTGGCTTCTTCTGCCATTACAAGCTCTGCAAGCAGTACAATGATGCTCCTGATAAATCTCGGAGAGAGTGAGTTGTAGTGGTTAAAGTATTAGAGAGGAAAAAAAGGTTGCAGTCCTTATTGATGCATGTCACTCCCTGGATGACCTTGGTCCAGTCACTCTCTCAGGCTGACTCTTCTTGCAGGCTAGTTGTGAGAATAAAGTGGGAAGGGAGAGAGTCACAAACACCCTACACTCAGTGGAGGAAAGGAGGGATATAAATGTACTGACAAATAATAGTTATATTCTCCAACTGTCCTTATTTTCTGAGACTTATGTACTTATTTTTCGGGGTGACATTACCTGGTTAAGCAGCTCAACTACTTGATTAAAATCTTACAACTCCATTAAAATTTTGGCTTGATTAATCAGGCTAACCCTCCATTCACCTTGGAACCATTGCAACAGAAGCCTCATGGCTTGTTATCATTGGCATGTAGCTATTTTGCTTGTTCTTCCTGAATCCAATGACCCAGCTAGAAATGTCTCTCTTCCTTGCTGTATATCTTTCCCCATCTTCCTATTTCCATGGTTTCAGTTACTCAGCAAGAAAAGGAACAAAACAAAAACAAAAAACAAGAGTCACTTACGCTTTTTCATATTAAGTCTTGGAAAGTATTAACAATGGCATTTGTAGAACAAAGTGGTAAGGATAGTGGTGAGCAGCTCAGGCCTAAGATAATTTTACTCTCTGCTGTGAAGATCAAGGCCCTTTCCACACTACATCCTAATAGCGTGATTATTCCACTTTCAACCTCCTTTGGAATCCTGGGGTTTGCAATTTTGGGAGGGGCCTCTCCCCTGAATTCCATGTGCAGGATTGATCAGAGGCTATTTAAGGGGTTGCAGGACAGGTTGCGGGGCACACATGACACTGGTGAAAAGAGGGACACAGATGGGGGCGGTCTGGAGCAATGGTTATGTGGGCTGTCGTGGCTGTCCCCCTGCATCTGCCACCTGAGGTAATTGCCTTTCTCTTGTCAGGTTTAAAGAACATTAGTTCATGCCTAGTTGTTTGTCTTAGGAAGTGAAGCAATTCTTTCTTGGGAAGAGGCACTAATCCCAGTTTTGGTATCAGCATATTGCAAAGATGGACATCTGGTTATTCTGGGGACTGACTTGGGCACCCTGAATGGCCACACCCTATTATCATCAGCATTTTGCTGTAGCAGTGCAACACCCAAACAAACCACAACTTCCTCTTAGAGCAAATACACATGGAGAGCACATACCTTATTTTAACACAGATTTATATTTCTAAGAGGCTTTCTGGAGATTCACTGGGCTTGAAACAAAGGGTGAAGCCAATACGCTTTATATTAAAGAAAAACTGTGGTTTGTTTTACTTCCATATCACTGAAATTTGGTGTGCATGTGTGGGACAGGGGACAACAATATCTAGAAAAAAAAGGTGGGGCTCACATGAACTTGTGGTCTACCTTGCTACAGTGCATAAAACTGCTCCTGAGCTTATTACTAATGGGTAAGAACAGAATACTATTCCAAAATAGTTGTAGGTATAATCTTCTTTCCTCCCTCAACATGTTTGTGTGGCAGAAAGGGGGTGGGTGTTTCAGTGCTTCCCAAATCCCTATATTTCTGTTTATCTTATCTGTTTTCTTATTTATTGTTGTTTTTTATTTTATTAAAATATTTATACCCTGGCCTATATCAATGATCTCAGAGTGGCTTATGAAAAGCATTAAAACAGTTTACGCTATTTAAAACAATCAAATAATTAAATAAACTAAAAACATATTAAACATATCTGCTGCATATCCAGCTCAATTTAAAACCCACTCGACTGACTGAAGGTGTCCCCATGTCTTCCCTGAATGTCTCCATTTTCTAAAGTGAGGTAGGTGATGCTCCCACTAAGGGCTTTTTCAGTTCTGGCACCTCATCTGCTGAATGCTTGCAACAGGGAAGCTTGCTTGGCACCAAGTTCTCTGTCCTTCAGCATCAGGGAAAAAAAAGTTTAGAAAAATCCCAAACCTTTTCTAAACATGGCCTGAACAGATTCTACTAAAAATAATGGTGCCTGTTTTGTCTCGTTTTAACTATTTTGCTACAGCTATCATTTGGAAGCCATTTCCGCACTTCACTGTTATAGGGCTATTATTCCACTTTCAACATCCTATGGAATCCCGGAGTTTGCAGTTTCGGAAACCTCAGGATTCCATAGGATGTTGAAAGTGGAATAATAGCACTATAACGGTCTAGTGCGGAAATGGCCTTAGTCCCACTGTTGTTCGTAGCATTAATACCTGACTGAAAGTTATAGCCATATACGTGACCAGCCTGAGAATATTATCCAACTTAGTTACCGAATTAGACTAAAGGCCTTTTCTTAATAAAGAAAGAAACAATGCCTGAACCATTCTCTTGCTTCCCATGAAGGGTTAAGCATTTCATGTTATCTAGGTTGAATCTGGGACTTTGCTGACTCTCAGTTCCTCTCTCCTTTAACTGATAGGGTCAAAGGTGGAACTGCAGATGAGAATTAAAGACACATACTTCCCTTTAATCAGATAACATATTCAAAGACTTTCAAATTCCCAAGAAGCCACTTTGCAGGCACGTGTCACAGTCTGATCCATGCAAGAAAGTAGAGAGGAGGCAAATGATAGGGGACAGTGAAAAGATATTTATTCCAGCTGACCAGCATTTTTAATGCATGAAAACAAAGGAATAAATACGAACAAAATAGGACATACAGCTAGCAATTCAGAATATCTTCTGACTGCTCAGTTCTCCCTTGGGAGTAACTCTAGCAATTGAAGTCTCATAGTCTGAATCCAAATGCATTTTTTAACTTCATTAAGCAGCTGTACTTAAGAACCCTTCATAACAAGTATTTTAATTAGAGATGAGATGTTGTTAAAACATCTCAGCTATCCAGATAGAACTAAGCAAAACTAAAGAGATGCCCTGGAGAGAACAGGGTCAACCAGCCTCATGTATAACTTTATAAACAGAGGGCTTCCACTTACCCCCATTCAATGAGAGGGCTTAAGAAACCTAATCTTTCTTTAACAACAACAACAGCAATGCTCAGAGAAGGGACATATATATGATGCGGTTCCCCATCAATGTTTTCCAGGGCTACAGCATGAAGGCAGAAAAGCATGACGAGAGAAGGAGTGGGCTATGAGTAGAAATTCTACTTCCTGCTTATTTTAATACTGCTGTGGCTTTTACCTGCCTCATAAATGCAACTCCATCGCACTCAATACATATGCATGTGATACATCGAATACACAGACACATACATTTGCGAAAGCACCAAACTGAAATCTAATAGATCTCTTCTTTGCAGCAATTATTTTTCAGCCCTTTTTGGGAAGTACACTGGGTGTACCCCAGGTTACATTATTGTTTTGGAATATTATTTCCCCTCCTCTATCAACAATACCTGTGAATTAGGTTTATTTCACTTTGGAACTGTTTCACATTTTCAGAGGAGAAATGTAGTTCTGTAGTTTTTATAAACAGTTTCAGGGGTACAGTTATAGAGGGTGCAAAATGGGGGCACTCCCACCCAACAGGAATTCTGTCCCTCAGTTCTCAAACATATAGCATTGCGGTAACTTAAATCTTTAGTTGAGCATTTAGAAATACAGTTTAGGCCTCCAAAGAAAAGGGACAGGCAAAGTTACCTAGGCAAAGCAAGCACAGCAAATATGAGTTCTTGGTGTGAACATTTTTCAACATCTCACTTTCTGTAATGCTAGAAATTTGGGGAGTGAAGGAAAAAAAAATCACTGGGTGGGCAGTATTCTTTGGAGGGACAATGGCTTAATTCCTCTCTCCAGCTACACTCCCAAGTGAGACTTTAGAATATCAGATCACATTCCAAAAACTCACACAGCATCAAAAGCTGATATGAATGTATCCCATGCCAACAACTCACCCAGTTCAAAGTAGCTCAGCTCCCCACCTATTGAAAGAATATACACAAGTGGTGACCTGCAGGAAGAACTGTGAGTTGCTATTTCCCCCATCCGCAGATGAAGATCTAGCTGTACAGTTATTTCTTAATTTATTTCCAACACTTTTTAAACTCTGAAAAACAATTCATAATAAAGACGGGAAAGAAACCAAGAGAGCTCTTACACAGAATAATGAGTCCTGTCCTATCAGACATATACACATAAATACATACACAATCCTAGAAGATATAGTCAGATCTCTATGGGCAGACTCAGGTGTAGGGCTTCTAGATTTCAGGGACTGGCTCTGACTCCCAAGGCCTTGCCTCAATTCCCCTGTCCTCAGGGTGAACAGAGGAATCTCAGGCCAAGAGCACCATTCTGTTTTGTTTTTTGTTTTGTTTTGTTTTTTTAAAAAAACTTGAATGTTTCTAGATGTTTTGGATCAGCTGCTGTAGACTCCCAAGAGGGTTCTCCTGGCCTACTTCTCTTTTACTTTTTCCACCCTCAAAATTTCTGAAACCATGGCCCAGCGCCATCAGAAAAAGGGGTTATGATGGGGAAATGCTGGGGTCCTTCAGTATCCAGTGCATCACTGAATATGGTACTGCACGATCGCTGCTTTGTGCCTTGTCCTATCTTATTAACTTTTCAAGTTCTGCTACCACCATCTTCAACTTACTCTAATTGGATGAAACCATAATATAATTTCCTTTCTTAATTCTGAAGCACACAGATTATTCTGTTGTTAATAAAAAGTACGGTAAAAATGTTTTTCTTCTCCAGGTCTGCTGAAGCAATTGATTCTTTCTTTCTTTCTTTCTTTCGTTCATTCTAGGTTTCATGCCTCTGTTTTTCTCTTTTTCTCCTATCTTTGTATTTCCTGGCTGAAGTTCTTCTCTCTCCCTGCTCCCTCCTTTCCTTTCTCTCTTTCATCGCTTTTTCCCTCCCCATCCCCAAGTCCTGCGTACAGGAACATTTCCCTTCATTCCCTTGTAAACCGAAGCCAAAGATTTGGCTGGGCATTTTGCACCAATATATGAAATGTAGTCTCTGCTGCCACCAACAGCATGCAAAGTCTTCATTTTCCTACTGCTTTCTCCAAATTACAAAAATAAAAGGAGATTCTGACTAAACATTAAGCAGACCTTGCAGATGGTAAGAGCTGATCAAGGGTGGAATAGGCTATCTCAGAAAGTGGTGGATTCTTTGTGATTGGAGGTTTCTAAAAAGAGGTTAAATGGCCACCTCTCAGGGATACTTTGTGGATCTTCGTACTGGCAGAGGATTGTCCATGGGTTGCCTTCCAACACAATGATTTTCTTCATGGCTGAGGGACCCTGTATACCTCACTGGCACAAGCTTCTTCTATCCCTAGGCTCTATATGAGGCTTTTTTCTGAAGTAAATTGACTGGTCTTTTAAAGCGCTATTGTATCACAAATCACAGCTTCCTTGCTCATGAGCTTGGGTTTTGAGTTTTCATAGAAACACTTACGGGAACTTAAAAATTACAGAGTTCCACCTCCATACCAACTGACATTCAGTACCTGGCCAGGTATTTCACAACTACCACATGGCTGGGCAAGTTAGAAACAAGAGCCCCAACCTGGCTGCTATTGACTGCATGGGGAGAGACTTTAGGGAGGCACCCAAGCCTTATCTGAAGTGTGATTGATAAAAGTTTTATAAGAGTCTGGTGAATCCCCAACCCTGTGAAGTTTCACTTTTGTGAAAATTCACAAGACCTGGTGAGATATTATGAGGTTTCAGATGATGTCTGAGAAGCTCCAAATAAACCTCTTCTTCATGTGGTGCAACCTTAGTCTGACATCAGTCAGGGGCTGCCTATCAATTCAAGCAACAAAAGAAAATGAAGATTTGAGCACCCCAGTAATTTTCCTACACTTTACATGTTGACAGCACTCATAAGTGCTGTAATCAGATCTTAGTTATGTTCAGTTCCAGATATGTGAGATATTCCTGTGTTCTGTTTTTCTTTACTTATATAAAACGTAAACTTGATGTAAATGTAAATATAAGAACAAATGAAAATAAATCCATGACAGACTGAAATGGATATAAATCCATACCCAGAGAACAGAGTGTACATGAAACACACAATCATATTACCAAAAATGGCAAAGGGAGGGTTCAAAGCTATGTTGTAGCTTTGGTATTTTATAAATACATATTGTAAACAGTAGGTGTGAGTCAGAAACCAAGGATGGACAGAAAGTAGATAGGATCTATTGATAGGTCCTGGGTGACTGAACTCCTTAGCCATGAACTCTGACTCCTAGCTGTTTGACAACAGACCACTTTCTCCTCATTGCCCTCAAGGATACATATGAAAAATGACAAAACTAGAGAGAACCAGGTACTGATTTTTTAAAAAAATATTTATTGTTGTGGGTGGATATTGACCTTTGTTCAGCTCTGGTACTCCAAACATATTCTTCAGCCTATAATTTTTAGATTCTAAATACCTTATCAGGCATAATGTCTGTAGATGTAATACCAGTAAGGGACATGGCATGACATGTTAACTCTATCCAAAGATCCCTCAGTGGACTAGTGAATCCATTGTGAATTTCAGTCTTTATATCCCACATTTCTTTCCCAACTGAGGCTCAAGGCAGCTAATTCTCAAGTGGGACATAAACTGTGGTCTCTTCCACCTGGCTCTGGTTGGTAGATCTCAGGGTTCTCGTAAGGAAAAAAAACCCAAAGTAGATCCCTCAGACTTGAAGTCCACCCACATTTGCACTAAATAGAGGGATAGGTATGAAAAGTTAACTACCGTAATTACTTTTTACACTTCAGCCATCTTGTCTCTATTTATGCTCAAGAATTTGGTGTACAACATACAGTTACAAAGGCATATTCTCTGGGCACAAGGCACAGCCAAGTCATACAGACCTATATGAAAATAAAAGTATTTGCAAATTAAAGACAACCAGAATTTAATTTCCTTTTTCCCCTCTCTCTTCTTCATTTAATTGTCATATTCTGTTTGTGTAACTGACTCAAGATAAGTTATTAGCCCTAACTACAAATGACCATGGCTGTATCATGTGAGATACTTATTGTTCTTCACTCATGTCGTATTTAAGACAGTCAGCTCCTGACCACACTAGTCATGTCGCAGACTGCAAATAAAATCATAATCTGGCTCAGACAAAGCGCGTCTCAGATGGTGGAAAATGACAGATGCTGCAGACTGGCAGAAACTCCAAGCAGCTGACCAAAAGGCTATCATTGGCTCAGCCAGAGAGGTGTGGCTTGGTTTGTGACTGACTGGCCCAATGAAATGTTGCTTGGAACAGTTTCTATACCAAGGCACAGCTTAATACATAGGGAATATGTGAGGGACAGCTCCATGAGATCACACGTGTGATATTTACAGCTTGTAATTTTAGTGTTCCTTGATACCCTGACTGCTTTGATTGATTGAAGAGGTCATGTGGATTTCTTCAACATCATCTGGTGCCAAGAGCACAAAAGTTTGCCTGTTCAAGCATTATGAGAATACTACATGGTGCCAGTGGTTTAATGTTACTCTGGCATAACCTCAGACTTAAAGTAAGAATGCAAAGGTGGGGGGGGGGTGGAATCTGGCCCAAACTTTATTGCCTTCATTTCACTTTAACTTGAGCAGTGGTTGAGTAGAATTATGCCAGCATCTAGGGGGTGGGGTGGGGATATTCAACTCAAGCTTCTTTATATCTTATTTAGTCATAGAATACTATACATCTTTCCATTCAAACCTATTCACTATCTTACATACATGGAATGTTAATTTGAGTCTCCTTGTAGAGCAGATAAATGGAAAAGTGTGAGAGACAACAATAAAACCGGTAGAATAATTTACAGAAGTGGAATTTTTCCAGATATATCACAGATAAGCTTTATGTTAAACTGAGGCATTTTGAAACAAATGTGCTTTGGTACCAAGGAGAAAGGGCAAGAGGTTGCTATTTGTCTCAGGGCTGATGGGGAATCATGCCACATCAAACAATATCCCACATCCTGCGGGCATGTCTCTGGCTCCCCCTTTGTTATCACTAGCTTGGCTGTCACAGTTTCTAGTACATAAGCAAAAGTTCACCCACTCCCACTCCCCATGGGCTAGATCTAGTGATTTTTTTTTTAAGGAATAATATTTTCCCGGAAATACAAAATGCTATTATTTTTCTTTTTTAGCCTGAGAATTGAATATATGTCAAATGAAGATGTACATAAGTCAAATAGAGGCCAATAAACCTTTGTTAATTAAAAGTAATGGACTTCTAACAATTCTATATTTCAACAAGACTTCTGAACTCACATAAACTGTACTGTCTAATGCCATGGAGAAAAAAATGATCTACAGTGTACAAAATAATCATGAAGGAAAAATACATTATAAAGGCTTCTGCCCCACATTAATACATTTTCTTTATTAAAAGACAATTCACAACAAAGCTCTTAAATAACCTGTTTCCTTGCAAACATATATCGGTAAAAATAACTATTATAGTACATCAACAACCCATATAAGCTGTTTTATCATGTTTTCTTTCTTCCAATTAGGAGACATGCATCAGGACACAGGTCATTTTAGGACACCAAAGCATGGTCTGGTAATCTGAACTGAGCTTTTCCAGTTCACCATATGGTTAAGAGGCAACAAATGGCCATCTATAGCTAAATCAGCAATATCTGTTGTTTCAGAAGAAATTCAGACTAATTGCAAATTAAATCCAGTATCTACACAGCCGGTACCTGTACCTGAGATCAAGTCTTTCAACAACCATTGGAAATTCAGAGCAGTGTAAGATTATGCTGAAATATACATCATTCCTTAATATTTCCAATGATGTGCTGTTTAAGTATTTTATTCAAGGATAAAACATGAGATAAATTTACTGAGTTCTTACATTTACCTTTCCATTTATAAATATATTTTTTTCTTGAACATCCTTAAAAGCCTTTGCGCTCTTCCCGCTTCCCTCAGTTTTCGCAGGCAATAGTGAGCTACTTCTCCTCACACAATCACTTCTATTTTCTACTTGGCAAAGTAATGGTATTAGACTATGAAAGAAATTTACCTTGGCAATCTATTATGCACGACCTTTTGGGTAAGGAGAACTTGCTATGAAGAATATTATTAAATATGCTATTCCCTCCATGGCCTCAAAACACAGAAAGTGATAACACATTTTTATTTACAAAGACTTGGATTGCTTATAGATTTTGAGAGCATGTATATAAATCTTTTCTAACGCATTCCGGGTGTGCATTTTCTTATGACCCGAATACAAAATATCTGCCTCTTCACTGAATAGGACAGACAGGATTATGTGTTTCATTAATAGTTCACAGTTATATATACATGGGTGATGGTTAAAATGTCAGGATTCAGATAGGGACTGCAACATGGAGAGTGGTGGGAGCTTAACCATTGACCCATACATTGCCCTTGTGGGGAAAAAAATCCCTTGAATCTGTTACTAGCCATGGAGGGGAACACCTCTGGACTTAAATTTCTCTTGCCCAGATCGTAACAGCTGAGCAGGTCCAGCTAGACGGCTGAAATCTTGGGCAAAGGATTACACAGTTCTTGCATGTGAAAGACCTGCTCTCACTTCAGACCAGCTGTGGTTGCTTTTTGTAAAGAGAAATATCAGGAGATCCAACTACTGAGCTGAGTGTTACTATGCAGCTACTATAAAGTTATTGCTCTCCATACAATTGCAATAGTGGAGAGAGATGGCAGAGGGGAAGTGAGACAAACCCTGTATCTGTGCTTCCACCTCTACTGTGGAGTCTTCTGGTGGCAATTCTATCCTGTTTATTCAGCCATGGGGAAAATGTCTATAAGAGAAAAGTCTGTTGTGTGTATATACACACCTTCCCTGTGATTTGGAATGCTGATCAGAGACTGGAAAATATACCTTTTGGAATTAAAGTCTTCCAGCATGATGTAGTAGTTTGAGTGTTGGATTATGACACTGGGAGACCAGGGTTCAAATCCCCACTTACCTATGGAAACCCAGTGTGTGTCCTTGGGCACATCACACTTTCTCAGCCTCTGAAGAAGGCAAGGGCAAACCCCCTCTGAACAAATTCATCCAAGAAAACCCTGCGTAAGGTTTGGCTTACAGTCACCTGAGTTAGAAACAACTTGAAGGCACACAACAACAAAGAGTTCTCCCAGCCTTCCTGCCGGTTAAGGGATTCCTGTGTAATTCTAGTCTAAAAAAATAACTTTTCTAAGCTCTGATACTGATTGCACAGTGTCTGTTAAAACTGGCAGCAGCCCCCCAGGGTCTCAGCATTTACACTGTAGTATAGTTTTGCTGACCTTAGTAACAAATAACTGGCAGCAAAAGAGAATTAGCAGCTGAATTAATAGTGCAGTCTACATTTACATCACTTGCAAATCTTGTATTCCATTTAGAAAGGGAATGGCAAAGCCTGCATATTGTTACCCTTTGTGTTTTAATCAGCTACGGAGTTCTTGATGTTGACTTACAAGGAACTGCAAGGAATAAACAAAACAAAACAAAAAAAACGGAGCTATTTCTCTCCTGTCTGAGTCCTGATTGATAATCAAATGAACTTATGGTATACCATCCAATTAGCGAACATGCATCAGTTCCTCAGTTAACAAATGAGTCTGGCCAGCCACTAAAAGAGATCTCAAGAATTTCAAATGACAGCAAAGCATAAGTAATTAAAGATAGCAACTGTAGATGCACAGACGGATGCTAATACACAGAAAATATCTCAGCCATTACTGGCCGAATAAAAAGTATAAATGAGCAGTTCATAGCCATTGCTGAATAAAAACAGCCAGGCAAATCTATCCTGATTTCAGCTAGGCATTTCTATCCTGTTTTACTAAACGAAGGGTGGGGAACCTTTCTCCTTTGAAGGGCTGTTGGCCTACAGGAGGAGTCAATTGCTGGCTATAGGCAAACTTGCATGGAACTTTTTTTAATGGAAGGCTGAATCAAATCACAAAGCAGGCAGCGGCCCTTTCCGCAACTCACCTTTCTGTGGAGCTGGGGTGCGGGGATTGCGCGAGCAGCCTCTTGCGAGAGGTTCTCGTGTCCCCGTTGCTTCAGCTCCGCAGCTGCTGCCTTCTCGCAAGCAGGTAGCATGAGAGCCCCTCCTCTCCCTTCCGCAGTGCAGCCTGGGATTTTCCCAGGCTGCGCTGGGGCAGGAAGCACGAGTGCTGCACCTCTGGAGCTCCACATGCACGGCAAGTGCGGGTGGGTCCCCGGAGCGATGCACGATCATGCACCATTTTTGGCTCAAAGCCAAAAATGAAATAGTGTGCAATTGGCACCTGCCAGCCCCTGGAGCGTTGCACGATTGGGAGTGTGTTGTGTGGACCGCTCCTCACAGTCACGCAATGCTCCAGGGGCCCTTTCGCATGGCAAATGCTGCACGAAAAGGGCCAGTGTCTGCAGATTCTATAGAGCTCTCGGTCACCCTCCCTGTGTGTGTGTGTGTGTGTGTTTATGTGTGGGGGGGGCAGACAGACAGACAGACATCCCACATGAAATAAAACAGAGGCCAGCAGGTTCTTCAACCCAGCTCTAAACAATATATGGTTTGGTATCACTGCACCTTAAAAAATGCCTATTTCTCCATTACCCTGCCCATGTGCTGGGTCCATCTAGTAACACCCAATCATTGGTTCCTGAATTGTCTGAGCTGAAGCAGAGGTTGACTGGGGAAAGGACATTACAAATGGTGGTGTTCCACTACAGGAATCTTCTGCTCAAAAGGGACAACTTTTATCCAACTTTGCTGTCTTTTAGGACTTAGGCAAAGATGTTTTTAAAGTTCCTATACCCTTAAAACTTGCTGTTTTCATTGCTTTAACTTGTTGGTTTGGGTTTTATATTTTTTGTGTCACTTTTTATCTTCTCATATCATTTTATGTCTTGCTTACTACCCTTAGAAACAATTGGTTAAACATCATTATGTAAATAAATTGTGGTAGCTCCACCAAGAAGGGAGTGTGGTTTGAGGAGCAGAGCCATTTGGTAAACAATCGTTAGATCCTAATAGCTGCAGGTTACACCCTCATTTGTATTTAGAATCTAATTCTGAAACAAGCACATCATTGTCCTTTTTCTTCTGACCTTCAAGTTACCCCTTCCATCTCTTTGCCTCTAACTCATTCCCCAACATCCGGTCAAATGTAGTTTTAATACTTAAAAATCCAGGGAAGTGAGTCCAGACTTCCTAAAAAGAATAAGTAAATTGTGACATTTCTTTGTTAGGGAAAAATAAATAATCCAGGTGCTAGGATTTTTTGGCCCATGGCTCTAGTCTAGCCCAATAGAGGTCTGAATCTGGCCTCTTAGATGCTCCCATTAACCCTTTCTCTCCAGGAGGTGCTTAAGCCTTGTCCCCTACAGAGGGAGCTAAGTAACTAATATATGTATTGAAAATAACATTTCTACACAGAAAAAAAGCAGTTTTCTGAATAAAAACATGCTTTTTTTTTTTGCCCAGAAAGTAAGTCCTGAACTGAAAAGGATTTTCAAACTCTGTGCAGTTCTTGACAACTTTTTTACAGCAAGGGGGGAAATAGCAAAATTATTCATTCTTGCCTGACGGAATAAAAATTGAGAAGATTTACAGTTCTGCCAAGAGGAAAAACCCAACTTTTGCTTCAGATGAAAAGTCTGTGACAGGGTATGGCCATAATAGGAAAGGGGCATGGCCACACCTCCAATGCCATCTAGCCCCAGAGAATGGTTGCAGGGACTTTCCACTTCAAGTTCCATACTAGTTCTCTGGCTCTGATCTAGGCAATTCTTTGGGGAATCTTAACTTGCTTGTTGGGAACTCTTTTATTCAGAAGATTTTTTTAAAAAAACTGGGTGAGAGTTGGTGGTGGTGTTCACCTGTTTTCATCCTGGCTTTTATCTGGCTGTATAGACTATTATTTGCTTGTTGTTTTCACATTTTGGTTTTAGTGGCTGCATTTTCCTGCTTAATGACCATGGAATCCTAGCTAACTGTTGAGATGCAAAACACACACACATACAGGTGTTAGAACACTGAATGGAATGGAATATCCAGGAAGAGGGCAGATCTCACTGGAACTTTGAACTCTGAACTTTGAATAGCTAGGTGACTGGAACACTGAACAAGAGAATCCCACCTTTTATTGCAGTATCACTTGTATCTACATCTGTCTTGTACATCTATTATCTACATAGTGGGTGTGGGGACTGCAAATGTGGAAGATATTCTGCTGTAGGAATGTTCTGCTTTAGGGATTTTACTATGAAATGACCAAAAGTTTCTCTCAAAGTAGAAGCTGTCTGGGTTATGAAAATAAAGTGCTGGGCAAGATGGACATTTGGCCTGATTTAACAGTGCTCTTCTCCTACATAAATGCCACTTAATACCACTGGGTATTGTAAACCCAAATAAATGGGTTTATATCCACAAAATCTCATGCAAAAATAAAAAAGTCTTAAGGGTGCTGCCACATTTCTTTTTTTTCCTCCTCACTTCCTTTCCTCTCATTTATGCTGCAAGAGACTAACATGCCTACTTCTTTGAAAATTTCTCCTTTCCAGCTATTGATTCCAAATTATTTTGTAAAAATGTTTACATGAGAAAAAACATTGGGAATTATGCTTATGTTACAGCAAGAAGTGCAATGTTTCTATCAAAGCTATAGAAAATTGATTTTATTTCAGGTATTGCAACTAATTTTTTGTGAGTTAAATAGATTTAGGCTGTCAGTTTTTAGTCAAACTGTGCCATCAGCGTGTAGCAACTGCTGTAGCCAACGTGAAGTTTGCAACAGTAAATTTTATTATAGACTGGTAATTGAATTGAACAGGTTTACATTTGAATAGATTTCCTCCAGCATGATCTTTGACATGCTGCATGATGTTAAAATCTTTCTCTATACATTAAAAACACACATTTGAGACACCGTCAGTCAATCCTATTCTACTCTGCTATAACTGTAATTGTTATAGAAAGAATAGACTTGGCTTTTTCTTCCTCCACTCTTCTACTGCTTTCTAGGTGGTAGGGGAAAAAAATCAGAAATAAAGTTACATACTTTGAACTTAAAGCAGCACATGTGTGAGTGATTTCATTACAGTGAAATATTTCAGCAAATCCAAAACAACCATTCCATCCATCACATTCTTAGAACTAGTGGAAAAAATGGAAGTAGGGCATTATGTCTAGATATATTAAAAAGCTCCACCTCAGCTTGCATTTGAAAGGCTGAAAATGGAGGCTAAGGACTGAATAAGGAATAAAGAGCCCTGGTGGTGCAGTGGTAAAATCCTGGTACTGCAGCCAGCCACAAGGTTGTGAGTTTGATCCTTCTGGGCTCCAGGTTGACTCAGCCTTCCATCCTTCTGCAGGTTGGTAAAATCAGTATCCAGTTTGTTGGGGGCAATTAGCTAAACACGTTGTAAACCGCTTAGGGAGCACTTAACTGATAAGAGGTATAGAAATACACATGCTATTGCTAAGGGTGACACCTCTTGTTAGCCTCTGAAACTGACCCCTATGACTGATGGTTGGGTCACATTTGTTAATATATGATGGCAGTATCCTCAGACTGATAGGACAGACAGTCTCCTAGGCCCTTTTTGTACATCATTTTCGATGCAAAAGGGTCCCTTGAGTGTCGTGCACATGTGAGGAGTGGTCCACATGACGCACTCACATTTGCGAGATGCTCCAGGGCCCGGCAGGGACCACTCAAGCATTTTTTCATTTTCAGCTTGAAGCCAAAAATGGTGTGCGGTCACACATCACTCCGGGGCCCCACGCACACTTACCTTGTGTGCAGAACCTCGGAAGCTGATCCAGTTGCGCTTCCTGTCCAGTGCAGCCTGGGAAGGTCCCAGGCTGCACTGCGAAAGGAAGAGGCGGGGCTCTCACGTGAGCAGGAAGCTCATGCAGAGCCGAAGAAGCAGGGAAGCGAGAGCCGCTCTCTGGAGGCTGCTCACGCAAGCACCACACCTCAGCGCCGAAAATAGGTGAGTTGCAGAAAGGGCCCTAGTCTCTTGTTTGCTACTAGAATCTCTTATGAGTATTAAACTTAACTAGAAAACACAGATAATAAAGGCAAATTATCTCATAACCTATACATTTCAGCAAACCCTAGTAAGTCTTTGGTCCCTCAATGTGGGACCAAAAAGATATTTCTCATAATCTCACTTGAGAGGAAGGTAATCTGCAATTCCCATGCAAAAATATGCAGATTGGGTGCTTTGCTGTTGTTCCGAACTGCCATCAAGTTGACTTTGACTTATGGCAATCCTATGAATGAGAGACTTCCAAGTCACCCCATCATGAACAGCCCTGCTCTGGGCTTGTAGATTCAGGAATGCATCTTCCTTGATTGAGTCTACGCATCTCTAATGCATCCTTCCTCTTTTCCTACTGCCTGCTACCTTACCAAGCATTAATATCTTTCCTAGTGAATCATGTTGTCTCATGATATGGTCAAAGTATGACAGCCTCAGTTTAGTCATCATGGCTTCTAGGGAGAGTTCAGAATTGTTTAGCTCTAGGACCCATTTGCTTGTCTTTGTTTGTCTACAGGGTATCTGTAGAACTCTTCTTCAGCACCACATTTCAAATGCGTTGATTTTCTTCCTATCAGCTCTCTTCACTATCCAGCTTTCAAAACCATACATAGAAATTGGAAATGCCATGGTATGGATAATCCTAACTTTAGTATTCAATTATATACCTTTACACTTCAGAATCTTATCTAGTTCCTTCATAGATGCTCTTCTGAGACCTTCTGACTTCTTTACTGCATTCTCCATTCTGATTAATGATGGATTAATGACAAGATATGACAAATTCTGAACTATTCCATCATCATCATCATGTGCTCTAAAGTTATGCAAATCATCTGTGTCATTTTTTTCTTTTTTTAACATTCAACTGTAAACCTGCCTTTGCCCTTTCTTCTTTAACTTTCTTCAGGAATTGTTCTAAATCATTGCTATTTTCTTCTAGCAGTATGATATCATCTGCATATCCTCAATTACTGCTATTGCTCCAATTTTCACATTTCGTTCCTCTGATTCTAATCCTGCATGATACATTCAATGTACAGTTAAACAAGTAAGGTGATAAAATACAGCTTTGCCTGACTTCCTTACCAACTGGAAACCATTCTGTTTCTCTGTATTCTGTCCCAACAGTAGTGTCTTGTCCTGAGTACAGGTTACACATCAGGACAATCAAGCATTGTGGCCCACCCATTTCTTTAAGGGTAATCCATAGTCTCTCATGATCTACACAACCACAAGCTTTGCTATAATCTATGAAGCACAGGCTGGTTTTCTTTTGAAATTCTTTGGTGCACTCCATTATCCAACGTATGTTTGCAATATGATCCCTTGTGCTTCTTTCTTTCCGGAACCCAGGTTGGACATCTAGCATTTCTCACTCCATATACGGTAGAAGTCTTTCTTGTAGAATTTTGAGCATGACTTTGCTTATATGGCCCCTTAGCATCACAAATTATCACATCTCACTTTGCAATAAAGCAAAAAGGTGGGGGGGGGAGTGAGTTGGGCTTCCTATTTTCTCTTCCTCATCCCACCCTGGACTTGGCATAGGTTCTGAAGAACAATCTGGACTATATGAAAGGGATTCCACACAGAATTATCTAATTCCTGGCCTGGCTACATGGAAATTCCCCTCCAGAAAAGAAACAACAGTTGCCTTTGAAGGGTATACACTATCTTCAAGGAGCCTCATAAACAAAGCAAGTTAAAAGATAGCAAGGAAGATTTTGCCAACCTTCAGTTTTGACATATTCTCTGATCCTAAATAAATGTCTCAACTTCAATGTATTTAGGAAGAGATTCAAGAGATTATGAACTCTTTCAGCAATTCACCCACTCTGTGTAATGGACAAATCTGATTTCAGAAACAGTTCAGGCCAAAATGGATGTGATGCTGAAGAATCAGTTCATTAGTTAGATTTGATATGATTTTAAATGTTTAAGTAATTATGAGGGCTCCAGACTTTGACTAGAGCAGTGGTGCCTGAGGAGTAAGGTTGCCAGGTCAGAAGTATCCCAGGCTGAGATTTTTGAGCCAAAAGCTGACACTTAGGAATGTTGATATTACAGGTCCTGGTGATGTCATTAAGTATATAAACCATCAACCACAGTTTCTTGGAGAATGTCATTAAACTAAACTAAACAAATATAATAAATGAGAAAATATTTATCTGTTTGGAGATTAAGTTTTCCAAGTTCTGTTTTGAAAAGGGAAAAAATTTTTTTTTAACCAAAATGCTTCTTCAAATTGTGCAATATTTAAGGTTTTCTTCCTTTGGTTGCCTTTTTTTTGTTGTTTTTACTCAAATCATATGTAGATGTGGTCCTCCAGATTCCAGTTTCCATAATCCTTCACCATTGGCTATGATGACCAGGGCCAATTCACAAAAAACACAGGTTGAGAATGGGTAGGTGCACACTTAAACACTCAAAATCCACAACTTGCACATCAGATCTATGGAAAGTTGGATAGCCAGGTGAAAAAGAGAATAGGACTCCTTCACTTTTGCTGTGCAGGCAGTGAGGCAGCAGCAAGCTGTTGTGGGAGCAGAGTTACAGATACTAAACTCCATGCCCTGCACCCTCATACAAAATTGCTGTTCTCAGGTGATGCCATCTCATCATTAGTATTCCCCATGTGGGGTGGTGGATGGTGCTATATTATTGTTCACATAGGCAACAAAATGTCTTGGGGCAGCCCTGGGTACAAAATTTTTATCCTTTTGCTGCATCTGGACACTCAGCTAGAGATGGTGGCAGCTATGTGGTCACATAGCCCAAACTCACCTCTCAGACTTGAGCTGCAATCTTTCTCCATAAATAGACCATCATTTTCCCAGCCCAGTTTTTAATACTTTTTAAGCACTGATTTGGTCACAAAGGGTTGTAGTCGTACTAATTAAATTTTACCAATCTACTATATAAAAGTCAAAGTTTGTCTGTTTGTGAGTTTGTCTGTTTGCGTCAGGCAAACAAGACCTCATGTGAAGGTGAAGACCTCATATGATCGGTTGAATGAGGCGAGAAGACCTCATATGATCAGCTGGCTGTGAAGATTCTATGGAATCTTGGAGCTGGCAGTTTAGGGAGGGGCCTTCAGAATTCTCAGCTGAGAGCTCTTGGGCCTCAGGCCAGTTGTTATAGAGATGAGGCCTAGCAGTAAGAAGAAGGGTAGTGTGTTCCCTCAGAAACCAAACTTCTGTTATGTTAACAACTCCGAATACAGAATGGATTGGGGAATATGGGGGAAAGTTACAAGTACTGGACAAAGCAGTTTGGAGAATTACAGACACAGGATCTCATATCTGTGTATTTCAACCGCATCTAATTCCTAAGATAAGGTAAAGTAACATTTCCGGTATTTCTAACAAGTGTTACCTATGAAAAAATTAAATCCCAGGCAATGCAAGGTAAATACGCTAGTGAAAAATAAAGTTGCCCAAACTATACTTTTATTAGATATCTCCAACTGGCCACATTTTCTTTTTTCTTTTTCTCTTTCCTTTCCTTTCCTTTCCTTTCCTTTCCTTTCCTTTCCTTTCCTTTCCTTTCCTTTCCTTTCCTGAGAGGATTCTGGCATCCTTCCTTCTCACCAAAATAATAATTATTACATTCCTAATAACGCTACTAATATCCACCATATATTTCTGAAGGATGTCCAACAAGGAAATCCTGTCTACTCAGAAACAAGGCCCACTGACTAATAGAACTTTTAACTAAGCTGAGAATCTAAAATGTCACAATCATGGTTTGAAGGTTTTCTTGGGGGTGGGGTGGGGATATGGACAGGTTGCTTGCCTGTAACTGGAGTTCTTCAAGTGGCCGTCTGTGAACTCACACAATGATGAGGAAAGAAGAAGGGAAAAGACAAGTGTAGCCAGAAGACGTATGGGTAGATGGAGACAGAGGATAACGGAAAAGAATAGAAAACGAAGTAGAAGCAAATGAAGCCAGGAGAATTGGAGAAGGAGGAGAAGGAGCAGGGAAAAAGGGAGAAGAAGCTGCCTAGCACAGCAGGCTCAGGCTATTCTGGGCCTCCACCAGTGCAAAAGTGTAGATGTGACTCCTTTTCCCCCCTGATGTCCCGCATCTGTAATATTACAACACACACATACACACACACATACACACACCTCCCACCCAGAAATCTGTTTTGGTTTGTTTGTTTGTTCAATGTGAAAGCTGTTTCTTTTACAGCTTGGCTTTGCTAATGTACACACTTACACACATACACAGCAGATGCTGCTGCCACCACAGAATAGAGAACTGCCCAGCATTGCACAAAAGAAACAAGAAATAATTCTTGGTCAATCAGCATGCGCCCAGAGAAACTTCAAAAAATTGGGGACTCCTTTTCTGTGTGTTAAGAGAGGAAGAAGAAATGGTATTGAACACACTAAATTTGTATTGAACGCACTATATTTTTCCAAGCATCATCACTCTGTAAGAGTTTCCTTCCTCTGCCTTTCAGCCCAGGGAAAAGAGACCATGCCCTCATAATCTGGGCCTGGCCTGGGTCTGGGTGTCTGGAACTCTGCCGGTGAGGGTAACCAAGCTGTTACTGCAAAGTGGCCAAATTCTAACGGGCCTGGAGATGGAATATTTGATCCTTCTGTCATTTCCATAATCTAACCTGCTCTGCTTTTACTACTATATCAATTTTGGTTTTTTGCAATGTTTCGAGATCCAACCATGCATTTCTATCATGACATATTTTAAGACTTAACGTTCCTTAAGATCACACATCCTGGGGGAAGTGGTCAAAGGCTCCCTTTATTAAACAAAGCAAATCAGGAAAGGCCAGTATAAACGGCTGGGGGAAAGATGCCTGTTGATCACATTCACAAACCTAGAGTTTGTACAAACCTTAACAGCAGATGACAGAAAAAAAAATAGCTTGCTACTGAAAGGAAGAAAACTGTGACATGAATCAGCCCCTGAAAACAGCTTTCTATTCCAACTGGCCAAATATGCTAAGCAGTACCGCCTGTTTGAAAAGGAGTCATATTCAAGCGTGCTTTTCATGTCTGAGTTCATCTAGGTTCCATTAAAGGTTTTTGTACTAGGGTTTTGTAGTATGAAGTAAATTAGGTTTTCCACATGGAAGAAGCCCTATCCAAATCCAGATTTTATAATAGCCAAATCCTGTATCTCTTAGTGAAGCAAATCCCCACTGAATTAGACAGGAATTTTTCTGGAATAAGACTAAAGGCTGCAGGCTTTGGCTCACAGGATCATACAGCCTGCCAAAGCAACCACACACAGAATGAGGTTTATTCTTAGTAAGTATAATCCAATAAGAATATGTCTGTAGGTGTGTGATAGGCCTAATTTTTTTTCCTGCCATCTCTCTGTTAGCCCATGATCTTTCAGTAACAGCAGCTGTGGGGAAAAAAACTGGTTACATATAAAAAAAGTACAACTTCCTGAATGAAAATCAATTTATATTTCACTACAAACTGCACTTCAAAGCAATTGCGTAACTCCAATCATGGCCAGTTCACACAACTCACTAGGATTCCTCTTTATAAGAGCAGTAATTTGTGACATGTGATATAATAGCATCTCATTGCCTGAACTGCAATTTCATAAAAATAAATACAATATGTTTCTTTAGTTACTTTGCACTTCTTTAAATACTTTTGTGGGATAAATTCCATTGAGCTCAATGGGGCTTACTGCCAGGTACACATGTATAGAATTGCCCTGTTAAAATCTTTATCCTCCTGCTGCTGGATAATCAAGAACAACCGCTATATCTGAATATTTTAAATTACACATTAGACTGTTAGGTGGATTGGGATTTAGACGTTACTTGGAAGAGTGCAAGGTGCATTTCCCTTTCCTAAGCAATGTCCAAAATGCAAATTTGGAATTTGAAAAAAATGCAACTGCTCTTCAGTTGGTGTCTCAAGGACCACAGCTGACTTTCACACTGAGTGAAGGTGGTTCTCAACAGCAGCTCATGGACAAAGACTAGCCATCCAGATTCCATAACTGGAATTTGAGTCTAAATTTGATTTGGAGCCTGAGTCCTGGTCAAATTGGACTTAGATTAAAATCAACGTATTGGGCTCTCAAGTGAATAAGTATCCCCATATTGAGCCCTACCTACAATAGTGACAGTGATATAGCGGTGCAGATATCAAAAGGATGGAGAGGTTGTTCCAATTAGCAATGATTACATCACTGACTATTTCCTTAGCCTTACCTTTTCCCTTGAAGCTTAGCTGAAGTCATCACAGTAGCTGCAGATAGATGGATACGTTTTTCATAGCAACAACATATTGTTGTGAGATACCCCTGTTATGAGCTACTCCTATTGTGGAGATGAGACCTTTCAACTTTATAAAAGGCCTGCTCTCAATGGAAATGAAAGGACTTTTTTTGTTGATATGTATCAATCACCTGGCCTGCAATTTCAGATTCTCTTTGGAGTTTGTGTCTGCAGGGACTGATATGGTGAAAAGCTGATTTATAACTGCATAGTGGCATCTGTACTTTAGTGCTTCTCCCACATTGGATCCGCTTTGACCACTTCATCCCAGACTTTTAGGAGACTAATTTAAACTATTTTATTCCAGAAGGCTTTGGGATCACTGAAAAATAATTCATTTTAGGTTAATCTTAGTTTTGCATCTTACACTAGATTTATACTTAGCTGTAACTTTGTATTTTAAACAGCAGTTAGAATCATCACAAAGTGCATTTTTAACAGCACATATTTCCTCTCTCCTAGATGATCACACTGATGGCTTGTTTTTCCCAAACTGAACTGCAATTCTTAACAATGTTGCTTTGGAAAAGTTATCTAAAAAGACATAGCCTTACCTTCTTTGAGCATGCCAACTTTTAGACACTTCATAAAGCGACAAGCTTGGCAGGACTTACGTCTGCGTTTTGTGATCTCACATTCGTTTGTTGCTGGGCAGCTGTATTCTATGTTACCTGTGGCATTTAGGGTTCAGAAAAAGAAGAGCCGTTGAAAAATATTAGCTGTCAGGTTATCTGTATTATCTTAAAAATAAAAGAGTATGCAATAAAACACAAGGCTGGACAAAATCAGCAACTGAACTTAAATTAGATTCATAAACAGTCTCAAGTTTTGAGTGACTTCTTTCACATGAAACTAAACAGTGAAAATATACATTCAGCGTCTTGTGTCTTGAAGTGGTCACAGCTACAGTATGTTCATAGATAGAGCTACAGCAGTTTGATGCTACTTTAAATCTCATGTCTCCACCCTATGGAGTTTTAGAATTTGTAGTCGGTGAGGCTAATTAGAATTATCTGCTAAAAACTTTTAGTTTAGGGGCCTAGAAGAGAATATTAAGTAGCTCAACAAACTGTACTTTCAAGAATGCCATAGAATGGTGCCACAACGGTTAGTGGTGTCTAAGTGCTATAGAAGTGTAACACAGATACATTCTTAACATATTTTTCTCACTTTACAGCTCTACCTAAGTAATTTGCTGTTACATGTCTTATTTCAAAGAAGAGGGACTGCCTGTTCATGCATTGTAGCAGAACATAACATACACCACCTTACCTCTTCAATAGTCTATGAAACTGCATGAAATTGCTTTATGTTGTAGAAAAATGAGATGCCTACGCGGTGTACTAGAGAGATTTGGACCAGGGAGATATAAGTTCAAAATCCTGCAAAACCACAAAGTTTGCTGGTTTACCTTGGCTAGTTACTCTCTCAGGTAGGGATGTAAAGCTTTCCTTGTTTTATTATCACATGTAAGAGTAGATATTCTGAAAAGTTTTCTTCTCACTGGACAAGATTATGAGAATTTTTGCTGACATTTCAGTAATGTTTTACACTTCAAAAGATTTCTGTACAGAAAGCAGTGTATTTTGTATTTCTGTAAAAAGGTTTAAATTTCTACAAAAACTGTCTTTTGAACAAAAAGAAATGTTGATGACAAAGTTCCCAAATGCAAATGGTTATCCCACTTGCTGTGATTCTTGTGAAGATTATTTGGGATAACTATGTTATAAACTTTTCTGAGCTATTTGTAGGAAAATCAAGGTATAAATGTGATATCTGGAGTACAGATGACCATTGCATATACATCACAGGGAACAAGAATCTTGCTTTGGAAGATCAGTGGCTTACTGTTCTAAATTCAAACAGAATATAATGGTTTAGATGGCATGCTAAATGATAATTTAATTTGACAAGAATGGGCTGCATTGAGTTCTGGGCTCATGCATTCCTCCCCTATTTGCTCCTCTACTGTGGCTACAAGGGATTTTGAAGCTCTTTGACAAACTTTGCTTAAACTTCACTAGAATTAACAGAAACAAGCCAACTTCAAACAATCATTCTACAAAGCTGGCTTGTTTAGGTTAACTGGTGGTTACCTTATTAACTACAGTTATCTTAAACAAGCCAGCTTTATAGAATGATAGGTAAATTGTGGTTACCTTACTAACTAAATTTAGGGTTTGACTGTAGCAATAAATTGTAGTTAATTTCAATTAGATACAGAAGCTTCCCATTTTATCCTGAGGACAAAACAGGACAGCGGAGAGCAGACTCATGCAAAATTTGCTGCATCTCATTGTCATCATTAAGGTTAGCATGATATCTTCCCAGGTCTGTTAATGATGAAATAAAACAGAAGTTAAACAAGTAGAAAAAAATTAAATTTATCCACCAGCACCAAACAGACTCCAGCTCTATTTATCCTAGAAAGAAGTAGGCAAGTTATGAACTAAATGCGATCCTAATGCCATTTTGATGCCCTCAAGTATCATCATATGTATCACCTGTTTCCCAATGTCACCCTTCATTTTCCTTTACAAATGTTGCCCATTGCATCCCCTGAAGACCCTGGATCCTTGTAGATCCATGGGGAGGGACAGAAACTTGAAATACGAGCATAAAACAGTGTTTGGGAGAGGTTTTTTTTTTTTTTTTTAAGTTTTAAAACATGTGGGAGGAACTATAATTTCTGGGGAAAATATTGAGTGCTTAGACACAGAGGATAATTAATTAGTCAATTATCAAATACTTAACTATTTAAACAAAAATTATTATCTCTAGGAAAAGAGGATATGTTTGGATATTTCAATTTAGAGAAATGATGACTAAATCAGAGACACAATAGAGATTTATTTATAAATGAACTGGGTAGATGCAGGAGGCACTGCAAGTAAATAGAGAACTGTTTCTGTCATATATAATATCAGATCTCAGCATTACACATTGAAAATGGTGGTAGGAAACCTCTTCACATGACTTATCAAACACATTATCCAATATAAAATTATGATTACTAGTTTAGATGGCTTTAAAAAGTTATTAGATTCAGGGAGAATAGACTCATTGATAGTCCTTGGAATGGAGCCTTTCCATTCAGAGACAGCAAAGCAACCTTACAACTAGCCTGTTGTAATGTGCTCCATGTGGACTTGCCTTTGTGCCTGGTTCAGAATTTGCAGTTAATGTAGAATACAGCAGTTTGTGTTTTGCTCCGGATATATAAAAAACTGAACCAGGCCAAACTATCAGGACCAGAATACCTAGTAGACCACTTCATCCTATTCATGTCTATTTGTTTCCCAAGTTCTTCAATCGAGGCCTTATTGGTTGTCCCAAAGCCAAAGTATGTTACCAGCTAGGTTCATAAATGAGTGCCTTCTCAGTGGTGACATCCCCATCCCTTTCCAACACTCTCACCGACGTGGTTTGATAGGCAAAAACTATGTCAAGTTACAAATCTGCCAGGAATACTTTGATTGCTATTCCTGAATAGTGGGGATTGGATGGGATGGCTATTGTGGTCTCTTCCAACTCTATGATTCTATTATTCTGTTTATTTATACAGCCCTTTCTTGCTCAACAATAATTTCTTGGTCAGTAACTATTACTGACTGTTAAAGTGTGAATTATTTTTCATTTTATTGTTCTTAAACTGTTTTGAATTTTTTAAATATTGCATTAAACATGTATTTTAATGTAAATCATATTTTACTTTATATTACAGGTTACATTACAGAAAGAGATTTTTTTTTATTATACAAAAAGGTATAAAAGCCCCATGGATAAATACGAAAATAAATGGCAAAGAATACAATTTGCTGGAGCACATGACATGACAGGAGGTATGGTCTTCAATTCATGCCCTGTTTGTAGGATTTTTAGAGGAATATCTTTAGCCAGCGTTGGACTTGCTGGACTTTCAGTGCAATCCAAGAGGGGTTTTATGTTCTTACTCCTTATCGTGTTCTTGTCCAATGAGGAAAATTAATGAGATTTTTGTAACACAAGATACGTTATTCACTTAAGATCACACCTATCTTGAGAGTTTCAGCAGTGATGCAGTGTGCAATGGCAGTTCTTCATGGAAAGAATAAAACTGTCTTCTATGTCAAGCTGTGACCCATCTTGTTTTAAAGGTATTTTGTTACTTTCTAACCCTTTCCCCCTGTGATTAAGTGCATTAGTATCTTAATGAAAATGCATTCTGTTTATTGCTCTCTTGGGAAGTGGGAGGTCATCACGCCAAATGCATAAATTGTCATCAGAGACAGTCCAGGCATAATTGCAATTTTGCTGCTCCATGTTTGCTATACACGGAGTCTGTGGCAGTCCCCTGAAACAGGCACAGATTCTAGTAATTAGCATAGAATCTGCCTGGGACCACAGCATTGATGAAATATTTCAGAGTTAATCACACTTTGTAAACACTGATTTATATTGACTACCTTTCTCCAGACTGATATCTCCTCATTAAATATCACATTAGTGGATTGCAGGATTTTACAAAGATTCAAATCCTTTGCAACCTAAGTAGGAATAATACCATGTACACTGCTCATTTCTGCTGCAGAATGGCTACATATTTATGATAAAGGGGCTTTGCATGTAAATCATGAACTCAGCAGAAATAGTGCACTAAATTAACATTCTGACTTGACAAGGAAAAACAATGGAAAACAATTTTCACCCATCTCATTTGTCCTGTGAAAGCTAGCCAGGTCTACTTTATAGGTAAAATGAGTAGTTAGTATGATCCAATAAATATGTATCCATGACCCCAGAAGAAAGAGAGGAGTTCCCCAGACAAATAGAGTTGCCACCTCCTAGTTGCTCCCTTACAGCTCCTATCATCGCACCTCTGTAGTTATTTCAAAGAAAGCTGTTTTTCACATAAAAATTGTTAGGTGAATCATATGCTCGAAACTGAGGCTGGAATCTTAAGCATGCCTGCTTGAAAGTTAACTCATCAGTATCAGTAGGACATTGATAAAAATGCTAAGAATGGGAAACACACAATTATTTTCCTTTCAGTTATCTAATAAATTTGACAAAACTTGCCTTAGGCCCACAGAAAAGAATTATGCTTATTCTGTGAGGCCTCATTTTTTTTTCTGTTCCCTCCACTAGGAATGTACTAGTGCTTTCTGTAGATTGCTCAAGCTAAAGTTAATTTGGAACACATCCAGAATCCTGTTATTATTTTATAGGCCCCATTAGGTGAGACTTTCACCAGGACCACAACATCCAGGAAGCAGAGATTTAATTCTTTTTCTTGCAATGATTCTAAAGAAATATTAGCTGAAGCTGTTGATAAAGTTTAGCATCACATCCAGTGCTTCCTTAAATTTATGTCCAGGCCCTTCATTTTGGAGAGAATAGGATAATCAAAGCTCCCCATTCAAACTGAAACTGCAGCCCAGAACCCCACAAAATAGTTGAGCTGTCCCAGCACAGTTTCAAGATATTTTAATTTTCCACAGTAAAATATGTGGCTAAATTTGCAAAAAATCTAATCCAATAAGGATTCTGGATGCTACTTTACAACTTAATTTACTCAGCTTTTGCCCCGTCTCTCTGACTGAAAACACACAGAGACACACACAGATCTGGCAAGCAATCAAAGCATTTGAGGTGTACATTCACCTGTGCTCAGCCAGTATATTTGTAAATCAATGCAAATATTTCAAAATACTTTCCCAATTAACTGTTTTCAGAAGAATATGATGCACTCAATAAGTAAGTGTACTTGAGCTGCTCACCACTTGTACAAGCGGTGTGATATATCCTTTTTTTAAAAAAAAAAAAAGGCACAAAGAATACAGATTTTCCACATTTGTCAAATTATTATCCTCTGGTGCATTTTCACATTTTAAAAGCATACTGTAGAACCCCTCTGTGCTCTGTACGCAAATGTTGCTACAAAAGAATAAATAGTGCCATAGAGTTATTTTTAAACTAAATGCCTGTCCTAACCAATGTATATTCGGCATTCACACTGGAGCATGGAAAATGCAAAGAGTCCAGTTGAAAGAGCCAAACTGAATCCTTGCCAATATACAGTATATCAAAAGGTGGTAGAAACAATGAGCACAGCACAGAACCCTAGAAAATGAGATCTAGCCTGTAGGCCTGGTTGAAAATCGAGTGCCAAGGATTTGTTACCCTTCCCCAAGCCATATGAGACATAAAGATGCTACGGAGGAGTGGTTTTGGCAGGAGAGGACCACATTTGGAGGGAGAAGAAAAGATGATACCTACTTCATACTTGATGAAAGCTTGCATGATTGTTCCATCCCTGATGATTTCTGCCAAAAACTCATGTACTAATCTTCATTACCCATTTTCTGATGGGGTATTACTTTCGCCACATTTTTGCATGCAATTAGTTGGTCAGAGTTTGCAATCACAAGCAATGGCTAATGATATCCAGTAGAATATCAGGTTTAAATAATGCACCACAAATCAGATTTACACCCTACTTTCAGTATCCATGTGGATCCCATGCTTGTTCCTTTTTTGACAAATATGCATCTCACCAGCCAATACAAGGCACACAGATCTCAAAAATCAAATCTGCCCAGATCACAGCAGAACAACCTTTGACTTGAACTTCTGTAGAACTATTCAGAAAAGGTGGGTGGTTATAGGTCTCTCCTCCTCCCCCCAGTATAGCTACAGATAGTTGAACCCAACTGAATTGAGAAAGGAAAGAAAAACAAAATTAATTCAGCCCTAAATTTAGCTTGGAATGGGATTTGTTCAAAATTTTCAACAATATTTCCAAAACAACTATAGATGTATCAAACTACCATACTTCCATAGGTTGCTAAGGCAGAATACCACATGAGGAAGGACAGAAGTTCAGCTTACTTCCACAACCAATTGTCCTTGAAAGTCCTCTTTCATAGTTGTTTTTTCCTTGTTCTATAAATGAAAAATCTTGTTACACACACAAAAAAAATGCTGTTCCAAGCACCCTTTGTGCTATTACATCAATTTTAGTAAGAGTTCAAATTTTGTGGACCCAGGAGATCAAAGGTTTTTGTTGCATTGTCTTCAGTTTTGTTTTTTTTTAAGTTCATCAAAAAACTGAAGAGCCATCAAAATGTTCTAGGAGAAGAAAATCTGCTTATATGTGCTTAGCCTACGTAGCTTGAGGGTGGGGATTTTATATAGACTCTACGCCATTTCAGTATCTTTTTGTATGTTCCAAGGCCAAGCTCCTATTTGATATTGGCAGCCTGTTAAGTTCTGACTCTGTACTCATAAGGTCTGACAGTATGACAGCTGCCAGGTGGGCAACAGTGAATGAAAGCTCTGCTGGTGTGACCACCCCCGATAAGTGGCCATTCAGGTCAGAGTGAGCAAAATTGCAACCTGGTGTCATTCAGCAAGCTAGGAAAAACTTCTACAAGGAAGTACTGAGATAGTTATGGTGTAATGTCTAATGCTAGCACAATCCCCCAAGTCTCCAAGACATTCCTAATCATAATGTCAGGTACTGTTGGCATATCAGGACTATTCTGTTTTTATTGTTGTGCACCTTCAAGTCATTCCCAACTTATGGCAATCCTAAGGCAATGCTATCATGTCCCCCCCCCCAGGGCTGAGAGTATGTGACATGCCCAAGATCACCCAGTGGATTTCCATGAGTAAGTGGGGAACTGAACTCTATTTTCCAGGGTCATAATCAAACACTCAACCCATTACACCATGCTGTCTGGCTCCAGGACTATCTTCATCCCTGAGATTTCAGTGCCAAAACCTGAA
This sequence comes from Cyclura pinguis, assembly GCA_030412105.1. NCBI lineage: Eukaryota > Metazoa > Chordata > Lepidosauria > Squamata > Iguanidae > Cyclura > Cyclura pinguis. The sequence continues at coordinate 41,016,651 of CM059599.1, forward strand.
TCATAGGTGCAACCCCTGATGATGTCATAGGGCTCAGGTCCTAATGACAGGGATGAAAAAAATTGAAAATATTTTTAAAAAGTCAAAAATCATGGGTTTTTTTTTTGTTTTTTTGTTTTTTGTTTTAGATTTGAAAAACCTCTATGAGAAGAATCCTGTACTGATGAAAATCTTCACACTTTGAGACTTATGCTGTGCAAAATCTGGCCATGTTGTTTTGTGCAGAAAGCAGCATTTTCTGTTCAGAAAGCAGAATTTTCTGTGCAGAAAACAGTATTTTCTGAGTGGAAAATTATATTTCAACAGAGAAATATTAATTCCTGTGCAAAAAATGCTGTAATTGGTGATTCAGTCAGCATAAAAAATTGCAAATGGGTGATTTACAAAGAAAATAGCATTTTATGTGCAGAAAACAGTATTTTCTGCACAGGAATTAATATTTCTGCACTGAAATATAACATTCCATGCAGAAAGTGCTGTTTTCTGAACAAAACAGCCATATACAAATTTTGCACAGAATAAGTCCTGAATTACAAATTTCAAATAGCCTTGAAAAACTGTGTGGTGTTTGAAGGCTTTCTCACAGCAGGAAGAAAATTAGCGAAGAACTACATCCTTGCCTAGTGATGTCACACAGGTGATGTTACAAAAGCGATGGTCTCTAGTGATAACATTAAGTATAATACCGTAAGCAATAACCACAGAGCAGTGGAGGGAAAAGCTACTAATGGCACAAAATTGAATGCTTCAGTTTATCAAAAGTTGGAGTGGAAATTGAATTATGCAAGAAACAAGCTTGACTTGATAGCCCAAAGCTTTCACCCTGACTGACAAGAATGAAAGAGTAGTTTATAATATCTCTTGGCTGGTTTTCAGAAAGGACTGGGCTTCAGTTACTTATCTGAAAGTCTTCTGTACAATTAGTTTGCAGGCAGTACCATTTTCTCACTTACAGCTTAATACAATCTTGCATCTAGTTGGCTGAGAAAATAGATGGAGAGAGTATATGGAAATCCAGCGCCTGAAGTGCCTGGACATAATTTGTATAATTCTTTCAGTGGCATAATGTATTTTACAGTGTGGTAGTTAAAGAGCTCAACAACATAAAGTAGTACGGTGTTTCAAAATAAAAATATAGACCAAATTCTTCCCCTACGTGCTCAAGTATGTTTACTGTAAGTGCTTTTGTGGGTTTTCCAGATATGATTTTTAATTTATTAAGAGAGCAGAACAGTACACTGATGAAAATGACACAGGGTGGTACAACAGGAACTTCACTCTTTATAAAACACATAGGCCCTTTCTGCAGCACCCTCCCATCCTTCAGTGGGGACGGGAGAAGGAAGGGACCATAATGACACTTCTGCATGATATTGTCACGGTCCTATCCTTCTCCCAACCCCAGGTGGTGTGATCGTGTATTAAACCATTGATGGGTTTTCCCCATCAGTGACACGCGATCGCACCACCATCCAGGACTAACCTGTCTTGCAGAAGTGCAATGGCTACGCTTCCTGCTCCAGCAGTACCTGGAAAAGTACCTGGCTGTGCTGTGGAAAGAGCAGAGAGCTAGCTGGTGTGGAGGGGAGCTCTCCTGTCATGCTTCCCTCCCAGCAGAGCCACTGCCGGGATCCCCACTGGACAACTTCAGGAAAAGGTAAGAGTGTGGAAAGGGCCATACACAGAGAAAGAGTTTTAAATCCAAGCAACCTGAGGTGAATGAGACAAATCAGATAGTTCTTAAAGAATGGAGAATCCTTCTTAAAGAATCCATTCTTAAAGAATGGATATAATCAGCTATTTTAATTAAAGTTTGCTAAGTTATAAGACTTTGTGTAAACATGGCAAACCTCTTATTCCTCGTTCACTAGAAGGGGATGATGATGATGATGATGATGATGATGTGCTGCACTTGGAAGGATAACTGGAAAACAAACAAACCACCCTGTGTGTCCATGTGCACAACCAACTACAGTGATGTAATTTGTGGAAGTATGATCGTAATACATGGTGGCTCCCCCAAACCTTTTTGTGGCTCTCAGCACCTCTAAATCCTCTGGTCCACTCTATGTTTCTTGCCCTCCCCCCCCCAAAAAAAGGATGCATTGTAAGAATGTAACTATGGGAGGTGTGCATAATGAGGACAGTGTCTCCCATTAGAATTCTGCTCCTCCCCATGAAATTTTCCATTGGTCTCCAAATTTCTGGCTTTGCAAAGATTAAGACATGGAAAACCATTCACATCTAGAGGTCTGATATCTTCTGTGTTTGCCTTCTCTTGGCAACTTTGCCTGTCCTTTTCCTCAGATGCATAGACTATATTTCTAAATGCTCAAATGAAATTTCAAGTTAGTGCAGTGCTACAAATTTGGAAAAATCACGATGGGCAGAATTCTTACTGAAGGGGGGCAACAACTTCATTTTTCTCACCCTGTTCCTGCACCACTGGTGAGTTGCTTTTCCTAAAAGCCTCAAGAGGAAAGAGTTCCCCCTTTAAATAGGCCACAGATCCCCACACCCTGCACTGTTTAAAATTTGCTTTAAAAATGTCTTCTTCTTTTTTTTCAAAACTAGGAATGAATTTCTAGCAACTTCTGCTTTATTTGCATTTCTTTTTACTTTTTGTTGTAGTCCCTGCATTTCTGAGAGGGTTCCAGCTACAGAAAATTGCCCCTTGGAGGTGCTGTAACTGCCCACTCGTGCGTCAACAGCTTTATACAAGGGACACCACTGTACTACACCATTATATATAATGGGACTTGAGCATCCATGAATTTTGGTATCCAGTGGTGGGGGGAACAAACCCTAATGGACACCGAGGGCCCACTGTACAATAATCGCATGGAACCCCAAGCCACTTCTGCCATTTCTATGCAATTGTCACATTCTGTTAGTATTTGCACCAAGCTATTGCATCCTGGTTTTTACATTTTTACCCCATATGACAAGACATTTAAAGTTCAAAGGGCATAATATGTGCTTTCAGCTCCCAGAATGGCTTGGTCTCTTAGATTGCCCATTGGTTCCCCTTGATCAGTCTACATTCCCTCCCTCCACATACAATAATACTAGGAAGACGTTTGTACTGAGCAGATACATATTTTGAAGTGTAAAGCACTTTGAAGTGTAAAGCAATTTCTTTAAGTACAACAGGACCCTTAATGAAGCTGGGGGTGAGGTGGAGATACGAAAATGCAACACACCTTTCAGTGGAGATGAAACTTTACTTCAAAAATCACTTTGGAGGCTGAGAAGTTCATCCACCTACTAAGACTCTATTATCCAGAGCAGTGGTTCCCAAACTTTGGTCCTCTAGCCATTTTGGACTTCAGCTCCCAGAATTCCTGACTGTTAGCCAAGCTGGCTGGAGCTTCTGCGAGGGAAGTCCAAAACACCTGGAGGAGCAAAATTTGGGAACCACTGATCTAGAGTTTTGGAGGTAAATTGAGTATCTAAAAACTAAAAACAGAATCAAAGCTCCTAATAATGATGGTGGCATTGTCTACTGTCCACTTTGCTATAACTAAACCGTGTGTCTTAGTATTTTTCAATGTTCATTGGCATGAAAGAAACAGAGATGAGCTAGAATCTTGTGCTATTGCCCAAAGAGCCCTTTCCACATGACTGAACAAAGCATGCCCCAGCCAGATTTTATCCTTTGGCTGATATCCATGCAAGTTGATCCAGCACTAAACTCACAATATTTCTTCTCTGCATAATGTGAGTAGTAGCATACCACAGCATATGAGAGAAGGAACAAATGGAAAGCAAATAAAGCTGAAATTAAAAGTAATGAGACAGAGAGCAGATTTGGTGATCTCATCGTTAAAGAAAATTAACTAATGAAAATTAGCACTAGAAAAGCCAGATATTACTTTGTCTTTGGGAAAACAAGAAACTGGCCAACCTTTGGAGAAAAAAACTTACAGTAACCATCGCTATCATCTAAGGAAAAAAGGCTCCTTCAGAAAGATAATTATGACTTCTCTAACACCCTTATTTCCAAGGAGATCAGAGCAGAGGCCCTTCCACATTATGTATTTATAATGCTACAATTCTACTTTAAGTCCTACAGCAACATCCTATGGAATCCTGGGATTTGTAATGTAGAGAGGGGTATCCAGAATTCTCAGCCAGAGTGTGCCTCACCCAACCCCAGGATTCCATAGGATGTTGCCATAGAATTGCAATGCTGTAATTTTGTAGTGTGAAAGGGTTTCAGGTAACAAATGCAAATGAAATGAAACAGATTGGCTGTGGAAGATGTTAAGGTGAAGGGACTTCTAGGCACTTGTTCTCATCATAACATGACACAGAAGGCACACGTTTTACCTGCAAACCAAAGGAGACTTCATTACCACACACAAATGTTTTCTGTCTGAACTTTTGCAGTGAGTGTTACACAGGACTATTCTTGAAACTGTCTGGAAAGTGAAGCTTGTGAACTAATTAACAGAGACGGGAAGAAGGGAATATATTCCGAACTTAGTTTAACAATACTGGCACTAACCTCAGATGCACTGACCAAATGAAAGTCTGTGACTAAGTTTGAAGCCTATGGTTCTGGACAGTCCTATTCTCATCTCCTATGTCATTCCTATCACTTCATGCATTGACCCACTGTTACTCTCGCCCTCCACACACAGAGAGTTTTGTCAGTATAGGCACTGTTACAATACTTTAAAGAAGCCAGGGGAAAACAATGAAGAAAGAAAAGCCTACAGAGGCATTTTAGATGTTGAAATAATCTAGCCAAAACGAAGTGCTTTCAAACCCTATTAATTTCAATGGGAGCACTGACCTATTGTCACGAGAAATGCTTCACACTAGCTAGATAATGCCCAGCTTTTTCCATCCTCTATTTTTTTTTAAAAAAAGTTGTTGATAAATCACTATGAAAAAAAGATAACTGAAGTGTAATCAAAGTTGTTCTTTAAATGTTGTCGTTTAAGGAAAAAAAATCCAACAGAAGATATACAAGGCAATGTAAATTATCTAAAATCAGGGTACAGTATTTAAAATCAGTGACAGTTTTGCCAGAAACACATTACTTCCACTTTTTTTTTTTAATCTATGTGGTAGTTACATTCCTTTAAGTATCTAACAAAGACAATCCTGGTACTTCAGGAATGCTGCAGAACTTGGGCATACCCATAAATCTGACTTCTCTCTTTTTGAAGATACCTCCAGCATCATAATACAAACTGGTTCTTAAATTCTTGTCAGTCTCAAAGGAGAACTGCTATGTGTCATGGGGTGAGGCGTGTTGCACTTAACTGAAAAAGCCCCAAAATCACTTAGGTGTGAAGAACTAGTTACACAGTTACATAGTTCTGTCCACTCTTGCCTTACCAGTTACATTGTTAAAACATGGGGCTCTGTGCTGTTTTCTGTAAAACGAAAATTTGGATTTTTATATATTTATTTATTAAAAACATGTCATTTTCCAAGGTACTACTGAGTACAGCAAATAAAGCTAAGTCCTTTAAAAATTAATTCATTGTCTTTAGTTCTTGCTATTTTACTTCTCTTTCTTGATGTAATTTCTCTCCCTCTCTCTCTCTCTCTCTTTCTCTTTCCTTTTTTTTTTTTTTGACCAGGACATAGTTTGGTGGCCTGCCTAAATACCCTAAAGATGTCACATCCTGTCTGATGTTGGAAGCTAAGCAGGGTCAGACCTGGTTATTACCCTCCCATTTTTGCCATTTCCAGACTACACTGTTATAGTGCTATTATTCCACTTTCAACATCCTATGGAATCCTGGGGTTTGCAGTTTAGGGACAGGCATTTAGAATTCTAAGCCAGAGAGGTCTTCGGCCTCAGTAAACTACAAAGCTCAGAATTCCACAGGATGTTGACAGTAGAATAATAGCACTATAGCAGTGTAGTATGGAAATAGCCTTTGAAAAGGAGACAAGCAACAAATACCAGATGCTGTAGGCTGTATTTCAGATAAAAGAATTGACAAACCATCTCTGAGTACTCCTTGCCTAAGAAAACTCCATGAAATTCATGGGATCATCATAAGTACACATATGATCTGAAGGCACTTTGGCAGCACTATGCACAAGAGACGGGTATTCTCCTCTCTGTGAAAATTACATAAGGAACAGCAATCAAAATACTATATAACAGAATAGTCAAAATCCAACAGCTCTTGTTATGCAGATGACTAAGGCTCCAGCAGACACGGAGAGATGAAATTTGTGTGGGGGCGCAGAGAGAGCTAGCATTCTAGTAACACAAGGCTAAGGCCCTTTCCACACCATACCTGGATCTCATGACATCCTGGCATCATCCTGGCAGTGCCATTGCCAGGATGGAAGCATCTCCCGCACTCTCCTTCACATCCCACCAGTGGATAGTAGTGTGGACAGTAGTGTTCCAGACAAGCTTCTTCCTTCCTCAGTGTGGCTGGGCTCTTCTGGCACTGCACTGAGGAAGGAAGAGCTTTGAAAGCACTTCTGCCCCTCCTCCATGATTGTCGCACGAAAGGGACCTATTACCAGATTTTTTCCAGTATTAGTATAACACACAATTGTAATGGTTGGGGGGACATGACAGGAGCAGGACCGTGACAATACCATGCAATAGCACGTATTACGGATCAGCTTCAACACGTCCCCATGCTGGCATGGGGCCGTAGTGCAAAAATGGCTTTCATTCAAATGGCTACAGCAGACCCACTGAACCAACAGAATTTGTTAAATTACTCTACAGTACTTGGGACTAACAACTGGATTTATCCTATCATCATTACTTTTCCCCATTCACCACTGGTCTTCTATTACAAGCATTGCTTCTACATTAGAAAGATGGTCATATAATGTTAAACATCACATCAGGGGCCCTGATGAGTTGAGAGGCAATAGATAAATGCTTTAAATAAATAAATAATGAAATTGCAGGAATGTATATGTATATGGCCAAGGGATGTGTAAGGACTACTTGCGTATTCATAAAAGTGTTGGGGTGGGGGTCCCAGAGAGGCTGAAGAAGATATTCTGGTTTTCCCAATCTTAAATCATGTGGGGTCAGGTTTTTTTTTTCTCCAGATGATAGGTGCACTACCATTTCCCCACGTTCTTTTTTATCTGTGACATTCAAGACACTCTTTGTTCCTGGATCACAGTCACTCTGCACAAATGTTTCCTGTTTCCCTCACCTAATATGTTATATCATTTATATAATGAATGTTTGTTTTGATACTATTTGTTTAGTGTTGAATTTGTTTTGATAGTGTTTGTTTAGTGTTGCCCTCTGAATATCAGTGGTGCAAGGCATGTGGGTCTCTGATAGCTAAATGGATTTTTTTTCAATGGAGAGGGACAGGTAACCGTTATGCAAAACTTAGCAACATGTAAGACACTTTGACTGGAATCATGCAAATAGGTGTGAAAGAGGAAAAAGATAGACACTAGTTGCCAGTTTCCTAGGAGAACTGAAGCCTGCATTTGCAGGTAGTCTTGCTTTCAAGTTTCTCCTTGTAAGTACTATAAATAATGGTTGTTTGGGAATGTTGTTTTTTTAAAAGGTGAAAACTGACACAGGCAGACAAAACCCAAGCAATTAACCTGGCAGAAAGACCTATAACTTTGGAGACAGTCATCACTCATTTGGGGAATAAGAAGCACCATCTTCTTTTAGGGTTAGTTTTCGATACAAATAGGAACAATGCCAATAAATGAGAAGGGGTCTTAAATCAGCCACCTCTTTATCACCCTCTGCCTCAAATCCTGAAAATACTGCTGTTTAGAGATTGATAATAATACAGGCCATCCATCAATGAAAGAACAGAAGACTTTACACAGATGCTATGTTTTAGTGCCTTTTTTCAATAATTAAGAGAAAAAGTCAAAGAGTTAGCTTTACTCTCTTCACACTAAGCCATATCTTCATTTTTTTTCCTCCACTGTTTAGTTTCTTTCTTCATTCTATGTTGTTTTCTTTCCCTACCTATGGTCTTGAGGAACATGAAGGACCAGCAAGTTTTTGGGAAGTCTTAATAGATGGGTTTGGCAATACTTTAAGGTAAATGATATGAGTTTTGGAACTGGGAATTAATTTTCTTCAGCCCAGTTTGACCTGTGACCTACTCCTGGCCTTTTTGTGTTCTGTTGTATTTTTCATATCCCTGCCTGAGCAACATACTCTCTACAAGGATGTTCATACAGCTTCACACAGTAGGATCACAGCTTACTGACAAAGTGTATGTTCTCCAGGCAGAAGGTCCCAGGTTCAGCTCTTGGCATCTGCAGCTAAAAGGGTTAGATGTGGTGATAATGGAAAAAGAATAGCTCTGTCTGAGACTGCGGAGTTGTTGCCAGTCAAAGTAGACAACATAGGTCTTAATGGACAAGCAGACTTACCTGGTATAAGGGAATTTCCTATATCCCTTTGCACCTACTCTTTGCTTGAGGCTTGCAGGATTTCTTTATCGAGTTTTGAAAGACTATGTAGAAAGATAGTCTTTTAAGAAAGCTTTGAGATGGGTGACACTTTGGTCTTTTCTAACTTGACAACTATATAAAAATAACTAAAATATAACTTGTTTTGTTGTTGCTGTGTACCTTCAAGTCATTTCTGACTTATGGTGATGCTAATGTGGCCCTATCACAGGGTTTTCCTGGCAAGATTTCTCCAGAGAGGATTTGCCATTGCTTTCCTCTGGCTCATAAGTTGTTTATTATTAAATATTTTTCACTTGCTAAAAATTTATCACAGCTTTAGTTAATTGTATAATATTTTTGGCACTGCACTTAAACTTCACCGATAAGGAACACTGAAAACTTTGAAGTAATGTCTTTAAAATAAAATGCCACAAAACTATACTGAAGGGCATGTAATTTACAGCATGTCAATTATTCATAAGTACAGTCGGGGAGCTTTTCCAGTGGCAAACACTATCACCTCATGAAATGCTACTTTGGACAGTACTGTGCCTTCTGGAGGTAGTTTTTCAGCATCCAAAGATAGATAAGGAAAAAAAATGGAAGACATGTCAAGTGCAAGACATCTTTGCCTAGCTTTCACTGTCAAGATGGAGAGGCTAGCAATTTCATCTTCATCATGCAAAACAACAGTCAGATTAAACTGGACCTCACTATGAGCATGATTAGGAACAATAAAACGCAACAAGCTGGAAAATACTGGGGGGAAAGGGAATTGTGCTTATCTGATTCTATTTGGATGAGAAAATTGTAATCAAACACTGACCTTGAATTGTCCTCTTGAAGAAAGCCTTGCAGGCCTCACATGAAGCCACACCATAGTGGTACCCTGATGCAATATCACCACACACCAAGCACAGTCTTTTGGGCATTGAGTTCAGCATGTATTCACACTTGGTTTGGGAATCTTCAGCGATGGTACTGGAGCAGTCATCGTATCGTTTCCTGATAGGCCCATTACCACCAAGGCCTGGGGCAGAAGGGTAGAGTGGTGGTGAATCTAGCCCATTCTGATGTCCATTCATGGTTGAACTGTAGCTCCCACTGGCGTCAGAGGAGCCACCAGGGCTGTGGTGATTGATGCTGTCCGTCAAGGAGGCGGGGCTCGATGGTTCCGTCTTGATATATGACGAACAGCTGGAATCAATGTGTCGATCCTTGCTTGACATTCTGCAGAGAAGCCTGCATTGTAAAGAGAGAGAGAGAGCAAGAGGTTTCTGAGCATTAAAGCCAATGCTCTTTAAAGGCAGCACTGCAAGGGCTAAAGACCACACATCATTCATTCATTAGTCAATACCTCTTGTTTTACATGAAGGTAATCAGCATAAGGGCATGACAGGGCTTTATCAAAGCTTCAGACAGGCAGTAAACAAAAACTTAAAAGAGAATGAGTCCACTTCTTTTTTTGTTCTCTTCTCTACACCTTCCCCATTTTTCTTATATCAACTCTCCAAAAATTCCAGACTTGTCATCTACAATGACAATGAATTCACCATCAGATTTTTTTTTTTTTTGTAGTGTTCTCTCACACACTCCCACATATCTTACAGTACTATTAGCAAACCCTTTTAGGTAAAGGTATTTATATTAAAGCAGATGAAGTTTTTGCTTTTTTCCCCCTTTTACTGTTTCTTAGCATATTTCAGTAAAACATAACTCACCCTCTATTGACTGGATCTCAAAATCAAGGAAAAAATCATTTGTATGTGTGTGCATGTGGAGTAAGAAAAAAACTATGCTTTTTAGTAAAAGATGATCTGTTTCCAAGAAATAACTTGGGATTGACTTCAGTTTCACAGAATCTAAGTGGAATGATTCATCAGTGTTGCCTGCAATTACTTTTAACCATTATCTCCAAAATAAAATCTTAAAAACTACGCCGATATTCCATAGGAATTCTGTATGTATGACACTCTGTATTTGAATAAGGGATATAGGCTCTGTTGTTCCCATTGCTTCAAGAAGCATAGATAGAAATTTCCTTTGACAGAAATGTTTACTGTATATCCTGCATCTATACTAAATCAATTTAATAATGAGTATCTAAAGCAGCATAAAACATTTGACCTTATACATTATCTGCCAAATGAAATGGAGAAGAGGGAGAACCAATCAATTTTTGGGAATTCCTATCTAAATGTATCACTTGCAAATTCACAGTTATTTTTAAAAATATTAATAGCAGTTGATGGGGTTCCAAAGGTTCAGGATGACTATAGGTTGGGAACAGGTTTCTGGAATCTGGGCAAAAGCTGCACACAGCATTGCTCCTGGCCTTGGAAAGCTCTCATTGGAGCTCCTGGAAGCTTCCTTCCCAATGCAAATGCATCGGGGTGAGGGGCAGTGTTCATTAGTTATAGAGCCTTGGTGGTGCAGTGGCTAAATGCTGGTACCGCAGCCACAACATTGTGAGTTTGATCTTGCAGGGCTTCAGGTTGACTCAGCCTTCCATCCTTCTATAGTTGCTAAATGAGTACCCAGCTTGTTGGGGGCAATTAGCTAAACGCATTGTAAACCGCTTAGGGAGTGCTTAACACTGATAAGTGATATAGAAATTTAACTGCTATTACTAACTTCTATTAAAACTCCCACACCTACATTTTCCTCCCCACGTCCTATTCCTGCCAAGAGACCTTGTCAGCTGCTACTTGAATTTTTTCAAAGAGGAAGAAAAAGGGACAAAAAGAAGAAAGATTGACTAATGGAACTACAAGTAGAAACAAAAGTACAAATTTAATATAACTCAGTAGAGGCTGTTTCCTCAGGGCAAAGACTATATCCAGACAATAAGTTCTTCCTGCCTCATTACTTATGCAGTCAATGGGCTGGCATTAGCTGTCAGTTGCATCCTTAATCAGTGCCTTAATCTTGTCTTTTTAAGAACTTTGTAAAACCTACAAAAACTCCAGTTCCCAGGCTGATCAATTGTCCTAATCTTGCTTCTGTGTGACCTCAGTAAACTTCATAAGATCTGGGGACCATATAAACCAATAAACAATCTAATTTGGATCCCAATGCTCTCATTTTGCTCTAGCGTTAGGCTGGGTTCAACACTGTGTGGCTCTCTCGATGGGGTTTAACTAGAAGTTCCAGTACTGACCACCACTGGCTATGCTGGCTAGGACTGGTCAGAGTAGCAGTCTGACAACACCTGGGAGGCTACATGATTCCCACGCTTGCTCTAAGCCTCCCTTCTTCCCTAAGTAGAGATAAGAAGAAGATCAGGACAAAAGTCTGCCAATTCCAGACAACTATTTAAGCTCCACGGTAGATTCCAGTAGATGAGATATCATCAGCTTACATTATGAATGTGAAGACATCATGCTAAATGATTAATTCTCATTGGGCCAGCCTTTTGAGAATGCATTAATCCTCATGATATTTCTTTCCTCCAGCATGAGAATGAGACAAGAAGTACTTTTTCCCCATCAAGGCTTCTGCAACTGGTGCAAAATGTCTCTGCATAATCAAATTCTATTCCCTTCATAAAGCAAAACATACACATATAAAAGCAACCACAGGAGTGGTTGACTGAAAGTCCATGAAGAAAGGCAGCAATTGTCATAGTTCAGCTGTGCCATTTCAACTTTACAGAGCTGGATCAGTTTACATAAGTTGTGCAAAAAATTCTCATAAATGAAGAATCTCTGTCAAGACCAACCAAAAATTATTCAACTGTCTTATTTTACCCTTTCTCTTTCTTACTAGTAAGATCAAGACAAATGAGGATTTAAGTCCACAGAAGACCGAGAAGAGACTAGGCCATCAACATATCCAGCTACAGAAGATTGTTGTAGAGTCTTCTACATATGAGTTTCTGTGTGGGATAATGGCATGAAGCCATATAGTCTGAATGCACAACTTTGGCAAAACTCTTATTCAAAACTTTTCCCCTCGCCCAGTCTTGGTGACTCCCAGATGTCCCAGCCAATATGGCCAATAGTTAGGAATTATTGAGCATTTGGCCCAAAATATTAGGAGGTCCAAAAGGTCTCCAGATCCGGGTTAATATTAAAGAACTGTACTCCAATGTCATTGCAAAGGAATAGAAAGATGGCAAAGCAAAAATCAGATGGTTCTGTCTACCACTGACATTGGCTCCATCTTCTATCAACCATGCTGCCCCAACAGTCCTGAAGGCCACCAGCTCCCACTGAGCATCATGCATGCCTTGCTTATCAGTGCAAGTAGGAACACAGGAATAATTCCAGAAGGTGTGTAAGCTTTGCTTTTGATGAACTCTCTCTAAAGACAAAGTAGTTTCAGAATTGGAAGGTGGCTGCACAGTGCATGTGTTTCCAGTTTCAAATCTGAGCATGAATAACAGAGACTGAAACCTCCAAAATGTCTTGAAAATTGAAAGGATTTCGGCAAATTAAGCTATTGATATAGTATTTTGTTAACAATGAAGAAACAGTAGTTGCATTGGTCGAGTGCAACAAACATAAAGAATTTTGTGTCCCCTTAAAGACTAACAAATTTTATTGGGTATGAGCTTTTGTAGACTTCAACCCACTTCATTGTAGTGGAGTCCACAAAAGTTTAAGTCAAATAAAATGTTAGTCTTTAAGGTGAAAAAAGAATCTTTGATTTACAGGCTACTAATTCTTTTACTGGCTGAAAAGAGAATTGAATCAATTCATAGAGTGTAGGGATATCAATGACTACTTAGAAAAAAACGGTTATATATCATCTCCAACATCAAAGGCAGTACGTGTCTTTTGTATCCATGTGTCAATTGCTGGGAACATGAAATGGAAGGTGCAGTTGTACTGCTGGCAGGCTTCCCATAGGCAACTGACTGGCCAGTGTGTAAACAGAATGTTGGACTAGCCAGGCCTTTGGTTTTGATCCAGCCTGGCTCTTCTCATGTTTTTATGCTTAACAGAAAATTCAGACAACTATCTGTTTGCATACTACTCTGAAGATGAAAAATATAATCATGATGGCAGACTATAAACAGGCAAAAAGCTTTTCAAGAAATGTGTGGCTTTAGTTTTGCTCGAAAACTATATGGGTGAGACTTCAGACATTTTTTTCAATCAGCAAATGCCTTTCCCTCCAGTTCTACCGCCTTCTACACACCACTATTAATGAATGCTGTAATTAATAAATTGCACTATGTTTCATCCCTCTACTTCTATTCTCAGCTAAGTACAGTCCTCAAGTCAACATTTGGAAAAAAAAGTGGATCGCTGCTGACTTACAGCAGCTCTGTGAATTCCTTTTAATTTAGACTACTTCCACCACCACGCAACTTATTACCTTATAATTACTGGACAGCTCTCAGATATATTATCATCTCTGACTAGAATGAGGAGTTATTAGAGTACTAAAACATGGCCTTCTTTCCATTCTTCACCAGCCCCCTTCTCCTGACACAAGATTTTTTATAGCTATGATTTAAATATTAAATACTTCTCTCACTCTATTCCAGTTAGAAAATTCTGACGCAACTACTTGCTGTCTGTATGTCAAACTTCCCTTCTTTTTCACAAATAAATTTTTTTCTAAGTGATCCAAAGTTAAGCTGTTTTGGGGATGTGATTCAGCACTTTGGACAGTTCCTTCAAAGTTCAGAGCGAAACTTGGAGCTGACTGCCAACTCCACTGACATGAAAACCACCAACAGTTATTAATTATAAGTTCACCATACCTTTTCACACAGAAGAGAGATACATTAGGAACAAAAATGACTCACTACTGGAAGCTAATAAGATAACTGCTCCCTCTATCCAGACAGCACTTAGCATACAGGTTCCTTTTTTACAAGATGCTCAAGGCAGTGCACACACTCTCCCTCCCTGCCATTTCGTATCTCCTATGAGGTAGACAAACCTGAGAGATAGTGCCCGGGAAAATCTGAGAGATGGTGCTGGGAAAACTTGAGAGAGAAAGCCTGGGCAAAGGTAGTGTGTACCATAGCTGAGTGATGATTCAAACTTAGGTCAGTCACTCCTAGCTGGACACTTAAAATGCTGCACCATATTGGTTCTCAGGAGATCAGAAGACATGACTCATGAAGGCTAGCTAGATTACACTGATGTTGTAACACTCCTGCATTTGGGGTTCCTAAGTAGCCAAGCAGGCAGATGATAAATTCAGCCACTGCTTCTCTTGTGTACTACATGGTAGAGGAGAGTCCTTCCACAAATCCACTGTGGCAGGGTGGCTGCCAGGGAGCCAACACTACCACTGTGGCAAGATGTCATTTCAAAAGATGTAGGGAGAGAAGAGGGAAGCCTCTCCTGCTAAGTGAGTCTCCTACCAGAAAAACCTGTGGCAATTTTCTCCTTTCACTCCCAAGAATTTTAATTTTGTCTCCTTCCTCAATTTGTTCCTTTCCAGTCCTTATGAATGTTGCAGAAATGTGCCTGTTGGAACTCTAAATGCAACACTAGTTCTCTGTACATCTGCAGACCTTGGGGTTGTGTGTTTTCATTGCTCCCATTTCAGCTACAATCCTGTTGACATTCAATAACTGAGTTTGTTAGCAGAGGGAGAAAACTTAAAACAGATCTCTGTAAGAAAGCAGTTGCTTCCTAATTACTACTTAGCTCACTATGCTAAAGAATTCCTGAAGCCACCATTCCACCACCCCCCCCAATATATATATATCTGGCATCATAGTTCAGACTTAATTCCCTCTTCTCTGTACCTGATTTTCTGCAGCTCTTTTATGCAAGCCTGAAATATTCACAACTGTCTATAAATTCAATTGTCAGCTGGTGATTTTTATTCTAGACCTCACTTCAATCTAAAATTAGAGGCACTAAAATTCACATTAACTCTAAGAGGAATATAGTGAATAGGACTTTATTTCAAAAGAACACCTTTTTGTCAGAAAGAGCTATTCTCAAGATGATGGCTTTATCAGCATTCAAAGTCCAATTCCACATTGTGCTGTTAATACAGCTTTTTTTTTTTTTAGGTCACAGCAGATTAATAAAAATCTAAATGTAGTTAACGTTTATAGTGAGAAACAATGTGTGTCACATCTAAGTGTAAAATATTTTTTTAAAGCCATAGTGGGATTGTTTTTTTTTTCTTTATTGTTATTTTTATTCAACTGGCTAATGCCTCTAATTATCTTTTCAGCTCTGTCTTCTAAGGTCCAAGCCCATGCAGTTGACAGAAGGGTAGATATATACATATGTGTGTGTGTGTGTAAGATAGACATATATATATATACACACGTACACACATACATACCCATGAATGTGAAGCTTGTGATTTCAACTGTTCTCCCTGGAACATTGTACCTCACCTGAATATTGTATCTCTTCTATTTAAAAATAAGCAAGTGGGTTATATTTAAGTTTCCAGAGTTAAAAACATAGGGGATGCTCACTTAAATGTTTTCTGTGTTTCTATACACGGGATTTTAAAAATAACTAATGACTAAGATTAAACACATTTTCTCCCCTGTTCTCTTGCTGAAAGATGCCCTGCACCACAACATCATACAAATTGGTAGAGATGATGTCCTACCAAATTTCTTTTTATTAAAAAAAAAACTTATTTAACAACCTCATCACCACAGTCAAGGCAGGGAATCAAATACACGAGATAGAATAAGAGTGAAAAATGCTCATGCTTAGGGTAAAACATCAGAGGTACCAGCAGACCAAAAAACATCCTTCCAGAAGGGGGTTTAATGGATAGGTGGATACAAGAGACCAGCATTACTATTAATGTAGACAATAAAAGGAAGCCAAGATGTGATAAAAAGCATTAAACCAAAATTCTAAAACTAAACAAAATACTGCTTGCTCTTTGTCACTCTCTAAAGTAGTAAATAAAAGAAAAACATATAGTAACAAGGTTTTGTTGTTGCTTTTCAGTTCTTTTTCTTTCTTTCTTTCTTTCTTTCTTTCTTTCTTTCTTTCTACCAAGGTATCTTTCAGGTTATATTTCATTCTGGATAGCTATTTTTAAGGACAAGAATAAACTTCAAACTGTTTTAAATTACATATTCTTAGACATTTAGCACTGTTCTGTGCATTTTTTTTTTACAAATTATTGTACACATTACAGAATACACACAAAAAACTGAGAAGGACATAGGCCATTTCTGCACTAGGCTGTTATAGCACTATTATTCCACTTTTAACATCCTATGGAATCCTGAGGTTTGCAGTTTAGGGACGGGCCTTTGAACCCCAGGATTCCATGATGTTGAAAATGGAATAATAGGGCTATAACAGCCTAGTGTGGAAATAGCCATAGATGTATTGATAAAGGGTATGCCCACAATTCATTAAGGAAAATTTGAGAAGTTCAAGACCTTATTGACAACTTGAAAATTAACAAATCACCTAGTTTGGAAAGTATTTCCACTCCCACCCCATCCTCATTTCTTAGATAACTTAAATAGGAAATTTGTGACTAAGGAAATTACTTAATTTGTCAGTAAGATTTGCCTCCATACCAGATGACTGGAAAGTGGTCAACACACACACACACACACACACACACACACACACAGTTATATTTGAAAAGGTTCCTCTGTGAACATAGCAGTGCTGGGATAAGAGTTATTTTCTAAATTTCAAGTTGGCCAAAGAAAGCAGGAAATAAAGAGAAATAGAGACAAAAGAGAGATGTAAGACGTAGGGTCCCATAGAGAAAGCTCATGGACAGTAAGTACTCTAACTTAGCATGATTTTTACTCAGCTGAAACATACAAAGACATTTCCTTGCAATCTTCAGCACCAAGCACAGTCGATAAAGCAGGGAGCTGTAACAAAAGAGCATGCTGAACCTGAGTATCTGGTAGCTCCAATAACTAAATAGTTATTGTCTTATTTATTAAATATTGCCTTATTTAAGCTTCTTCAATTGTTCACTTACTAATATATTCCTTAACATCCTTTTTGTGAATGTCTCAAGGAGGCCAATTATTTTTTTAAAAAAAGTTTACCATTTAATAAGCACAATAGATTTGTCGTAAATAGCCGAAAGTCACTTCAGGGATTACAGCCACTAGAAAAGGCATTTTTGGAAAGACCAGTTTGCAGCTGGTCACAGCCATGATAACAGAGAAGCATGCTTTCCTTACTCACTGTTCTGAACAATTCGTGTTCATCATAAAGCCAAGAGAGGGGGAACACAGAGTAGGAACCGAAAAAGTAGGAATTCTAATAAAGGACTTTATTTTACTGTTCCTATCATCTGGCCTTTATATTTTGCTCTGTACCCTAACATTCCTATCTGATTCAGTCCCTGTGTTCTAATGTCCTACGAATGACCAACAGACTCATCTAGTATATTATAAATAGCTCTTTTCAGTTCTTCCCCAAGTTTTTCCATGAAACGTGTGTCAAAGTAGGAGGGTCCATGGTTGACATTCAGAAGGCTCCCAATTACAATGTAAATTGTTAAGTTACAACATAAAAAAATTAATCACATTCTGGTGTATTGCAGCTACAGCAATAATTATAAAACTAAACATTTGAGAAATGTAGAATAAACTAAAGGGCATTATACTGCTGGAAAATTTAACACGTATGACAAGAGCAATGTAGACAACACGTAGACAAAATCGGTGAATTTGGAAACACTTTTGAAACACCCCTTTATGTAATACATAAACGGACATAAAGAGAGGGAGTGATCAAAGAAGCATACATCATTCTGGATGGTTATTTTCTGAAAACTGGATTAAATATTACAGTTGCCATTTGTTCATGTAATCCAAGTAATAATTTTGGTTCATTCTTTGGTCATCCTGCAGACCCTACTAGGATAGGCAGTCATTTCAGAAATGTCTTCCAATCTATATGACTAGTTGTTTAGGAGAAAAAGACATGCCAGAGGGAAGGAGAAGTAATTTTTGTCCAGTGAGCTTGAACTCTGTTCCACCTATTGTAGGCAAACTAACTGAAGTAATGGAATCAGTATGTGTGTTTTATTAATGAATTTATCTGGATTTTTAATAATGACAATGAACTGTAATGATTCCAGTTTTGATAATAAAATTTGAAAAAGAAAAAGAAAAAAAGCAAGTTCCTAGAATAAGTCCCAGACTAGATGGGCTGGAAGAGATGCTTTCCTAAGGTCCTGATGAAATGTTGCTAGTGGTTGTAGCCAGTCTTGAGGTAGCCAGACCAATAGTCTGATTCAGCACTGAGGGAAGCCTTCTATATTCTGACTGGAGTTAGAGAACTTGAAAGCTTCCTTAGACCTATTCCTATTCAGGGACTGAGCCGATGGACCAGTCCTTCTTTTAGTTTGAAAGTCATGTTATATAACATAGGTAAAATAAAATGTCCATGCCATAAACATTTCACAAATTTCTTATTAAACACTAGTAAAAAAATTATTTTCTCACTTTGGAAGCTATGATGAATAGCTCCCAATTGCTACAAAGCTAGGACCAAAAATACCCCTTGAGCAAATCACTTCTGAAATTAATTGGGGTTGCATGCAAGAGAACAAAGCTCAGTAGATGTAATAATGCCATTTATTTCAATCAAGTTCTCAAGGAATACCTGTAATATTAATAATAGTGTCTAACACCCCTATTTTAAGACTGTTATATGACAGTTAAGTTCCATTGAAATTCCTTACCTCCATGAAACATGTTAAAGACTGTGCTCCTGTTAATTAAGAATAATTTCCTGCAATCTACAATGAAAAATTACTGATTTGAAATAATAGATGGATTTCCTGAACTTGAAATACTAGACAATTTCCTGATGTTGCTGGGTTACAGGTCAGCTCAGAATATCAGATTATCAGCCCTGATGACTGGAGCTGATGTTCAACAAAATCTGCAGACCAAAATTTGAATACTACTGTACTACATCCTCAGCAACAGCAATCACTTCATATGTGCTCTTTGTGCCCAAGTCTCATAATACCCTGGAAGAAATAGATTGGATCTACCCTTGTCCAGTGAATTAATGAGACTTAAGTCTGTTATGGCTAATTTGTTCTATTTAATTTCAAAGGACCTACTCTAAGTGTGACCAAGTGTGGATACAAACCAACAGGTTGGATCCACATTAAGAATTGCATGAACTCTGTCCACTCCTAGATGGAAGGCATCAGAACTCGTAGATATTCTCCCCCTGGAGAAAGGAGAAACAAACTCCACCAATTCCTTCTTGCCTCTGTGGCACTTCGCAGGCTCATCCAGAGGATACCTCACCTTCTTTCTCTGGTTCAACCTAAACACTAAACTCTGGTAAATTATAATCTGGATCTAAACCATTTTTTAAAAAATGCAAAACATTGGGTATGTACACATGTATATGTATATATAGGTGTATGGGGTATGTATATATAGGTGTATAGGGTATGTATATATAGGTGACCTTCAGGTCACCTTTGTCCTCTGGTGACCCCATAAATTTCACAGAATTTCCTTAGGCAAGGAATACTGAGAGGCAGTTTGCCAGTTCCTTCCTCTGAAATAGAGCCTACAGCCGCTGGTATTCATTGGTGGTCTCCCATCCAAGTACTAACCAGGAATGACCCTGCTTAGTTTCTAAGATCAGACAGGATCTGGTGCCTTCTGGGTATTTAGGTCAATTTTACTTAAAATTTTACTTAAAAATTAGTTTCCACGACAATAAACCCAATTTGGTGTAAATTACTTAACATGACTATTGTTTTTACTCTATTTGGTGACCAGTACGCATGATATTTTAGAGGGTTTTATAAGCCCCCCCAAATATCCAATCTAGAGAGACTACAATGTACTTTAATAATAATGATACGGAGTCAGAAGAAAGGTCTAGATCTTAAGCAT
This sequence comes from Cyclura pinguis, assembly GCA_030412105.1. Taxonomy (NCBI): domain Eukaryota; kingdom Metazoa; phylum Chordata; class Lepidosauria; order Squamata; family Iguanidae; genus Cyclura; species Cyclura pinguis. The sequence continues at coordinate 41,036,860 of CM059599.1, forward strand.
TTTCATTCAAAGAGCCAAATATTGTTTTTATATTGTTCTTCTAACTATATGGAGGGAAAAAAAGTATTTGTGTAGAAGGAAACCTAGAGGACACCTGACTCACCTCGAGTCTCTCGCTTCACCAGCTCTTGTTACGGAGTTGAGTTACAATTTCAGCTGAGCTATTTTACAATGAACACTTTTTTTTTTCCTGCTTCAGCTAATTGCACTCTAGCAAAGTGGCAAAATGTGAATCACTTAGCAGGAAAATGGGCACCAGCTGCTATTGTCAGAGAATGGCAATGCCGAAGAAAAAGAAAGCGACTGAATGAAGTGTCATGTCAGAAATCAACGGTGCAACGTGTGATTTGAGAAAACATGACTACTTTACGGAGACAGGGTGTCATTATGGCATCACTGTAATACGATGCTTTGACAACTGCTGTGTCTAACATATCATCATTGCATTAAGGTGCACTAGCTTAGTTGGGAAAGAAATAAAAAGACACCCCCTCTTTTTAATAAGAAATACCTTAAGGAGTGCCTGGTTAACCTAATGGAGGAGACCATTAGTAGCAAAATAACCACAATGAATCTTGACCCAAAGAAACTGCAGTCAAAAATATATATTTTCTTACGTTAGGATTTTCTTTAATAAAGAATTGTGTGTAGATTAATGGAACATATTAATGGCTGTAACACACGGTTTTCTTGATTTAGTTTGCTAAATAATCTTTCATTTTAAAAATATTTTACTTTTGGTTCTTTTTTAAAGGAGCTTGAGAACTTCCCACTTTACTGAGCTTGGGGAAGTGAAAAGTATGCTTCCACAGTGACACCAGTGTTACTGATAACAAATGAAGAAGAGAGATATACCACAGAAAAGGTGCATGACAGCAGAAACAGTTGAAAAACCTACCCTATTTCTTTCCTCTCTGATGCAATGCACTAAATAAATATGAAGGAAATTTCAAACTGCTCCCTAGATTAAAAAGGGAGTAGTACTTTGCATACAACGGCTATCTCAAATTCATACATGAATCCATCCCTCAAGTATAGAAAAGAAATAAAACAAGCCTTTGTGACATTACAGGATTCTGAAAATTAAGAACTGAGACTATATTGCAGCCTATATGGATTAAAGCAGAAGCAGTAAATGCACACAGACATAATTTATCTTCAGTTAATTTGCTTGGGCCTATTCCAATTCATAGCAAGCACCACTTGTTTATAGCTCTAAATATTATACATAGGCAACTGGCAAATCAATAAAACTGTTAAATGCATAATAATACTACGTAATTACATATGGAATGTTTTGCATAATTAACTGACTGAAGTGTTCGTTGATATAATGGCTATTTAGGCAGTATAGCACAACTTATAAACCTATAAAGCACACATATTTTATGAATTAAGATTGCAGAAGCCTTTTGTCCTAATCATCTAAATCGGGCTTTGGCATTATATGACACACAGAGAGAGAGAATGAATGTATGTGCCTTTCTTTCCTGCCAAGTCAAAATCAATTCTTATGGCATTACTCTATAACTAACGTGATATTTCACTGATAATCACCATTACCCAGATGACTTTTAAGTAATGTAATAATTGAAAAAATACACTTGGATTAAACAAACTACTGCTATTTAATCAATATTATTGAGACAAACTAAGTGTTTTAACAAGTCTGTATATATACACTAATGCAGCTTTAATTAAATGTGTTCTTAGACATGCACTGTCTCTGCATTAGGCGGGAGCTGATGGATCTTTAAAGGCCATGACATGATGCTAAATTTTGCTTGCAAGGTCAAAATTAGCAGTTGTGGTAGGCAGCAGAAGTTAAATGTTCTTACACCACACAAATCATGCTTTGTTCAACAAAACAAAACAAGATTACATGGCCTTGTGGCCGGCTGCTGTGAGGAAAGAGTGTTGAAAGTAAGGCATTATTCAGCATCTTCTATCTTTCTGCTGTATACTTGCACTGTGTATAAAAAAAGCATCAAGGTAAAAAAAATGTGATTTTTGGGTGTTTTATTTTAAATTGTACACTCTGGCCTTTCCGCACGACACTCTTACAGCGCGATGATTCCACTTTCAACCTCCTATGGAATCCTGGGGTTTGCAGTTCCGGGAGGGGCCAGCTGGCCCCTCCCAGAACTGCAAACCCCAGGATTCCATAGGAGGTTGAAAGTGGAATCATCGCGCTGTAAGAGTGTCGTGCGGAAATGTTCTCTCTCATGTATACATGTACATACCCTTCAACTGTGTTATCAAGAGAAGTCATCTTAAGCCTTTTTAAGATGGAAAGAAAGAAAATATTTCTACGAGTCATTCATAAAAATACATATAGAAGAAGGTCATGATGGACAAAGGCAATGGGGAAAAGTCCAAGATGCCTTAAAAGACCATAAACTGAATGCACTTCAGCATTGTCATGTATATGTAATATCGGACTGCATTAACAGAAGTGTAGTGTCTGAGAAAGATAATAGCTCTGTTTTAGTCAGGTCACAGTTGGAACAATGTCCCAGATCAAGGCATTGCATGTTAAGAAGGACATTGACAAGTTAAGAGTGCATTCAGAGAGAAGCAACCAAGATGGTGAAGTTCCCGGAAACTAAGTCCTACAAGGAATTGTTGAAAGATCTGATATGGATAATAATAAGGAGAAACATGACAGCTATTTTCAAACAGGCAGTCATGCAGAAAATGGAGCACATTTATTATCTCTTGCTCAAGAAGGGAGGACTAGAACCAAGAGGTGGAAACTGCAAGGAAAGAAATGTCAGTAAAACATTAGGACAAAAGTCTTAGCAGTGAGACCTCATCAGACTGTTCAGATTTGAGAAGCTGTGGATTCTCCTTAACTGGAGATTCTCCACAACTGGACTATTTTCAGCAGAGGCTAGATGGCCATATATCAGGGATGCTATAGTTGCAACCTGCATTACAGAGTCTGGATTGGTAGGGGTTGGACTAGATGGTCTCCAGAACATTTTCCAACTCAAAGACAGTTTCAGATGGGGAAAGAGGTACTATTTGCTCTTGGCTGCTCAACATTCATTCCTCACTTACAATATGCCATAAAGATAAGGTAAAAATATTGGGCATGCAGATGTGTGGGCCCTAAAATTAATATTAAAAAGTAGATTAGCGACACAGCAGCTATTTTTTTTTCAGTGTGGTATTTCACTGTATGTTTCCAGTAAAAGCATCTGTCACTCACATCTGGTTACATCTCTCCATCTGACCTACCTTACAGGTCTACTGTGAAGATAAAGTTGGGAAGAGGACAATCATCACTGAGTTCACAGAAGGAAAGGCAGGATATAAGCAGTAATGAACACATGGGGGGGGGGGATAATAAGTCAATTCCAGAGCAACCAACTCTGTAGTATTATGAATAGAGTAGCTCTGATTTCCAAGACTTCATTCAGGTATATCAGCATCTTTGATTTGTTCCCTTGGAAGTAACTTTTCAAACACAAGTTGATATTATATATGCAACTATATATGCAACCTTTCAGCAAGGTTTCTGAAAACAGGGAGAAAGAAGACATGTTAAGATAGTGGCTGATGAGTTCCATGTTGGATGGCTGGGCTAGTTGAATGAGTCTGGGGCAGGGAACTAGCAGGGAAAACTGAGATGGACTAATCTACTTCAGACTTTACCTGGAATTAAGAAAAGGAATTAAGTCCAGGCAAGGTCCAGCATTCATTTTGCTGTCCCTTTGCATGACTTCATTACAGCAGTGACCTTCCACTTATAAAGCAGGGATGGCATTTGCCATTTGGCTGTGAAGCAGAAGCTAGCTAGCTTTTCATACTAAAAGGAACATTTGAGGGAAGACCAAACTTTTTTTTAACTCCTGTCAAGTCAACTTTGACTTATGGCGACCGTATGAATATGAAACCTCCAAGTCACCCTATCATCCATAGCCTCGCTCAGGTTTTGCAGACTCAGAGCTGCGGCTCCCCTGATTGAGTCTATCCACCTGTAATGGGGTCTTCTTCTTTTCCAACTGCCTTCTACTTTGCCGAACATTATTGTCTTTCATACTGAATCATATCTTCTCATGATATGTCCAAAGTACAACAGCTTCAGTTTAGTCATCTTGGCTTCTAGGGAGACTTCAGGATTGATTTGCTCTAGGACCCATTCATTTATCTTTTTAGCAGTCCAGGGTATACACAGAACTCTTCTCTAGTACCACATTTCAACTAAGTGGATTTTCTTCCTATCAGCTTTCTCCACTGTCCAGCTCACAACCATACTTAAAAATTGAAAACATGACAGCATGGACCATCCTAACTTTAGTATTCAATTATGTATCTTTACACTTCAGGATCTTATCTAGTTCATTCATAGCAGCCTTTTCAAGTCCTAGCCTTCTGATTTCTTGACTTCACTTTCCAACCACATCTTACAACACTGTACATTTTGAGCTGTGTTCTGCCGTCTGGGCTATGGAAAAATAACTTAACAAGGCAGAATGCAGTGATATAAGCCACAGGAGGGCAGCTTTCTCTCATCTGCTTCTACCATGCTCCTTTTATTAAAAAAGTTAACCCCTGATAATGTGGTAAAGAATATTCACAATTTTTGCCAAAACATCCCACTGGAAAAAGAAAACTGTCAACCACTTCAAGACCTTTTGTTCCTGCACAGGGTGAAAAAGTTAGGACTCCTTCCCTTTTTTCCATTTATTTTCTTTTTGTAACCAGTACAATATTTGCACACAATATGTTCTGTGCAAAATAGGTTTTTCTTCAGTGACATTTTCAGGAAAAAAAAAAAGGCCTGAAATACAAAAGACCATTGAGGGAAAAATGTGCAAAATCTCTTATAATCCCATTCAGTTGAGAAAAAAAACTTTGAAATTTTAAATTTGTGCATGCAAGAATCAACTGAGTGAAGAATCACATCCCTATAATCTATAGTTTCACAGCCATATAGGTAAGTGTTTAATAAACTTGCCTACATCTAGATCTTGCTTCACAATATCACACCTGGGCTACAGGAAGCCTGAGTAGTTGATGGTACATGATGTCTTATGCCGATTTTCCTCAACCCGCCCCCATTAATCTAGTAGGTGGATTGGTCAATTTCCACAGCCAGCAGTTTAGTTCAACACTGCAGTGTCCCTTGCTGTTTCACGGCAAATTCATGAAAGCTGTAAGCAATAAAGTTGTGGCCTTTTGCAACTGAAGTTGGCGTCTGTCTCCTATCCTACTGATTCTCCTTCCCCGAAAGCACATGAATTCATCTAGTAAATCATACCCACACACCAGGAGCAAGCATTGAACGATAAGGAATCTTATAAGCAAAGCTGTATTGTGATTTATTTATTTTTTTAAAGCTGACTGAAATAGTGGAACGTCAGTACTGCATTCAGTCAAGAAAAGAAAATAAAGATACTACAAAAATAACGGAAGATTTGTTCCGGGATGTAACAGGCTTTTCAAATAAGGATTATATTGAAGTGATTACAACATCAAAAGCAGTTACTTGCGCCAGTCACAAATCTGGCGCTATAGATCATGAGTGCCTATTTGTCTGTCATTTTCAAAAGGTATAAGAAAGGGGAAATAAAAGAAATGGAAAAATACAGGCAGAAATTTCTAAACAGACACAGAGTTGAAGTTTTAATTGTTTATCTTTTTTATTAAGATTATTCTAAAAGTTTATTATTGATATTGCAGTTAATTGCTCTGCAGATGCTCTTCTCTAATTTTAGAATCGCTGTTCATACATAACATGCTTTAATTGTATTGGATGCTTCTTTCTTATAATATGTAAGATTTGTATGCCATTTATTTTATGTTGTATTTTAATACTGTTGCATTTTGATACTGTACTTAATTACTTTTATTTACTATGTATGTGAATGACCTATAGTCAAAGTATTAATAAATTACTTACTTACTGTAAAGATTGCTCCAAAAGTTTAATTGAAATGACTGATTGATCATGCCAATTATTCCGACTTAATTATAGCTTTCCTCCTTCTCAGAACTATCACTTGTGTGTCGGTGAAGGCACCAATCCCCGCAGACAATGCCTTTTTTCCCCCCCAGATAATTCAGTAGGAAAATGCTTTTTAAAATGTCAATACAAAAATCATTTTTAAAAATTTACTGAAGAAGATGTTTGCATGTAGGGCAGGATGTAGAAATGCTGCATCCCTTAGTTGATCCTGATTTCTATCCCAATCCTTTGCCCCATTTCCCCATTCTGAAAAAGAAAAAGAGGAGGGGTGGATAAAAACAGCACTTGGCAAGTTGTGAAATGACGTTTGCCTGCAATCAACGTTTAAGTGAATGTTTGTCCCAGTGTGTTACACCATGCTGTCAGCTAGCAGCAGGGAGCCGTTGAGTTGTTACTACATTTGATTTGACTGCCACTAGGAAGCTTTATTTCCACCAACTGTTAGTTGCCAGCTATCAGGATCTTGTCTTCACTTCTTGAAAGAGGATTTCCACCCTCCCCACTTCTGTGTCAATTTTGCTCCCCAATTTCTCCCTAGCTTTGGGAAGGTCTGCCATTCACCAAGTATATGTGCCCCCTCCCAGTGCCAACTCGCTATATTAAATGCAATAAGTGAACTATATTAAGCATACTAGAGGACTGAATTTAAAATCTGTCTTTCTGGGGAAGGATGGCAGAGATGTATTTACATGAACAAATAGATTGTCTGGAATTACATTCCGTTCTCTAGAAAAAGGAGAGAATTGGGGACATTACAAAGAGCTCCGTGGTAATTTGGGCAATTTATTAAGCTCTTCTTAGATGTGGCAAAAGCAAGGAGCGATATTTTTAAAGGCTTTTTTCCCACCATTTAAAAACTGTTACTTTAGCAGTTGTTAGCAATTCTTTCTCCATACACAATGATGATTTTGATAATTAAGAACTAATTAGAATGGATCTGACAACAACTTCTAACAATGAAAAGAGTCTTTAGAAAAATGATAACATATGTGTCAGTGTGAAGAATGAGGGGGGAAAAAAGAACTCCTATGAGATAGCCTAAGAATTCAGGTTGAATGGAAAAGTAATTAACACTAAAGAGCTATAACTGTAATTAAAGAAAATTTCATTAAAGGGAGACAGGTGATCTTGCTTTCCTAAATATGACAAGGTGCTGTATAAAAATAAAATAGAAGTCGGTTTCAGTGAGTGGAGCAGGAAAGCCATGTCTTTAACCAGATCAAATTCTCAAAATTGGCTGTCAAGACGGGATTGTTGTGATTTATACCCGTCTATCAAGTGCATGAAAGAGAAAGACAGAGAGAAAAAGAGGCAAGCTGCTGTCGCTTCCATTCGCAAAGCACCTTTAATTTCCACTGCACCATCTGTTACAAAATCTAATTCATATTCCCCCCCTAATCTGATTTAGTTCTGTAATACTAATTCTTCCACTACCCTTATGAACATGGCTCTGAAGGAAAAAGGCTTTGGTTCTGGGTTGGTAAGAAATTGAATATTATATAGTTAAGGTTCTGGTGACTTAAGTGAAGCATGCTTTCCATTAAAATGCACTCCTGGTAAAGGGATTTGTTTCCAGTCAATGCAGAGATATGGAATTTCTCGCATTTGGGAAGGGGAGGAGGGAAAGAGAGAGGAGAGAGAAAAACCAAAAGGGAATAAAAATGGTGATAGGAAAGGAGGCTGGGGACATGAAAGCAGAGGTTGTCATAAAATACAATTGTTGTCAAGTTTAGTCACTTTCAGTACTAGCTATAAAATCACTTTGTCATGGTCTCATACAGAAAGCTTGAAATTGTATTTTTGTTAAGGGAACCAAAATGAATCAAGGGTATAATATTCAACAAGAGCGTGGAGGGGAAAAAATAGTTGCTTCAAAAAAGTATAAAGTGCAAAGTGATCCAAAATAGCAGTATGGGAGACAGAAGTTTTTTTCTTAATTGCTAATTACTTATAACACAAAATCATCACATAATATATAAATAACATATGAGATATCCTGCCTATGTATTGCTCAGTATATAGGCTACAATGAAAGAACTAGGTCTGAACCTGAGGGACAAAGCAGAAACCCAAGATGTTTTGCCTATCGCCCTTCCTACTCTAGGAACCAGATAGGACAACCTCTTCTGCCTTCTTCTTGGGTGAATTGTACTGTTCTTTTTGGAAATATCTGAGGATTCTTTATTTTATTCAGTTTTCTTTTACTAGTTTTTGTTGTTGTGTGCCTTCAAGGGGTTTCCAACTTGTGGTGACTCTACGGCAAACCCAGCATGGGGTTTCCTTGCCAAAATTTGGTCAGAGGGGGTTTGCCATTGCCTTCCTCTGAAGCTGTGTGATTTGTCCGTAATCACCCAGTCAGTCTCCATGGCCAAGTGTAGATTCAAACCCTGTTCTCCAAAGCTGCTCCAGTGCTCAAACCACTAGACCACACTGGATTTGCTAGTCTAGGACAGGCTAATTATATGAGGAAGCACAGGGAGAAGAGGGAGATGCCTAGTTATTGGTTAGATCCTCTCAAAGTGATAGATGAAGAAAACGGCTTTTGGCTGGGTAACACTGACTTTTTTCCCAGAGGGACAACACAAATCACTAGATCAGAGGCACAAGATGACAACAGTTCCCCAAAACCAGGTGCAGAGAGAGCAAATAGAAGGAATGTGCGACCAGGGAAGGCTTGCGGCACCAGAGAATGAAGTGGGACTAGGCAGAGCCCAGCCAAGGAACAAACTATATAATTCGATAAGCCCGTCTAAGTTCTTGGTAGCAGAAATTCCAGACTATATGGTTTCCAACTATTAGATATCCATGGTGAAAAATTATGGAGGGGAGGTTCAAAACCTCTGGAGAACAAAAGTTTCCCAAGTCCTGATAGATATTTTGCAGGTGGACTTTTTCAACGGATCTATCCTTTCAGGTTCAGTGGATCTGAAGAAATCTCCTATGGCACAACTTAGAGAACATATAAAGACCAATTTTCATAAGCTAACCCGGACTGACAGATTTCCATTTACTGTGAAGACCAGCAAACAAACTTTATATGTTTGTGAACACATACCAATGGATCATAGGGATTCTCATTTTACAAGAATGGGATTCGAACGGAAGACATTATTCCACTCCATACAACACTATTTTGTTCTAGTATCTACTGCTCTTTAATTAAAATGCTTAAAAGTATCTGATCATGTTTCTAAGTCACTTCAATAGGAATTTCCTAAGTGCAGCAGGAAGCAAACTGTATACTCAATTTCAATTTAAAAAATTCTTTGATAATCCCAATAAAGTTTTCAGCTAGATAATTTTGTATTCAGACTATTTTTACCCAGAAGACTAAAAGCCTATGTTTTCAACTGAAATATTATTTTATATTTGTTGCAATAGTTGAGGAATGAAATCTTTCCCCTTTTTCTGCATCCCCCCCCCCCAATCACACAAACACAAAACAGCCAGTGGCACAAACAGATTTAGCCAACACAGAGAGTAATGTGTGAACAATGTGTAGCTGTGAATAGCCCTAAGGTTTATGTATTTTTAGGGGAAAGAAAACACTTCTGCAGACAAATGGGTGAGAGAAAGCATCAAGGGAAAAATATGCAGTTTGTGAATAATCAGTAATATGTTCACCATAAATTGAGAAGGAAAATATTAAAATAGTAAGAAAAAATACTGAAGGGCATAAAATACTTCAGATATTTAAGCATTAAATGTGCATAAACACTTTATAGAAACCACATCATACACAGCATAACAGTTTCAAATGCAGTCATAAATATAAACCTAAGCAATATAAATATGCTCAGTTCATACTTATCTACACAAAACGTAAGGGATTCCCTTTTGATCACACTAATGATTTCTAAAGTGTTGTTTATCCTCACTGAAAGCGCTGAGTGAAAGGAATGAGATAAAATGAGCTCGAGGAAACTACTTGAGTGCCACTTTCTGCTGTGAGTACTTAGAAACAAGTTTAAGGGATCTATTGATAAGACAGAAGCAGAAGTAATCAAATGCAGTCTTCAACCCCACAAAACTGAAAATTGTTTATGGCCTCAGTATAAGGTTGCCATATTACTCTGGTTGGCTAGGTTTACCCAGATTCTAGGCATTCTTCCTTGCGACCATTTGGACAATTAGCTTACCGGGACTCCAAGCTAGCTAGCTGGCTGGCTCTTTCTTTCAACCTACGCAACCCTATTGATTTTTGAGAAACAAGCTTGTTACCCTCTTTCAGTGTTTATTCAATGAGTAAAGTCTTACTGTTTCACAGGGATTTAAACTGCAGTGCAGTGTGACCCCTACTCAATTCCATGGGCTAATATTGAAACTTTCGGAAAAAGCTTATGCTGTTGACTTAGGAGACTTAAGATCTGTCTTTGTAGTACTACAGGAAAACAGTCCACAGGAAGCAATGGAGTCAACCTACAGGAAATAATAAATGGCAATGGCAACAGAACAAAGTACCTGTACAAAGCAGAACAAAATGCTACTTAAAAATACTATTTAAGTATCTATTGTTTTTGTCTCAACAGATTTGACAGGGAAATATTATTCATCTTTACTGGACTTCCAGAAAAATGCAACTCCTATTTTTTCTTCCACTGGCTGCTCTGGAGCTTAGCAGGGTATAACCTGGAGAAAAGGAAGAGCTGGGAGAAGGCGAGAAGAGAGGTAGGCTGAAGTCTATTGAGGGAGATAGGTGCTTATTTTGGATCTTAGATTTCTGAGGAAAGATTTCAAACAATGAAAAAAATTAATTTATTAAAACATTTATTTCCAACTATTCATCTAAGAACCTCAAGGCAGAAGGTACCAATGGGGCCCATAAGGGGAGGTCATTCCATAACAGAAGGTGCCAAACACAGAAGGCCCTCTTCCATGTCTTCTCACAATGCATTGCCCTCAGTGGTGGGACACAAAGGAGGGTGACTCCAGTAGATCTCAGTCCTCAGGCAAGCATATATAATGAAACGCATTCCTTTAAGTATCAGGGTCCCGAACTAAATATCTATCACCAGGACCTTGATTTCAGACTAGAAGCATACTGGAAGCCAGTGCAATCCCTTTAAAACCACTGTTATATCATTTCTGTATAATGATCTGGTCAGCAGTGTAGCTGCTAGTTTCCAGTTGCTTTCAAGGGCAGCCTCACACAGAATGCATTGCTATCGGCTTACCAAAAAGTTACTCATGCATGGAGTACTATGGCTAAGTGAACCCCATTGAGAAAAAGTTGAAACTGGAAGAATAATCCAAGTTGGCTCCAGACAGTCTGAGGGAGGGAGCCCATTTGGATCCCAAATGACAGAAATGGTTCTAGGAATACTCCCAAGCTGTACAGCTGCATTTCAAGGCAAGTACAATCCCATCCAGGGCAGGTTCTCATCCAGGTTCCGGACCCTCCATTTATCAGGATTCAGCTTCCATTTACTGTCCTTCATCCAGTCCATTACAGTATTTAGGCACTAGTACAACACCTGCACAGCCTTAGCTGAATCTGTAGTAATGTCATCAGCAAAGTAATATTAAAGTCATTTTGGAAGAACTTACGTATATGGTATAGCCCTTTGAACTGTTTATCCAAAGTATGCTTTACTAAGTTATACAGGTTTTACACCTAAGTAAATATGCACATGAGATTTATATTTTTATATTTCTTAAGAATCAATCCAGTTCCCTACCACAATGTAACACATAGCATAGAAATAAAACAGCAGCTATAGAATGGGTAGGAGTGTTGAAGATGTAAAAAGGATTGTATTGAGACAAGGAAATAAAATATAGAAGGTCAATGCTAAGAGAGGAGGGAAAGAGGCCTGCCTCATTATATTGGCATTTGTCTTGTAAGTTTTTTCCTCGCTTTGCCTAATGATACGGTCAATCTTATTCATGGGCTGCAGTTCTTTGCATCAAATGAATGGAGTGTTTCTTCAATAGGCAGATTATAACGCCCATGCTTGGGTAGAAGGGTACAGTCAAAGAAGTACTGTAACTGAAAGAAATACAAGCATGGGAGAGAGTCTTCTTGGTGGCTGCTCACTAGCTTTTGAATTCCCTTCCTAAAGATTCCCTTGTTATCCTTCTGTAGGCAGGTAAAGACACTTCTCTTCATGAAGGTCTTTGAGTGCTGGTTGCTCAAGGAGAAAGCACATTTCATAATGTGCTACATTGTTTATATTTTTAATGGCCGTGTTTTTAATCGCTTTTAATTCTATTAGTAGCTTAATTATATTTTTTAACTTTAGCTTAAGGTAGATTTTGTAACCATATGTTTTAAATTCTGTTAAGCAGTCCTGAGTGAGTCCTGAACTGCGGAAAAGGCAAGCTGTGATGGTGATGATGATGATGATGGTTGTGGTGGTGGTGGTGATGATGACAATTTAATAATAATAAAGATGATATAATTCAGTATGAAGAAAAAATATTTTATACTACTACTCAATTTAAGTTTAGCTAATTGATCTGCATCTCTGAATGACATCACACCTTCTTTTCCTATGCAATTCCTATTGTTTGTCCTCATGTTTCTGCACTTTTTCATATGAATCAGGGTGTCCCTTAATTGGCTTATTGTCATATTTTACGGACATTTTAATTTTTTGCATACGCTAAATAAAAAACCTTGATGAAAAAAAACTAAAAGGATGCCATGAGAAATATATCTGCATAACAAAATATCAATATCACTACTGCTACTTCTGCACTAACAATATTATTAGATTAGATCTGACTGGGATGCAGCGAAAGGCACTAACAAAGTACACGGCTGCCATGGTTTTCATCTCCATATTTATCCTTCAAACCCTGTTAAGGTAAGTGACTGGCCCAAGTCACTCTATAAGCTTTGTGACTAAGGAGGACCTTGAACCTGAGTCTCCTTTCTCCAGGTCAAGCTCTCTTAACTATGACATTGCACCAGTTCTCTCAGATCAGCCTCTTGATACAAATGTTACCAAAGCGGATACATAGTAGTAGAAAAACAGTTCAACAAATAATATGTTTCATTTCATTTCATTTCATTGTTGTACAAATTTGCATAATATTTAAATTAAGCTACAAAGATTTGGAGAACTAGAATATGGCAACCCTGTGTTAGCACATGGTGGTACTTAAACTGTATCCTAAGAAAATTGCCCCTAAATTGTCCTGGAGAAGGGAGAATAGTAACACTCTTATGTGATAAAATATTGTTGACTTGCCCCTGCAAGAGGCTTCTTCAAAGCATCTAGTTCAATAGTAATAGAAATGCTCAATCATGGCTGATCCTGGAAAATCATGCACACGCCCGCGTGTTACACACATACACCATAATGTATTGCTGCATGAACATGATGTCCAAAACCATAAACAATGTAGCAGTAACACAGGAACATCCCAAAGGTAGTATAGAAACCTACTGCAATGGAAATACTCAGAACGGAAGATCAATGTCTATGAAAAAAAAATTAACATTCAATACATTGACAAAGAGAACAACCTGGGAACATTATGGTACACTCATTATTAGAGATGGAAAGAATATTTGAATGGTTAAAAAAAAAACCCAAGAAGAATCCTAGACTGATGAGAATCTTCACAGTTCAAGATTTATACCGTACAAAATTCCCAGAGTTGTTTGTGCAGAAATCTGCCTTTATTATGCCACAAAAAACAACAACAAACTTTTCTGTGCAGAAAATAATATTTGTACTTATGCAGGATATTTCTAAGCATAAATATTATTTCCTGTGGGGAAAAAAAGAAAAAAGAAAAAAAATCTTATTCTATTGTCTACGCAAATCAACTATTTGTGAATTTTGCATAGAATAAATCTACAATTACAGCATTTTCTGCACAGAAAACAAGATTTCTGCACAAAAACATTATTTTGTGCACAGAAACAGTCATGTAGGAATGTGGGGGGGGATTTGCGCAGGGTGGCAATGTTTTTGGGGCATCCTGGACCATAGCCACACTCTTGGGCACCCTGGCCATGGCCCCAGGCCCCCTGGCCACACCCCTGTGCACAGTGGCCATGCCCCTCACACCGTAGCCCCACTCCCTTCCACCCTTCCACACACTCCAGGCTCTGCCACTGCACAGAAATATTTCCTGCACAGAAAATGTGGTTTCTTGCATAAAAAAAAACACATCTGAATTTTTCACAGAATAAGTCCTGAATTACAAATAGGCTTTGGAAGGTTGTGTTGAAGCAGAAGAAAATTGTTAAAATTATCCATTGCTTCCTTCAAGTAGAATATGGTGAAAAACTACATCCCTACAGAGCCCTAGTTAACTGTAACACTGTGTTCACAAATACATAAATACATGTTTTGTCATTATTGTTGCTATTGCTGTTGTTCTTGTATGCCTTCAAGTCATTTCCAACTTAAGGCAGACATAAAGTGAACCTATCAGAGGATCTTCTTGGCAAGATTTGTTCAGAAAGGATTTGCCTTTGCCTTCCTCTGAGGCTGAGAGAGTGTCATTTGCCTAAAGTCATCCAGGCTGAGTGGAGATTCAAGCACTGGTCTTCAGAGTCATAATCCAATGATCAAACTACTACACCAGACTGCCTCTCAAGTACATATTGTACACTGTCAAGAAACGAACAATCATCAGGCTTCCCATTTATCTGGTCATCTAGATATCCAGCTATTTCTGTACATTCTTAAACTTGTTAAGTAATTGAAGTGATAAAGTAGTTGTACTTGTTCTTAAAGCTATGTTTTCTGCACAGACCAACGTACATCATTAAAAACTATAAGGAGCAGACATATATGTAAATTGGAAACTTTCATCCTTCCTTGAATTTTAGCAGGCATCCTGATGGATTCTAAGAATATCATCAAACCTTTTGCTTTCCACAGTAACACACTGTTCACATATTACTATGTGTAATTCAAAGCTATTTATGCCATTGGCTGCATGTGTTAAAGCTTTGCCTTTGGATTCATGGAGCAAAGGTCAGCAGAAACTGGCATAAATGGATTTCACTTCGTCAGTATCTTTATGAATGAAGCAAGTGAATTCAAATGATAACTATCTTGAGAGAGTCCCAAGATGTCTCTTTCTTGCTAAAAGAGCACACATTTCTTTTGCTTTAAAAAATGACATAATATTAGAAGTTTACATACTCTCTGAAGGTAAGAATTACTTTCCGTATTAGCCACTCAGACACAGTGCTTTGGTTATGTTAGTTAAGAATTTGTTCAAGAAGATTATATATTTATAAACATATGTTGTTGTTTGCCAGTAAGTCAGCTTCAACTTACAGTGACCCTAAGAATGAGAGATTTCTGAGAATCCCAGTCATCAATAGGCTTGCTTGGGTCTTGCAAACGCAGGGCATTTGCTTTCTTGTCTCAGGGCCTCTCTGCACGACACTGTTATAGTGCTATTATTCCTCTTTCAACATCCTATGGAATCCTAGGGATTGTCGTTTACAGAGAAGCATTTCGAATTCTCAGCCAGAGAGCTCTTTGGCCTCAGTAAACTACAAACCCCAGAATACCACAAGATGTTGAAAGTGGAATAATAGCACTATAACAATGGAGTGCAGAAAGGCCCTGAGTCTATCCACTTGTAATGCAATCTTCCTCTTTTTCTATGTATCCCACTTTGCTCTCTTCCAATGAGTCACATTGCTTATTATTATTATTATTATCATTATTACTATTCCATTTATATTCTGCCATTCTCTCAATAATGGGACTCAAGGAAGCTTTAAAAAGTAGATAGAAATGTTAGATACCTTTGTTCCTCTGAGAACTACAAGAATCAGCTGTCATCCAATGGGGCTATTTAGTGTTAGAAGGGTTTTACTCCTTTGTTTCATGGCATATCCAAAATATTCTCCGCAGCCGACTGGATTTTACAAGGAGGTTTTCATATAGAACAAAGTATCAGAACTATATAGTGCATCTGGGACATTAACTAGTTTGGCATACACTTGCTGGATTCAGTAAATTGCCAGTAAATCCCATTGATTTCAGTTTAAGAATCAAATACGATAGTTGAATTTTTCCAGAACTTTAAACGGGAAACAAAATGAATGCCTCTGAAATGTCACAAATGGAGACTAGAGTACAATTTGGATACTGAGTATATCTCAGTACTGGGAATATGGGGATGGTGGGACATAGGATTGTTAGTAATCCAGGGGCATGAAATATTCTACAACTGCAGACTAGCCTGTTGTAAAACTTAAGGACACAACCTCTTCCATTTTCCCACTCTGAAAAATGTCCTGGTGGATTGTGACCTAAATACACACCGTAATGGCACACTGAAGTTCTCCCATACTTCACATAGACCCAGGAATTGTAGATAATAGAATTAGGAAACTCTGCAAACATCATTCCCTCCAGCTCCCAGTTTGGAAAATGCCTCACTGAGGGATACACCATCAAATTCAGAATTAGACCATAAATATTGCCTCCCTATTATTCCACTGCCTGGCTGTATCAAAGATGCCATCAGACCTAAACTGGGATATCTTCTAAAACATCTGTCAGAGGAAAACAAATAAATGATAGCCAGATGATGATGTGTGATTGGTTGGCTCTGCATTATAGAAGGATTGCTAGTCTAAAGGTTTTTATTAAATAGGAAAGCTTAAGATTTATGTTATAGGTGATAAGGCCAAGAATGCTGTAAAAGTGAAAAAATATGGCAACAGTATGCAGTACATCACTGGCGAGATAATTATTTATATAAAAAGTTGGCATTCTTAGACTTCCAATATATAGCGGATGAAATTCATATATTCAAAGGAGACATAATAATAACCTGTCGGCTGGTGGTGATGGATATGTTTTTAATCCAAATGGCCACAATCTTCACTCTACCTGTCACGAAGGGACAGGAAAAATTGGAATTTTCCTTTCATAATTCTTAAAGTTGAAAGAGAAAAACCTAGAAGCATGATAAGTGGTTCATTCCAGTGGACAGATGGACAGGTAATGCTATAAAATGAGTAGCACACACTGCCTTTGCTAATGCTGTTTCCCCTTGTTACACTCTCAAACGTCATTGCAGAGCATCGCTTGCAGAGGGCACCCTATTCTATTCAAAACAAAAGCTCCACATTTTAAATTGACACTCCAAAACAATGCCTACATCTGAATACTGAAATGAAATCAACTTGTAGACAGAAAGTAATTTCAGGTGTCTGTTATTGCTAGCAGTGCTTGGCTTGACGATTGGTTGAAACTTCCACTTCTAAATTCTGTTCTACCAGATTTACTTGTAGCTGTTTAATAGAATAACAAATTCACCCGCTCAATCTGTGCTACAATTTAACAAATATATTCTTCTAATCATACCTGGGTAAAGAGAAGGATTAATTTTAGAACTACCTACAGATACTTTGACTCATAATCTCCCATCTGTTTCTCCTTCAGCGGAGCCCCTATAGAGGCCAATGATCCAACAGGAAAGACTTACCTCCTTCTATTTGGACCAAGGTCCCCAAACAGATTATTTCCTCTCATCATGCTTCCCCTAAACATTATATAGGTAAAATACTGATAGGATTAAGATGATCATGCATTGACTTAATAAAGTGACATATGAATGGAACTTTTCCCTTCATACCCATGGCTTCTTCCTTTTTTTTTTCCTCAACTGGTTCCTGGTTTCCTGGTTTTAATTTGGGGTCACACAAAGGTACAAAATGTCCATTGCTATCCCAGTTTGGTAATCCAAGATAAGATTGCCCAAATCAGGCCATCACTTACAGAGAGAAAAACACAGAGGATTTACTGCTTTTAGAATTCAGGTTAACTTGGAAAGAATTGTGCACAGCTGTCAGGGTCAGAGACCCGGGCGGTGAGACAGCCCAGAGAAGGGAGTGGGAGAGCTAGCAGAGTCCTGCCGGGAGGAGTCAAGGAAGCACTTACTCAAGGGAATTCCATTGACCTAAGCCAGAGCAACAAGCAAAAACCACAGTCAGAGTTCCAAAAGCCAGGGGTCTGGAGCCAAGAGATCAATCCAAGGTATCAGGAGCCAGGTGCTGGAAGCAAGGAACAGGCAAAGAAAGGGCTTGTAGAAAGTTTGCCACAAACAAAGGAAAGCTTCCAGGCAGGCAGTTACATAGCCCAAGACACAGGTGTGGCTAGTCACTGCTTCTTGAGCTTAATCAAGGAAGCCTCCCTTTGCTCAGCTCTCTTGAGTCTCCGCCTTGTTTGTGGGCTGATTGACACAGGCTCCAAAGCATCTTCAGAATCGGATCCCTGTTGCCCTAAAGGAGTAGGCAGAGGAACATCTAAGCCTCCTTGGTCCGTGGCAGCAGGGGGAGCTCTTGAGCTGCAGGACTCGTCTCCACCCTGAGCAACAGGGACCAACAGCTGCTGCTCGTCATCAGCAGCTCTGAGAGGGGCTTCAGTTATCACAACAGCCTTGAACTCCTATACATTTTTTTGAAATAAATTTTATTTTGCCTATTTGCATTACTATGGTTAGCTTTTACACTTAGCAAAATACACAATAACAAAAAGTTCCTTTACAAATCAATACATTTCAAGATATCTGACGATATACATATGCATATGTGTGTGTGTGTGTGTGTGTGTATAAATGTCAGTTCAAAAAGAGGATAGGCATCAGCTCAGTCAGTCCGCCTGTCCAATCCTTATTTTAAACTCATCAGAAACAGATTCACAGTGGACACTTTAGCCCTACACAGGCATTACTTACCTGATTTGAATTAACATATAAAGTGAGTAGGGTTGCCATATTCTAGCCCTTCAAATCTGGACATCTACTTTGCATATAATTCAAATTATTGCAACTATGCACATTAATTTGCATTCAATAACTGTTTAGTAGGTGATACCAGAGAAAAGAAGCTTTGCATTCAATAATACTAAACAGAATACTAAACAGAAATTCAACACATTAATTATTGCATTTTTCCTACCACTATGTTTCACCTTTGGTACTATTTTTATAGTAACTACTCTTCTAAGAGAAATAGTTTTAAATGCTAGATATGGAATAGAGAGACCCAAGCTTAAATCTCCGCTTTGTTGTAGAATTTACTGTGTGACCTTTGGCATTATCTCTGAACAAATCTACTTCACAGGGTTGCTGTGAGGATTCATAGCAAGACAGGAATCGTGTAATGCAAAATAGGCTACTATGTGTTAGCCTTGGGAAGTTTTGCCAGAACGGCATCAGATCACAAAGTACTGCTGCTTAACAGCAGGTAAGTAACTGGGAAGAATTATATGATCCATGACTGGTTCTCAGGGGCCCAGGGCAATTAAGTACTTGGGTAAAGGACTAGGGCCATTTCCACACTACATTGTTCTAGTGCTATTATTTTACTTTCTACCTCCTGTGGAATTCTGGGGCTTGTAGTTTACTGAGGCCAAAGAGCTCTCTGGCTGAGAATTCTAAAGGCCCCTCCCTAAACTGCAAACCCCATGATTCCATAGAATGTTGAAAGTGGAATAATTGCACTATAACACTTTAGTGCGGAAAGGCTGTAGATTACTAGAGCAACAGTGGAGAAACATGAATCTGATCACACATGGGTTAAGGCCCACTACCTCGTAGCAGTGAAGGTAGCAAAGGAACTATTCTTTGCGGCCTCTATTACATCAGCTCAGTCTCTTCCAGTGTACCTGTTCTGGTTAGTTATATGGCTAGTATATCCTCAACCTCAGACTGTTGAGGAGGAGACCTCAGAAAAGCACTGTGCTGAATTTGCTAAATACTTTGTCAAGAAAATTACTTGGATTCATTTTGACTTAGATTCCAAGTTGAAGGTACAGTCTGAGGAGGTAACTGAGGCATGTACTTGTCTAGTTTTGATGGACGAATTTCAGGTCGTTCAACAGACTTGCAGAGGTGAGGCCAGCCACTTGTCTGTCCTTGCTAATTAAAGCTGCCAGAAAACTGCTGGCCAATTGGGTGGGGGAAGCTGTAAATGCTTCTTTGAAAGAGGGCTATGTTCCAATCTCTCTAAAAGAAATAACTGTAGAACCTTTGTTGAAATAACCTTCATTGGCCTCCGACTCCCTAGGTAACTATCAGCCACTCTCTGATCACCCCCTTATAAGTAAGGTCTCACAGCAAGTGGTGACAACACAATTCCAGGTTTCCTTGGATGAAACAGATTACCTGGACCTATTCTAATCTGAGTTCAAGTCTGATTATGGGACAGAAGCTTTGGTCACCTTGGCGGATGACCTACACTGGGAGTTGGATAGGGGTGTGAGTTCCTATTGGTCTTCCTGGATCTTTCAGCAGCATTTGATACAATTGACCATGGTACCTTTCTGGATAATCTGGCTAATATGGGACTTTGGGGAATTGCTTTGGAGTGCTTCTGGTTGTTCTTGCTTGAACATTTCCCAGTGGTGGAAAACTATTGTTCAGTCTTTGTGCCGTTAGTCTGTGGGGCTCCACAGGGGTTAATACTGTCCTCTATGCTTTTCAACATTTACATAAAGCCTCACCAACCCGTCATCCAGA
Organism: Cyclura pinguis; assembly: GCA_030412105.1. Taxonomy (NCBI): domain Eukaryota; kingdom Metazoa; phylum Chordata; class Lepidosauria; order Squamata; family Iguanidae; genus Cyclura; species Cyclura pinguis. The sequence goes on from CM059599.1 coordinate 41,057,297, forward strand.
GATTCAGAGTTGTGTGTCATCAGTATGCTGATGACCCCCAGGTCTATCTCTCCTTTACAACTTATGCCAGGGAGGCTATAGTAGTACTGAATCACTGTCTGGAAGCAGTAAAGGACTGGATGCAGACGAATAGACTGAGACTTAATCCAGAAAAGATGGAAGTCCCAATGTCAGTAGGAAAACCAACCTGGGATTAGGATGCCAGCCTGTTCTAGATTGGGTTGCACTCCATCTGAAAGATCAGGTTCATAACTTTGGGGATGTGGGCATTTGGATTCAGCACTGCTCCTAGAGACCAGGTTGCTGAGGTGGCCGGTAGTGCCTTTGTCAACCTTCAGCTGGTGCACCTGCTGCACCCTTTCTTGAGAAAGGCAAATCTGGCTACAGTGGTTCATGCCTTAGTTACCTCTCAATTAGACTACTATAACATGCTCTGTATGGGGCTGTCCTTAAGAAGTGTTCAGAAGCTGCAGCTAGTGTAAAATGCTGCAGCCAAACTGGTGGCATCTGTGCATTTTTGAGACCATATAACATTGGTCTTGCAACAACTGCACTGGCTTCCAATTTGCTTCTCAATTCAAGGTGCTTCAGCTCACATACAAAGCCATAAATGCCTTGGGACTAAGAGATCTGAAAGACTGCCTCCTCCCTTATGAGTCTGCCAGAAATTTGAGATCTTCAGAGGAGGCTCTGTTGTATGTCCCAAAACCTTGTGAAGTTAGGTTAATGGCTACACACATCAGGGCCTTCTCTGTAGCCGCATCTCGGCTGTGGAATTCTTTTTTCTTAAGAGCAGTTCATTTCTTAATAGCCCTGGGGTGAAAAAATAAACAATGTTGGGATAAAAAATGGACACATTATATAGCAGAATCTTTCTTATTCAGTTTTTTAAGGCGATGTAAAGGGAAACATAATGGGCAAATAAATAACTGGTGGGATAATCGGGGCCTCTGGATCGCAAATGTCAAAGACGAAAAGGGGTACAAAGAATTGAGAGAAACTATTGATAAAGTATCCCACATTTTGGATAACGGTTACTAAAATATCCTTAAAGCCATTGATGGGGACTGAGAGAGCGGGATTGTCATAATTATAGAAAAATATTGTAGTGCGTAATGTGTTGTGTGTTATTAGATTGTATATTTTAGGGTGGGAGCGAATTTAAAAACACTAAATAAAGTTTAAAAAATCACAAGAGGTCTCTAAGAATGATTGCCATTTGATCCACAGGGGAATGAAGACAAAGCAAAGACAAGCATACAAACCACACCTCCTTCCTCTGTACTTTGCATCACCTCACACTTATTCCCCTTGCTCCTTCCCCTGCACCTCTTTCTTTTTCACCTCCTTTCCTCTCCTTTGCCTCCTCTTGTGCCTACAAGGCCTCCCTCCCTAACCTTGCAGGCTCACCTCCCACACCATGCTGTTTGCAGCTATCACTGTTCCCTCCCTCCTTGCCTAATTTTGAGCCACAACTCCTCCCTCTCTTGCACCTCCCATCAAATTATGGCCTTTGCCGCACAGCATTTGCCACGCGAAAGGGTGGCTGGAGTGTTGCGCGATTGTGACAAGTGATCTGCATGACGCACTCACAATTGCATGATGCTCCAGGGTAGGGCAGACGCCGCTCATGTACTTTTTCATTTTTGGCTTTCAGCCAAAAATGGTGCAAATTGCGCATTGCTCCAAGGCCCTGCATGCACTTGCCGTGCGTGCAGAGCCTCTGGAGCCGCAGCGGTCGTGCTTCCCGCCCCAGCGCAGCCTGGGAAACTCCCAGGCTGCACTGTGGAAGGGAAGGTGGGGCTCTTGCACTGCCTGCTAGGGAGCGGTGCAGAGCTGACACAGTGGGGATGCGAGAGCCTCTCACTGGAGGCTGCTCGCGTAATCCCCGCACCCCAGCACCAAAAAAAGGTAAGCTGCGGAAAGGGCCTGTGCTACTTGCACCCTCCCATTACACTTCTTAGGCTCCTTTGCCTTTTCTTTTTTCTCTCCTTGGATCAGGCAGGTGAAGGAAGATGGAGAGGTTGGAAACAAAGCATGGTATGGGAGAGAGGAAGTGGTAGCAATAGCAGTGATAGGGCGGGAAGCAAGACGTGATAGAGAATAGTGGAGGAGCTCGGAGTGTGTGGGGGGGTGGGAGGAGGAAGGGCTATGACACGGGGGCTGTGGTCATTGTGCATGGGAGGAATGGCTGCAGTGTGTGAGGTGTGGCCAGGGGCCTGCGGGCATGGCTACAGGCTGGGATGCCCCAAAAGCATTGTCGCCTGGGGCAAATCGCCCTTCCCGCCCCCCCCATTCTGTATGTGAGTGGTAGAGAGAAGGTGGTCATTATGGGGATGGATCTTTTGCTCGCATATCAGGCACCGGGAGAAAGCTTCCTGGCTCATTATAGAATAGAATTTTTTTTCCTCCTGGACATGCAATAAACAAGTGTAATATTTCTACATCAAGCAAGTTGTGAAAAAAAAAACAGACTCCATGGAATCCTAAATATTAACTACAATATTGCAATATTTACCCTGCTTTGTTGCATCCTTCCTCCTTCACTCTAACAGTTCCATTGGTTCCTTTTGCATAGAACTCTGCAAAACAGACTTCAGCAAGATTTTCTTCCAAAAACTAGACTTTCCTCCAGAATTGTACAATGACCTAGGGAACCGCAAACTGAAACTAAGAGATGATGTGTCACAAAGGTCAGTCATATGGTATGAGACTTCACTACTTGGCTAAGCAACTCCAAACACAAGAACTGGCTCATTTCTCACAAAATAATTGGAAAGAAGACTAACTGCACATTTTGCCTATAACTCCACTCCTACAACTGCTAGAAAGTTGGTTTTTTGTTCGTTTTTTGTTTTTTAAAGAAGGGGTACTTGGAATCTGGATCAGATGATGGTCTAAACAGGCATGGTAGAGACTCTCCACACAAAGAGGAACCCTGATTGTCCAGTTTACTTACTCACATGGAAAGTCTGCATCGCAATAATGATTTCTCTTCTTTTTATGTGTGAAGAGAACAGTAACAAAGAGGGCAGGCCTGGGCATTCATTTCTTTGTATGTTAATAGAGACATGGAAAATAATGCCCGAACAGAGCTATATGGAGGCATATTTAGAATTAAGTCCCATTGTGTTCCATATGAGAGCTTAATCCCATATAAGGGGGCATTGAATTGTGGCCTTAGTGATCTTTTTCTACAAAGGGTACCAAAACATGCATATTGCACAGCTCTTCATCAGCATTCCCACCCAAACATGGCATTTTTAGGGCACTGCTAAGGAGGTATACGTGCTGAGAAAAGGCTCAGTAAGAAAAGACAGCACAGGTATGGTTCATTGAGACCCCTACATTACTCCAAACTAGTGGGAACTACGCTCCCCAAAGTTCCAGTTTATCAAACTGATTTCTGCTCCTCCCCCCCTTATTAGTCTGTTCATTAAGACAAACTACAAATTGACATGTTTACACACATGCATATTTTCTTGTGCTCTCAGCAGTCACCTCACAATAATGCATTGTAACTCATCTCACAGCTGGACAAACCAGCTTCATTTCCTGAACCTTTCCCCCATATTCTTTACTAATTTTTGAAAATGAATTTGGCAATTAGAAAAAGTAAAGGATTGGCAGCATTACAGTCACACTATGCAGAAGGGAGAAAAGTGGGCCCTATTCAAGCTGTCCCAAACTAATTTTTAATATGACTCATTTCTCCTGCTGGAGCTCTGGAACAAATGTGTCATTTGAGGTAATACAATCGTTTGGTCTCTCCCTTTGAATTTTCATTCAAAACAGCTAAGCAAGAAAAGCAAGTCCAGAAAGCCAAATTGCATCCCTATAAAGCCAACCTGTCCTTAATTTGCTAAGTAAATTATTGTTTGGGCAAGAGTGAATCTAGATGCACTTACATACAAGTTTCTTGTTAGAAGTGCGCTAATCCTGGAATATGTGAACTCTGACGAGCAAAGTACTGCATTTTAAAGAAATGCTAACACAGAACATTTCCTTTCCAAAAGGATGCTTTGCAACAATACACATATAAGTCTTGCATCTCAGGATATATTCTTTTACAGTAAGCCAACTGTAACAATCTTCTTACCAAAATATCTTGAGGCATCTTCCAAAATAAAATCCATACCAGATATCTGGACAGCCTTCTTTACTTATCTCCCCTATTCCAACCAATGTTACCCTCCCTTGTCTTTCCCAGTACTAAAACTGGAATAGAAAGGGTGATACATGCCCTTTGTAACCTAGGGAGGAACGGAGATAATGGTTCATACTGTGAATTATTATTGGAGTAGCACAGATCTATTTACCCATATAATTAATTAATAATGTCATGAATCACTACATGAATGCTATCAGGCATCAAAATTAAAAGCTAGCTTTTAATACAATTCTGAGTGGTTGCATTTAGCTAATAAATTGTTAGAGGAAGCCCAAGTAAATGGATAGATAGATAGATAGATAGATAGATAGATAGATAGATAGATTATTAGCATTCTAGCATGCATTATGTTTATAATTTTCTTATTGACTGGGACCCCTGTGGCTGTCAACCACAACAGCAAAAAGTCAGACTTTGAGAGTTTTAATACAAAACGTACAGAGGAGACCAGGTGATTTACCCCTGCAGTAGAATATGTACATTTTTGAGGAAACAGCATAATGGCCACCAATTAATTTAAGGTTTCACTTTCAGTAAGTCCCTGCACTATAATTCCTGCTTTTTATTTCCAGCTTCAACAAGTACTTGATACATGTTAAGTGCAATTGCTTGTATTTTGTCTCTATATTATTCATACCTCTCGCATTCATGTCTCCTCCTCTGCTGACACAGTCAAATTTGGGGTTGTAAATTCCTTGGGGCAGGGACCTCTATTCACTGGGTATACTATCAATCATCAGGTTGCCTGTTGGTGCTGTACCAACAGCATTGGTACTGAAAGGGTGTTCTTGCATTCCTGCTCTGCTGCGGGCTTTGATGAACATCACTCTGCCTACTGCTTAAACAGAATGAACACCTAAAAAGGTCTTTGGTCTGATCCATCATGGATCTTTGAAGCTATTTGGCAGGGGAATGAACAACATACTGAGGTTAAGTGTGCATGGTGACTCAGTAGCACATACAAAATGGCTCCCTGCATGTAAACTGCCAGCATATGGAAACAGTCTCAAGCAATTTCCACATATACCTCTATAAAATGAAGTAGCCCTTATACTAGTTAACCTATTTTAATAGAAGTTGCTTCAACTGCGGCTTTCAGTCTCAGAACCTGTTTCCACACTGTACTTCGTACATCCTTAATTGAAAGTTCTTTGCAATCTTGGCTTTTGATCATAAATGACTTTACTTGTAAATTTTCAGTGCCTTTGGAACAAGTGTTTGTGTTTGCCTACAATGTGTCCATGCTAACCATGTCAAGTGCCTTTTTCTGCCACATATTAATTTTTTAAGTGATTTCACTTAAAAATTCACTGGCATCCATGGGTAACGACACTGTCAGACAAAGAAGATATCCTGTTTGTTTTACTAGCACACGCAACCACATAATGGGGCATTAAGGAAACGAAAATAATTGTGTTGCAGACTATATACCTTGCAAATTAACTGTTTGCTAAGATATTTTGCATCAGTTCCACTGAGGAGACTAGAGGAAGAAGACTAGTGTCAAGCTTCATCTTCATCACATAAAAATACTGTTGGATAGCTATATTTTTTTTTTTAAAAAAAAGATGTTTTAAATATGCCTAGTACAGAAGAATACAGAATCTAATTTGAAATAATACAGGTGGATTATTAGTTTGTCCCACACACCAATAGAATGATCTATTACCGTAAATATCATATTGCAAGCATATGATGTTGTTTTAATAGTAGCTGTAGCTGTAGCTGTAGCCTTAATCGCTTAAAAACTTTTTTTTAAATGTTTTGCATTAGAATTGAATTGAATTAGAATTGAATTACAGCTTTGACATGGACTAACCTTAAAGAATCCAGTCCATTCACATCCTTTTGAAGACTACAGCTGAATTTCATTCATATCTGCAGGAAGGAACTAGGCAGTTGGGATATCAAGATTCTGCATCTCGTTCTTCCACAAATCTGAAACTAGGCAAAACAATGACCCCCAACCCTCTATATTTTTTCCTCCAAAGATGTATCTTCTGAAAGTTCAGCATTTAAGGTAGGCTGAAAATATTTCAAATAAAATTAGAATAGGATGGAGACTGCTGAAGAATTGAAAATACTTCCTTCATAGAAATTTGACACCTGGGCTCTCTTCATTTTCTGTATCATAAAAATTACATTAAAATAAAAGTTTCATACCAGTTAAAAAATTGAAGAGCCATGTTTTTAAAAACATCAAAGATGAAGCTAATATGCTAATGGTACATAATAGGTAACTGCCCAGCTTTAGAAAAAAAAATACAGCAGCAATAATGATGACCTAAAGGTACCCAATAAATCCTACTAAATTTTAAATACAATGAAAACATATTGACAAAAATTTAATGGTTAGTCCCATTCACAGTCAACTCATTTAATAAACGGAACTTATGTAAGAGCTGATTTACCAAATCTACCAAAAGGTCTTCTGTCTTTAGAGCTAAGTTGAATTTAGTTCATTGAGTTCACACACTTCACATGTTGTACCATTTTTGTTTTATTTTTATCCTGCCTATTTCCTGACATGGAGCCAAAGACAGATTACAACTTTGTTTTAATCAAAGTAAATTTAGACCTTTGATGATGGAAAAGTTTAGACACAAATGCATAAGCTATCTTGCTAAAACATCACTAATTTAAAGCAGTTTAAATGATTAAAAACTTAAAAATAAGAATAAAAACACAAGCCATTCACCCCATTAAAAGCCCCTATTAGATAAGAGTGTTTCAGTTTTATTTTGTCTACTCAACAAGTTTCTGTAGAAACTTCTTGAGTAGACCTCTTAAACAAGAGAAAGAAAACTAAAGCATAATCTAATAAACTAATAATGCGCTCAGAATGTGTATCTTTAGGTGTTTCTCAGTGAAGAGACACGGTTGTGTAGTGGTTTGACTGTTGGGCTAGGACTCTGAAGACCAGCATTTGAAACCTCGCTCAAGCATGGACCAAACCCTCAGCCTGAGAGGAAGACAAAGGCCAACCCCCTCTGAACAAATCTTGCCAAGAAAAATTAGCAATAAGTTTGCCTTAGGGATGTCATAAGTCAGAAAATGACTTGAAAGCACATGACAATAAGGCAAAGATATCTTCATGGGTTAGACAACTATTGAAAATATGGAAATAAAAAATGTTTTGCTTGCACTAGACAATGTGCTGAAATACAACGAGTGTAGTCATAACTATCTCAAAACACTGTGTGCTGTCTAAACCTTCAGTACTTACAAACTCTTGGTTAACAAAGGGCATCCAAAGCTCTTTCAAAGGGAAATATTTTATTTCTGCTAAATTAACGCCTCTAAGCATTAGATTTCATCAGCTTCGCTTAAAGCTGAAAGTCCCAAAAGATTCTCCTCCTGAAAATAGACTATATATCTAAATCTAGATAAAACTCATTGGCTTGTAATCTTCACAATCATCTATACATCTAAATCTATATGCAAATCAAATGCTCTCATGCATTCACGCATTCCAAAGCACCCAGGAGTGAAAAGAGGCTCACTGCCTCTCTTAACCCTCCTCCTACAACCCCCACCTTCCATTTCTCTTTCTTTATTTACACTAGAGGTACCTAAATAATTCACACTGCCTCTTTTTTTTTTCCAAGCTGAAACATTCTTCTGTTGAAGCTTGCAATGAGCAATTGCAGTAACCAGATGGACACATGAATGCAGCAGGTGGGACAGATGGCAGACCGCCCTGTCTGAGGCTGGCTGCCTTGGCTTGCGCTGCTTTTTCCTTCCAGGTACATTATCATCAGTGTAGCAGAAAGTGGTATGCAAGAAAGGGGGAAGGGGAGGAGAGAGATTCTATGTACAAAACCACGGGAGTCAGTTAAATAAATGGCCAGCTGCTCATTGGCATTTTCTAACCAAACAATCCCTTCCCCCCACCTTCCCAGTCTCACAATCTTCTCAAAGAAATTTCCACCCACCTCATATACTTTTACAGGCTTCCAATTTAGAAACATAGGTCTGATAGAATGAGGAGATAACTAAGAGACCTTCACCGAGTAAAGAAATTGAAATATCTGATGCTTTGCAAAGAAAGCACAAAAACCAATTCGTACTGTGGTTTCCAATTCTGAAATAACATTTCTCCATTTGCAAACCATTATGTATTCTGTGGTGTCAACTGATCACTTAAAGAACTGTTCTGGGTTTTTGCCTGAAGCCGTATTGCTTGTTACGTGCAACCTCCACATCCCCGCTGACTTCAATAACAGTTTTAGGTGTAATAGTTTTCACCTGACTTCCAAAAATCAGGGTACATACAAAGAAAAATTTATTACAGTACAGATTTGGAGGCTTAAAATTCCATGGAAGAATAGGAAAAAACAACAGAGACAAATTCTTTCTTCACGTAACAGAAAAATGAGTAATATGGACACATTTCTATATACTGGAACTGACCATCTAGACCAGAGTAGACAAGTGGGAAGGGTGAGGTACCGTTTTCCACCCACTCACCCCTGCCAGGGGCCACATCAGCATACTCTATCTGTCTGGAGGTACCGTCCTGTCACTTCCAGTTTTGTTCCAGCTGATTTTCATCTTATTTTTGGGGGGGGAGGGAGTATACTTTTGCAAGTGTGTGAGGGGCTTAGAGTTGTGGGGGCCAAACAACTTCCTTTTGAAAGTAAGCAATTTTGCATGAGTTTAGGAAAGAAAAAAATTACCTTTTTTAAAAAAGAAAAAGGGTGGGAAAGTGGTCAGGGGCTACAATATAGGCTCCCACAGACTGCCTGAGGCCAGCAGGTTGCACTTTCCCATCCCTGATTTATACTTTTCTTCTTTATCTGTTCTTGTCTCTGGCACAGTCTTTCCCCCTCACAAATGGTGCTAGCTTTATCCCTTGCATGGAAATTTGTATACTTTCTATCATCCAGATACATCTTTCATCAGCTGCCAGAGACCTTCATTCATTTTTAAAAGCCTGCTTTACTGAAACTGCTAATAGTCTCGTATCTACTCATGAGAAAATGGAGAAGAGTAAGCTCCACTGAGTTCAATAAGAGTGACTCCTAGGCCACTTTACTCTTCATTCAATTATTGCAAGACAGAAATTCCTCTCATTTTCTTTTGTTTGCTATAGGTGACATCATCATCGTCATCGTTGTCATCGTCATCGTTATTATTTCTATTTGGCTTGTCTCACGATAAACAAAAATAGAGAGTTAACTGCAAGAGCTGTCACCAAGCTCTGCAATGTAAGGTATCGAAAAAGTATTTTTAGATTGCAGTAGGAACAGCAGGAGCTGAACCAAAGACAGAGCGGGTTTTACTCTATTAAGGCTTACATGAATTGCCAACAGGACTTAAAGGAAGTGTGAACTCAAACTCACTGCACTTTAAAAAAAAAAAAAAAAACCCACATTGTGAAGCTGAGGGAGGAGAGAGAAAACCACTGAAATCTTATTACAAATTCTTGGTGTATTTCTGACCTGGCACAAACAAGGTTCTATTTAAAATCTCGCGAGAGACAGACTGCTCTCATAGGATTTCCAGACTGACTTTGAGGCCAGAGAGGTTAAGCAGTCTGGATAAGCTTCAGATAAGCATGCAAACTTCTATACGCTTATGAGCGCTGGTCAAGGCTCTGAACCTTTAAAAGACTGTCTGTCATTAATGCTAGAGCAGTAATACTAGGACTACTGAAAGAGCTCAGGAATTGTTTTCTCAGCTATGTAGGCTGCAGTTGGTGATAGTAATATGTACCGGTGACTTTCTGGGGAAGTGGAATGTGCAGGAACAGTAAAATAATATATTTATTTGGTCTTCCAGCATTCACAAAGCAATATGAAGTCTTCTTACACATAATTTGTCCTGAAACTGGATGTTCAGCACGCATGTATATACAAAAAGACAAAAATTAAGTTCTCTTCCAGAATACATGGTGAGGCAAGTTTTGTCTATAGTTTAAAACTAAAATCAGTCCTAAAATATGATGGGATATTTTACAGATGAATAAGTTAGATTTCTATCTTATTCAAAGTACTCTTTGGTTGGAGATCTACATCATGGAATCCATCACATGTGGGTTCTATCTAGACTCAGGGGGGCTTCATCCTTCCTCAATTGCTATGTGTACTCCAAGGAGAGAACTTACAGGTACTATTTATAGATCCAAAGTGGTCCCAGATTGCCTCTGAGTTCTCACCGGGGATTTTCACACACATCCTCTGCTTCTTTTCCATGCTTCTCAAGTGATATTAATGGAAAAGACAGTCAAGAGCAAGATTTGACAAATGGCACAAAGGATTCCAGCCACAAACAAAATCCACAAAATCCGGTGTGCATTTTGAAGTGCTGTGGTAGCTGTGTGGGAGGTGCTGACTCTTTGATATGGTAAACTTGAATTAACTGCTAACTACTGTTGAATTAACTATTTGTAATCCACTGTGTGAGCTTTTCCACTAAGGGTAAGGTAATAAAAGCTTCAATAGAAGTAAAGGAATTATCTTATCTTTCTAAATCCATAAATATGATCAAGAGTCAGTGTCAATACTCTCTCTATATAACCTATATAATATATAAAGTATATAATAATCAGGATACCTATATGTGCTCATGTGGACCAGAATGGACGACTTGTTTGGTTTATAAGAGCAATAAACTCCTTCAATCAATTTTGATAGAAAAACATTTAAAGATATGAGAACTTTTCAACATATTGCTCAGAACACAACATGAAACTGTGTGACTGTCTCATACTCTGGGAGGCAGTACGATTTAAAAAATAATAAATGCAAACAAGATATTTTTAGTTAACAGATACAATTGACATTAGCTTACCTGTTTAACGAATTTTCATATATATTATTTACAAATGGCCAATCAAAAAAAAAAAAAGTCAAATTAACAAATACAATTCTCAGGAAGACCACCCTGATCATTTCAAAATTTTATCACAAAGTAAACATAGGGGAAGACTTCACGTCTTCTTCTTCTATATTTGTATTATTTATTAAAGACTATCTATTAGACTATTCAGTAAAATTTCCTGTGTGTATAACAATTTTTCAGGTATGTATACAATAGATATCATTTTTCTCTTTCATAATCTCCATGATCAAACGCAATCATATACAATCCTATACAAATTTAAGAATTGCTTACTTTGATTTTTGGGGTTCTGTTTTTGTTGTATAATAGGAGAATAATATCCCATAATCTTTGGTTCAGCTGCATTACTAAACATGCAGTTTTTGTACATCAAAACTGCAAATGAATTGACAAATTATGGCTACTTTAATATGGCAGAAACTGTCCTGAGAATGTGTAGTTGATTTCAAAGATAATAGCTAGCAATGTAGTTGCATGTGCAATCCCCAATCCCTGGCATATTTTCTTAAAAGACAAGCTCAGGGTTCAATGGGACTTATTCCCAGGGAAGTGTGTTCCAGAAACGCAACACTTACTTACATAGTTATTCAACAGATTTTTATAATAACTTTTTTTCCTCATTAGCTTCTCCATTGTTGTTGTTTTTATTATCGTTACTTCAAAAGGACCATGGTTACTTATCGTTTGTATATAGAAATGTGCACATCCATGCTCACATATGCAGGCACAAAGGAAGAAAAAAAATAGGAGAAAGTATGTGGAGAGTAATTCTTATGCTTCAGTGATTTTTTTTTAAAGGTAGAAGATGTTTCTGCTGGGTGGGAAAATATCTGTATTCTTAAATTAGCTATATTGAATCTAGATACCATAATTCACCCAAGTGCACAGCTGACACAATTGGGGTCAGAATTTCAAAGGCGCTGAAACTCAGCATCCTCTACTTTTCTCAATGGGAGCTGCAGGGTGCACAGCAATTTTGAAAACCCGACTGCTTTGTTACCAGGCGGCTACGCAAGATAGGAGAGCATTTTCCAAAATCTCTTCACATATTCAGGTGCTCAAATGAAGTGTGTGTGAGGGGGGTGAAGTGCATGAAACTAGCATCGATATCTGTGCACCAAGAGAAAATTATATAGAATATTTATTAAAGAAAAACATTCTCTTTCTTTAAATATACATTAACGTAAGAGTCTACAATTGCTCAGGTCAGATAAAAATACCAATTTAATCCTGGGGAATAAGGCAGCTGATTCAAAAATTGTCACGTTGGTATTCTAGAGACACAAAAGCAAAAATGGAGACCCCCTTATTTGTCCTTAACGGCAACTAAATGGGGAATGGAGAAAGGGAGGGTGGAAGTTGGTAATCTCTGAAACATATATATTCCTATTAGTGCTCAGTTTTATTTGATTTCCATACAATTATTTTTCTAATAATACTTTAAAGATGTGTGTTTACATACGAAACACAGATACCAAAGTAAAACCCTTAATGCCATGGATTTTTAAACATACCAATATTAAAATTGATCCATTCTTAATATTTTGCACTTCTGTGTTTGCCCATCCCCTAGTTTGTATGTTCATGCTAAAGTGGCTCTGGCACTTTTTTTAGCCTTGCTTTAATTTTATACTAGTGGAATAATCAAATTGCAATTCCTTGTCCTTCCCTTACGTTTCCCTTTTAACACTACTTTATCCCTGTCTGCCTTAACTTCTCTGACACTGGAGTCACGTAACTCTCCTTTTTGAACAAGAGAACATGCTGTCAGACAAATTACAATCATTTTTCTAAACAGAGAGTAATGATATCATTTCTAAATTAACAATAACAGTGGTAATGATGATGATGATTCTTGAAGTACTAGAAACATGCCTTAGGATATAAAAAATACAGAACTTAACCAGGTCCATTCCCCTTTCCCAAAGGGAGTGGGCGCAGACAAAGGTTCAGGAGAAAGGTATGAGAAAGGTTACTTACTTCTCTGGAGCAGCTGAGCAGCATCATTTACATAGCCTGTTGCACAATGTTTAGTCAACAGGGTGTGTATGGTGAGTGTGTGTTTCTACTTGACTGTTCTCAAAAAAAGCAAGGCAGAGCTACTGTTTTTAGTGCACACTTTGGGTTCAGCATTAATCCTGTTTTATGTTGTTCACACCTGCTGCTGACTAGCAGCCTGCTGATGGTTTACGGTTTGTGCTGCTCTAAGTGAATCTCTACTGACTCCACCTAGACCATCAAGAAAAGCCACTTTGCTGTACCCAAAACAAAAGATGATCCCAGGTTGTGTGTGTGTGTGTGTATGTGTGTGTTAATCTAAAATGGCATGCCTCTCTTTCAGGTAGATTGTATGGAGGTTACAGAGATTTTCAGCAACATGAAATTTCCTTTGAAACCTAAAATACAGTTATTCCTATGCATTTAAAATATGTTCAATACAAATTCCATCTTGTATAAGGAAAAACAACAACAACAACAACACTCCAGCAGAAAAATCCACTGCATGCTGTAAAAGTTGATACAGTGGGCCCTTCCTTTCCATGACCTCTACTCATGCAGGCAAGTACCCACTGCATCCATTGACTACAAGGGGACACAGTGCCTCACATTTCTTGTTTTATATATATGGAGGGCAGTCTGTTTCCTGACTTACAATAGGAAGTATTCACCTGTCAAAGATATAACCAGTACCTTCCCCATTTCTGATGAATTTTTGTAAGGATATTTTCATATAACTCAGCTGGATATGTTCTAGTTTTGCTTGTTATGGTCTGAAAAAAGAACAAAGAATGGCACTGAAAGTGCAAACTCTCATATAAATATGGATTGTTATAAATATGCAAAACACATATGAAAATCAGAATAATTTTCAGTGCCAATCAGAAAACTGATATGGGACAACTTGAACACACAATTTTCTCTACAACTCTTCCCATACATAGCTTAACACAGACAGAAAAATAAAAGTTTCCCTGACTTTCATCTACAGAAACACTGGAAAAAAATCTAAACGTCAGAGATTTATAAAGATTTAATGTTTCACAGTGCAATTCTATGGATATTTATTGAGAAATTTTCATTCTGGCATTCTCTCAGTTAAATACGTATACAATTGCAACTTATACCTATATTCACTACCACTGCAAAACAGATACTCAATCACATCAAATTTCCCTAAAGTTCTATTAAGATTCACAGCACTTCAACAGCAATCTGGAAAGCAAATTTCTGATAAGGCTTTACAGCTAAAACTAGCACTTTTAGCCTTCATGAGATCCCATCTTAACCATTCCAGTCTCCTCAACCTCTCAGCTTGTGGGCAGCTTTTTGACTGAAGACAGTTTCTCATGTCCATTACACTATGGTACCTTGACAAACCCACAAGTTGCTGTACCTTCACTGAAAGCTCATTCTGCATGGCTTTAGTTAATGTCAACCAAAAGTAGAGATCCTATTCTGTAACCTCCTGGGACGGTTCAATATGTACAGTAAGGGCCAACTGATTGTTGCATCCATGCTTTGACACAAAAAATGTAAATTTAGAAAAAGCATTGGGTCAATGAGAGCTGATTATCCCAAAGTATGTAGACTTCAAGCTTTGCAAGATCTAGTTAAAAAAAAAAAAAGATCCCAGATGCAAAACAGTGGCACGAGTGGATGGACATAAGCTAAGAATTAATAGAAGTAAGGTTTACTAATAATAATCCATAGCACAGAGACTAAGCACATAGTCAGCCCTGGAATTTGTGAGTAGTATCGCAGAAGCCTTTTCATATAAAAATTCACTTCTAGATCTCAATATCTCTATTTATTGAACTGAGTATTGTTTGAAATAGCTCCTATTCTTATAAAATAGCAAAGGCAACAATGGGAGTCAGAAAAGCTTTCTGATCTACTGCAAATCACCGAGAGATGCACCACCAGATACCCACCCACCTTCTGCCCACAGTGACAGTGGCTCTGACAGGAGACTTCCAACTCTCACCTTGGACAGTCCCAGGCTGAGTTTTGCATGCAGCCCTGCTACATATTGTTGTTGTATCCCTCTTGCGGGTTCCACTGCTGTCTATCAAGCTTGTTTCTGCAAAATGGGACTGATTTCATCTCACTTACTTCCACACGGTCCCATTTTTCTGCGATGATTGAGCACCAACCCTACAACTGACTGTTGGGATCCGCACGGCACTGCAGACCGAAGCTGTCCCACAATGGGAGATCAGGCGGGCATGCATCATCATCTCTGATACAAACCCACTACTTTCGTCTGCACAGGAGAAAGAACAGTGTCAGCGCAGCCTCCTCCTAACCACATTGCGGCAGAAGAAGTCAGCAAGCCGTAAGCCACTTCCTAGTCTTTGATCCCATGGTTTCACCAGCAGCCAATTGAAAGGCGCCAATCTTTTAAAATGGCATTAGTGAACTTTATATCATCTCATATATGACCCCCCCCGTTTAAAAACCCACAAGAACAAATGTTCTCAAGAAGCACAAGTAGGTCTAACATGCCCCCCTAGTCTCTCTCATATCTAAATAAAATAAATACATTGCTGCTTAAAATCTAGACCTGTAAATATGAAGTGAATTCACCATCCTTTCACAATCACTTCACATTCACTTTCCATGCTGTTAAATATTCAAAGAGGTGGGGCTTTTCAAAATGTCCATTATGGTTTAATGGACAAGATTTATTGTTAAATATTAAATATTTATCCATCTCATACCGATCATATGGTATTTGTGGTTTGTAATATATTGTTGATTCCAAGGCTGTGTTATTACAAAACAATAGTGGTGTGTCCTGCTGCCTTACAGCACTGCTTCCAAATATGCCCGCTTCAGAAGGAGTTAGGACTACTTTATTTTGATTGCAATATTTTCCTCAGGCAGGGAATTTTATTTCAGTTTGAATCTTTACACCATTACATTTTCAGTGATGCATTTTTATATTTACAGTTGACATCTTCATAGAAGAATGAAACCTCTAAGCAACAGTTCGAAAGCATGGTTTGCCTCCAGTAAGTACTTAAATTATTTTACACCCAAATGGAGCTAGTTGTTTTTAGCTAAAACTTCATAAACCTTAAACCGAAGACCTTCTCTTTAAATGAAGGTCTCCAATTGGGAAAATAAACTTTCCGATGAAATATATTTTCCCATTCAAAAAGCCTACAGAAACTAGAGCAGTTGAGGCAGTTTATCAGTTTGTCAACATTTTGCTTGTAAAGTCCCTGTCTTGGTTAAAGGTACAGAACAAGGATGCCTTGATTAATCAAATACTATTGACTTAAGTAGGTAACAGTGATCTCACTGAGGATAATCAATAAAAATCCCAAATCAATCTATTGTAGCTTGCACTACAATTTATCAACTTGAATACACCAAAGTTATCTGCATGCGTCAAGAGTAGTAGAACAATTTTAAAGCATGACGTAAGAACAGTCTCAAAATATCATACTAGTTAAAGGATTAATTACACAAAAGACTTTTAACAGTACATGGTGATTTTATTTAATTTTGTAGAAAACCCAACAAAACTCCATGCAACCTGAGTTGTATTTTTGTCCGCTTGTGCTGGTTTTTCTGTTTCTCCCTTTTACAGTTTATGCATTTTGAAACTTGTGCATGCAAACAATTTTGTTTTAGCAAGGTATCTGTATAATTCACTTTTAATAAATCTGCACACAAAATATGAATATGAGAATATAATTTTGTTGCCTAAAAAAATCGTAATAGCGAAAATGATAAGGAGATTGAACTTTAAATCATCGTGATAATAAATGACTCTCAGATCTCACATAGTAAGGGCAACAGTGAATATGTTGGATTATGAAGAGACTACTTCCTACAAAGATTAGGACATGCATTTAATAGAATGGAAAGGATAAAGATGCTAAAATTTTCTGAAGAACGCTTGAGATAGATATATTCCACTTATCAAAAGAGCTGTTATTGTTGCCAAGGGCTCCTTTCTCAATATATTCACCTGCACTTTAGTCAAGGTAATAAGTCCTCCCCTTCATTACAGCATACTCACAAGCACCCTACTATTCAATTTAAATGGAAAAAAGGCATGACATGTCTAAAACATTTACTTTTGCTAATGTAAAAGTGTTGGCATTTTGCTCCATTCCTGATAAGCTGGTGCCAGTGGAAGTGATTATTCTTTTCTTATTCAAAGCATATCAGCAGCCGAAAGCACTCTCAATCTTATCAGATGTATGAACAGCACAGTTACTGAAAACAGTTTGTCCTGCTTCTCTCTCTTTCTGCCAGACTATCAGATAAACCCAACTAACTAACTGTATTTACACACAATCAAACATAAGCTGTATCTTCGAAGAACTGTTGACTGATTTCAACATGCCACAGGTTTGCTGCTGGACATTAGCGTCACCAAAATGCCAGCAGTGTGTATCCTCAAACTACAAGCAGGAAGAAACTTCTAAAAAGAGAGAGAAAGGGAATGGCAGGAAAATGAAAAGGGGGACTCACAATTTAATTAACTCCCCCATAATGTTGGCAATCCAATATTGTTCTGATTTCATGGCAAATGAGCTTTCTGCAATATGTGTGGGTCTACCTGTATCGCTTTGTATTATCCTCTTAGTTGCCAGCTCCCTTGAATTTGTATCTTTATTTGTTGATTTAATTCAGCACAGAAAGGAACCTTGCTTGCCCCGGGGTGGGGGGCACATGTAGTTAGGATTTCAAAACAATTTCTGTCCATAGATTACACAGTCATTGCCCCACTTGTGGTAAAAGCTTTGGTATGTGAACATTCCCGCAACCCCATGTACAGATTTCTTTTTCTGAACACCTCTGACACAACAGAAAAAGGTGGCCTCATGCTACTACCTGAGCTCATCTTGTACTTCTGCCTTAGGTCCAAGAACAAAATGAACCATCTTCTAAATAAGTAGGAGAACAATGGCATGAATTGAGGCAAGTGTGCTCTGGTGTGTAATTCAGCCGATTGTTGCTTCTCCATCTGTAAAACTGTGGTCCCCATGATTAATGGGACAAGCGTCACTCATACTAATGCACACTGGTGGCAGAGAATGTTCAGCTCTTGCTCATATGACTCTACTAGTACGGCAAATACCATTGTCTAATACGATAATCCACTACCTTCAGACAGGACTTCCTTCAGATACTAGAACAATCAGAAGCCTATCTTCCATATCCATGATACTCCTCCTGGAGAATGGTAGTTTTGAAACAAATGTTTTCATTGTATTTTTGAATGTAAGATCAGCCCATCTGTGTAGATGACTGCTATGAGACTACTTCATTGATGAAACAATTGAACAGATTCTCAGAAATATGTCACATTTAATAGGAAAAAAAAGAGTTCATTTAACTTGCTAAGCTAAACAATGTCTTTCTGCTGTGAATTCGACATAGAATTTGTGATCAGTCATTACATTTAAGTTCATGTTGAGGTTTGCCATCATTCAGAAATCAGGGAATATATATCCATTTCCATTATCGGAAGTCATCTCTTTAGTATATTTTCCTTTTTCCTGTCTTTGCTTAAATTGATATAAACAAAGCAAATTATTTATTTGTTGGTTCACTAACCTACATGGACCAGGCTTGCCAAAATGAATTCCTCTGGTGTATATTTCAGCCATAATACCCTTTTCATCTGACATCACCTGGGAAATATTTAAGACAAAAAAAGAGCCTTTAACTTAAGAATCAAACTAACACCTACAGCAAATCCCAAGAACTCACAAAACATGAAAATCTTTTGGAAATTAGGGGGGAAAAGCAATTTTATACACAGATAAAAGGTCAGTCTTTATTTTCTTACATCTTATCTATATATGGAACATTAGCCTAAATACACTGAATAACCATGCTGCTTTACAATAAGATATTAATACCTTACTATTGTGAGTATAATCCAGTATAAACCAAACATGCTTAGGAAAAAAAATTGTCTACAATACTGCAGATCTTTGGTGAGAGTAGGTGTCTTGTCAATATTATTTCTATCAACAAACTATCAGAGAACAAAGGTACAGAATCCTAGGGGTAAGAAACAAAAAGCAGAAGGCAAACCATCCTGTCCTCTTCCTCTCACTATGTCTTTACCTAGCTGCATCTTTATATGGGAAGGAATTTAACTATTGCTCAGGGGCCAGCCATTTCATGTGGCTTCTTGCCATTATACTGACTGTACATCTGTATGCTTTTAAGGAGATAAAGTTTGAATCTAGATTGTCTAGTTTCTGGCTGTCTCTCTAGGCTTTTTTGTTATGGGGGCTGAAAGGAAACGTTCACAAATTGGCAACATGTTTTCATTCTAACTAGCCACAGCCATCAATCTCTGATCACACCTATTAAAATCTCTTTGTAGCCCATGCAACATCTTGCGACAGCTTGACCAGTTGTTTAAGGAAAGGGCATATGATGGAGCAAAGCTAAATCGACACATCTGTGATACTTCTGATGACCCTCAGCATGGCTAATATTAATTTGTTTTCTTTGGCTAGGTAAGTGCTGCCAAAACACATTACGTATGGTACGTAGTTCCAATCAAACTGATGAAAAGGAGATGTGCACTTTTGTCTCACTCAAAACAACATGAAAAGGCAGAGGAATAAGTGAGATAGCAGCTTGAAAACAGAGAATGCTGAGAAAGGTCTACATAGATTTTATTTTGCCATTTTCTTCCATTGTGATTCACACGGACGCTTCCATTTCTTTCACAGCTTGTATCCGAAGATTCCACAACACAAATGGAAGGCAATTCTACTTGTGCGAAATGTTGCAGATTCCCTCACCCTGTTTGTGCCCTTTTGACCTCCGAAAACCAGCTGCAGAGGGTCAATGGACTCTCCTGAGCAGCTTTTTTTGGGGGGGGGGGGCAAGGACCGTAGGTAAGCAAACAAGCTAGCAAACTGAACTACTCCTCCCGCCCAAAGCTCGGTGCCTTCTCTCCATCCAACAACATCTTTGGATTCCACGCTTATATAAATTATGCCCCACTAAGCATATTTCTGAAACACTGAAGTTTTATTTTCCTGTCCTATAGCATATATACCCCATTTCTATTTCTAAAACCAAAATTCATCTTTACACTTACTCAAGAAAACATTTTTTTTGTCATTTATAAGGGGGGGGGGAGAGACTATACTGACATGCAAATCCATTGCTCTTACATTCTAATATGCCTTCATGAATGTACATAATTTTGCAAAATAATAAGTATTGATCAGGTTTTACAGGAGAAAGGAAATGCCGATTTTGATGAAAAGCAACACCTGGCATTCTAAGTGACTGCAGAACAATGAAGGGCTTTTCTTCCACTACATGCATATGCATTGTTTTGGTTGGAGGATACGTAAAGACAATAAGTGTACATATTTACACATATTTAGCAGAAATGTCCCCTTCCCTTTTTCAAGGCATCACTTTTGTTACAGTTTGTGATGTGAAAAAGAAAAATGAGTAATGATAGCTTATGAAAAGCTATGAAAATTAGAGAGAAAATTCTAAACACAAACACAAACTTTTACAGTATATATATATACACACATACATGTACAGGTTCACCTGAACTAATAATTGGCTGTGGGACTAATAATTATTAGCAAGAGTCTTGTAAAAGGGAGGAAAAATTCAGGCAAAACATTTTGTTTCATGAGACAAAAATGTGTGTGGGCGGGGGATATTTTGTTTTGCAGGTGAGTTTATTTCTATCACCAACCTCTACTGCCTGGGAAAAATAAGCATTTCACTACTGGAAAGCCAGGAATATTGCAATGATTGCATTACCTTCCATGTACTACATCAACAAATAAGGCTCTGTTGCCATCTTAAGCCCTGTTATTTACTAGGATGTCCTACTGATGGAGCTTAATTACACACATTTTGGGGTAGAATGGGGTGGGGATTACAGTCTTTTATGAGGATTTAGGTATCACGCATGTGTCGTTATGCAAGAATGACACACATTACTTCAGAAAGCAAAACAATTATATATTGATTATATAATTATAATCTGAATTATGTTTTTAAAAACGGACAAGCCTGAGCAAAATCCTGTGTAGAATATTCTTTAAGGTACTCAGCATATCTGCGTACAAATGTTCAAAATTAGAGACCAAAAAAATTATGTATCCTGTATATTTAACAGAAGATGTTTACTGTAAAATTTATTTTCAATTTTCCCTTTAGATGCTACTATTTTAAACACAAAATTGAACATACATCATAAGACTTATACCTCCTGCTATGTCTCCAAGATGAAAATATAAACATTCTAGCTGTTATAAAGGACGAATGTATAAGTTCAACCATCGTATCACGGTTATCTTCTGGTGCCCAAAAAATACGAATGTAAAATATGATGGCAGCTGGATCATCCCGTCAAAGGAATGTACCAGTGATTTTTTTTTCAAAGGGGAGATGTTAAGGCAAATTAAAAAAAAAAAAGATCAAGGCACTATGCTAGCTATATTGTTATTTAATAAGTTTCTGTTCTCATTCCAACAAACAAACAAAAAAAGTTTCAGGAACGTTTGCACAGTTATACTGCATAAAACATACAAACGTTAATTGCAATACATATCATATCAGGTGCATACATACAAAGTAAGAATCTATGTGCATATAGAACAATTGTTGGCTCTGAACAAAAAATAAATACTTTTCCTGTGCCAATGGACATAAGTGGTAATTTGTCTCAGAGTAAAATGGGTATCAAAGGGAAAGAGAGAGAGAAAAGGGACAAAACATGAACATGTAAAAGGGGTATACCAGTCTACGGGAGGGAGACTGCTGGTTGTCACTCCAGCACTATCAAATATATACACATGAGTATGATTGGAGACAGAGAAGCTACATATTTCACTGTCAGAGCATGTCGAGAAGTGCAATTCATTTCTCTCTCATGTGCTTTAGGACAATGACAATTTAATACAAGACCAGTGGATGTAAAAGAGATAACAACCAAACCAGCCCAGCATAATCAAAGATTTCCTCCTGAGAGCTTTCTTGAGCTGGAGAGACACTAGGCACAGATCAACATTTTATTGTTTCTGTCCCCCAGTGAATGTGCTACAAAGCAGAATATAAACAATCTATAATAAAATCGAGTTACTTTGAACTTCCAGAGGGATCTCATTTATCCCAAATTTCTTATATCCTCCATTCTTACTGACTGATAAGAGCCTAACAAAAATATTCATGAAGGGGCAATGCTTCAAAGCATGTCAATAAATAATATTGGTATTGTTCCTTTCTATTTGTTTTTTACAGTTAGACCAAAGCCAAAGGTCACTATCCATCAGAAATTTTCAATACTAGGAAGTTTGCCAGACTATTGAAGCATACCGTTAATATATAGTGAGAGGAAAATTAGAACTTAGCATTTGAATTTTACAGCATGATGTTATATATAGTATATTAAGTTCTGCCTTAGAAGAGGAAGGGGCTCCAAGAATTGTTACAAAATTATCACAGACAAGTGACGCTCTGTGTTTGATGTACAGTTCCATGCGTTTTAAAATTAATTGCAAAAGTGGGGCTTGGCTAATGAGGCGGTCCTTATCTTTCCTCAGCAGTCCAAGCAGAAGTATTTTTTTCCTCGTGGGCTTAATATGCTTTTTCTTTCTTTAAATGCCCTAAGTGATACTCAAAGTAACTTCAAATCAGAGTTCATCTTCAGAACACAGCCATCCGCTCCAAAAGAGAATAATCAGTTTACTTCTATTTTTGGTCTCATCACACACACACACACACACACACACACACACAAATAAAATTTGCTGCGATCTCTTCCCCCTAAGACCTACCAGTGTCTTCAAAGCAACTGTTAGCCATGTAACTGCAATTCATCTTCCCTAGATGCTGGTTTATATGCCTTTTTTTTAAAAAAAAAAAGAGAGGTGTTTTTTTTAAAAATATCTTGAGGTATGGGCAGGTTAAAAATGGGACAGGAAGTCAGGTGAGGAAAGGGAAAATAAATGCCGGAAAATGATCATCCATTCAAAAGAATTAATGGATATTCACAAGGGCTTTGCTAATAACACAGGTTAATTACTTCTGCAACACGCCAGGCTCAGTAAATAAAAGAACAGAATCATAAACACATTAAAATGAGCAACCGTCACTAAAAGGAGGGGTGGGGGGAGCCCCAGCAAATAAAAAGCTGTCAGACAGCTATTTCAGTACCATTTCTTTCCATTCTTTGTCAGCTGTTAAAACTTGCAAAAAAGGCAGGGGAACAACATAAATCCAAAGTTGGAAAATATAGCAATGGCAGGGTGTGGGGGAGGAGAGCATTTAAGGAGGCCTATTGGGGGTGAATATGTAACGACTGATGATGAAAAGCAATTCATTAATTTTCATTTAGTCAGAAAGCTGGCTTTTACCTTTATGTGTTTGGATTTGTGAGACAGTGTTAATTCTCCCCCGTCCCCACACACACGCACACACTATACATATCACATTAATATGCATGCACACACCACTCAGGAATATACACTTACCCACAGATATCTGCGGGACAACTACCACTTCTAATGCATAAGCAACCTTCCTCCTACACAACCTAATGTTATAGTTTTCAATCTTTCCCCACTTAATTTAGCTACCCTTCCTCCATGACAAATATTGCACATATTTTCCAGCAAAATTTAACCGGAAATAACTATTCAATAAAGGAAGGAGGGAAATTTTTTTAAAAAATCAATTATAAAATCTGGCCATTTAATTAAGGACATTAATAAAGAGGGAATAAATGCCCACTGCACAGAGCAGGTCTCAAACGCAGAAATTTTCTTGAAAGTAGATGTTGTTGAGTATGTGCACAGTCTTTCAGAGCACTCAAGCTTCTTTTGTCTCCCAGTTTCTGACAATCAGTGTCCATGACTGAAATTTCAGCCACCCACCACAAGTTTCAGGTCTTAGCATCTGTAAATTATATCCCATGTACTATAAAACAAGTGTCTGTGTCTGTGTTTTTTAAAAAAATCATATGTACTGTAGCACATGAGCTCTCTCACTCATTTCAATACTGTTCTGTTTTAATGGAGGAGTACAGAAGAAGTCGCGGGTTCAAATTCATGAAATGAACAGAACTACAAAGGGAAATGTACACAGCGCAAAGAAGATATCTGGAGTCACAAATCTATTTGCTTTTCTATGCCTGGCATTCAGAGATCATGTTTAAATTTACTAAGCAAGTTCCTCCCCCTCCCCTTTTTTAGAGTGTTTCAATTGCCTTTCCTTCTTCCAACAGCTGTGACAACTGTTAAAACAGTCAGTAAAATTAAGTCCGCTCTATAATCCTTTAGTCAATGTTACATTTTAATCAGAGGTTGGAGGAGATTTCGTATTATAAGCACACCGTTTCATTTAGAACAATTAAAGTCACTCATACATGTGCAAATCAGCACATGTATTTTCTGCATCTGTCTTATTATTAACTACCATTTGAAATTATTAGCATTACTTTTTTTTTCTTGAAAGGAAAAAGAAAAGCAAGGATTGCAGACAGCTTTTCAAGTTTTTGCATTCTTTAACATGAACGAGCCAGCATCAAAGCATACCAAGTGACAGTCAGAAAGATGTCTGTGTACTCCCCAAATGTTCCATTAACCTGCCTCCCCCATTACATGTGCCAACTCTATCACCAATCCACTACTTTTATTTCATCCCTGTAGCTACCTTTATAGTTCAGTGTGCATCATATGCCACAAAGCAAAAACACAATTACTCACAATATTAATAGCAAGTAAGGCTCTGTGGTTTATTAATTGAGACAGAGAGGCAGATGTGTTGCTGGGCATTAGATTGTTCTGCCTGCCCACTGAACCACAGATCCATCTAGTCTAACATCCGGAAGACTTTTAATAGAGGTAAAGTGGGGCAAGGGGGAAGAAAGCTAATTGTGGCAGGGCAAAGTGTGTGTGGGGGGGGAGCGGGCGGAGAGAAATAGTTTGAATGTTCCACCACAGTCAAAAAAGCACGTGCCCTGATTTCATTTAAATGCATCTACTTTAAGAGGCTTATCAAAACTAATCATTCAAATTAGCTCTAAGAAGGTAAATTCAAGAAAGCTCCTTAAAAAAAGAACATCTTCCTAACTTTAGAATCTCTCCCCTCCCATTCCCCTCCCCCAACAAAGAAAACTACTCATCCCAACTTGGAATAGTGTCAGCTGCACTTATGTGCAGGTTAAGACATTTTAGACCACGCCGTACATCAACTAACTGAGCACTGATCTATAAACCGCACTTGAGAGAGCATGCTAATACTGTTTGTTTACCTTCTTTTGCAGGTGAACAAGGAATCCAGCCTCTCCTCACCCTCCACCATATCAGCTTCTTTGCGGGCAAGCTCCTTTATCACTTATCTATATGATTTCCCAGCATCCAAGGTACTTTTTAAAAAAAACAGAGCCCCGGCTTAATTGCAACTCACCAATATAACAGGCAGGCACTAAGGACAGCTAGTGGGCATACACCCACAATACATTGTCACTTCTGGGTACGGCGACGCTATACATTCCGTCTAGGGCTGAGTCAACTGACAGTTTCCACAGCGTGCAGGTATTTAGGCCAAAAATTAAGTTTACAAGTTCTAGAGCACTAAATGTGTCTGTGGGATCCCACCCCCCGCCCCAACCTGCCTGCCTGCCTTCTGCGACGCTGTCAGTAGCAGAGGGAGCACGCATAAAATAATATCGCTTTGAAAGGGGTATTAATGCGCGCGGGCAGTGGCACTGATTTATTTGTCACCTATAAAAGAGCATTCTACTCCGAGGGTCTTAAAAAGGCTTGGAATAGTTTCACAACGCAAACACAGGCACTCGTGGGATAAGGAAGCGCTCCCCGACCCCAGTGCATCCCTTGCTGCTTAATAGACTGATCCGTCAGGAAATGACTGGAACCTTACTGTTAGACCTTAATTACAGCACACGATCTTTAAAGTGGGATTAAAGAGTTGGGCTGGTTTTCTTCTCTTTAACTGTGCCTGTGGTGCGAAACCTCAGACAGATCGGAGTATTTCAGCAGCCAGGAAAGGTCCTAAATATCTAAATCCTATTTTAAAGTGGATCTCCTGCTTAAACTCGTTGGGGGCGGGGGGATGATGATGGATGATGGTGGTGGTGGTGGTGGTGATGATTATTAGGGGAGGGGGGGTGGGGTGGGAAGAGGGGCAGGCTGTGTCTCCCTGAAAGCTCTCTCTAAACAATCCCCTCTGCCTTGGTGCCAAGTGCCTATTCTTAGTACCTGAATAAGTAGCGACTGTCACTCACGCCGCTCTCGCCCTGACAGTCCCACCGCTTGCCACTCACGAGGCGGCGGCGGCGGCGGCGGAAGAAGGAGCGAAACAATTCCTCCACTTACTTGAATGAGCAGAGAACGATCGGCACAAAAGAGAGACAAGACGAGACCCCAAACACCCCCTGCCCCATGCACACCCAGAAGCCAGGAGGCATTTAACCCCGTGGCTTCTATTATTCTTAGCCCACTCCCGCCGCCGCAAAAAATAAAATAAAATAAAATAAACCCCACCTCGGTGGAAGCAGGCAAAGAAGTGGGAAGCGCCGTGAATCAGGTGGAGGGGAGGAAAGAAGAGGGGAATAAGAAGAAAGGTACCTACTCTTCTTCGTAGTGCAAGGAAAAAGATTCAGGAAGGCAAAGTTCTACCGAATCCATGTGCGCTCGGCCACCATTATTTGTGCACCCCCAGCTAATAAATCAAAGTTTCCTTGACCACCACCGCACAGGGCAATTAACACAACTGTCCTCCGGGTGACCAGCCCAGAGGCACCGCCAGTTGGGACCACAAGCGCTCTCACGCTCGCCTAATCAAGGACTTAAAGCCCCGATTGGAGGCTTATAAATATGAAGTAGGGCTTTACATATGCAGTCCCACCGGCCCAGGCGGAGAGCGGATTGGTAGGGCGGCGGCCAATCAGCGGCGCCGAGGAAGAGCGGTGCACAGATTGAGCCGCGCTCGGCAGGTAGGGAGAAGCGGGCGGAGGGCGCCCGGGAGGGGGAAGGCGTCGGGAGCGGCGGAGGAGGGGGGCGGGCGGCGGCCGCGAGCGGACGCGAGGGAGCCGGAGGAGGCGTCGCTGACTTACGGGGGGCGGGGGGGGGGAGCCCCTTAAAAGCCCTTTTTATTCTAGCCGGCGCTGAAGGTGGCCGGCGTGAACTCTTTTCCTCACTGTTCTGTTCTGACGCTTTTATTCCACTTTCAGCGTCCCGTGGAAGCCTGGGGTTTGCAGTTTCTTGCAGTTTGCAATAAATTAACTGCCTTTATCGGAATCCCCGTTCCGTGCCTTTCGAGGCAGCCGACTCCAAAGTCATGCTGTCCAGCGAACTGGGCTGTTCGGCAGGGCCGAGGGTCCCCGGTGCCAAGTGTGGCAGTTTGGACGTAGCTCCCACTGAAGTGGGCGAATACGCTTCCAAATAAACATGCATCGGGTTGCCCGCGGCCGCTCCCTAAACTGCAAAGCCCACCGGGATTCGACGGGGTGTTGACAGTGGAATAATAGCGCTAGGACAGTCCGGTGCGGAAAGGAGGCGGCCTCTGCCTGGCCTCGGGAGGTGCCGAACTTTGCGCTTGCTCTCCTCTTTCTCCCCAGCGCGTCGCGGCCGGCCCTGCTGCGCTCTGGTGAGCGGGTGGCGGCGCAGATCGGCGGCGGCGGCGGCGGGCCCGGCCTCCCTCGTCGTGTCTTCCCCGAGACGGTTCGCGCAGAGTTCAGCGGCGCGTCCTCCCAGGTCAGTGTGTCCGCGGCATGCAGAGCACCTTCCTTCGCCCCGTTGGAAGGCGCGGGACTGGCGGGGGCTTAACGCGAGCCGTCTGGGTGCCAGTCCCTCGCTCACCTGCCCGAGCCTTTTGCGCGGGGCAGGAACCGCGCGGCAGCCTCCTCTTGAGTAAACCTGGGCCGGACGAGACCGATCATCCTTTTTGCTTCCCCATCCCTAAATCCTATTTCCCATTTCTAAAGATTTTTTTTGGGGGGGGGGAGGGACGGGTGCCTTTTTCCCCTGTTCTTCTGCTCTGCTGAGTTTTGTAAACATGTCAAGACCGCCCGTGTTTGTAGTTGCATCACTTTGATGAGAGGGAGCCGGAAAGACAGGGATGTGCACTTTGGCCACGTTTATGCAGAAACAGGAGCGCACGCTTATTGAGACACACACATGCAAACAACGTGATGCGTTTTAAGACTGGCCCGTTTGATGTGCTTCCTCACCAGAGAATGAACGAGAGAGACTTTGTTGAGAAAAATCTGCTATCAGTATTAACTGTTTTTATTTGAATTCCAGTTCTGTGCGTTTCAAGGGAGCTGACTCCAAAGTCACGCTGTCCAGCAAAACTGGACTGTTCAGCAGGGCTAAGGGTTCCGGTGCCAAGTGTACCAGTTCGGACGTAGGTCCCGCTGAAGTTGGTGAATATGTTTCCAAATAAACATGCATTGGATTGGCCTGTTGTCACTTAAATCTTTAATGTGCTGGCTTAACTACCTGTGCCTTAACTATGGACATATAAAAAAAGTAATATCTCTTCATTGTGTGATTTGCATCCTTGCATACAAAAAATATAAAATAATATCATATAAAATTATCTAACCCCTCTAATTAAGAGTCAATGTGATATACCAGTTTGAACACCAGACTACAACTTTGGAGACCAGGGTTCAAATCCCTGCTTAACCATGGAAACCCACTGGGTGACCCGGGGCAGGTCACACACTCTCAGCCTCAGAGGGAGGCAAAGGCAATCCCCCAAACAAAACTTGCCAAGGAAATCCTATGATAGGTTCACCTTAGCGTTGCCATAAGTCAGAAATGACTTGATGGCACTCAACAACCACCTTCTAATTCTTCGCCTTTAGCTACTGCATTTCAAAGCTGCCAAACTGTTTCACTGAACAAACACATTTAATACAAAGGCATGGATACTAGTCTCCAGATGAACATCAAACATTTTACAAAGAGCCACAAAAATAAAGTGAGACACAACTTTATTATAAAGCAGTCTGTTTTAGTTTCACATATTTACATGGTATCGATTACTGTATCATACGCTTTTAGAGCAAGTTTTCCTTCTTCACTCCTATTGTAAATAAATATGTGCTATATATGATGATGAAAGAATTATTACAATTTCAGAAAACACTTTTTCACTAATTCAGCTGTGGTTCTTGTACATTCTTTCTTCTGAGTGAAGCACTCCATGATACAAATGGCATCATCTTTCAGATCAAAACAAATCAGAGCTCACCCTCAGAATGCATTAATGCCATTCACAAATGGGAATACAACAGCTGTCTCCAAATCTATTTGACAGCTTTCACCAAAGTAAAATGACAGAAGAGAAGACAAATATATGTAAGAGCAATAGACATGTTTGTATTTCTTTGCTTTTCTGAGCAGCTTCTAGTGTGTAATACATTTATTCCACGGACAGTTGTGAGTCTTCTTCTAATATATGCAGAAAAATACACACATGCTTAGAGATCAAAAATCCACACAGCAAAACTAGATCCTTACCGCTATACAAAACGAGGTGGTAAAAGCTTAATTACCAGTAGCATTATTCTCCCTATACTGGTAAATGTAGGCTCTAATTAAGATGTAAATTTTGGTTCTGACTAGTGAATTAAAAGCACTCTGACATGCATCCTAACAACCATTCTTCAGATCTACTAAACAAGCTGGGAAGGAGGGGAAGCATGCATTTTTAATAGTGGCAGAGCCTAGCATACCTTCTTAGAAATATTTTAATAAAAAAAAATCTTGTTCCTAGCATGTATACTTATTTACACAATGCCTACGTATAATCTGTATCCAAAGTATGTCTTTACAAACATACTGAAGCACATTCCTATACCCATGGAATTTACTGAATTTATTGAATTCTCTCTCTCTCACACACACACATACACGCACGCACGCACGCACACGCACAGATTGGCTATTAAATCACATTAAATTGAAAGTTTTCTGAAAGCATACTTTTGTTCAAGCTTTCTAGTTTTTGGCCTGGGTAGCTATCTTTATAAACATATCCATCAAATGGTTATTAGAAAATAACAAAACAATTTACCTCATATTGTCTTAAGATCATTGTAGTTAGCTGTGAATATTCGTTGAACTACTCTCTCCCCTTCTGCTCCTTTCCCATCTTTTAAGTTGGCACACTGAGTTCCTGCGATCCGTTCTCTTGTCCATGTTATCTTGTACTCCCCCGCCCTGCCAACATCAAATTAACTATTGCTATCTTTCTACCAGACACCTTGGAAGCATCTGTCTGTGCTGATGGTGCTGCTGCTTAGAAGACCACAGCCGTAGTGTTATAATTTATGCATTCATGAAAGGCAGTTGGCCTTCTCCCCTGGGACTCAAAATGTCACCTCCAGTAGACCTGGGCCTGAGATTTCAACTGCAGTTTCGAACTTGGGCAGGCCACTTACTGTTCAGATAGTTTAATAAAAGAAGAAGTAAATGATGCAAGCACAACCTTCTTTTATCTGAAAACTGCTTGCTTCCTTAAATGTGAAAACTTTTGAAAATATAAACCAGGCTAATCTTTACTCTACAGTCTCCAAATGATTGAAAATACAAGTCAGGTGTATCTTCTGTCACTAACATACACACACACAGGCACCTTCAATTAAATGCCTCTGTGTATAAGCTCACTTCATAGAATCCACACAACATGATAGTGATGGAATCAGAGCTGGGAAGGCAAGAGAAGCTGTCCTGAGTACCTGCACCAGTCAGTGAGCAGTCCTGAGCAGTGTCTACATCTTCACATCCCTTCGGTGTGTATAATTATCCTGTGTAGAGTGCTGCATATCCTTAAGCACCTTCACACTTAAGTGCTACAGACATCTCATTGCATCCAAATTGCTAGACGCCCAAGCCACAGCTACCTCAAGGCTACTGAAGTAAAGATTCAGTGGCACTTTGCGGAAGCAGTACAGTTAATTGTGCCAAGTATATGAAAGGACCACTGGAGGCAAATACAGATGGGGACTTGTTTCTGCTGTGAGGTAACTAGACACTTCCTCAGTTGTACCCCAAGTTATTTAAAGGTCATTATGTAATCTCTCTCATATATCCCATCAGTGTCAACAAATCCTATCACCCTTTCAATTAAGTTTGAATTAAATGCTGTTAAATTTTGTCATTCGTCTTGTGTCATCTGACATTAATTGTGAAAGGATCAAAGTAATAGGTTTACTGCATCTAGCCTTCTGCATGGTATCGAGACAGAAAAAAAGTCAGAGAATATTATGATTTAAAGAATGCTGATCAGGAAGAAGGACTTTGGCTTCCGAGGGCCTCTCTTTGCACGTGCATCAATTCCAGACTCTGTTATTTGAAAACAAATCCCATAAGAAGCCATTAGGACTCATGTGTGTTTGCAGTTTGTCTCTTCTGCTTTTCCTCAGAAAGCACAGCACATCCCTGAGTACAATAAAATTCTCCCCACACGCATCGCAAGTGACAAGCTTACTCTCTGAATTTCTTTGCACGCTTATGTACACTTGAGCAAATGGTAGTAGATTACTACTTTAGAACCCATCTGCTGCTTTCATTTATATTTAGCAGAAATAATGACTACCCTGCCCAGATTTTAGACAAGGCACAATGTTAGAATATGCTTTTAAATACAAGCTGCAGATAATCACACATGTGTGATCATATGTACATGTGTGAGTCCACATGCACACATTTCATCTTGCTTTATTTCTAGATAAGTATACACGAAAGGATTTTTTTTTTCAGTAAAAAGGCATACCAATAATTTGATCCTGTCACTGCAGTATAATAGACCATAACAGGTATTTAACACCAGTAATTCTTCGCTAAGTTTTTAGGTACCTCTATATTTAAATTAGTACTTGGGATGGTTTAGAAACTGCTCAACTATGCCATCCTATGCTACCCTAAATTATGCTATACCATCACACTGTTATAAAATGACATTTTGCTTGTTAATTTAAATTTTCTTTTAAAAAGCACAGGTAGACTCTTGCAAGTACTGTCTTGAGGAGGGGTCTAAAACTGATGTATAACCCATAGCAGACACTTTTCCTAGCACATGTTTCCTCAGAGAACCATGCGGTGTTACTGTCTTAGAAAACCAAGGCAAAGACGACTAAGGGAATTCAGTCACTCTGTTTAATTAATGCAGGATTATTTCACTTTCATTTTGCGAAGATAATAATATGACTGGTGGAATGTCAGTAAAAATTAAATCGTAAACTAGTGGAGTGCCACGGGGAAAGCTTACTTTGGTTATGGAGTATTCCCTGTAGAAATCTTGAAAAATCTTCTCCATATTTACACTGGTAAAATACCACATGCTGTTCTCTTGGATAGTGAAAGATTTCAAGAATCTGTATGACATGTATCACAGAGCAAGAGTGAACATTTTTCAGATTATACATTAATAAGTGGATTGAAGGTACGTTGTTTCCTGAATGTTAAGTCACCACATACTAAATGGAAAAGTACACTCAAGGTCAGCATTGCATTTTGGACAATCTCAGTTGCTGATGTTATGATAATCACACCTAAGATACTCGTATGGAAAACACAAATTAGGCATTTCACTAGAAAGACTATTATGATAAACAACAGTTCTGAAGAGGGAGAAATTCATACTGCTTTCTTTCCTTTACAATAATGTACTGTTCTTTAGCGGAACAATGATGCTTCTTGAAACATCACCACATTATTAGTTTTACTTTCTCTTCTCCTAGTTTTCTGTGTCATCTTTTGAAAAAGAAATCTGTTTAACATGAAATCAGTTGTTAGTTCCTTCTGTTAAGATCAGCTAATTTTTTAAAAAATCACTGTAGAAATGAAGGATTGTACTATGTTTTGTTTTTTTAAAAAGCTAGCATCATCAACTATCCTGACATGAAATTAGGATTGTAACTCTCACCAACTGTGGGACAAGATCGGATGGCTCTTTTCCTCACCTCTCTTCTCTCCACAGCTCCCTACCTAACTGGAACCTCAGGGCACTAAAAACAGAAAAGATGGAGTGTAAATATTTCCCCAGTGAAAACACCAATAATCTTTACTGTGAGCTGACATGAATTGCTTGTTACACTGCCCTAGGATATCATGGCCTGAAGCGACAGCATGTGCATGCACGTGCACATACACACACAGAGAGACATGTACAGGCACACTCGCAGGCACTGAGCATCTCTAAAGCCAAAGTAATGTGCATTTGTGTAGGTGCATTATCAGCAGTGCTATGAAATCTGGCTTCTGGTTGACACACCTGCCATACAAAACACATCATTTGTAGTCTGCCAGGTTTTCTTTTCCCCTGAACACCCCTGCCCATTTTTTTCTCTCCTTTCTCTCCTTCTTCATTCAGTTTTGTCAAGCATTTTTATTATTAATGTTATTGCTATTATTACTGTCCAAGCATAAGCTGATCCATGGGGGAGCCTGTGCAGTTTAACCCCTGAAGCGCTAAATTTTTTCACATGTCCAAAGACACAGGTTTGTTGTTGCCTCTAGCAATATCCCAGCAAGACGAGTGATGGCGATGTCATATCATCACATAGTGACTTAATCTATTGCGACATCCAGGGAATGGGCAACTGAAAAGATTTACGGGACATGTTTTTTAACTGCATACAAACACGTTACCCCCATTTCCCAGTAACCCAGCCACAGTGGGATCATGCTGGAACAAATGTCACCCACCTTCAGCTTCCAGTTCCAAATATTAAGCCTTGTGTTATCTAACCCTACTATTTGCCAATGTAGAATATTACTCTAATAAAAGCATTTTCACAATGTCTTACTTCTTTTCGTGTCTCCTGATTAACAAGCAGTCAGAGCGTGTTGAATTGCTGAATAGGGCAGCCTTAGTACTGTGATTGTCCATGCACTGAACGAAAGAGCCTTACTTCAGTATCCTTTTCAAACTGTCTGACATCACAAGTATGCTTCAAAATAACTCTTTAACGAGGCAGCACTTTTTAAAGGCAGAAACAAATTTGAATATTTAGCTGCAACAAATATTGAGGAAAAGAAAAATCACCTATACTGCATAAAGGTAAAACTGATCAATATTCATTCTCCCAGCCTGACATGCTAAATATGAGGATCTTAATTTTGCTCAGTTTCATTTTTGAGCAACTAACACATTCAGATACATACAAGACTAGGCCTTAGTGTATCAGTGTTTAGATGAACGGTAATCTTAATGCCAGAACTTTGACGGACAAATATAATCTTCAACACAAATGATCCATTGTGATAGCTAGGTGGACCATGGCACTATGCATGAATATTTTCTTAGGTGTGAGGGATTCTAGACCTGAATCTCATGACCATGTGTTCACCAATTCTGGTGACTAGGCTAAGCATAAAATGCTTAGTTTTATGCATAATTTTCCCAATTTAGCTTTTGGGCGTGGGGTATCATAATAAGTGTGATGGCCTGATTTACATGATCTTTCTACCTCCAAATCTAGGAGTAGGAATTTGAGTGGAAATTAGCAGTGACAAATCAATGTGAATGTTGTATAGTTTAGGTCCTAGTTCCATGCATTGTAATGGCACATAAGTTCTCCCATGTTATCTCTGGAGGACAGAGTCTGTATGTAATTTCATAGTAGAACCTATGTTGGCTAGCATGTGACTAATTGCCTGGGGAGCCCTGGTGGGTTGGTGACACAGAAATACTTTAAATAAATAAATAATACATAAGAGAGTATTACCTAAGGCAATCCCCTAAGGAATTTTTTCCTATGGCTAATTTAGTGTTACAAGAACATTAAAAGAGCACTGCTGTAACAGAGGAATCTAGTTCAGCATCCTGTCTCAACAACTGCCATACTGATGCACCTTTTGACACTGTATAATCCCAATTTGCATGGGCATTCCCTTTAGGTATAGGAACATTGAAAGTAATACAGCCATTGATAGAAAGCATCTAACCTTTTATAAGAAAATGAGAGAAAGCTTGTTGAAACAGACACTGTGTGCTAACATGAATGCAGAAATGAGGAAGAGTATAATATGCTAGAGCAGAACTTTCCAAACTTTTCATGTTGGTGACACACTTATTTGACATGCATCATTTTGCAACACAGTAGTTCAGTTTTACTAGCAAACCAGAGGTACCCAACGGTATATCTAGGGTGGGGAAAGGCAGTCCCCCCCATCTTGGCCCATTGCCGTTGCCCTTGCTGGGGAAAGGCCCAAGAGGGAATGATGGCAGGGGGAAAGACAGCCCTCTCCCACCCGGTCCTTGCCCACTGCCGTCACTCTTGCCAGGGAAAGGCCTCAGTGAGAACAACGGCAGCAGGCCAGACTTGGGGGGGAGGTTTTTCTTGGCCAGGAAGACGACACACCAATACACTACAGGCGACACATTAATGTGTCATGACACACCATTTGGAAAGCCCTGTGCTAGAGTCATCCAAACCCAGAGCATCAAGTTAACCATACTTCAACATCTCATTGTAGTACATTTTTTAAAAAGCAACTTTCCAAGTTTTTGTTTTCAGGATTTCAATTCACCCTACTTAGGGCTGGATTATCAATGGTTTACATAGAACAAATTATACAGGTCCTTCACTGGCTGAGGCCCAGTGCTAAAGGGAAAACATGTAGCATACTTCCTCTTCCCCAATGACTTCTGAATTTCCTGATGTTTTTGTTATCATCTCCTTTTTGTGTGTTTAATTAAATAGTTGAATACAAATACATGGGATCAAGCTGCTGTCTTCACTGAAGCTGATAATGGGTTCACACATGATTTTGGTGCTGCTTTCTTTTGTACTTTGCATTTTATTTGTTTGTTTAATTTCTTGCCACCAGTCCAACCAGACACATATGTGGAGAAAGGGGAGTCTTTTTTTGGGAACTGTCGCAGAGCCCCAACCACATTAATCTATCCTCTACTTACTGTTCTGTATTGTGCAACACAGATATTACCAGCCTTTGGTCTTCTATTTAGATTACTGGTCATGAATTTGGCATGTTGTCCTGTGCTGAACCCAGAACCTTAGTCATTTTAGGAAATGGGTGAGAAAAGTACAGTCCTTCAGATGTTGTTGGGCGGCATTCCTCACTAACCTAAGCTAGCCAGGGCTTCTGGGAATTGCAGTACAGAAACATATGGAAGGCCACAAATTGTCCACTCCATTTTAGAATTTGTGTCCAAAGGTATTGTGTCACAGTAACATTTTTGGGAAAAGAATTATGACAACACTGATGCAGATGGAAGATATATTTGAGGGAATTTGTGTAAGAACTATATTTTTAAAATAGTTTCACCTCCTTATATTCCTTTTTTAAAAAATCATCTGATGGTATGTGTTCAAAACCTTAAGGAATAAAACATACTTTGGAATTCTTTTTCTCATGTATTGGGCACAAATGGTACGTAAAACATTATTGTTAAAAATATCTGTGCTTATTTGTGGCTAATGCAATAAAATGCTTATTTTTTTAAAAAAAAAAGTATATCAACATATAAGAAGATGATTAAATGAGACAATATAATCCTAATGTGATCTTTTTGTGGCTAGAGCTTCCATTATCACTCATCTGTATTGATCAGCCAGTTAGACTTATTCAATTATTCAATGCCAATCAATAAATTTAGCTCTAGGATACATAAATACCACCCCTGCCCTTACCTAATTTAGCCCCCATGCTTACTAATTTGCAAAAAAACATCTTGATTCTATCAGTATGAATATGCAGAATATGCATTTACTTTTTGCTTTCCTTTCTCTTAATGGAAATAGTTTCAGGCAACTTACTACAAAAGGCACTGGAATTATTACTAGATTTCTTTACAAATAATAGAACAAGTCAGGATGACTGACCAATAGTCCCAATGACTATTAAAAAGCAAAGTAGATGAAGATTCACACTGCTGTTAGAAAACCCAATAAATGCACACTACCAAAGTATGGATCTGAAATTTGGCTCTCTTGGGCAGAAGGCTTCTTTCCTCCTGCTGGAAGACTTTTGAATTAGAAGAGAACACTGCTCGCAGAATTTGAGGAGATAGTCAATTCTTTCCCTTCTCTTTGCAGCCATTCATACTGCCACAAAAATCTGTGCTAAAGGAGTGGAGGGAGTGGAACTGGAAGCTGCTGGAGGAAGGGGACCACAGGAAAAGAGGATTTCAAGATCAGCCTAGGAAGAAGGGTAAACTTTGGAGGTCTTTAAACTGAGCTTGGATGATTGTCTTTCAGTTCTGTATTCCTGGATGACAGATAGTTGGATTGGATGCCCTTGTGGCCCTTTCCAACTGTATGATTCTATGATTATTGGCCCCCAAATTTGCATCCTCACATGTCTTATTAACAGGAGTATTCTCAGTGGAACTCTGTACAGAAGCACTCTGGATCCAATACCTTGAGTTTCTGTTTGTATTCTCAAGGCACAGCTAATACTAAAATTGTTTTTGTTGTGTGCCTTCACGTCATTTCCGACTTATGGTGACCCTAGGGCAAACATATCATGGGGCTTTCTGGGGGTTGAGTGTTTTATGCAGCCACAGTCACTCAGTGGGTTTCCATGGCTGAGCAAGGAATTGAACTTTGGTCTCCAAGGTCATAGTATAACCCTCAAACCACTACACTGTGTGGTTCTTATTACTAAAATATTAACCCTAAATTCTACAGCTGACTTTGAATTCACATAGCTGATTATGTTTGCTCTTTGGATGTGCACAGAGCCAGTCCAAGTCACTTAGACATATGGAACAACATTTAAATATCATTTCCATATATTAATGGTAATAATCTGCAAATAATATTACAAAACTTTTGTTTCCTTTGTGTGTGTATATACCTTCAAGTCACCTGTCGACTAATTCCATGAATTGCATTAGATTTTCTTAGGCTTTGCCAGTTCCTTCTTCTGAAATATAGTCTACAGCCCCTAGTATGCATTGGTGGTTGCCCATCCAACTACTAACTAGGGCTGACCCTGCTTAGCTTCCAAGATCAGACAGGATCTGGTGCTTTAAGGGTATAACCAAAAGTGGAGCCAGTCTTCTGTCTCACTATATCAGAAAGAAAAGACCAATGTAGATAGATAAGTCAGAAAATTGTTACTTTGTCCTAATGTTTTTCTTTTTATTCCAGTGTTTTCCTCAACTGCAGTATTCTTTTGACTCAATGTTGTTGTTGTGCCTTCAAGTCATTTTGGACTTATGTTGACCATAAAGTGAACCTACCACAGGATTTTTTGGGGGCTGAGAGTGCGTGACATGCCCAGAGTCACCCATTAGGTTGCCATGGCCATGCAAGCAATTGAACTGTGGTCTCTAGGGTTGTAGTCCAATGCTCAGACCACCACATCATAGTGACTCTCCTTTGACTTAATACTTATGTAATTTAATCAAACCTGCCTCCTCCAAAGTTTTGTAGCTAATCCTCTATCAGATCTGTCTTAAATTCCCAACCAATCCTTCTGTGCTTCTCATGTTTAGAATTTAAGTCTGATTGTTAAATGGAAGCCATTAGACTTTTGGCATGCTATCAATGGACAATATGCTACCTATTTTATATACATGGCAAAATATCATTGTGTAAATAGATAAAGAAGAAAAAATGATTTTTTACTTGTGATGGATTTAGAATATTTATCAAGTGATTCTCCTTTTCCCTGTAAATGAGAATATCCAGTTGAAATATTCATAAAGGGCATACATACAGCCCAGAATAAATTCCAACAATTTTGATTCAGCTTATTCCAAAGTATTTAAGTATAGGATTACAGCCTTCAAAAATTATTGTTAAGAGCATCTATGCAAACTTCTGTTGATCTAAATCCAATTGCTAATCCCAACCAAAGTAAACTGATTAAATTAATGGGACACTTAAGTCAACACTCATGTAAATCCTACTGAATTAATGGTTCTACTCTAATTGGGACTAGTAATTGAATTGAAGCCCCTATCTTTCAGTACTTTTTCCCACCACTTCCGCAGAGAAAAGATTCAGAAGGATAAAAAAAAAAAGATACTATGGCCAAAAAAAGTTTGTTTTTTAGGGTGTGCATACGTCAAGATGGAAGGCACATGGAATGTTATCCAAGTAATAAAGAAAACTGTCTTGACATCCCTTTGTTTTTCAGAAATGCTAGTCAAAAGACAGAAGCAATGTATTTTCTGTGACTTCCAATAATATGTTTGTGAAATGCTGAATTCTCCAAAAGCACTTCACGTTGAAACTAGGGAGTGACATAGCAGCTCAAAAACACTAGTTCACTAGTTGTAGAAAAAAGAAACTGTGTCATTAGAAAGCTCTAAAGCTCTTTCTAATTTAGGAAACCAGTTTTGATTTCTATCAAATATCAAGCATTTTTTATTAAAAAAAAAAAGAACAAGAAGAACAAGGGGACTTGCCCATAGAGTGCCTTTTCCATCCTGATTCCTAAAAATGTGCAGCAACATGTTCTATGTTTAATTTCTAAAATCCGAAGCACGTCTGCCTGGATCCCACATTGCTTGCCCTCAAATTTTTTCTTTTAACCTAGCAATTGCAACTTATTGGTTTTAGTAACTCACTGGAGAAGAAAAGACACTAGTTACTAGTGTCCAAAAAATTATATCATGAGTTTGTATATATTTCTGGGCTGAGACTGGATGTTGGAAAAAGGCTTTGGAGCTTACAGACAAGAAGAGTAATGGGAATGGCGCATTGTGTTCAAGATGTAACAGTGCTTCACCAACTGCATCGGGTTTCATGTCAATTTCGGGCTCAACTGAAGCTGCTAATTTTTAACCATTAAAACCCTTCATAGCTTAGGACTGGGGTACCTTATGGACAATTGATGTAGTGTGATTCTGCAACAGAGGTCTGGTGCATGGAAGGTTTGGAAGGTTTGGAACTAGGGAGTATTCTGAGGAAATCTAGCTTGGCCCTTTGATATCATTTTAGTGCCCCGTAAAAGCCATTTATTTCCCCAGGTTTTTTAATGCTCTGCTTATTGCTTTTATTTTGACTGCTCTTATACATTTATAGTGTGGTACTTTGATGGTTTTGTTTTAATGTTTAACTTTTTATAGGTTACCTTGGGGACCCACAGAATAGGGAGGCCTAAATCAAATAATTATTTAGCTAGCAAAGTTTATGCCGTGCTTCATGTCCAAGTTTATGCATCTTAGCATCAGTCAGTGTCAGCCTCCATTTTATGCCAGTTTAAGCTTTAGGATTAGACTTCCTGATGAGTCTTCACATATGTCCAATACAGATATAGGTCCAGAGAAAGCAGGACTGGCCATATTGCTAGCCAAAAAACCAAACTTATCTCAGCAGATTTTGGATGTCAAGAAAAGGTAGCACATTGTTAGGAGTTTTTTGACAGGGGGAAGGGATTGCTATTTATGAGATTTTCTGCTTTACTACAATAGGTTAGCTGACTTCGAATAATATGCACCTTGATAGAGGCATTTGCTCCTCTTCTCACATAGAAAAATGTCTTGAGATGGTTTCTGTAGAGCGTGCTGAACAATGCATGAGATATTTCCGTTTAATTCCTTGACTCCCTCCTCCTTCTAATGTTGCCATCTGATGAGGCATCAACAATAGGGCAAGTACCTCTAGGCTTTATTATCCATTTCCTCTGGTGCAATTTATACAAGGATGGTGATGTCGGTGATGTCGTTTACCCCCTGATAAGTTTCACAGTAAAAGAAGCATGATTCCTCACTATGTATCTAAATAAATGCCTATATGAATGAATGAATGAATGAATGAATGAATGAATTAGGCACTTATGTTTCATGCTTTAAAAAAAGGTAATTGAATTAAGAGTTTCGAAATTTGTAATTGTGCCCCCCCCCCCCCAGTTAGTGTTTAACTCAACCCAGTCAGCAAGACCAGCAGTTCAGCATGATGAGATCTGGAGTCTAACAATATCTGTTTCAAGTATTTAAACAAATTACAATTTTTCATTCTCAGCCATTGGAAGT
Organism: Cyclura pinguis; assembly: GCA_030412105.1. Classification (NCBI taxonomy): domain Eukaryota; kingdom Metazoa; phylum Chordata; class Lepidosauria; order Squamata; family Iguanidae; genus Cyclura; species Cyclura pinguis. The sequence continues at coordinate 41,098,278 of CM059599.1, forward strand.
GCTAAATCATATACTTATAGAATTGGAGCAGGCCCTGTGGTCCATCACATCTCAATGGAGGATCTCCATCAGGTAGCTGCCTAGCTTCTTTTTGAAAACATCCAGAGAAGAAAACCTCACTACCTCTCTAAGCCATTGGTTTCATTGTCAAACTGCTGCTACTGTTAAGAAATTCCTTCTAATGTTCAATCAGAATCTACCCTCTTGTAACCCTAAAACCATTAAGCCTAGTTCTACTGTCTGAAGCAGCAGAGAACAAGCCTGTACTCTCCTCTTTTTTGTGGCAGCCCTTGAGGATTTTAAAGAGCGTGATCCTGTCACCAAGCCAAATATGCCCAGCTCTTTCAAGTTTTATTTATATGTTTTGTTCTCCATACCTCTTACCAACCTCTTTGCCCTCCTTCAAACTCCCTCCAGCTTGTCTATATCCTTCTTAAAATGAGGTGCCCAGAACTGAACACAGTACTCTAGATGAAATGAGATACAAGATCAAATACAAAATGAGATACAAGATGAAACATCTGTCTTGTCTTCTTCCTTGCTTACATGGTACAATTCCTTTGTTTTTTCTACAGACACATTTGTAGTGAGGGTACAATTACACTTGAAATGCAGAGATCTGGCTTCTTAATCTTAACTTTAACCATAACCTTAATCTCAGTCTTAACCTAAATTAGCCTCTCCCCTGATATGACTGACTTGCTGTTATTCCATGGGTCATAGACCCAACCTGTACTATCTGTCTGAAAATATCTGGTTACAGTCCTACTTCTATTTTGAATGCATACCGATTTCATAGATGTTGTGTGTTGTACACTGATAAGCAAACAAGTAAAGAGACAAATCAATTTTATCATCCTCCCCATCATTTATCAAACATAGTGGATATAAGATGCTTCCAATTTGGTCTGGGTAGTTTATGTACTCCCAATTGATAAAGGAATTAAAACCAGTACCATGTTGTTGGTTAAAAAAAAAAAATCAAGGTACCTTGTGTGAGAGAGATGTTTTCTTTCAGAGTGGTAGCTAATTAAGAAAAATCTCAGCATCTAAAAGAATTTTTGTACAACCAGGAAGCCTGCCCGAGAAAGTAGCAGCACAAGTCTCTCCCACCACCACAATTCAACATAGCCCTCTTATGTCACATTTGCATTTCTATTCAGCTGAACTGCCTGGCAATGAAGCAAATGGGCTTGCCTTATCTGTACAATTCTGGACAACAGAGATTTCTAAGCTGTACAAAAGCACAGCCTTGCCATTCAATGGTTCAACACTTTCCACTGGAGCCCCACAAGAGCCTGTGGGGAATGCTGTCACATAAACACCTGTCCCTATGAAAAAGAAAAGCCCACAAACACAACAACTCTTAAACTCTCACATGCTGGTGATAGGCAGAGGCATTTAAAATAAAATATCCAATATGATTTCCCCTGAAGGAACCCAAGAAACCTCAAGGAAAATAAAGAGAGCAAAGAATAAGAAAACAACCAAATCTCCAGTATTAATTAACCCCAAATTTAATTTTGTATTCCAAGTATATGAAAACCTTAATGCAGTTTCTAGTAAGTCAATTGTTTCTCACTCTATTCGCTCTACTGGAAGCAATCTTCATAGAGAAAATGGTTAAATCTGCCACTTTCACACACATACATGACAAAGTCAAATAACATTTAGAAGGCAATAGTGATGACTTGTGTAGTTTCATTGCTGTGTGAGAAAATTTCAAACTAAGTCCTTTAAAATTAACATTTTTCTGCTGATAAGTTAAAGGAGATATCAGTCAGGCAGTAGCTGAAATCTCCAGATCAACTCTATGTTATGACGAGACTTATGCTAGCTATAACACAGAGTAGGACTTACAAAGCCAAGAAAAGTTTTAATCAGGTTGGTGCACAAACATTCAATCTATGTGTATATTCCATCTTACTGTGCTGGTTCTCTGACTTGTACACAGCAATCATGGTATTCTGGGCTGTTTGGGCTGCAGATGTATTTATATAGAGAACTATAATCATTAAAGAACCTGGCAAACTTGATCTGACAATATAAATAGTACCTTTACAAGGACATTATGATAACAACATGGATGCCATTTCCCCATGGCTTGATCCTATATCACATAGGAAACATAGGCCAGGTATGCTGAAGTAAGCAATATCCATGTGAACCTGGTAATTTTTTTATTATTTTTTATTAAAAAATTTAAATCATTGTAAAATAAATCATCTTTATAGAATGATCTTTCCTATAATTTGCAGGCTTCTTTCCTCCCCCTTCCCCCCTTTCCATTTTTTGCATTTTCCCCAAATTATTCCCTCTTTCTGTTTTTTAAGTTACAACCTCCTTTTTTTATATTATCCTTTTCTTGTCATCCTTTGATCATAATAATTTTAACAGTTAAACAAATAAGCATCTAATGATTACAAATATTAACGTGAACCTGGTAATTGATGCTATCAGTGATAAGCAGTAAGCATTCTAGTCCAAAGACTATGGTATTCCAAAGTAGATAATTCTTAGGAGAAAGCCTGAGTGACATTCCTGGTACCCTTTGCGGAGAAACTGCATTGTATTCAGAAATGATCCTCCTAAACATATGTATGCACTTCATATGATTTACAGTCCAGCGCAATAGAAGGTCAACCTCAATGACCTTAGATGTAGTCACAGAAGAGAAATTCTTAATAGTAGTAGTGTTAGATAATTTTTAGATTGACAGTGGAATCTATGACCCTAGTCCAAGCTATGTGAAAGACCATGTCCTCCCATATGAGCCTGCCTGAGCTGTAAGATCTTTGAGGACCACTCTATTCATCCACCACCTTCACAGACATGTTTGGTGAGAGCATTGGAGAGGACCTTCTTTGTTTCTGGTCCCAGATTCTGGAACAATCTTCCTAGGAAACTAGGCTGGCTTCTTCCTTTCATTAGCACCTGAAAACCTTTCTTTTCTAGTAGGCTTTTGGGAACTGATTGTTTTACATGGAAAAGGGTTTTCTCAATGTGCTGTAATACTTCTCTTCTTTGATTTAAATAAACTGTTCAAGTGGTTTTAATTCTGTCAACAGCTTAATCCTGTTTATATGTGGGAGCGGGGTAGGTACCTTTTTTAGTTTTTACTTATATCTCATCTTGTAAGCAGCCTTGAGTCCCAGTTTAGGGGGAAAGGTGGGTTTCAAAAAATCTGTTGACAGAGAATGCTGATTGTACCATTTGTTTTTGTTTTTTTAACTTTCTCTTTCTCTAATGAACATACCACCATATTTTAAATCAACTAAGACAGGAGAAATTTATTTATCTCCATTCTGAGATAATTTATTTTAATCATAAGTATTACTAGAATAAATTTAAGATATTTTTCAGACCTACAATCAAATATAAGGATCTGAAGAGTTAAATTGTTCGTATTCCATACAATTTTGCATACTGAATTAGCAATCTTAAAACAGTACACATATTTCCTTTCTCCATTACCTCATTCAAGAGTACCCATGAATTCTCCTTCCTGTAATACAGTTAGCTTGCCATTATTTTCATATATTCTATATTTCAGACATCCAGCAAACAGCTGTAAAATATGGATTTGTTTTCAAGCCTTTTTAAATACTATTACTACACATTAAATGAAATTCTTAATTCTGCATACACAGTTATCCAATTGTTAGAACTGAGCACAGTATATCTTTTTAATACACTCTGTGATTACGTGTTATTATACCTTGAATTTAATCATTAGGTAGGACCTGCTTCTGGGACCTCAATACCAATGACTGAAAATGAAGGAGTGACAGTGGTCTAGGTTCTGTCATATGTGGGCTTGCTGCCATGTTTGTCCCACAGCATGAGAAACAAAGTGGGTGACAATTTTTATTAGACAAATGCTTGCTGGTGAGAGTGCAGAAGCTTTTGACCTTCACATAGCCCGATCCACAATCCTGTTAAGATGAAAATCTTGGATTTAAGCCCGTTTAATTCCATTCGCTTCAACACTAGTTCAGCTTAAACACAAGTATTTTCCCTCATGAGGATTGTGCATAGAAATTAAAGAAAGATAGTATGGCTCATGAAAGAGCTTTATGTGGTTTCACATCTAACACAAACACAAAAGAGGTGGGTTAGTGGTAGAATTTAAGGTTCTTTCATATATATTGGCTTCTCTAGGATTGTTAGAAACTGCATTCCATATCCCATCGCTTCTATATACTTTCTAAAGTAAATTATTTAAGCAGTGCCTTTTCTCTGATAGTCCAAATTACTAAGACCATTATCTCAAAGAGCACTACATATACTTTTAATAACAATGCCTACTTCAACAAAGGCATTAATTCTATTGATCAGAGTTTTGTTGATAGAAATCATTGCATGTATAATAATCAACTTTTTGCCAAATTTTGGATTTGAATAAATAATGCAAACCTAATTTATCTATATGCTTGCCCCCACCTTACCAAGAAATAATAAGAGGAATTAAGGAATTAAGAAAACCTGTATGTATTCGGAAACCAAATAGCACACAGACACAAAATATATCCTAGTGTATCTACAGGGAAAAAAAAAACATCTACCAAATCAAAGAAAGAAGAATCATGTTGAAACTATATTAACTTGATGAGATACTTTCCAAAGTGTTTGTGTGGGGTGGGGAGAATGTTTAGTGGACATTATTATGACTCTGGTGGAGTTTTACTCTTTCTTAAGGGTCTCTTTAATTTCTAAGTTGATACCTACTCTGAGGTTTCAAGATGTAGCAAGTTATCAAAAATAAATATATAAATATATAATTATATAGACCAATTCAGAAAAAAAGAATGGGATACGGGGATGCATTTTATTGCATCTCTGTCCAAGATGTGCCCCAAATATTTTGAAAACAATATATGGATAAAAGAATGTATGTAAGTATGTTTTCAAGAGGCTGTGTATGGTAGACTATGCTACTACATGAATGAAAAATAAAGAGGGAATCTAGCAGAGAGACAAAACATATAAATTATCAAACATAAAGGTTATGTGATATGATAACAACACACAAACAACACACTGGAATATCTTGCAAGTGTACAGGACAAATACCATTATTGGTTCTTGCTGCATTAACATTTTTAAGCCTTCGGCAACCTGAGAGTATGGACTATATAACCTGGTGTTCTGCAGATATGTTGGACTGCAGCTCCCATTATCCTAAGTCAAGATGCCAAAGCAAAAACGATTTTCAGACTCCTGTGGTTTCAGAGATAGCATCAGATGCCTTTATGACTTAAAGCACACTGATTACAGAGAGTGAGAGAGAAGTGCATTTCAGTTTGGTTTTGGTAAAACTGATTCAGTTCATATCTCCTGGAACTGAAAATGGATTCAAACAAAAGTAGTTGGAATGGTTTGTGGTCAATTTCAAGCACTTAAATATGTGCTCAATCAATATATTTTCAATCAACACATATGTTGTAAAATGCATATTTCAAAAATCTACATAAGCGTGCGTTAATCAATGGGAGAAAATACTCATTCAGTATCCCAGTCAGAATTACTTTCATGCTGGAAACATGAACAAACTTGTGAAAATCAGAGGGCTTTCTAGGCATTATTCTACAGCTTGATTTGTGCAAAACCTAACGCTGGAATTTAGCATGGAAAGGAACACCCACATAGAACAATCTTATTTTTAGTCTAATACTGTCTTGACAGGTATGTCTAATAATATTTTCCAGAGACTACAAATTAGTTCCCATATGCATGTTCACCTTAATTAATACAATAGAGATTTATTACATTTTCATCCTTCCACAAATATTCCTGTTTAGAATATTTTTTGGTGGCAGGCCATAGTTTTGCTCTTGAGTGCCATCATGTGCAATGGGGCAAATCCCACCCTATTGACCAATGCTACATATTTGTTTGCATTGTTTCCCTGGTTCAGCAAGTCTACACTGACGACACCTGTTAAAGCTGCTTCAACTAAGCTGTTCTGCATTTGTCTAGCTGGATTTGGGTTTTCTAGATCCCTGACTGAATACAAAGTGACCGGTGGGGAGGGGGGGCATTGTTTGGCAACAAGCACAGTCAGAAATATTCTGTTCTGTTGGTATACAAATGGGCAAATGTGTTCCTCATAACATCTCTAAGGGAGCGTGCTGCTTCAGTCACAGTGCTGTTGAGATCAAAAATGATCTCCTTTCTTGTCAGTTGTTTAACAGCAGCTGTTTAATGTAACTTCAGATGATCTGCCTGAATGAAGTTGTCATTCTTGCATTCTCTTTTGGTGTAGTTAAGAAGCAATAGCCGGTTCACAATATACTATTTTTCTAATATTTGCCCTAAAACTTATGCATCTTAAATATTTTAGATATCTCAGCACAATAATAAGGTCCAAACAAAAATGTAAAAATGTCTATAAATTGCTTGAAGTATATTTGTACGTGATTTTCTGCTAACATAGGTTCCATCTCCAAGAATGAATTTTCCAAAAATTACAAACACCATTATCAAGCCACCATCTCATAACAGCAAATATATCTGAGATGAAAGCAGTATCCTTACCATTTCTGATGAAGTGAGAGAATTAGGTGTGCTTTTTTCTTTTAGAAAGCACATGGCAATAGCTAATCCTTAAAAATATTGGCAGTCCTCTAATGAACAATAGAGGGCACTAATGCTTCTAATCTGGCAAAAAAACATCATACATAAGAGAAAAGCAAGTAGCAGGGCAAGGGATTGCTGCTCACAAACCCCATCATCTCTGCTCAAGATGCATAGATACCTATAAAGTTTTGTGCTGCAGTTCACTCTTTTTTCCCTGTCTCTTTAAACATTGCACTTACAGAAATAAGTGGATTACAATAAGTGCAATGTTTCTTTTAGTGGCCAGATCTAGTTTGTATTTACCTCTGCTTCATAAGAAAACATTCTCAGTATATTTTGTCATATGATTCTGCAGTTTTATATTCCCACTGTTCAAAGCTTAGCTCCACTTGCCACAGAAGTGAGTAGAAAAAAACAACTAACTATTCAAAGGCAATTCAAGAGAGAAGCTATGGGCTAACACATTCAGCCAAGCAAAGGTAAATAAGGCTAGCCACCAAATAAGCAAAGTGATCTCTCTTTCTTTCTCTCTCTCATACACGCGCACACACACGCACGCGTTTGGCATAAAAATGCTTAGAACCAAAGCATGTAACAGACGTAATGATAAAAGTAGTAATTCCTATTGACATGTGAGATCTAAATACATCAAACTTTGATAGCCAAGCCTACCACACTTCCACACTGCAATTAATGGACTGGGGTAGGGGTGAATTTCACTATGAAAAATAAAATGCAAAAACCAGAAAACAAATATTGTAGAAAAACATCAACATGTAACAAAATGTTAAGTATTTCCTGATTGCCAAGTAATCATACCCATTTTGTTTTCTAAAGCACCTAAAGGTTCATGTTATAAATGTGAAGTGGCATTACGTTTTTCAGTTGCTAAAGACTCTCCTTGCTTCTGAACAGCAACTCAGATACCTTGGGCACAATTCTTTACATCAACACGATCTACTAATTTGGGGGGGGGGGGCTTGTTGCTTTTTGAGAATCAGTTGTTTAAATCAGTTGTCTGACCCAGCTTTGTCGGCTTACAAAACTTGCCTCCCCCCACTTTTCATGGTCCTGATCCTGTTGGAATCAGTGTGTGTCACCTCATAAATTTAAGTGGTTTCAAAACACATCTGTGTTTTGCTTTGCTTATGGAAGCATGCAGTGTGTTGGCTTCTAAATGTTTCCTAGTGTCTGTAAAAATCTCACACACCACATGCTACGGGAAGGCTATATTCACCAATTCCTCAAAATAAACTATTGAGAAAGGAACAAAGGTGAAAAGTTATGTATGTTTTTATCATTTTACTGAATTAAATCAAAATGGCTGAGTAGACAACTTGTTGGGATTTGAGTAGCTGACTGAGTAAGTCCACATTCTAGATGTATTGCTAAAAAGTATACATAATATGGTACATAGCTTTATGTATTTGGTTGTTCTCATCTTTACTTTTCCATATTCAAACTGAAGATAAGACAAAAGGCATCTAGACCATAAAGAAACTTGAGCCTGTACAATGTTTGATCAATCAAACTAAAAACAGCTCACCATCCATGGATTGTAAACCTTTAGATTATGTGCCTTACAGAGTGGGTGGCAACTTTAGGCGTTTGAGATATAATAATATTAATGAACTGTGGAGTTGCTCAAAAAGACTCTATAGGATGTTACTACTGAGACCAAAGTGGGCCGGCACACATAATTTATGACTGTATTGAGCTTGGTAAAATACATCTCAAAATTGGGCATACAATAATTTTGCGGAAATGGTGAAACAAATGAGGTTTATTAACCCTGATGAATTCAAGCAACAAATGTCTGGATTTTTAGTAGGAAGGACAAAAAAAATCAATATACAAATTGTTATTGAATATTAACTAAGCTGAGATGGCCCCCATCAAGGGGCAAATTGTTCAACAAGAAATGTTGGATCTGAGGAAAGACACGATAATCTACCCACTTTTGCCAGCCATAGATGCATGAACTAGAAATGGTTGCTTGCTCCATTGTTAAACTGCATAGTAAAGCCAAAAAGGCTGTTAAGTCCAAGACTGTTATGGATTGCATGAACATGGTACTTCACATTCAATTATATCTTTGCTGGCACCATGACACAAATGTAACATTTTTTAGACTGTAAAGTTGATTAAAATTTGAGGCTTTCACAAATATACAGCATGGTTTTAGGTTTGTTTTGCTTTGCGTAAGAAATGACTCCATGTATTACTTGTGTTCATCTATTGAATTTCCCCTTTGCTACTCTGCTGTAACCTTTTTTTTTTTTTTACTTTTGTAGTCTTTTTTTTTTTTTAATAGTATATTTAGTTGCTTCTTCTAATAGCCTAGTGCTTTTCCTTATTAAATGGATGATAGGGAATTGGTTTTGGGAGGGCCAAAAGATCATTCGTATATTTTTCTTTATCATTATTAAAACCAATACAATGTTAATAAAAATGTTGATGTTATCATTACACTTTTTCATGAAATTACCTTTGCTTTAAAAAAAGATGTGCATTGCATATTTACCTATGACATCTCTTGGGATGTAACTAGCTTTTTTGAACTTGGAAATTCCCAGACAAACTGATTATTCAGAAAAAAGATGGAATTCTGTAAGGAATGTTTCTATGTCAAAAAAAAAGAAAAGAAAAGAAAAGGTTTGATTGAATTTGTATCATACTGTCATTGAGTGCAGTGGGGAACAAAAAAATCAGTTTTTGAATAGATGACAATTTCTCCTGGCTTTCACCACCTAATTTGATGAGCCAAGACTCACCTTTGCTTCTTAAAGTGGAAATGTCAATTCACATCTTGAGCAAAAGGAGACATTTCAAGTCAAGGGAGTTATTTTGTTCCAATATAGTAGGATATTATATTTTTACATTTTACATTTTTACAAATTACATATTAATTTTACATTTCAGTAGTTTATTTCCATGCATTGAACTGAGAGCACTGTATAATATGAGGGGCTCGGCACAACTGCCATGAATTGGAAACAACAGTGGATCTCTGTGAGATCTTGGGGGCCTGACCTCTCTTCTCACTGTGCTTTGTTCCTGAATTTTATCTTTTGGTTTCTTTCAAAAAATTAAACAAAAAATGCTCCCACATCCTCTAGGACATGTAGAGGGGAATTTTGCCATGTTTTTTGGTTCCCGGGGTTGTTTTAAGCCCAGGAGATACCTTTTTAAAACCACAAAGTGAATGGAAAGTAAACAGTCAAGGAGGAGACAACATGGTGAATTTGCCCTTTGTACCCCCATGGAGTGCGTTTTGAGTTTTTAATTCAACATAGGAGTGCTGAGAGGCGCTTAGGGACCTCAAAATGGTTTTGGTAGTAAACTTTGCCATCCCAGTGTAGAACATACACCACAGAAAAGGAGAAAGAAACCTAGCAAGCAAATCAACTAAAACAGATTTTTAATTCAGTAATGTGAGAAAAACTAGAAAACGGACTTATTATGTAACTTATCAAGGAAAACCAGTGTGGTGTAGTAGTTTCAGCACTAGACTGTGATTCGAGATCAGAGTTCAAATCCCCACTTTACTGTGGAAACCCAATAGATAACCTTAGGCAAGTCACACACTCTCAGCCTCGAAGGCAAAGACAAACCCCTTCTGAATAAATCTTGACAAGAAAACACTAATAATTTTGCCTTAGGGCTGCTATAAGTTGGAAACAACATGAAGACACACAAGAAACTTATCAAGACCTCATCACTGAAGTACTAGTAATTTTAAATGTAGGCCAAAGGTATGAAAAGCCAACAAAGTCAGGTTTTGCTTTCTCAGAGGGATATGCAGTAATTGGCATAATTATCAAAGAAAAGACCAGAACTAATGTAATGCTTGAGTACAAGGATGTGTCTTGAAAAAATAGGGGAGGTAATTGTTATATTCACAAGACCCAAAAATGTATAAAAGCATGGACGCAACAATAAGAACAGTGAAATGAAAAACAACCCAAATGTTTCTTCCACTTGATCATGCAACATAAATTCTCTCTTTCTGGCCTTCAGCAGCTCAGCTATGTATGACTGCTCCCAGTTATTATTCTGTATGTCACTTGGCTGTCTTGCCATTGTTGCTTGGAGGCCCCATGCAGGTCAAAAATTATACTGGATTTCAGTGTTACTCTTTTCCCTGAAGTCATAACTACTCTAAAAAAGTAATTTCATTACAAAACTGCAGGACGAAAACATAATTTCAAATATTTTGAAGGACACAGAGGATGACTCATCTGTAGCACTTGACCTTACTCCTGCTTTTCTCCCAAGGCGTTGTCCACCACTTCTCAGTGCTGAGCAGCTGTCTCCCTCCATCTCAATCACTGTCTGACACAACACTGTTTTCTTTTCAACCCACAGATTAGAAAGCACTCTACAGAAAGTAATCCAGAGGCCAACACTAGATCGCTATTAGGAGCCCAAAGCATCAGTATTGCTGGTGTGATCAGAAACCAGTCCTATTTTACCATTAATTCCTCCCCAGCATTCATTAGCTTTGTCACTGCTAACTGATATTTTAAAAACATACCCCAAATAATTCAGCAGGGGGTATAAATTTTTAGGTTAAAGAATAAGGGTTGTGCTATGATAGGCACTCATCAATGGCACTATCTTTCTGCAGTGTTGGGATTGCATGTTTCTGTGGGGCAAGAGACTTTGCTGATGGCAGCAGTGCTGCTTGTAGGGTCTCCCATGTCAGACAGGCTTTTGCTGAGGAGCCGGACCAATGTGCCAAACAGTTATGGGGCAGCAGCATTGTGTGTGTCTATGTGTGTGGAGGGTGACACTGGTGGAGGATCTCTCAGAGACAACAACAATGGCACCGTAGCTAACACTGGTTAATACTATGCAGAAAAGGGTACAGTAAACCCCTTCTGAATATCTTTTCTCATAAAAAAAACTATAGTGCAACAATCCAAAATGAAACAAGAGCTAGTTCCAGATGATGAAACTCCCAGGTCAGATGACACTCAATGAATGCGTCGGGTACAGCAGAGGACAAGTAGCACTGTTTCCAATGACACAACTGGATGCAAGCTGAAAGGACATTCAGCCATTGATGTGCTCAGAGGTGAAAGGAAAGTGAGAAGCTGCACAACACATGGAATGTAAGAAGTATGAATCAGGGGGAGCTAATCATAGTGAAACAAGAAATGAAACATATACTGAACTAAAATGAACAGAAATGGAACATTTTGAGTCAGATAACTATGCAGTGTTTTATTCAGGAAATGAAAATCTAAGAAGAAATGGGGTGCCATTAATAGTGAAGAGATATGAAGCAAAATCAGTCAAAGGACAGAATGCAAAGTCCAACTGAATTATATCAATAAGATTTCAAGGAAAACCCATGAACCAAGTTTATGCTCCAACTACCGAGGCAGAAGAAGAAGAAAGATTCTATGCTGGTGTCCAGGAAGGAATTGACCGCACACCTTTTTAATGCCCATCCAAGCGACAGGCAAGCAAATGGAAGAGAATACACTCCCCTCACTCTGTTTGCCTGCTTATCGCCCAGGCAAAAAACAGGCAAGCAAATGGAAGAGAATACACTCCCCCATTCCATTTGCCTGCCAGTTGCCCACACGCTCCGTCTTTGTTCTGCCCGTGCAAGCGACAGGCAAGGAAACGGAAGAGAATACATTCCCCCCACTTCATTTGGGTGCCTGTTGCCCACACTCTCTACCTTTTTTCTGCCTGCGGGGGCAATGACAAGCAAATGAAAAACACTCCTCCCTGCTCTGTTTACCTGCCCATCGCCTGCTTGAGCTGCCTTTTTTTCTGCCCACTCAGGTTAACAGGCAAGCAAAGAGAAGGGAAAACACTCCCCCACCCTCTGTTTGCCTGCTCATTGCCTGCGATACCTGCTACTTTCTGCCCAAATGAGGAACAAGCAGGAGAATGGAGGAATAAAGGCTTGCATGCAGGTGAGCCTTTCCCTTTCCCATTTGTTTGCCTTTTGCTGGGGTGCAAAGAAGGAAGGCGGTGCACCTGAGAAAAGGTCAGGGACTGGGAGGGGGCGAATGAGGGGGAGGCAAGCAGGCACCTCATGAATCATCAAATTCACGAAGGTCAAACCTGCAAATGTGGAGGAAGAACTGTATTCCAAGCTGGAAAACAGAGAACTTTAAAAAGAATGCATAGCAGGGGGTTGGACTTGATGGCCATTGTGGTCTCTTCCAGCTCTATGATTCTGTGATCCTATGATTCTATGACTAGCCCTCTGTCCTAGAATATTCCCTACATTACTCGTTGGCCATGAGGTCATAGAATCATAGAATCATAGAGTTGGAAGGGACCACAGGGGCCATCTAGTCCTCCTCTGGACACATTTCAGCTTGTCGATATCCTTCTTGAATTGAGGTGCCCAGAACTGGACACAGTATTCCAAATGAGGCCTAACCAATGCAGAATAGAGTGGTACCATTACTTCCCTTGATCTAGACACTATACTCCTATTTGATGCAACCAAGAATTGTGTTGGCTTTCTTGGCTGCCTCATCACACTGCTGACTCATGTTCAGCTTGTGATCTACCAAGACTCCTAGATCCCTTTCACACGTCCTGCTATATAGCCACGTGTCCCCCATCCTATATTTGTGCATTCCATTTTTTTTTCTGCCTAAGTGTAGGACCTTACATTTCTCTCTGTTGAAATTCATTTTGTTAGCTTTGGCCCAGCTCTTCAATCTGTCCAAGTCATGTTGAAATGTGATCCTGTCCACTGGGGTATTAGCAACCCTCCCAATTTAGTGTCATCAGCAAATTTGATCAGCGTGCCCTCTACTCCTTCATCCAAGTCATTGATGAAGATGTTGAACAGCACTGGGCCCAGGACAGAACCCTGTGGCCCCCCACTAGTCACTTCTCTCCAGGATGAAAAGCAGCCATTGGTGAGCACCCTTTGGGTTCAGTCAATCAACCAATTACAAATCCACCTAACAGGTCCTTGTGAGAAGGGTGATGATTCAGGGTCTGCTGTCCCTGGGAGTCCTAGCTGCAACATCTCTGATTCAGATAGTCTCTGTGACTATATACACTTTCAGACTCACGGCCCAGGTCTAGTGCTTCCCTATGTGGTACTATTGACTCAGCTCTTCTCACTCTGTCAGAGTCCTAAGCCCTTTTCGCATGGCAGTGTACAAGCGAAAGGGCCCCTTGAGCGTCGCGTAAATGTCAGGAGTGGTCTGCAGGACGCACTCCATTTCCGCCACGCTCAAGGCCCGCAAGCGCAGCAAATACGCATTTTCTTATTTTCGGCTTTTAGCCGAAAATAAGCCGCATTTGCGCAAGGCTCATGGGCCTGGGCCGCACTCACCTGCAGTCCAGAGCCTCTGCAGCCGGGCCTGTCGCGCTTCCTCTTCTCAGTGCAGCCTACAACTCCCAGGCTGCACTGTGGAAGGAAGGAAGGGGTGGGGCAGGGCTCTCGCGCGAGCAGAAAGGAGCTGCGGAGCCCAAGCAGCAGGGAGGCAGGAGGCTTGCGAAAGCTGCCTGCCCAGGCCTTTCACACAAGGCCCGCACTCCAGCAGCATGAGAAGGTAAGCTGCGGAAAGGGCCGTAGTCATTGCTGCTGGAACAAGGCAATAAGGGAACCTCATTCTACTAGCATGAAGGACACTGCATATAAGATTGCATTGTCAAGAAAAGCTGTTCAGTTGCACAAAAAGGCCATCCTATATTCCTAAAAACCTTTTGGTATGATGAGATAGAGAGCCAGCAGTGGTTTGAGCATTGGACTACAACCCGGAGACCAAGGTTTGATTTCCCACTCGGCTATGCAAACCCACTGGGTGATCTTGGGTACATCACATACTCACCTCTAGAAAACCCCACGACGGGTTCACCGTATGGTTGCTGTAATTCAGTAACAACTCGAAGGCACACAAAAACAACAACATGATGATGAAATGACAGTGTTTTCCCATCACATTTCCAGATTAGAATCCTTTGGGTATGCATTCAAAAAGGTTTGCTAAGCCACTTTGCACAGGATAGACTGGACTGTGGGACCCATTTCAGCTTTTATAATTTACTTAAGACCTAGAGTGTCTTAAAACAGAATTATTCCAGTTTCTGTTAACATTTCATGGAGCCAAATAAAGTATGCCCACTTCCTAGTTTAGGCTGACACATGAAAAGGTGTGTTAACCAAACTTACTAGCCAACAGCTCCTACAGCTCAATCAATCACACACACACACACACACACACACACACACCACAAACATATATCCATTTGAACAATGAGGACTGAAAATACACACACACAGCCCTCCTTGCAGGTTTCACTTTTGCAGATTTGATTATTGATGGATTATTTGCTGTCACCTCTGTTGCCTCCCTGTGCCATTTTTAATAGGGACTGCAAGCCCTGTGAGACTGAGAAACTGAGAATGAGGATTCTAAGTCCCTCTTAAAAATGGCGTGGGGCAGCAGCGGAGGTGGCAGTAAGTCCCACCAGCCACCCACTTCTGCCTTATGAAGGAATCCTGATACCTCAAAGGACTCCCTGGTGGGTTCAATATGGTGATCATACTTTTTCTGTGGGTTAAATATGGTCTGTGAGGGCCTAGAGTTATTCATGGTTTTTCCACCTTTAAGGGGATTCTGTGCCCCTAACTCTAGCAAATGTGGAGGGATGATGACTATACACACACACACACATTCAAATCAGAAAGGGTTTGATATTTTTGTTTCCTTATTAGGAGACACTTGCTGGCCAAATTTTAAGACACATTTCTTTGTTTCACTCGCTCTTTGAAATTTTTCAACATTAGTATATAAAAATGCCCTTCCTTTAAACAATGTTTTTTTGTCAGTTTTGACAGGGAAAAAAAATATTAGAGGAGTGTGTGTGTTTGAGTTACCAGTTATGTATACGGTATCTGCTCTAGATTAGTCCTGCTTGAGTGGCATCATAAATGGGTCCATTCCCCAGCAGTTGTCTACTTCAGATGGAAACCTGACAACCTCTACTTAGTATGTCTTTCACAGTACACAATGAAGTGTAAAACTGCTGCGAAAAAGCCTGTGTTTCAAAACAAACCATCTCTGTAATAAGCACTTAAAACACTTTCATTAATATATTTATATATAAAAACAAAAACTTAATGCTGCTACAAGCCAACTGGGGTGGGCTGAGGGGAAACAGGAATTACATTTCAGGTTTTAACAAATCCAGAATATATCATCTGAAATAAAGCATGTGGCTTTATGCATCGCTGCTCCGTGGTACGGAATGCTCTACACACACACACCAGACACACACATACACACACATGCACACACGCAAATCCTAAAGCTCAATCAAAATCCTAAATTAGTAAATATTGAATTTAACCACTTTTATATCTCAGGTATTAGCAAATACCTTTGGTCTACAGAGATACAGCCCCTTCTAATCTTTATCTGAATTTGCAATTAAGACTTCAGAGCTACAGATATCTGTACACAGCTCCATACGCAGCTCTGCTCTCTTATTTTTAAACGACTGGCCCCAAATCAAATCAGTCTCCCAGTGCATCAAAAAGTAAATGTCTGATGTCTAATTGAACTAATAGATAACACTCTTTTAAACTATGCTGCTAATGCTTAGTTCAGGCTTCCCTTACACAGGAGAAGAGAAAGAGAGAGGGGCTAAAATGTGCCCATGAAAGCTGTCATTATATTATTACCTTTCAGTTGCTTGCCATAAAGATAGAGCTATGCAAATATTTACCAATTATTTCCCAAATATTCAAGACACACTCACACAAAAGGCCTAAATGTGTTTGGAGTGAGGCTCCTACTCTCTTCCACTAATTGTCACCTCCAACAGGACATTGTTAAGAACCTCAAAATGAGCACTTATGAGTTTTCTTTTCCAATCTCTTGTGGGCTTCTCTCAGTTTATCGCAAATGAACAATCGTGTTGGAAAGGCCTCCGTCTGTTTAATGTCATTAGTGATTGTTTCATAAAACAAACAGCCGCTCCAGCTTTCTCCTGCAGTTAATCTTAAATCTAAACGTGGCGGCACTCAGGGAGAGTCTCAAACACGGTTTGTTCTAACCAATGCGTGTCTCTTAATCTATTGCAAGTCAAGGCGCTTATCTCTCTGTGCTCAACTCAGAGCAGTGATTTCTTTGTCCAAATACTAAATCAAACCCAGTTCGTATTGTGTCCATGGATATTTTTTTCTCTCCTAAAGATGTCTCTTTTTTAAAAATTTTCTTCCCTCTCATAAAATCATAGTCTAAACCTCCAGATTTATTTATCATTATCTGTGGCCTTTTAATGCATATTCTTTCAGTAATAGCAAAATCAAGCAACCTGTGTGAGACCAGTAAGGATATTTCACTGGACTGGCCCAGCAAGGTGAACCATTAATTGAGCATGAAAGTTTAGAGGCCTACTGTTCATATTAGGAAATCATTGACTAGCACTGAACCTACCAGGTGAAGGCAGCTGAATATCTTTATCTGGGCCTCTTTCTGTTGGGGTTCTGAAAACTTCTACTCCCCATAGTTTCACAAGTGGCTGAGAAAGCTCATTGTTTTTTGCTAAGAGGTCCAGTATTTTCAGATTTCTATCCTTCTGGTAATTCATACTGATATTATAGACCTTCAGTAAAATTTCTCCTTTATAGAAATAATTGCAAGAGACAACCTATTCTGCTCACTGCTATCACTTTGTTGAATGGTATACTGCTTACCTTGGACAACACTTTTTGCATCTTAAAAGTGTTCACGTATATGCCTTCAAGTTGCCTGTCAATTCATGATAACCCTATGAATTTCATAGGGTTTTCTTAGGCATGGAATACTCAGAGGTGGTTTTGCCAATTCTTTCCTCTGAAATATAGCCTAAAGCACCTAGTGAGTTCTCATATAAGTATTAACCAGGGCCAACCCTGCTAGTTTCCGAGATCAGATGGGTTCTGATATCTTTAGGATATTTAGGCCTATCTTAAAAATACATTTTTAGAAGTATAAACACAAATGTGTATAGGTTCTTCTATATTTCTCCCTCGTAAACATATATCTAGTATATATACAGGGATCAGAACAAAAAGTATTTGGGCCATACTTTTTAAAGATAATGACCTAATTCACACTTCTTGGGCTAATGTGTGGATCAGAACAACTTCTAGACAATACACTTCTCTAAATTTTATGCTGCACAGCTCAGCTGAAAAAACTGTGCTCAAAACACATCTGTTATGGAAAGCTGTGGATAGAAATGCATATTTTAAGAGAAATTGCATATAAAAATAAATGTCATATTGCATGCATACGTTAAATTGTAAACTGATGCAGAAATTCACCAAACTTATTTCAAGCTGGATACATGAAAAACAATATGGGCTGGAAATAGACAGATTCTTCCATCTCTACATGATCAACAGATTGTAAGTTCCTTAAAAGTAAGTAGTCATTTACAGTGATGCAGGTTTTATGTAGAAGATGAGTCCAGCTAATCTTGAAGAAACAGGGGGATGTATTACACAAACAAACAATCTTACACACAAAAAGGGCTTGATGAACTGTATCCCACATGAATAAATGGCAAGTCATTAGTTGATTTATGAGCTAGCTTTTTCAAAGCCTTGTCCTAGGGAACCCAAGAAAGCAAAACATAATGCTAAGACTATGCTTAGGATGGGACTAGTTTGAATTTTTTTCTTCCTTATGTCAGGGGCTATCTTCAGCCAAGGGATACTGCCCAGCACCTTCTCGGAGTGGATCGGTCACAAAGAAGGCTTGTGATGTTAGGAATATATGAAGCTATTATATACTTTTTTCAAAAAAATGATACCCTGTGCCTTCAAGTTTTCTATTCTCAGGGCTGGTATCAAGTTGGTACTGGTTTGCAATATACCAGAACCACATTATGCAGACGGATTTTCCTGTATTCTAAATTTTGATCCATTTGTGTTCATCCTAGTTTACTGTATTTTTAACTCTACAATTACAAGTTGCAGGCTTGTAGTATGTAATACTCCACTATTAGTAATTTTGTATTATCTTCTGGAGATTGTTTTGCGGTTCAACACATGTTAAACAGATACAATTTCCTACACTGGCTCAGACCACTCATACAATTAGTTTGGTACCATTGGTACAAAAAGTGCCTGTTATTAACTTTGATTGTATATTTGGTTGCTATGGAGACAAGGCCTAGCTGCAAGCAGAAACCAAACCTCTGTATGTAAACAACTCTGAATACAGATTGGATTGGGGAATATGGGGAAAACTTGCAGATACTAGACAATGCAGTTTGGGGAATTAGAGACATGGGATCTCAAATCTTTCTAACGAGTATTATGAGAAAATAAAATCGCGGGCAATGCCAGGTAGATATGCTAGTAAATCAATAAATTTGCATGTATTGACCTAACAGCTGGGTGCACTCTAGTTGGAACTTCACTCAACTAGTTGTACTTTAATTGGAATTATCAAGTAACTTTAGTGTAATAGGTGCCTGAGCTCACTTTGTTCCCTCTCCTTCTCAATTCCTTCCACTGTTATGCTGTGTCCTTTTAATTCATAAGCCTGAAGGCAGGGACAATCTTATTAGTTATCTTGCGAAGCCATTCTGGGGGATTTCTCAGCTGAAACATGGGGTAAAACATTTTAAATAAAATAAAATAGAATAAATATTGACACCGAAGTCCTTCTAATTAGAGATATCAGGGGAATATTCTTCACGAAAGGCATATCCTTCAACCCATCACAGACCCAGAGCTCCTCCTCCCCAAAGAAGAAGCATTAGAAGAGAAGCTTCAAACACTTCTACATTTCAAATCTGCACCAAAAGCTTCAGATTTTTTTTTAAACAGAAACAAAACAAAAACGTATTGTTGAGAGGACAATCTCTTATCTGAGGCCATATTCTTCAGGCTGCTTTATTTAATGTCAACAATGTAGGATATCTATTATATTCTATTACTTAAATAGAGCAGAGAAGAATAAAAAAGTACTTGATTCCAGCAAAGTGACAATGCAAACAATACATGGGAAAAACACTTGCAGTTAGCATTTCTTATTTGCAAGTTTTACCTTCACGCATTTGATTATTTGAGAGTTTCTCCAACACCTTCTCCCCGCCACCTCAAGTGTTTTTCTTCCAAGGAGACTTTCCCTCTCGGCAGCTCTGATCAGATCATGCAGCCCTTTAAAAACCCACTTCTGGTCCTCCTCTTCCTCCACCAGTCACTGTCTGGCCAGCTAAGCACAGCTCACTGGCTGATTTCTCAGCACCACAAACCCTTCCCTGATGCCCCACCCCGCCCACAGAAGGAGATGAACAAGAGAGAGGAAGGATAGAGCCACCATGCCAAGCCACTCTGTTTCCCTCTCCATTCTCTGACTTGGTTTGGACCCTGCATGCCCATTCTCCCCACCATGCCTTGGCTACCTTTCCCACAGCCACATGAGCACATTTTGATATTTGCAATTTTTCCACTGTTGTGAGGGTCCTTGCGACCCAAACTCTAGTGAATGTGGACAGCCAACTGTATTTATAAAATTAATGCAGAGTACATTATTGCACTTCCCACAAACAGAGAGAGGAGGAAGTGTCAAGAGAGTTATATACTCTTGGGGTTCAGTAGCTTGTGATATATCAATAATTCAAATGAATTTGGAATGTCCTCAGTGTGCCACAAGCACACAGCCTTTTGCTGTATTTTTCTGGTAGTTATTAACAAGCATATAAACATAGATCTACTGATGTTTATCCTGAATCTTTAAATCAGGAAATACTTTGTTAAATAGAAGAGCAATTGCCTTTTGTCATAAAGAAAATGAATGAATGAATGTGGAAGAGAAGACAAAAGGGAGTAATGGGAAAGAAATCAATATAACTCTGATTTGTCCATATCTTATTTTAATTCCACTTCTCAGCTGAATGGAACATAATTTCATTTAACTGCTAGGAGTCCAAATAAAGGCCAGCTGTTCTGCACTTCTCTTGGTCATTCCCCATAATTATAAACAGACCTCCATTTTTCAGTCTATGACACTACTTACTAAAGAGGAACAAAAACCCATCCTTCCTATCTGAGTGCTGAACATAGAAGTAATTGTTCTCAAGTTAGACTTGCAATTTCATAGGGAACTTTATTGTGAAAAAAGGTAACATGCTTCTACCACAGGTAACGTAAGTCCATCCTGGTGCTGTTGGACTACAATTCCCATCATCTCTCATCATTGGGTTGCTGGCTAGGGTTTATAGATATCATAGTTCAATAATATCATGAGAGCCACACATGCTAAAACTTAGCTATTTTAAGTTAGGAAACATGCTAAAGCTTGGCCACTCCAATTTATCAAGATATTTTACCATATTCTAGCATATTCCAAAACTACACAGTAAATCTCAACAAATCTCAAAAGCACCACCACCTCTCCACTGCCACTCCCATTTATACAGGCAAGCAGGATTAAGCTCTTCTTCTCTTTGCATCAATCTGTTTTATACAGCTGGATTACTGTAACATATTCTAAATGGGACTGACTTTGGAAACTGTTGGAAACAGTTGACAACTTTGGTAGGTCCAGCCAGACAGCAGAGTAGGGCTGGGCAAGGGAGCCGCATGACCTCCATATTGCTAACCCTTCACTAGCTATGGTTTGGTTTGGGAAACAATTCAAATTGCTGGTTAGAGATATACAGCCCTAGATGGTTTAGGTCTGATGGACCATATCTCCCTGTATGAGCCTGGCCACATTTTAAGATCTTCAGGGGACAGCTTGCTCTTGGCTCCACCACCATAACATACATGTTTGAGGAGAACATTGGATAGAGCTTTCTTGGTGGCTATTCCTAGGCTGTGGAACTCCTTTCCACAGAAGACTAGGTTGGCCCCCTCTCTGCTTTCTTTCAGCCAGTAGACAAATATATTTTTTATTTAGACAGATCTTCTCCTGTTAACTGGCTGATGCAGAAGGATCTTTTAACAGGGGTGCTGTATTTTTATTGTCATTCTGTTTAAATGTGTTTTAAATTAGGGCTGTTAATAGGATTCCTTAAATATTTACTAAATCTTTCTAAATTCATTCAAAAATCTCAGCATTTGTGCCCTTCTTTTGCCTACTTTAAGTGGAAGTCCCCCCACTGAGGCATTTACTCTGCTTCTATCAGCTTGAGCACACATTTAATGAGATCATTTTTGTGCTATTTAGACCAGTTCATAGTATTCTAAACATCTATAGTTTAAAAGAATAATTTCATATATTGACTTAAGTGTTCTGATGGAGTATTTTTCTCACATCAATTTCTCCCACTGCCAAACAGTTAACAATTATTAGTTGCTAGTGAATATACCCAGCGTTGCCCGGGATTTTATTTTCTCATAGGCGATACTTGTTAGTCTGTTTCCCTAATTCCCCAAACTGTATTGTCCAATACCTGTAATTTTTATGCATATTCCCCAATCCAATCTGTATTCAAAGTTATTAATATACAGAGGTTGGGTTCCTGAGGGAATACCCTGCCCTTCTCCTTGCTGCTAGGCCTTGTCTCCATAGCAACCAGCCTATTCAAGACAGACACAGTTGACTGAGGCCCAAGCACTCTCTGGCTGAGAATTCTAAAGGTCCTTCCCTAAACTGCAAACCACAGGATTCCATAGAATCTTCTTAGGCAGCCGATCATATAAGGTCTTTACCTGACACAGATAAACAAACTTTGATTTTTATATATTAGATAAGTTGTTGAAAGTAGTAGTATATGTAAAATCGTTCATCATTGGCCCTCTAGAAACATTGTTTCAATGCATACTTAGGAAGTAGAACTGCATGCACTGTTGTCATCTCTAATCTATGTGCATTTATCCTGGACGTAGATTAAACCAAGGAGGCATTTGGAAATTTTAAATCTTGAAGCTACATCTCAAGAAAAGGGAAGAGTTTTAAAAACACAGGAGCTATGCATGCTACATTGGGAGAAACGAAATGTATATTAAATAAATAAAATAAATAAATGAGCTACAGGAGCAAACTTGACGGCAGTAGCAATCTTACAGAAAAAGAGAACAAGCAGTAGAAACAAGCTTATTAAGAGAACAAAATTTGTAAGGGTTGTATTAGAGGCTCTGCTTTTATTTTTCTGAGTTTTAAGATGAGGAAAACATGTTCCATGAAAATAGAAGGAAATTTATTAGAAACAAACTGCTAACAGACCACATATTCCAGCTTGCACTATATACATTACAAACCCCCATCCTCATGAGGTCCAGGGATCCAAGCATGAAAGAGAATATTTGGCTTTGTTAATTGTTTCCCAAGAGGAAATACAGAAAGAAAAGTGGGACAGTGGCTGACCTTAAGAGGCATTTCTGCAACATTTCCATATATCCATATGTAGAAGAACTGGAGAAAGAAGCGGATTATGGTTTCTTTCCAATGCTAGAGTAGAAGAAAAATCTAGTTACAGAGTACATGGAAAGGAAGTGAAAGAGTAACTAGTTTGACAAGTGTTCTGTCAGTGAAAATGGGAAAGCCAAAAGAGGAGAAGGGATTAATATATGAGAGAAGCAAGCAGTGATGTATTTAAGTCTTTTACTCTAAGTCTCAAGTCAAAGCTCAAGGCTCTATCTTCAAGTCTCAAGCTGAGTCTCAAGTCCTTGCAAGATACTTTCAAGTCTCAAGTCTGAGAGCCAACTTTATACCCCAACCTATATTCCAGAATTTCTGGACAGAGATGAATAAAGCCTGTTTTAATAATTTAAATAGAGTCAGCCCTCTACATTTGCAATTTTGCCATCTATAGCTTCAGAAGGATGGAATAAGTTCATTCTTACTCCCCCTCCTTGAAGCTGGAGGCTTTTATGTAAATAGGCATAAAAGAATCTGCAGTTTTGGAAGAGCGGAATAGGATTCTTTTTCCCATTTGCAAAGCTGGGAGCTTTTCCAAAAGGGGGAATAGGATACTTCTGACTCCCCGTTACTGAAGCCCCAAAAGTTTTAGAAGAAAGGATCCTTCCTCCTCAAGCCCATTGCCCAACACATTTTCTGTTCCCCTCTGAGAAATGCTCCCTGCATTCCAGGGTGAATCTTGCCTTCTGTTCTTAGGAAAATTTTTAGAAAGCTCTTCCTATATGCAGTGGGGACAGGCTGCTGAACAGATATCAACCCCGCCTCAAGCCTATTGCCTATTTTGTTTCTCCCCTCTGAGAAATGCGCCCACACTTTGGCCTTGAGGCAGATCATCACATGACCAGTAGGCAAAAGAGATGGAAGTGTTGTTCAAAGTTGTAAGGATTCTGGGTGAATGTGTTACATTACTGAATCAAGGGCAGCAAGTCGGTCACTAAAAATTTACAAGTCATGAGTCGAGCCAAGTCAGTGCATCATTTATTTTTGAGTCAAGTCCAACTCAACTCACTGAAGCAACTTATGTCTGACTTGAGCCTGAGTCAATCAACTCCAATCTACATCACTGGAAGCAAGCATCAAATTACCTGGTCAGTAGTTGATTGGAAAAATGACTAGTGTGGATCAAAGCAATTGCAGAATATTTTCTCATAGCATCACAGTACAGATAAGTTGAAACTTGTCCAAAATTGGGAAGGACATGGACATTCATGTGGGAGCTGTGAAGTTTGCGAAAAGGGTCAGGAGCACATACAAACTGAACCACAAGATCACAGAACTATCTTTTCATCTTTTTAACATTTTAAAAAATATTTCATTCCTGTACTGGCCAGAGTGCAGCCTTTGGGATTCTTTCCACATATACAATACTTTGAAGACCAATCACATTTTATACAGGCTGCTACTGCCCCTGAGTAATTATTTTATAGCTTTACAATGCTATGTGATCATATTTTATTATTCTTAGGGGCCCTCCTGGAATAAAAAGATGATTGTCCCCATGGAACTAGTGAGGCAGAGGGGCTGCTGAGTGCACAGCCAATCCATAGCTTGGATCTTCGTTGTGTTGTTAGAGACACCTTCTTCACCTCATAATAGTAAGTAATATTACCTGGACTTGGAAAGGCTCCCCAGGGTTTTTGATCCCAAAAATTCTCTTTCATTTACTTTTCTAGGGAGAAAAGCCCTGAATAAAAATGAGGGGACAGGGAAGATGAGAAATAGCATCCTACTGTACAACCTATTACTCATTTTCATTTCTTAATGGATAATTTTTATGTTTTTCCTCCTCTTTCAAGAAAAAATGCAGTTTCAAACACAGAAAGTCTCCTAATGAACCCTGAATAACCACTACACCAACAAAAATAAAGACTGAACATCAGCCTGTGTTCACTCTGATTGGCTTCATAAAAAAAAAAATTGACCCTGGCAGGAATTTCAAAGGCATGCATGTTTATTAGAAGCATATAAACCAAGTGAGGCAAATGGTCCTCTCGCCTGAACTCTCTGATATGGTAACCACAATCTAATCACACATGGTGCTCAATAGTTGCTTACGAAAAGCCCGTTACAACAGTAAGATAACAAATGATCTCAAGACAGCTGATATTGAGACTTTGTAACAATCTTGGCTATATAGATCAGTCCCAGCTTAATCTTGCCACCGCACTGAACATTCAGATAGATTCTACTAACCGTGACTTTATTAAAAACAAAACGCACAATTCTATCGATGAATGGGGTGTAAACACTATTGCTTCAAATGAAAGCCCACTTCTGGGAAATATTAAACTTGCTTCCATGTGCTAAAAGCAGTAATCATGGCTATCAACTGCAAAGAAAAGAAGCAGGACCAGAAACTGAACTGTTTATATAAGAGCTAACCTGGGACAACAAGTAAGGAATCTGTTGAAAAGCCCATTTAAATTTGTTTAAATACCCAGTTTCAGAATCAAAAGCTTAAACATGGTGAATCAAGATGAACAACCTTTGTCAAGACCAGAGACTCCAGACTCACCTATTATTCCACAGTAAGTGGCCACAGAAAGAGTGGCAGAATCATTATCTCAACTAAGTAGAGTTCACCATTCCACAGAAAATCATAATAACCTGTGAATCATCCAAACCAGTCAAAAAAGTTGTTGTAATCCGAGCAACCTGTAATTTGTTGGTCATGAAGACAAGGGGTTGTTATCTCAATTCAGCATCCTTGAGGTAACACCCACTCAGTCTCAGTTGTGTAAACATCTGTTTTTCACTTGGCCCACAAGCATGTTGACCTTTATAAAAACCTATTTTGTTCTGAGTCAATGAACATAAAGCAGCTGAAATGACTGACACACATTTGAGAATACACTTGATATAAGGACAGGGAGATATTTAAGAGACATATGTTTTGTTCAGCCCAGTGGCTCTACTACTTTACTGGCACAGTTCTTTGAAGAGATCTCTCAGCACTGCCAGTTAAGATAGTTTCAACCAAGTACGCCAGGAATAAAGAAACTGTATGAGCCATATGGGCAATATGTCCCACACTGTATATCCTTTACAAGGTATTGATTATACATAAAATATGTAACTAGTTTCACTGTATATTAGTCTACAGCAGGACAGAGAGAAAGCTAGGTGTGACTACAAAACAATTGTCTGGAAGGAATATGTATCTACTCCTCTTTGGTTAGTAATTGCAATGGTGGCTTCCTGGCATGGAAGCTCCTACAAAGGCAAAGTCAGTTGGTTAAACAGTAGTTCCAGGTCAGCTGAAATCTACTGTGGCACCTGAAACACTATTAGCGACAATCTAATACAAGAAGGTAGAAATGAGAGGGGATTCCATGTCTCTATTATGCTACAGCAGGACTGTTTCTCAAGGGCACATTTGTTGTCAACTGCTACCACAGCTCTAGATAAGATCATGGTGGAGGCTTTCAAATTCATAAATATGAATATGAATATATATATATATATATATATATATATATATATAATCTAAACTTGACTTTTGGGGGCTGATTTTACTTTCATGAGCTTTTACTTTGAAACAACACAGAATTATGCACTAGTTTGTGCTGATGCAATAGGTTCATTTCTAATTTTATAGCAGCATTCTGAAAAATAGTGTTGTATAAAAGCAAAGATAAAATTCAGCAACTGGAAGTATAAGTTGTATAAGTGTCAATATGCAAAATATTTGAGACCTCAAGTACCAACATCACTAATTCATGCACCTCTTGACTTTTTTATAAAGAAACTGAAATTAGAAACTGGGTTAATATATTTGTAGACCCAAGATACTAGTTTTTTTCTAGTACTAATACCTTTCAATTACAATGAAATTCATTATTAATAATGTTAATAAATAATCTTTTCAAGCTGGGTCAAAGCTGTGTCTATAACTTAATATAGCTGTAAATTTGAAGAAGAAACATGTGATTTCTAGATTACAATACAAACCTAGAAGCTTTAAAACCAACAGCTCACAATCTACTTCGCTTAGGTCCAAAGGCTTGAGGAAAAGTATTGCAAAGGAAGAATCTTTATATATATGAAAGGAGCAAAACAAAATCCATAAACCTGGCAATCTGGACACGGCTGATAAAATGTGGAGAATTTTTGATCAAATGAGGTGTATTGGCTGCAATGGAGTCAGGCAAGGCTAAATTTTATCACCCTATCTGTTTAACTTGTATACTGAGTGTATCATACGTACGCAGGATTACACTTAGAGGAAGGAGGCGTGAAAATTGGAGGAATAGCAATAATTTAAGATATGCAGATGACATCATACTACCAGCAAAAAACAACAAAGACTTGGGAACAATTCATGAAGAAAGTTTAAAGGAGAAAGTGCAAAGGCAGGTTTACAGTTGAACATTAAGAAACGAAAAATAATGACCACAGATGATTTGCATAACTTTAGAACAGGTTATGAAGATATTGAAATACTTCAAGATTTTTCAAAATTGGTTCAGTTATTAATCAGAATTGACACTGCAGTCAAGAAATCAGAAGACCAGGCCTTGGAAGGGTAGCTATGAAGGAACTAGACAAGACACTGAAATGTAAAGATATATCAATGGATACTAAAGTTAAGATTGTTCATGCCATCATATTTCTAATTTCTATGTATGGTTGTGAAAGCTAGACAGTGAAGAAAGCTAATAAGCAGAAAATCAACTCATTTAAAATGTGGTGCTAGACAGCAGTTGGATGGATACCATGGAGTACTAAAAAGACCAGTAAATGGGCCCTAGAGCAAATCAATCGTGAACTCTCCCTAGAAGCCAAGAGGACTAAACTGAGACTGTCATACTTTGGCCATATCATGAGAAGACATGACTCACTAAAAAAGACAATAAAGCTTGGTACGGTAGAAGGCAGTAGGAAAAGAGAAAGATCCCATTACAAGTGGAATGACTCAATCAAGGAAGCCACAGCCCTGAGCCGGCAAGACCTGAGCAGGGCTATTGATAATAGGAGACTTGGATGTCTCTCATTTATACTCACATTCATACACAACATTATCCACCATCTGAAGTCCAAAGGGAGAAATAACTTAAAAATCCTTGCCATCCCATTTAGGGTATGTAGAAAAGGTATATAGAATTTTCATGCAGACTAAGAATTGTGAATAGTGCCTCACCAAACTACAGACCCCAGGATTATATAGAATGCAGCCATGGCAGTTAAAGTGGAGTGATAGTGCTATAATTTTGTAGGATGAAATGGTTCTTGGTG
Organism: Cyclura pinguis; assembly: GCA_030412105.1. Lineage (NCBI taxonomy): Eukaryota > Metazoa > Chordata > Lepidosauria > Squamata > Iguanidae > Cyclura > Cyclura pinguis. The sequence goes on from CM059599.1 coordinate 41,126,459, forward strand.
TAAGACATCTCAGAGAACGCAATCCTTCCTTCCATTGTGATTGTGTGGCACAGGTCCCAGAATACAGGTTTAGAGTTCCATGAGAGAACCAGCATAGTGTAGTTGTTTGACCATTGGACTATGACTCTGGAACCTGGAGTCTGAAACCTCACTTGACCATGGAATCCACTGGGTGACCTTGGACAATTCACATTCTCTCAGTCTCAGAGGAAAGCAAAGGCAAACCACATCTGAATAAAGCTTGCCGTGAAAACCCTTTGGTGGGTTCACCTTAGGATCGCCATAAGTCAGAAATGACTTAAAGATATACAACAACAAAATTGTTCTATGATATGTAAATAACACTGTGTTGCATGACAACAAAAAGAAATTATGGAATGCTAATCACAGCAAGCTGTGAAAATTAGACACATTTCAGATGTCATGATCCCAGTTGGATAAGCCATAATTTATCAGAGTAGAAACAAGCTTTGTTTCAATATACATATTCCTTGATCCTCCTCTCCTTTTTTTCCGTTATAAACTTCTGCACACCTTTTAAAGTGTGTTCTACATATCCCACCATTTATGATAAATTTCTTACTCTCTGCAAATATGTGAGCAATAAGAATGTATTTAGAAAGGTTACTATTTTAAAAGCTACATAGAATTTGTACTTCTAACATGCACAGATTATTCTGTTTTTCTGTAAAAACAGTAAAACTCTTTAGCTTTACTAGAGGTAGCCCTTTATATTCAGCTGCATTAGGGGCTGCACTGAAATTCATACATTTAAGAGGCAGGGGCATTTGCACGTTGCTACCAGATGACTGAGTAACTCACTCATGGGTCTGCCACTTATGAGTAATGGCATGCTTTCCTCGTTCTTTGACTGTTAAGTATTTTCTCTCTGTCTCTGTCTCCCCCTGTATATATTAATATATAATTTCCATGTTGCTTATCAAGATGCATGGAAACAATATCTAGTGCTGTTGAAGGAAGGAAGGACGGAAGGACGGAAAGAAAGAAAGAAAGAAAGAAAGAAAGAAAGAAAGAAAGAAAGAAAGAAAGAAAGAAAGAAAGACAGACAGACAGACAGACAGACAGACAGACAGAAAGACAGAAGGAAAGACAGAAGGAAAGACAGAAGGAAAGACAGAAGGAAAGAAATCTTCAGCTGCTGGAGAGAAATTAACTTCCCAATCAAGGTGCTGACCTGTTGATTTGCAAGAATCAAGATGCATAATTTCCAAGCTATTTTTCTTATTTTTCAAACGCATTACAGAGGAGAAATAATTAGGTCATATTCATTACATTTTTATCATTAGTCAAGCTTCTCTCTCTCTCTCTCTCTCTCTCTCTCTCTCTCTCCCCCCTCTCTCTCCCCCCCCCGCCTCAAAAAATGTTGCTGTGCTCTCAGGAATTTTCTAGCAGTTGTCATTTATCATTCTGTGTTTTATTCTTTTTATTTTATTTTACTATGAGATGAAAAAATGCAGTTATTTTAGTGAACAGTTCACTTAAAACATAGGAGAAAGACAGACAACTTTAAGAATGAAACACACACATACTGCATTCACATGTTCAGGATGGTCTATTTTGGATAAAAATCATTGTGAGCAATCCAGGGCAATATGTGTTTATAGATATTACTTTGCTACATACATGAAGGAAAAAAAAATCTGGTAATATAACAGACTAGTGCCCTACTTCTAACCAACAGGCAATTCTTACCAGTAGATTAAATGTGCAGATTAAATACGATAGATCATCATTGTCTTTTGTCTGTTCATCCTGTACCTGAATTACTTTGCAAAGACAGTTGAACTGGAACATAAAGCAAATACTGAGGTTCAGAGATCTGCAGGAAAAAGCACCTTTTAAGTTCTGCACTCCTTCTACTTTTCTAACGGCTTTTTGTCAGATTAAACTCTCTGTATAAACTTTTCAACAAGTTATACTTGTTGTATGCCTTCAAGTCACTTCCAACTTATGGAAACTCTAAGGCAAACCTATCATGGGGTTTTCTTGACAAGATTTATTCAGAGAGGGTATATCACTGGGGTTGAATGAATGTGACTTGCCTAAGGTCATCCAGTAGTTTTGCATGGCCAAGTGGGGATTCAAACTCTGGTCTCCAGAAAGCCCAACAGTCAAACCATGATATCACACTGGGGTCTACTTTTTTTTTTTTTTTTTGGAAATATTTGTATTAAAGATTTTAATTAAAAATAAAAAAAATCCCCTCCCCACTTCCAAGCTTGTTTTCCAGTTGAATCTGCGTGTATCCATTCCATTCATACATAATTGTTGCTTACTCAAGGGATTTGTTACATCTTACATTGTTAGACAATTGCTTTGTTACCTTACTACCTTGCTACATTGTTACATTATTATTTTACCTTGCTACATTATTACATTGCATTACTTACAATCTTGCTTTATTCTTATTTTTCTTATATTATGTCTTTATCCAATCCAAAACTTCTCTCCATTCCCTTTCAAAGTTCTGGATAGGTTTATTTCTCAAAGAATATGTTAACTTTTCTGTCTCTACCATATCCAGGACTTTTAATTTCCATTCTTCTAGATCAACATATTTCCTTTCTTTCCAATATTGCATGTATATCAGTCTTGCAGCAGTTACCAGATATAACAGTGTCTTCTGATGACATCTTATTTCTCTTTGTTGACACTGGTGTCTACTTTGAACTAAAACATAATTTAAATATTTTGAAAATAATCTGGAAAAAAATTGCCCACTGTGAAGAATTGGAAATAACTGTAATTGGCAAATATTGAAATCAACTTCATCTCGTCAGTCAGCTTCTAGGAATACATGTGTAACCAGGCAACATCGGAGTGTGGTCAAGACAGCAAAAGTTATTAATGAGAAAGAACCAAACAAACCAAAAGAGATTGAGAAGTTTGCTTTTGTCTGAACCTACTGGGGAGGGCAAGAATCTGCCCCCATCTTCTCCTCTTAGAATCACAGAATCACAAATAGAGTTGGAAGAGACCATAAGGGTCACTGAGTCCAACCCCTTGCTATGTGGGAACATATCAAAACACTCCCAACAGATAGCCAGCCAGCCTCTGCTTAAAAAGAAGAAGTCTTTCCAAAGAAGGAGACTCCACCACACTCCAAGGCAGTATATTCCACTGCCGGACAGCTCTAACCATAAGGAAGTTCTACCTGAGGTTCAGATAGAATCTCTTTTCCTGTAGTTCCATTCCTCCTGGTCCTAGTTTCTGGAACAGTTTCTTCCCTTTGCTAAATTAATTGAATACATTCTACTTTTTCATTCTGAACTTAGGCCTTTTCCACACCGGGCTATTTAAACGGTGCAGAGCAACCTCCAACGGAGGTCTTCTACACCGTAGAGTGGACTGGGGCAGACTACTTTTTGTAGGTCCATACCTCAGTCCACTCCGGAGCAACCGGAACTGGTCGCTCGGCGTGTTTTTTAAAAACCTCTTTTTAGAGGTTTTTAAAAACCACAGAGCACGCAACCCCATGCCGCTCCGTCGCCCAGCTCCGGAGCAGATTTGCAGGCACGCGCAAGTGCGTGCCTGCAGATCTGCCGGGGGTGGGCTTCCAGCTGGCGAGCTTCTCCGGTTGGTGGAGAGCCTCCACCAACCGGAAGCCACCATTTAGGATGCCGGAGGAGTGCGGAGTGATGAGCTCGCGCTGCTCCTCGTGGTGACGGACTCAGCCGGCTGGAAAACAAACCCGGTAAGCTCTGTTTTCGGCCGTTCCCCCCCACACACACATGCGGAAAGGGCCTTAGTTTGTAGCAACTGAAGTAAGCTTATACCAAAGGGAGAAAGTAGAAGCAAAAGAAACTGGGACATTTTAAAAGCAGCTGAAAAAGTGGGCAGTGTCATTGTTATTGTGTGTTTTCAAACATTTCTGACTTATGGTGACCTTAAGGAGAACTTACCATGGGGTTTTCTTGGGCTGAAGTCACCCAGTGGTTTTCCATGGCCAAGCAGGGAACTGAACCTTGGGTTCCAGGGTTGCAGTTCAACATTCAAACCATTACATGACACTGGCTCTCTAAAAGTGGGCTGACAGAGGATTAATCAGGACTGTCTCTGCCAAATTGGGGCAATTAGAAGGTATGGGAAAATCATCCATCAATGCAGCCACATTTTTTGTTTCTGGGAAGGAAGAGTGAGCAGGAAGAAATAATACTCATACCCAGTTCCTCTTGCTACAGCTTTTGACAGCAAGTTCCCCAAAACTCCCCCAAATCCTATTTCCTTGCAAAATAAATGCATAAAAAAATGCCCAGTCTGAAAAGCACCCTGGGCTTCTTTATCTAGAACAGCATAGGTAATAACATTTCAAAAAGAAAACACCTAAGACCAGAATGCTGTTACTTCGTGTGTTGGCACAGCTATGCAGGTGTACGTGGTATACTAGGAAGAAAACACCACAGGCACAGCAAATGTGAAGGAAACAAGTCACAGGCAAAATTGGCTACTCAAAGCCAGCAGACTTTATTGGCCTTCCCTCACCATTGCTGTGTGACCTTTGAAAAAGTTGCAATTGCTAGTTTGGAGCGCCTACAAGATTCCAAGACAGCAGGACATGAAGATAACATAAAGAAACCTGGAGCCGAAGAGCTGGGCACAAATCTATATATATATGATTACTTTTCTGTACTATTTCACAGGTCACCTGTTTTCATATAACATAATCAGGACTATCCTAGAATAAGTTATCCTGTAGTGATGTCTGCAGCTCTAGTTTTTGTCTTTGTCAATATATGCCATATATTTAACCGCTGTGTGAAGAAATTCTTCCTAAATTCCTTCAGTACTTGACCCTTTGCACAGCTAAAGTTCATGCCCCCTTGTTCTGCTATTTGACACCAACTCAAATAGACTTGTCACTGGTTATTCCCTACAGAAGTTTCTCTTTATACACCTAGGATCTGCTTGTTCCTGACCTTTTTATTGCTACTTGATATTTATACCAACCTATTGAGCATTTTTCCGCTGGTCACATTATCATATTCTTGTCCTGTTTCACATTCTATATTCCCTCTTTGCATTCAGCTCTGGGTCCTAGTCCAGAAGATATGTTCAGCATCTCTAGTCCTAGTTTGATTTAAAAGGAAATGGCAAGCACAGAGTTCTTCACCAGAAGAGATTTCAAATTTAAGGGAAAGACATTTTCCTTGCTTTCAAAGGTTAGTATCCATCTGTTCTACCTTACTTATTTTAGTTTGCTTGTTAATTTTATATTCTTTGTAGAGACTTTTGAAATTTCAAAAATTCTTTTGAAAAAATCATGTTTTACATTAATGCTCCTAGTGGACACCTGGCAGTATACTTTACCTCTGGTCACTTCCACATTTTCCCTTGCCCAAGAGAGGAATTTTGTGTCATTCGAGAGGTGTAGCCAATAACAGAGGGGATGGGTGGAAACCAATCAGAATCAGTGTGGTCTACTTGGTTTTGACACATCCATTTAAGAAAGAATATTCCTCTAATAGAGCATCCTTATTTTGAATGTACACTCCAGCACTAATCCTCTGTTTATGAAGAGTCACAACCATCTAACAAAGCATTTTGTGTGAAGAAATGTGTGCCCTGAGGACTGTGGTAACAGGAATTTTGGGGAACTAAGAGGAAATCACTCATTATAACCTCTTGACAGCTGGGCAATCTAAATCTTTACCGAACCCTTTTCACTACGACCATCAAAATAGGAAATCGATTTTTATATAGACCACCGAACAATTTCCTCTACTGACTAAAATTTTCAACTATCCAGCCGGTGCTATTAATGAGCAGATTTGTTATTCAGTTCTGACAATAGCACGTATAACTTTTATTGATCATTTCAACTAATATTTAAAAAATATTTTAAATAATAACTTATCTGTTGGTTTTGGCTGGTCAAAACCCCAATGTTACATGGCTGTTTAGTATATCTTCCCTTCCCCCAAAGTGAAGAATAAAATACAGCGGAAGTGGGGGATAAAATAGAAATACTTTCCTAATTTTGAAAACAGTCTGTATCTACTTGCTGTTACATGTGTTGTTTTTCAGTCAGTTATCAGCATAGTTTGAACTACAAAAGCAAAAGAGAGTAATAGTGTTAGAACAGTGAGTGATATATCTGAGCAAACAGGTGAGCTTCATCTTTTCATTTTGATCTAGCAAAGCTGTTGCCTTGCATTTCTGAACTGAAAGATAAATTTTATGGAACTTCACACGAGCTGCTAGATGACACAAGACCAAATATACCATTGCATTTGTTCCCTTGCTGAACTCTTGCTTTCCTGTTAACTGATGTAGTCAAATATAAATGAAATGATTTTATCAATATCTTAGTGAATGTGCTGTTTCTCAGACAGATTTATAAGATATAGTTTATTACATTACATTGCAGATTGAAAAGAAAACATGGATGCTTGTTATTCTCCATGTTATTAGCCTGAGGAAAGCATTTTTAAAAACATGCCCTTTTTAGAAAGTATATTAAATGATTCCTGAATTCTGATTTTACATTATTACAACACTTCTTTCAAAGATGTGTGGAGGAAAAATTGATCAACATTATTGCTTCTGCAAATAGGCAACAGTTCCAAGGCACACATATTTCAGGTGGTATCCAATGATGTTCTACTTGCAACAAGCTCTTAGTGCCACAGATGGGATGCTTCTGCAAATGAAAGAGAAGGCAAGTTCTACCACTTCCCTCACTGTTCTCTAGGGATTCCCAGACCTCTCGAACAGATTTTTTGGGGCACAGAGGCCTGCAGGAAGAAATGCCCCTTTCCTATTAGCAGAAATAATCCACTGGTTCAAAAAACATTTTGTGAGCAGAACAGCCCCATTGGATTCTACCCCTTGTCTTTTAAAGTATAAATAGGAAAATAGTTTCAAAGAAGCCTCTACAAAGTTCACACCTCAGCTGTAATAAAGAAGTGTTCTGACAATGCCCACAGTCTTTTATTGCTGATTGGTAGGTTTCTGTCTACCTTTCAGTGTAGCTTGAATTCAGTGATCTAACCGGTTAGCAGCAAAACAATGTCACTGAAGTATTGTACGAGATGTCTTGTAATATTTTTAATTTAAAGCATACCCTATTTTACAATTTTAGATACAATTAGAGTTGCAAATAAGATATGATTTATTAAAAGTTACTAATGAGAATGCTAGCCACCTGGGTTCAGAACGCATGAGGAAGGATGATGGATGAAATGATGGATTCATAGTTCAGTCAAGCAACCAATTCAAGTAACAGCTGCAGTGACTACTCTGTGAGAACTTGTGCAATGAAGCACAATAAACATCAAACAATAATTTTCACTTCCATAGTACCAGGCATCTTGAAGCATCATATAGTATAACTAAAGCTACAGCAAAAAAAAAATTAATAAGCATGTGATACAGGTTGCAAATTGATAAGCTAGTTGCCAATATTGACTTTATTGACTTCCAAGTTTCTGTTCCAAAATAGATACATAATGATCTTTGCTAGAGTCTAAAAATACTTGCAACTCAATTTTGTGTATGATTACTCAGAAGTAAGGATCACTGCTTGTGACTGGATTTATGCGCAAATAGACATGGATAGTATTTCAACTTTAAATTGTAAATTGGGAGTAAGTCTTCTAACTTTTAAATAAGAAATGCTTACTTCTGAATAGGGTTGGAAACCTTGGATTATTTTGTCCTCACATGCAAGGATAAATAATTTCCAGAGTTTTCTCCCTACTGTAGGAGAATATGAATATTTTATGCAGTTTTTTTCTGTATTTGTTTATCCTAAAGTGTTTCAGGAAATTACTCTATGCAGAAAGTGTTTTGTTTTTGTTTCTGTTTTGCATGAAAATCAAAGTGTTTGGGCAGAAACTACATATTTCATAAAAACACTGTTCCTGCAACCACCCATGTTTCTGTGCAATAATTGGTGGGTTTTGTGCAAAAAACTTGAATTTTGCAGAAAAACACCCACCAGTGCTTTTGGAAACAGTGGTTATTTATTTATTTAGTTAGTTAGTTAGTGCAAAACTTTATGTGAAAACATGTTTTTCATGCAAAAAAAAAAAGTTTCCAGAAACACACCTTTTTTGTGGGAAAATTATTTTGTGTGTGTGTGTGTGTGTGTGTGTGTGTGTAAGAAAGAGGGAATCATAGAGTTGGAAGAGACCACAGGGGCCATCCAATCCAATCCCTTGCCATGCAGGAAGCTCCTGCCATGTGCTGCACCGCCAGTGCTGCACCACCATCCCAACCGTATCTTCCTATACAAAAAAACTTGTGATATGCTACAGAAAAATCTTTAATAAGTAAATAGTAGAGAAGGAAAAAATGCAAAACTCTTGTTTCTGTAATTCTTCCTGTCTGGAGTTATTTCCACCCTACACTGTTATAGTGCTATGATTCTATTTTCAACATCCTGTGGAATTCTGGGATTTGTAGCTTACTGAAGCCAAAGAGCTCTCTGGCTGAGAATTCTAAATGCCCCTCCCTAACCTGCAAATCCCAGGATTCCATAGGATGTTGAAAGTGGAATAATAGCACTATCACAGTGTAGTGCAGAAATGGCCTAGGTTTTCCAAGTGTCAGCTAACCCATTTTTGGGGACAGGGAAATGAATAACGATGAATATTCTTTCCATCCTTGCTTCTAAGAAAGCCTGCTTTGGATCAAGTTGCACAGATAACTATGTAATCACTCAGCGCACAGTGTTCAGATGAAAAAACATAAAAAATACACGCTGCAGTGCTCAGAATCCAGATTTTAACAGGCACTGCAAAAAGAGCATTTGTACTGGCATGCCACAAAAGGAATTGTGAGCATCTTAGCAGATGCATGAAACAACTGAGGAATGAATGAAAACTGGCACTTATGGTACATACAGGATTCTCTGATATCTACCAGACAAATGATTGTATATGTTGGTCCTAATGTTTGTGGACATCCCACACAGTTACTGACACTGCATTTTTCACTGTTAACATATTGGATCCTCTGTGTAAACAAGGGCCATAATATCCTGGTTTTATTCCTCATAATTCATAATTCTCTCTATACTTCTTTTGAAAAATGGTTTGTCACTTGGAGGTACTAGTCCTATCTCTTACCTTGGATCCTCAGATAGCAAGGGGATGCAGGAACACCATTGCTTCATCTAGTCTGGCATTTCACCTATGCGCATTTGTGGAAAAAGAGATTTGCCCATTGTCACACTTGCTTTATTTACAAATAGACTTGATTAGGATGATGTACTCTGAGTGGGGCTGCTACTGAGGATCATATTGAAATTTCTGCCCATACAAAATGCAAGAGCCATGGTTTTGATTGGCATCAGCTTTTTGGAGTATGATTTACAACTGTAGCATCACCAGTACTGGATGAAAATCCATGTTTGTCTTTTCTGTAAATGGATACACTTCATAGTGTTGATTATTAAATTTAAAACTTGATAATCAACACTATGAAGTGCCCTAAAGCAGGGATGTTGAAATGTGGCCCAAGGGCTACTTGCTAGGGCTTTTCTTGCAACATCCTAAACCCAAAAAATATACAAAAGTCTCTCCAAACCCTCACTGCCCAAAAGATATTTGCGGTGTAAATCAACCCCACCCAGAAGTGTCTAGGATTGGTAAAACATAAAGAACAGCGCTAAACCAACATAAATTGGCCACCAACAAAAGAAAACAGAAACTAGAAGCCACTACCAGTTTTGTTTCTGAGTTGTTAGTGGTCAGCTTCAGGGTAAGTGTGGTCAAGAATCTTCTCAAGTTAAGTTAATATACCTAATAATAAGCACTGTGTTTAAGCCACTTTTTTTTAACCAGAAAACAAATCACCAAGAAAACTAATAAAAACTATTTATCTGACAAGAAATTGTTCAGAATAGCATTTTCCATGGGCAAGATTGTCAAATCAGTATAAAGCAGCAGTGGTAATAATAATGATGAAAGACAGGTTCTGAAAAACTCTAATATAAATGGACATTTTGATTAGCTGCATACTTGTAATAATTATAATGGCAATCCTGAATTGCCTTTATACTCATGGAAAGCACTGTAGTCCAGCACGACCGCCTCTGGCACAAGTAAGCAGACAATTTTTCAATTATTCCCCATTCTTCCTGCAGCCCTACTCCCATGCTATTCAAGAAAGCCTCCTAAGCCCTCTGAATGATATTTTCAAGGGGCACAGAAATCTGCAAAGCTACACCAGTTGGGAGTATCCCATGAGCAGGATCCCAGCCTTTTAGGGCTAGGCTTGTTTAACAACAAAGTGGTAACTTTTGCTCCTGTATTGCCAACCGAAGTGCTGAAAAAACAGCTCTGAGAACTGAGTTTCTCCACCCAAAGTGCAGATTGGGAGAGCAACTAATCAAATTCTACTCAGATCTGACCACATTTTCTTCTACATAGTGAAGAATTCAGCTTATCTTCTGCCCTGGGATCATTGCAAGCGGCTGCCAATGCTGGGGCAGCAAAACATGCAGTGTAGTGGTACCATGACATAATGTAAGTACTCTATATTGACTGGGGGGAGGGCATAGTACCAGGGGGGCATTGAACATGAGAGGGGCTGCTATTTTGGGTGGCTGAAGTGGTAGCAGCAGCCTTAGATTCATTTACCTTCAAACAGAGTGCAGTTCTGATTTCAGCCTGATTTTGAATGTATTGCAATATGTTCAGTGTGGTCTACTACATGCATAGAATTGCAGCGCTTGAACCATTTTGCCCACCAGTTTCATTGAGACCACATATAACTGCATGACAAAATCATTAAAAAAAACACCTGTTTCACTCTTTGTAAAATCCAGTGTTATTCTCAGTTCAAGGCTGATTTTGAGTTTGCTCTTTTACGTAGCCTGATCACAATGCCCACTAGAGTTCTTTGGTGTTGTATGTAGGCTTAGAGTTTAAAGGAAATAGGCCAAATGCAACAGCAGGTGGAAACCAAAGCGACAGTAAATATTTTAAGCACACATGCCTGGTTATTCCCATGTCCCACTCACTAAATGTGGACAAATTTCCTCTTTTTTTTCCCAAAAGAGTTCTTTTTTACAAAAATGATCCTAAAAATACAGTACTTACCCAATCTTAGCAATTAATTTGTGTGTAATCCAATTCATTCTGGTAACATTTTTCCAATGTTTTGCATAAGTAAAGAGATAGCAGGAAAACAGATGGAGAATACTATAATGAATTGAAATGTTCTATTTAAAAACTGTTTGTCAGCTGTAGTTAAGTTGACACTGTCAGCATGGCAACAAATCACAACACTTCACACATTGTGCTGCATGTTTAAGGCAGCTACAAAGACAGGAGTGGTTGATTGGAACTTAAGATCTGAAAACTCAGTAAATGGAATGGCTTAGAGAGTTGAGAGTAGACAAAAATGGCACGAGTCCAATAATGCTGTATTGGAAGCAATGGAATGTCCATTCATTCAACCACTCACCTCGGTTACCGCTGGCATCTCCTCCAGCTACATGTTACATCTCATGCCACTCAAAAAGGTCCCCCAAACCTCAAGATTCATATTTTAAAGGGCTCAGGGGGATGTAGCAGGAAGAAGCTGGAAATGGCTATGGAATAGCAAAATTAATTATCCAATTATAAAGAAACTTATTCTGTCCTGACAGTAGTTCTTCAAGGTAATGGCTACACAGAAAGAAGATTAGTTTGTACTGGCAACAACTAAAGGCACTGATTTCACTTGCTAATCTATATATGTTTTTGTACAGCATTATTTGTAGCCATGTTGAGCCAAATGGTTTTTTTTTCAATCCAAAGAAAAAGACATAGATCATCATGCATAAAGATCAGACATGGTTTGAACAGCAATGACTTGATTTATTAAAGCTTTAAACAAGTTTCATGCATTAAAGATCCTCTTAAAGAACATGACATGTTCTTTCTTTAAAAACAGCTACACGTTTCAGAACAAGTGACATGATCCAAATGATCTAGGCTGACTTTGATGGCTATTCTAATGCAGGGCAGGGATGGCTGAATGACTCACTGTCTACACTGCCACTTTAAACAAAGAAAAAAACATTTTTAAAAAATTGCTTTCTCTTTTTTCTTATGAGAACTGAGCACAGAAGATATTTCCTTTTTCTTTTTTTTTCTTTTTTTTCTTTTTGTGAGCTCATCAGTACATCTCTTTCTCTGATCATAAAGACGGCTTGCAAGTGTAAGTTGAAAAAATCCCAGTAGCAGCACACCAAGTGATCTCAACTACATCATAACAACACTAAATTCTAAATTCATTTACACTGTCACAAAGATGAGCCAATCCCCATCAGACAGGTGGAATTTCTCTACAGCAGACACTATAAAAACAGTCATCTCTGATGGTCCAGGGCAGCGATCTTGGAAGTTGAAGATAGGGCAACTGAAGCTCTTCCTTGTTTATTCTTCTACTCTCCCATACCATCCATGTCAGCACTGACCACTTCCTGTCTACTAGGCTTCTTTTCTGCTTCATGTTATTCCTCCCAAGATTCTGTCATTTCAAAGTGAAAACACAACTTAAAGATGGATCTAGCATTTTTTAATGTTTAGAGTAAGTGGAAGGCTCAGGATTTGGATAGAATATGGCATGTAAGGTGCATTAAATCCTATCCCACAGTTACAATCTGAATCAGGGCCATTGTGCCTAGCATATATAATGGAAAATAGTGATGTAGCCCATTAATAGATTAGACTATGAGAGCCAGTGTGAGCCAGCATGGTGTAGTGGTTTGAGCATTTCGACTTTGACTCTGGAGACCAGGATTTGATTCCCTCCTCGGCCATGGAAACCCACTGGGTGACTTTGGGTACATCACACATCCTCAGCCCCAAAAACCCCATGATAGGTTCACCTTAAGGTTGCCATAAATTGGAAATGACGTGAAGTCACACAAGAACAACATTGCAATACATATATTGTCAGAATGGTTTGTCCAATCCAGATTGGGGTCCTAGGCAGTGGGACACTCAGTGTGTCCTTTTTCCTGCTAAGATCCTGATCAAGCCCCCTGTACTTACTCTAGAATGAAACTGGAATAAATCATAGATGTTTATGAATCTTCTTAGCTCTGGTTCCTCGTCTTTGACACATTTCTTCCTAGTTTGGAGGTGGCAGAGCTACCTTGAATGACTCTGACTCTAAAGGTTCCTAGAGACCCTCAGAACAGCCTTCTACTGCTGGGGGAACATTTAATTTTGGATAAGTTTTCATTTATTCATTTGAATGTTTGCTCCGATTTGGAGTTTTTGTAGTTCTACTGTTAAGTCTTGCTATGACTTATTGGTGAATCATTTAACTTTGGACAAACATGAAGCAGTTTGATTGCCCTGTTCCTATTTATATGGCTGTTTAAAGCTTCTTATGTCTTTGTGAACTATCTTGAATGTTGCATTGTTGTGTAAACTCTCCTGATATTTATTTAATTTCTATAATGCCTTTTTCTGAGCATGGTTGCCGCAAAGCACTTTGGGTATGGATTACTGCGGAAAAGCCCCATATAAATATACGAGGATTAGAAAAAGAATGGATTTAGTGCAGAGGCAGGCTACATGTTTTGCATGTCAAAGGTCCCCAGGAGGGCTGAGAAAGAATCCCACCTGGAGAGTGGCTGCCAGTCAGTGTCAACAGCACAGGATTGCATGACCAGCAATTTGATTCCATATAGGGCACTCTTCTATGTTCCTCAGTAACTAGTCAAGTGTGGCCCACCATAACAGTGCATCTGTATTGAGAAATGGCTTCTAGTTGGGCTTGAGCAAATCTATAACTAAATATTACCAACTTTGCACAATATAAAGATATACCAGATAAGAGCTGGATGGCAATTTGTGCACTGAAAGTGTCTTTAAATATACATGTACTTTTTAAAAATAGGAGTTATTGGATCTATGTGGCTACACTCTGGAAATCAGCATAGCAATGACTCACAACTGCAGTCCTGAAATAGTAGTCTGGCAAATGAGCAGTTCTTTCACAAAGTGCTATATGTTTGCCAAAAGAGAGAGAGAGAGAGGAGCTGGAGAGAAAAGTCATGGCTAAAACCAGAAAAAAATGAGATATTTCTGAGGGCTATTAATATTGGTACTGGAGACACTGCAAGTCCTTAGACCGCTAAGATGCAGAAATGAAGCACTGTGGAAAGAGTGCAAAGGACTTAAAAAGGAAATAATGTTTTGAAGGAATAAACATACTGCCATATATTGAGGTTTGCATGGTCCAAGGACTTCCTGTAATTTCCTCAACCCTTTGGTTGAAGTTAAGGGTAGGTTATTAGCAATGAAGACCAGTAGCAATGAGGGGGCTGAATCTGTTTTAGGACTGGATTCAGTACTCTGGTTAGCTCCTTAAAGTTCTAACTAAAATGTGGAGCAGAATCACTGCCCCTCTCACAGCAGAAATACCAGCTTTCTTTGGTTATCAGAATCTTTCTCTCTTCTGCATGAAGGAAGTGTATGGTTCCACAAAACAGAAGCAGGTGTTTGGGATATTTCTTCATGTCCGATATATTAATTTGATTATTTAAGGCATTTGGTTATTGCCTCTCAGTCCCCCAAACTCCAAAAGGCGATCTCCAATTGGTAAAAATATTTAAAACATGTATTTAAAATACACTGAAAAACAAAATAAAATACCCTTTTAAAAATAATTGTACAAGTGCAGATAATTAAAAAATAGCCAAAACAGACATAGCAACCACCCTTAATTTTAAGGACTGAAGCTAATGTACATTAGCTCCATTGGTGCTTTACTAAAATAACAGAGCTGATTTTTACAACATTTACATGCAAGTTGCAAGCTGGAAGTACATTATTTAATCTTAAGCTTGTACCACTGGCTTTTTAACTAATAGCATTTAACTAGTAACTTTAATTTTTGAATAGCTCAGTGATGGACTTGTAGAATATGATTCTGTAAATCCATTTACTTTTAGAATATTTCAGTTTCATTAGTAAGTTTGTTAATTTGATAATGAACTGACATTCCTGTAAGTTGTAGCGTTACCTGTTTCTCTTTCTGAGCAGAAAAAAAGATTTTGTGTAGCACTTTCTGCCACTCATAAAGCAGTATTCTTTTGTGGATCCCCATCTTCTGGACTGTTCAATCTACATCCCTTGAGTGTTAAAGAACAAAATTGACACTTGGGCTTCTTGAAATTTGTTATCAAGCAGAATAATAATATTTTATCTATCACAGCTCCAGGTTTTCTCAAAGACCTACTTTAAAAAGGAATTCATGAACATAATGTAGATTCCATGGAAGAATGGAAGAAATGCTCTCCTAGATCAAAGTAAAATTCTTCCTTAATGCAGCATGCAATTTCTAACTACAGCTAAGCAGATGTTTCCAGGAAAATGTGTATAAAAATGTAGAAACTGGTTTTGTCCTGGAATTTTAGAAATGCAAGTTTCACTTGCCACTGAATTATGAAACTCACTAGGGGATCTTGAGCTTTTCACAGGCTCAGCCCAGCCAAATGAGATACCAGATAAAATAAATAGGCAATGTCTGTCTTGCCTTTGATCAGCTGTGAGGAAGACAGCTGCTTTGGACACAGAAACCTAACAGCTTCGGGTGGCAAATTTATAGAAGATAGCTATAATTTACTAGCAGGTATCACCTTATACTCCTAATTTTTTCCTGGTTTTGGTAGATACTTTATCTTTTACATTTCTCCATTCTGGTTTCTTGGCTTGCCAAAGGCTCATGATAGAATCATAGAATCATAGAAATGTAGAGTTGGAAGAGACCACACAGGCCATCCAGTCCAATCCCCTGCCATGCAGGAACACCCTCAAAGCACTCCCGACAGATGGCCATCCAGCCTCTGCTTAAAAACCTCCAAAAAAGGAGACTCCACTACACTCCAAGGCAGCATATTCCACTGCTGGACAGCCCTGACCATCAGGAAGTTCTTCCTGAGGTTCCGGTGGAATCTCCTTTCCTGCAGCTTGAATCCATTGCTCCTTGTCCTGGTCTCTGGAGTGGCAGAAAACAAGCCCTCCCCCTCCTCTACATGGCATCCCTTCAGATATTTAAACATGGCTATCATGTCCCCTCTTAACCTTCTCTTCTGCAGACTAAACATACCCAGCTCTCTAAGTCTATCCTCATAGGGCATAGCTTCCAGGCCCCTCACCATTTTGATTGCCCTCCTCTGGACTTGCTCCAGCTTGACCTTGTCCTTCTTGAATTGGGGTGCCCAGAACTGGGCACAATATTCAAGATGAGGTCTAACCAAAGCAGAGAAAAGTGGTACCAGTACCTCCCTCGATCTAGATACCATACTCCTATTGATGCAGCCGAGAATTGCATTGGCTTTCTTGGCTGCTGCATCACACTGCTGACTCATGTTCAGCTTGTGGTCTATTAAGACTCCTAGATCCCTTTCACATGTACTGCTATCCAGCCACGTGTCCCCCATCCTATATTTCTGTATTCCATTTTTTCTACCTAAGTGTAGGACCTTACACTTTTCTCTGCTGAATTTCATTTTGTTAGCTTTGGCCCAGCTCTCCAATCTGTCCAGGTCATTTTGAATGTTGATCCTGTCCTCTGGCTATTAGCAACCCCTCCCAATTTGTTGTCATCTGCAAATTTGATGAGCATGCCCTCTATTCCTTCATCCAAGTCGTTGATGAAGATATTGAACAGCACTGGGCCCAGGACAGAACCCTGTGGCACCCTGCTAGTCACTTCTCTCCAGGATGAAAAGCAGCCATTGGTGAGCACCCTTTGGGAACAGTCAGTCAACCAGTTACAGATCCACCTGACAGCAGCTCTGTCCAGCCCACATTTTACTAGCTTCTTTGCAAGAATGTCATGGGGAACTTTGTCAAAGGCCTTACTGAAATCGAGATATGCTACATCCACAGCATTCCCTTCATCTATCAAGCTAGTAACTCTATCATAAAAAGAGATAAGATTAGTCTGGCATGACTTATTTTTGAGAAATCCATGTTGACTTCTCGTGATTACCACGTTGCTTTCTAAGTGATTAGAAACTGACTGCTTAATGATCTGCTCCAGGATCTTTCCAGGTACCAATGTCAGGCTGACTGGGCGATAATTATTTGGGTCCTCTTTTTCTCCCTTCTTGAAGATGGGGACAACATTTGCCCTCTTCCAGTCTGCTGGAACTTCTCCTGTCCTCCAAGATTTCTCAAAGATTATAGCAAGCAGTTCCGAAATGACCTCTGCCATTTCTTTTAATATCCTAGGATACAATTCATCTGGCCCTGGAGACTTGAATTCATCCAGAGTGGCCAGGTATTCCTGTACCACCTCCCTACCTATTATGTACCGTGACATTTGGTTTCTCTCTTTTTCTCCCTCTGGTATCACAAACCTAGGATTCTCAACAGAGCAGTATGAGCCAAAACCCCAGGTGATCCAAATGAAAGGAGAAATATAGGAGAGACAAAGAAGATTAAAATAAACATCCCTAAGCACTCCATTGCCTTCTTCCCTGCAATTGTTCTTTCTCTCTTCCACTACTCTTCCCAACATATCCAAGTAGTATAAGCAGCAATAGTTTAATGGTTTGACTATGACCTGGAGACCAGAGTTTGATTTGCCACTCGGCCATTGAAACCTACTGGGTGACCTTGGACATGTCATACACTTTCAGCCGCAGAAAATCTAGTGATAGGTTCACTGTAGGGTTGTCATAAGTTGGAAACAACTTGATGCATACAACAACAAGAACAACATAAGTGGCAGGCTTGCCAGAAAAAAAAAGTCACACAAGAACTGAGCAGACGGGGTAAAATACTGTCATGATTTATATTCTCTCTGCCTCAATCATTTCTGGATTTTGAATATCCAGATCAAAAGTTGCCCAGATATATATTTTAAATTCACACACCTGCCAGATAAGAAATGCACATGTGGCAACCCTGCAACTAGGTTTTCACGTGCTTGATAATTGCCTATTTAAAACATTCCCTCTTTTCACTTGGTTGTATTCACCAGCCAGATAATTTAAGAAGAAGAACAAGTTGGAATGTTTTAGATAAGTGATGTTAAGTGGCAGTGGCATCACGTTATGTGGACTTGACTGTCAACACAACATACTTATTCAGGTGTACCTTAACCAGACTGAAATCAACATGTGAAATGTGGAAACCCTACTCCATTCCCTCCATCTTTGCTTTCCTGTTGTGGAAGGCAGTGCATCTGAAGAGAAGAGGTTCCTGAGCATGTGGAAACTCTCCATATAAGCAAGGACACTTTTTCTTTCTCATTTGTGGAGGCTCCATGCAAACAAGAACTCTTCCTTTTCAAACTTGTTGCTTTCTGTCAGAGGAAAACCCACATGGGGTGTGGAGATGGTAGTCCCAGCATCATACCTTGATTCTAGCCTAGCAAGTAATGCTTGAATAAGGTTAAGGTCTCTGCAGGAAAACAAAACCATAATGCTGTTTTTTTTCTTCAAATAGCCTGAATCTAAAATAAAAAAAAATAGTATGAGTCTACTTTAGGAACTCATAATAAACTTTAAGAGTCAGGTCTTTGGGCCCTCAGGTGCTTCATTTAAAAAATGCATCCTCGATTTTCTGCCTCACTTGCACAAAGACTGCTTACTTGTCAAAACTGTGAACACTGACTTGGAAGAATAAACTAGGAAGAATAGTTCATGATAATCTAACTTTTGTCTAGAATGCTTTAAATAGAGGAGCCACTTGCAGGTGCCTAGTCATCAGAAATACACACCATTAAATTTGTCGTAACACAGTTGGTTAGTAGAGACATGAAGGTCTGGTTCAGATGATATATCAAGCGTGAGAATTCTAGCTAGTCATGCACGGTCACTTGGAGGAGCATCTAAACAAACCATGAAGCTTTGATCCATGGTTTGTTTATTGTGTGATCCAAGTATAGGAGCCTTTCTTTATTCTGGTTTGATTCTCTTTCAACAAATTAAAGAAACAAATGAAAGAAATTTCTTTTCTCTGGTTTGTGGGAAAGAAACAAAGCACAACAGAGAAGTGCATTCTGAGGACACAATAAACAAATAATGGAGCAATGCCCTGCAGTTTGTTTAGCCAGCCCTATTGCAAGTGGGAATGAACAGGCATCATTAACCAGAATGTTGCTCATAACTGATAGACTAGTGTTCCCACAGATCTCTGGCCCATCATGTTATCCAAACTGCCCTAGTTTGTCCAATGTCTAACCGTGATTAAGAGGTATGAGGGATGAGTTCCAAAAACATGTCCTTCCTTTTTTGAAACATTCCTCCCCTCCCACTTTCCCCTTCTCCTAGTGACATTCATCATGGCTACAGGTTACCCCTCTATGGAGCTTGACAGGTAGCCCATTAACTAGGTTTGCAAACCAATTTCATACAAGTTCAACGGTAATCCTGATAAACATTAATCGTGGTTAAATGAGAAACATAGAGAAAACAGTGAAATACAGTATGGAGGCTAAGGAGAGAGAGAGCAGAATCCTGAAGTGTACACCGAATGCTTTAACCATGGCTAGAAATTATGAGCATTATGTCTGCTCAGGACCTTCTGGCCAAAGGCGAAAACACGTTAGATGATGATGATGATGATGATGATGATGATGATGATGATGGTGATGATGATGATGATGGTGATGATAAGAATAAGAATACCTTTATTTGTTACCCCCCTCTTCCCATAAAGAGTATATGACAGAGGTACTGTGTTAGAAGTATTTATGGTTCAGACAGATGGCTAAGGAGGAATGCTGGAGAAAATACCTTTTAAAAATCTATAGAAAGCTTGTGTGAAAAAAAAAATACGTTCCATTGGAATGGCTTCATCTATCCTCACTTTGAAATTCCAGGCTGCCTTTGTAACACAACAGTCAGAGCAGATCTCTTATTTTAAAAGTATGAGGAAATTGTCCTCTTAGGGAAATGATCATAAAAACAGTTAAAATAGACTTAGGAATGATGTTTATCGATGGAGATAAATATATATGGCATGGTTCTAGTACATCTGCCTAGATGAAGGGTCTGTGAAAAAAATTATAAGTACAGATATCATCACTCTTAGGGCTTGATAGAGTCTTTATCTCCATAGCCCTGCAAAAAATATTGCAAATCCTCTGGTACAGGCAGTTTTCATATAACAGTAAATTGTCTTTGAATCTAGTCTCCTCTACACTCTAAAAAACACTTTGGTACCATAAAAAAAATTTCATTCATATACACTATTATATCCAACTTACTCTTCTTTAGTGGTGAGTGAGCTCTCTGGGAGCAGTTCATGATTAGCTCAATTTTTCCAAGCTCACTCAGAAAATGCTTTGAAAATTCATTTATTATATCACTGACTGTCAGCCCATACACTACTGACCTCCCCTTTCCTAAAAATTACTGCTGCAAATACTACAAGTTGAACAAACAGTGAGGGAGACTCTCTGGTACTAGGGAGGCCTTGAAACCATGGCAAAAGACTCCTATTTTAGAACTGAGCCAAACCCTTGAAACCTGAGCACCACTGTTGTTAAGTGCCATCAAGTTAACTTTGACTTAAGGTGACCCTGTAAGTGAGACTTCCAAGTCACCCTCTTATCCACAGCCAAGCTCAGCCCTTGCAAACTCAAGGTTGTGGCTTCCTTGACTGAGTCTATCCACCTGTAATCAGACCTTCCTCTTTCCCTACTGCCTTCTATCTTCACAGACATTCTTGTCTTTTCTAGTGAGTCATGTCTTCTCATGATATGTCCAAAGTATGCTAGTCTCAATAATCTTGGCTTCTAGGGAGAGTTCATACTTGATTTGCTCTAGGACCCAGTCCTTCATAGCTGCCCTTCCAAGTCCTAGTCTTCTTATGCTTTCTTGACTGCTATCCAATTTTGATTAATGACTGAGCCAAGGTATAAGAAATCTTTCACTCTTTCAGTGTCTTCATTTTCTACAGTAGGTCACCCATATCTCTAAGACATACATTCTCAGATTTAATGCAGATGAAGAAAAACATGGATAATACAAGATGCTATATTTTCTCTCTCTCACACACACACACACACACCAGACTGGGTGAGGAAATGAGGGAGGGAGACAGGTCCAAGACCCCACCCCTCCTGCCTGCCTGCCTTCTCTCGCAATGGGTCATAGTGAGCAATTCCCTCCTAGGAGCCACATACTGCTCAGAGCCATGTGAATCTCTTGGCCAAGGAAGGAGTGTCTGTCTTTCTTGACTGAGAGAGGCATGGGTGCCCAGCTGTGCCTCAATATGTACCTCTCTCAGCTCAGGTGCGTAGAACAAGGGTCCTGGCTAGTGGCAACACACATGGTCCTGGAGCAGATTGTGTGTAAGGAAATCGTGGATACTGGTCACACAGTTATGGAGGACCTACTGAACTTTAAAGTCATGTAGATCATCTGTGGTCATTATTTTTGTTTCCTTAATGTTCCCCTGTGAACCTATCATTGCACTTTTTTCCTTGACTTTCTTCAGCAGCTGTTCCAAGTCTTAGCTATTTTTTGCTACTAGTACAGTGTCATCTGTATATCTTAAATTGTTGGCATTCCTTCCTCCAATTTTCACACCTGAACAAATGTGACTTTTTTCTTTAGTCCTAACCTAGAAATGACTAAAAGTAATCACAGCTTTATTTTTAGAATACAGCCTAAATCCTATTGTTGATTCCAGCTAAAGGAATCCCATGAGATTAACAGGATTTTTTTACCTGTTGACTTATTTTTCAGCAGTTAATTCAGTGGGTCTGCTTTAGGTGGGACTCACCAGTGGGATTTAGGACAATGCCTAACAGGTACCTGTTTTATGAAAGTGGTTTTGAAGAAAGTATAAATAGTATAATAAGGTTAGAAAGTATAAATAGTAAATCAAATAGATATGAGTGATGAAACTTTATGGGATAAGGACAAATGATTAACAAGTAAGACAGAGAATTAACAAGTAAGACTGAACATTTTCTTAACCAGGAGAGATCTTAAGGGGAGGCTAGCTTATTCATTTCATTTTGCTCCACCACATTTTTTATTATGAATTTTTGCCACTTAGCAAGATGATACAAGTCATCTAGTTTATCAAGTGGTTATGAGACATTCTGCTAAGTCACCACTTAGTAAATTTTGTCTGCATCCACATGCAGTTCTTGTAGATTCCAAAATGTTGCAAATAGACTTCTGGGGCCCTTTCTGCACCTTACCTTTTTTCGGCGCTGGGGTGCGGGAATCACACAAGTAGCCTCCGGTGAGAGGCTCTTGCGTCCCCGCTGCTTCAGCTCTGCACGAGCTGCCTGCTCACACGAGAGCCCCGCCTCTTCCTTCCGCAGCACAGCCTGGGACCTTCCCAGGCTGCGCCATGGCAGGAAGTGCGACTGGCATGGCTCTGGAGGCTCTGCATGCCAGGTAAGTGTGCACGGGGCCCGGGAGCAATGCGCAATCACGCACCATTTTCGGCTTTCAGCCGAAAATGAAAAGGTGCGCGATTGGTGCCTGCCAGCCCCTGGAGCATTGTGTGATTATGAGTGCGTCGTGCAGATCACTCCTCACAATCGCGCAACTCTCCAGGCGCCCTTTTGTATGGCAAATGCCATGCGGAAAGGGCCTGAGTTTAAACTTATCTCAATTCGCCACCCCCATGAACAGCCAAATACCAAAGTTATGGCAAATTTCTCCCTCTTCTACGCTTTAACCTCTTTTGTTTTAAATGTTCTTTTGAGCCATGTTGTAGGTTCACGCTGTAATTCTTGGCTGCAGTCCCCCTCCATGTGAGGGGAGGGGGAAGTCAGTAGATACACTTCACAGCAGTTTTTGCAATTGCTGCTGTACTGTGAAAATGGCCTAAGTATTTTGATTGTGTATTGGAAGTGTAAGTTACATTTCCAAAATTATTCTGTCAATCCCCTGACAATTTAATTATATATTTTTTTTATCTAGCACTTCTTGACTCTCTTTAGCTAGCAATGTCTTGTCAATATCTCATTCAGGTGTAACACGGAAGAGCTGAACTACCCTGGGCTAACAGCCAACCTTGCCAGTGACTGACGCTCACTTAACTGAGCAAAGAGTTGCTCTGCTCCAAGCAGGAACTTGACTACACAAGAACCAGAAGTGACAGCAAGGGTATAGGCCTGAATTCTAACATCACAGTTTCCAGCTTGTGCTCAGGCAAGTGGAACCAGCACTTTAACTGAATGCTAAAAGGCTTCAGTCTTGTGCTCTTTCTCAATTTACTTCCAGTATGAAAGCAAGACATTTAGAAAAAAAAGCAGTAGGGCAAATGCATTCCTCGGTTGCCTGGGATTTTAATGTATTGGCGACTGTTTTCATTTATTTTATTGCATAAACTTTTGATAGTCAATTGATGGAAATAAACATGTAAGCTAACAATGCCAGTTGCTGGTACTGAAACAGAAAGATCCAGAGGGGCAGATGTGTTAGTCTGCCAGAACAAAAACAACCAAGAATCCTGTGGCACTTTAAAAACTAATACACTGTATTTGGCATAAGCTTTTGTGGACTGCAGCTCAGTTCCTAAAGATTTCACAAGATTCTCGGATAGTTTTGTTACTGATAATATAGCTGTGACTTAATGTGACAAAAACTGTAAAGTTAAATAACTAATAATTTTAACTAAAGGTAATTTAATTAAATAGGGAAATTGCTATTGCATGTTTTATTGTAGTCAGGTTAACCATTTCCAGAAAACTGTAGCTGGTGGGCCAGTCAAAGCTGTTACCAGGCACACTTAGCCAGAAGCCATCTAGGCCTCCAGTACTGGAGACAAATATAGAAGTACACCCAAGGTAAGCACCTGCTCCCTTAGAGGAAGCGCAACCTTATCCAGAGCAGATCATTCACCTGATTAGACCAAGGGCCTTTCCACACTACACTGTTATAGTGCTATTATTCCACTTTCAACATCCTGTGGAATCCTGGGGTTTACAGTTTAGGGAGCAGCATTTAGAATTCTCAGCCAGAGAGCTCTTTGGCCTCAGTAAACTACAAACCCCAGAATTCCATGGGATGTTGAAAGTGGAATAGTAGCACTATAACAGTGTACTGCGGAAAGCCCTTTGTTCCCCTTTTCTCTCTCTTGCATCTCTCAAGCCCTGCAGCGGTCACTATCATAGCAATTGCACACTGATTACGAGACAGGATATAATAAATGAATTAGCAAAATATTTCAGCTTCTGCCATCAGTTGCTCAAAATAAAAGTGAACCACATCCAAAGTGGTACTTTTCACTTTAATTGTGAAAAGGCAGAAGAAAAAAAAAGCTTTCATTAATTCATTTATTTGTCAAAAGCGCTATTTTGTCAGAAGTGCTGTACACACAGAGACACACACAGAGACACACACCTATAGTTTGGTTAAAACATTCTCTCTTATTTCAAGCACCGATATAATTAATAAGACTATATCAAAATGTGTGTGTGTGTGTGTGTGTGTGTGTGTGTGTGTGAATCCACATATAACATTCTTCAGAGATGCAGGAAATAGGAACCAATAGTATAAGCAGAATATGGTTTTATTTTAATAGCTTCAATCTGAACCAGTTAAGTAAGTGAAGCCATCCAGAATCTTCAAAGCCTATCTGATCAGGACTAACTTGCACAGAGAGAGAGAATGGGGCGGGGGGAGAGGCCGACCTAAATAAAAGTAAATAAAATTCCAGCATGCTCGAATGGCTAGCAAAGCACATAATGGACATTTTAAGCATTATATCTTACCAAACTGAAAGATGAGTATCCAAACTAATGATAAGTACATGTAAAAAAACCCACTGTAATAAAAGGATTCTTTATAACAATAGATGTATTTAATATTATGTTAGGGGTCCTATAAGATAGAACTATATATATATTATGTACACACAATATTATTTACAAAATCTACTAGTATGTTCTCCATTGAAGACCCAATAAAATGAATTAATTTGAGAATTTGGTGTTTTACAACTTACTAACTGTGATGGGATTTTAACAGATACAAAATCAAGTGCCATGGGAATAATTCATATTAACTTACTATATAAAAGTCAAAGTTTGTGAGTGATCTTCTCTGTTTGTCTGCATCAGGCAGGCGCAGACCTCATATGATTAGCTATGTGAGGTGAAAAGGCCACGGAAGCTGTGTAGCTTGGAGTTCGAGTGGAGAGCGCAGGGCATAGGGGGCGGAGGGTCAAGGACATGGCTATGTTGCATGGGGAGCATGGCCACATTGCGCGGGGTGCTCCCCCCAAATTGCTGCCCCAGTCGGACTGTCCTCATTGCCCCCCATCTGTATGCCTTTGGACCACTGGCTGTGAAGATTCTATGGAATCCTAGGGTTGGCCGTTCTGGGAACGACCTTTAGAATTCTCAGCCAGAGAGCTCTGAATAGGCCGGTTGCTGTGGAGATGAGGCCTAGCAGCAAGTCCCCTCACGAACCCAACCTCTGTATGTTAACAACTCTGAAGACAGACTGGATTGGGGAAATATGGGCAAAAGTTACAGGTACTGAACAACAGTTTGGGGAACTAGAGACACAGGATCTTAAATCTGTGTATTTCAACTGCGTCTAATTCCTAAGGGAAGAGAAGGTAATTCCTAAGGTATTTCTAAGAATTACCTATGAGAAAATAAAATCCTGGGCAACACCAGATAAATATGCTAGTATAACATATTAAGAGGGACAGCTGCTGAAAGAAGAGTCATACCTGAAGCAGTGTCTAGACCTAATGTGTCTTGTTTGAAAAAAAAAAAAAAGCAGGTTGCCAACTATGGGTTGTATCTGCATGTCAACAGTCAGAAAAATAGCGCACCACTAAAAACTTTGGCTCTGAAAACAATGGTCATCTCTCTCTCTCTCTCTCTCTCTCTCTCTCTCTCTCTCTCATTCTCCCTTTGCATCTGGTTCACATTATTGAATGCTGGCAAATTAAAAATAACACATCAAGCCACTGTTAACACCCAGCCTCCTGCAATTCTAAGAACTCTGTTTTCCGACTACTTTGTGCGAGCAAGTAGAACAGTCACATGCACTGCATGCTAAAGGCCGCAGCCTTTGTCTTCTCCAAGTTCTGTCTATTTCAGAGGCTAACATGCTACAATTAGTCTAATTAATGTGAAACAATGAGCTGTGTTACCACTTATCAAATTGATTGTTCCCCTATCAAAACAAAACAGGCTGGCTTTTTGATGTAATTTCAAGAGATGATTTGAAATGTCATGTTGCTGCAAGCCAATTACCTTATGACTGGAGTCACGGTCAACAGAATACATAATTAGCAGGAGTTTGGGAAGGCTGCTTACTGCTACTATGCTAATTAACTGTCTTTTGTCATAAAACAAAAAGGTTGTAGCTAGGGTTGTGAAATAGGTCTTTTTTATTTACATTTCTTTGTGCTTATCAATGTGAAGCATGACAATGCAAAAGAATGAAAAATTTTAATTCCGTTACTTCAAATTAATACTGAGCTGCAAGGTCAGGCTTAATATGGGACTACAATAACATTCAAACTCTGTTTCACGCAACACTCAGGCTGCATATAATAAAAGACACCAGGGAAAATTAAGCACAAAGCGAATCTCATTCCCAAGAGTCATTGAGACTCACCTAATGAATCACAACATTAAGCCAATATCATACACTTTTTCTCTGTCGAAATGTAGTGTAGGCTATCCTGCCAGCTTCAAATTGCTCTACGGCTCCTGTTTTAACTGCTTTTATGAAAGAACAAAAGGTGGTATTTTCATACTACGTGCCTTTATTTTGTAATGGTTTCGTGTTCAATCTCCTGCAGAAATTTCTCAAATTTCTGATTTATGCTGGATGCTTTGAAGTTGTGCCCAGTTAGAGTAAGTGACTGATACAAATTTCAGTGTCTTCCTAAATTTGAGTAGCATGTCTTGCCATGCCAGACTGTTTTCTTTTTAGCAGAAGTCCTGCCTTAAAGGAAGCCATCTGAATTCTGCCTCCACCCCCAATAACCAATTAACTACTGCACATTTATTAATGAAAGGGCAACACTAGACAGGACACAGACCTCTGATCAAATCTCTGTTCTTTTAATTTTCTTTTAAAAACAGATTCTGGGGGAGGGAATGCAAATTGTATTGGGACCATGGCATTGTGAAATAGAGTCTTAACCCATTTCCTTCTGCAACATATTCTCGGCCTAAAAGGTTCCTACCATTGCTATTTGCAGGAAATACAAGTGAGGCTTGCAGCAAAATATTACAGCATAGAGTGCTCCTGTCCAGCATTCCAGCCAACTATCTTTGCCAGGTTATTGTACTCCAGTCACCCTTTGCCCTGGCTTTCAGGTATTGTTTTCTGTTCCAGCAGTGAGTCAGCATTCTTTGTCCATTGGATATTCTGTCATCACTGTACCATTGGAGGAAAGGGTTTCCTCCTTAGACATTTCTCCCTGTAAACATCTTTTTTAAAAAAATTTGCTGCTGCAAGCTAGCTGATAATGGATGATGTTCTTTTGGCTACATAAAGAACAGTTATTCATAAAGAAAATGGGAATGAACTGGGATTCCCTCAAATTAGTCAAAAATAAATGAAGTTTCAAGAGAAAAAATGTCTATGTTTTATTTAAGCATCCATCTTTTTAAAATTGCCCTACCTTTCAAAAAAGCCATGTTGGATCACATCAAAAGCCTATCTAGCCCAACATCTATTCACGTAGCGGCCAATCAGCTGCCTATGGAAAGACTATAAGTGCGGCTACATCCACCATCTTGTGTCTTCCAGCAACTCAAATTCTTTACCATAATACTTCTGACATTGGATCTGATATATAGCCATCTCTGGACTAGTTGCCAGTGATGCCCCTAATTTCCATTAATTGATCTAATCCCCTTTTAAAGCTATCCGAGTTGGCAGGTGTCATTTATGCTTTCTAATGAATGTGCATTACTCAAGAAGGACAACAATGAATAAGAATATCACAATAAAACAATAAAAAAAACCCTCACATATCTATCAAAGACAATCTTCAGCCAGCACACTAATTATTTTTTGCAGTGTATCAGAAACCAGGACCCTACATGTGCCCACTAGCCACAATTGTTTCTTTCTTTCTTGTAAGCTCTACAGGCACCAGCAACCAATGGCTTAGGGACCAGCACCAATCCAGGGACCACCAATTTGAGTAGCACTGCTTTAAAACCCATCTGTAATAGACTGAATTGCAACCTGAAACAGATCAGCAACAAGTATAAACACTGCAGAATAAGAATAATAGGTGTAATATTGCCATGTGGGTAAACAAAGAGAATCCTAATTATAAATTAGGAGGAAAGTGTTATCGGTGCTAAAGGGATAAGAGATAGCTTGAGACACTTGGATAATTAAGACACTTGGATCTTCTCAAAATGGCTATTTATTGACCTTGGTAGAAGCTCAAAATAGCCTACTACAGCATGGATTTAGAATCTTCTTTTGTTTTGTTTTAGTGGTGAACACCAACAAGATAAGTCATTGCCACAGCAATACTAATTATTTTGTGAATATTTATTTAATTTTAATAATAATAGTAATGTAATTTTCTCCTAGCATAGCAGTATTTTTTTTAAAAAAATAAAGATTAAGCCATATGTTCATGCATTGAAGTTTTCACACACTTCACTGCCCCCCCCCCAAGCTACTGTTGATGAATTAGATGGAGATGTCCATTAGACTGCTACTACAGTGCTAGAGAACATTATTCCCCCTGTCATCTGGAAATATCCTACATTTTTATTGTGAATTATGAATCCTATAGCTAACATGAAAACACCAATTTCTTCTGCTGCTGTCATTTACTAGAATCAATATCATCCGTCCTGTCCTTATTCAACAGAGAAAACAAAGCTAATCCCAATTTCTAAAGAGCCAGCTAATAAAGGAGTCAAGGGATCATTAGTCTAATTAACTCATTCCTGTTTTCAGTTTACATTTCATTATGCCATTACACTCTCTGAAATGTCAGTTTTTATATTCCATGAAAAACTGTTTAACATATAGACATTAAATTAAGCAAATAATAGCATATGTTATATATTACAGGCAATCAATGTTACCTCAAATTTACGCAAATTCTCTTCAGCTAAATCATAAATTTAAGAAAACTGTGCTTAATATAACACTTATTACACAAATATTTGTATTATGATTTTTCATGGCTCTGAAAGAGATCCTTGAATTCAATAGGCTTATTCTTATCTGTACTCTTAAGTATACACTATTGTAAATCAGAGTCTAAAATATGAGGAAATAAGTGTTCATAGCTGTTGGAGAAACTGTGGTATTACCTTTTTTCTGGTACCACAACTGACTGACACTTTTCATGGAAGGCCTTCAAATCAGAAATGTCCTTTAGGGGATAAGATTTTTAAAACAGAAAATACGCTACTCCCATTGACTTTTTAATTTCCCAAGAGTGCTAAAGGTGTGAACCCAGTTCCTGGGAGTCTGTAACGTAACAACATGTCCAGTTGCCAAATATCAATACTATTTTTATTTCATTTTTTAAAGAAATCAGTACATGAATTATAGATTGCTTCAGCCTTAGCTTTTTACAGAAATGTGAGAGGTTTGTTTTTTTTAATGTTTTCTGTATTAGTAATTGCTTACCAGGCAAGTCACAAATAGCTCAGTCTCAAGAGATATGCAAATAGATATCAATTGAGTATTCACAATGTGAATATGCAGTGGAATGTGAGAAGTCAAAAGAAACATGGACAGCCATGTACTATGTAAATGGTACAATATATATCAAGATTAATATTGCCAGGCAGGGCCAGATGAATGTTTTTCTCCATCAGAGGAAAGGAAAGGAGTTGTACATATCAGAAGACTTAGTGATGGACTGCAAGAATGAGCTACAGACAAGGCAAAGCAGTGATGGAAGCATCATGCATACAAAACTAGTATTCTCCTTATTACTCTGCAGGAGTGCCTTATGAATTTTGGTGGGCTGCTGTACACTTTACCAGAAGGATTAGATGATATACTAGCTGATGTCCTGCTTGTAGACTTCCCATAAAAGAATGTTTGGGCACCGTAAGAACAAGACGCTGGTCTTGATGGTCTAATCCACCATGACTCTTCTCCTGTACTTCTATACTGCATGCAAGAACGTTTTGTAAATGCTTCTATCAGGCACTAGCAGTTGTGTTAGCTATTCAGAAAACTATAAAGAAGATAGAACTAAATAATATTGTTTAGTAGATGGTTTAAAAGTGAAATCAATCAATAAATCAGTAGTCAATAGCTTCTACAGAGGAACAATGTCCCGACCAAGGGATGTAATCATACCATTCTATTATGCTTTGGTCAGACAGGACCTGGAATTTTGTGTCCAGTAGAAACCTGAGCACCACAACTTAAGATGGCTATCAACAAACTGGAATGTGTCCAGAGGAGTATGACCAAGCTCATAGTGTGTTTGGAAACTAAGCCTCAAGAGTAGCAGTTGAGAGAGCAGAGTGTATGTATCCTGGAGAAGAGGAGATTGAAAGGCAATATGGACATTTCAGAATATATGAATGCCAGTCATTTGAAACATGAATCAACCTTTTTTTTCTGCTGCTTCAGGTGATAGGAACTAAATTCATGGACACAACTCACAACAAAGAAGATTCTAGTGAAACATTAGAAAGAATTTTCTGACAGTAACAGCTATTTGGAAGTGGGATAGACTACTTCAGAAGATGATGTGTATTCTCTTTTGTTTGAAGTTGTCAAAGATTGGTTGGTTATCTGTCTAGCATGCTTTAGCTAGGAATTTCCTGCTTTTGAAGGAGAATGGACTAAATTATTCCTGAGACCCCACTCCAACTCTACATTTCAATTAATATAGTGGCTTTAGCACTGGACTACAACAGTGGAGACTAGGGTTCAATTCCCCATTTGTCTGTGGAAACCCAGTGGGTGACTTTGGGCACATCACACACTCTCAGCCAAAGAAAACCCTGTGATTGGTTTGCCTTAGGGTTGCCATAAGTTGGAAAAGACTTGAAGGCACACAACAACAATAATCCCCAAAAGACACCACATTTAAAAGTCCAGGAAGTTAAGAAGGAGCCTTGCTAGGGTCTCTGTGAAAGACATTTTTGCTGTAGAGAAATACAGTAGGTTACCACTTCCAGATTTTCCACTAAGAGAGAATAACAATGTTGGTAAGAAACCATGTAGAAAATGATAACCCTTGCTAAAGGTTCATTAACTTTTACATCTCAGCAACATTAACTCTCAGTGCTTTTCACTGTCACCAACCAGCAGCTTGCATTCCAAACAGAGGAGTGCATTTCACCCCAGCAATTTGGGGCAAGATATCCCTTTTGTTCAGACTATGGGCTGCCGTATTGTGTAATAACAGTTCATGGCACACCATACATAATCTGTCTGGAATCAAAAGTAGTAAGTGTACTATCATTTTGAAGCTACTTTAGAACACACATTTTACCAGCCCAGCTTATTGAATGAGTAATGTTCTGAACAAAATCAAAACAAATATCAAATGTGATCAGTCGAGCTGCATTATTTTAAGAATAAATATGGTGATTGTTTTTCCTACTCTTTTTTCCCCATTTTACATTTTTCCCCTTTCTGGGTAATTTTTCTTACTATCACCAATCCCTCCTTATACTAGAAAAACATGTGATTAGGTGATACCCAGTAATGTTTTCTAGGAAACATTATGAAAAATTCTCCCTTCCTCCCTCTCTCTTTACTTCTGTATGGACTTTCAAGCCAACCTGAAATGTTAAAAGAAAAACAAGTGCTAAACTCAGAGCTATGGCACCATAAGCCCTGTCTAACAAGGTGCTGAGCACCAAAGCCCAAGGGAGTGCTGGTGTTCTCACTGTGAAGATTAGACAAGAGCACTCACACAGGACACAGAGGGAATATGATGGGACAAGAAGTGAGCAATCCCAGCAGACATCCTGTTGAAATGTCAGTCAGGCACACTGCCTCCACCACCTTTCACAGAGCTAAACATCTCTTTATGTCAGAACAAATTGGGCGATCCTCAAATCTTTTTTCTTTTTCCTGACTTCAATGTGACGAGTGCAGGGAATGAGAAAGAGAGAGAGAGAGAGAGAGAGAGAGAGTGGGAGGGAGTGAAAGAGGGGGAGATAGTGTGAAGAGACAGTTCAGTTCAGTTCACATGAAAGCACTGTGACACACTACAAGACTGAATACTGATACTGGCAACTCTTACACTCTTATCAGAACAGCAGTAGTAACAATGGCAGCTCTCAGTCTTACTAGAGCTACATTAGTTTTTATTCCTCCTTTTTTCCATATGTTCAAGAGGCCTCTTAAGAAATCTGTTCATTCATACTGAAGACCATAAAAGTGTTAATACACTAGAATCTGTGTATTAATGTCTGGCTTCCTTGATTTCTAACACTTGTAAGCTACAAACTATGAAGTCTCAGGTTTGAATATCTTGAACGTGCTAAGCCAGTGTCTCTAAACTTCAGTTCCCTCTTTCCCAGTAAAACACTAATATTTGCCTGCCTTAAAAGCTTTGTTACAAGGATTACTGGATAATGTGAAATGCTCTGAAAACATCATATCAAAACATACTATGTTACTGAAAACCCATTTCTATCATGTTCAAATTTGTTTAAATGAGACCTAATATTACTGAAGATCAGCACAGGTCATGATGTCAAGGACCTGTAACCGAAAAAATATCTTGTCTAAGACCTAAGATCCAAATACAAAAATCTTTTATTGAAAGACACCATATAGAGGGATGTGCCCTTTACGAGGTAGTACTATGAATATTCCCAGTGATCTATTCAATGTATGCATTGTCATCACACTTCCAGTTTTCATGTATGGTTGTAAAAACTGGACAGTGAAGAAAGCTGATAGGTAAAAAATCAACTCATTTGAAATGTGGTGCTGGAAAAGAGTTCTTTGGGTACCCTGGACTGTTAAAAAGACAAATGAGTGAATCCTAGAACAAATCAAGCCTGAACTCTCTGGAAGCCAATGGAGATTATCATACTTTGGACATATCATGAAAAGACCTGGTCCTGGGTCAGCAAGATCTGAACTGGATTGATGAGGGCAGAATGTCTCTCATTCAGAAGGTTCATTCATTCAGAAGGTTACCATAAGTAGAAGTTCAGTTTCCACTCAAACTTACCTCCAACACTAACCTTCCATCATTCAGAAATTAACTTGCCATATATGGTCTAGGTTAGATAATCTAGTTAAGGACAATTAAGACTTTTAGTAGTTACTACATCTCTGACCAATGTAATGCAAGTCACACTCTCTCAGCTGCAGAAGAAGGCAAAGGCAACCGCCTCTCTGAACAAATCTCACCAAGAAAACCCCCATGATAGGTTTACCTTAGAGTCACCGTGTCAGAAGTGACACAAAGGCACACAACAACAAACTAATTTGAAGCCAACTGGTGGAACTAACTACACATTCCAGATCAGCATAATTGATACAAAACCCTTTCAAGTTAGGTAAAAATCATTTAGGGGAATGAAAGGAATTTGGGTACCTCCCATTATCTTCTCAATTTGCTCCCACTGTATCACATTCCAGGGCCTAGGTCTGCAGAACTTCCTGAGCTGTGCTTCTGAGCAGTGGAAAACCTCCTCAGCCTTCCATTCAAAAGGGCTAGGATGGCAACCCTTGTTGGTAAAGTGCACAACAGACTTCTTGTTCTGTGCCTTCAAATCATTTCCAACTTATGGTGACCCTAAGGTGAACCTATCACAGGGTTTTCTGGGGACTGGGAGTGTATGATGTGCCCATGGTC
Organism: Cyclura pinguis; assembly: GCA_030412105.1. Taxonomy (NCBI): domain Eukaryota; kingdom Metazoa; phylum Chordata; class Lepidosauria; order Squamata; family Iguanidae; genus Cyclura; species Cyclura pinguis. The sequence goes on from CM059599.1 coordinate 41,160,178, forward strand.
AGCCAATGGGTTTCCATGGCCAAGCAGGGAATTGAACCCTGTTTTCCAGGGTCACAGTCCAATGTTTAAACCACTACAACACACACAACACACCATAAAGCATAAAGTAGTACAAAATGATAGACAATGTCTTTTAATCTTTTGTAGGATTGATTTGCTCAGGAAACAAGAAAACAAAACAAAACTAAACTAAAAAAAACAAAACTAAAGAAACCCCAGAAAATCTTCTTACTCCTGAAGCTCTATATTAAAGACTAAAGCAGGAAATAAAAGCTGGAAAACATTCTGTGAAAACTTCAGATTCTACCTGTCTTTTTTTTAAAATATTGTTTTGTAAAGGAATGATTTGTTCTGAAAGTTTCTTTATGAGGAAAAAAAACCCCTTTGGAATGGACACAGATCAATAGAACAATTCAATTTCTTTCAATTAGCAGATGAACTGCATTTTAACATGCAACTAGGAAATTGTTAAAAACCTATATAGCTCATCTAGTCAGTGGCCATTAACAGTATATACAACAAAAACAACAACATATAATAAACTATGCATTAAGTCTGGCATTCCTAAAAGGAAGGGATCCTTTTTACGCAAATGAAATGCCATTGATTTTTGCAGGTGTTTAACAAAGATAAGCTGAAAAGGGGCCTTCTATTCTAAATTTCGTGGTGGCAAAAATGAATTTGAATATGTTCAAAAACAAATCTGAAGTCTTCTAAAATAGCTGTATAAGGAAAATGGCAAAGATGTAAATAACATTTCTCACATTATTGTGAGATATGGAATAAAAATGTTCAAAAATTCAAAGAGTCGCACTGCAGCAAAACAGCATTTCATTTAAATATCATATTATTTGGAAACCATCAAAACAGATGTTCTGCTTATTTATCTATCTATTATTCAGCAGGAGAGTATTTTAAACTCCTCCAGATGTATCTACAACTAGGAAGAGGGAACAACATACAGCCAATGCATAGGCTGAGATGAGAAAAAATACAGGAAATTAAAACAATAATTAAAAAATGACTTCATACTTCTGGGTGGAAATGACCCATAAGAAGAGGGGCTATAGGGATAGTTATTCAGTGCAAGGAGAACTGCACAGATCTACCACTATGGGAGTCAAAGGAGCACCTTTTTTATTCTCTTAGATTTCTCCTCCCCTTTCTGATATCAAAGAAAATCATAGTGCTTTATAGATCTTGTGCTGGTTTTATCCTCTGCTGTTAGCTGTACTTTGTTTTATTACACAGCTGTCTGGTTTTTTTTTCCTTTTTAGATTATTTACATTATGTTTTATTATGTTTGTGGTTTGTGAGCCACCCAGAGTATGTGTGTATTAATACAGCTTTGGCTATTGGGTGGCATAGAAATACTGTAAACAAATCAATAGCCTCTGTTCAATTCCTTCGGAAGATTTGACAAATACACCCATTCCAAGCCCCTTATCATCAAATAAAAGAGGTTCCCAAGGAATGCCCTGCATCCATCTAAGAACTACCCTCATTTCCAGTCCTTGGGAGCCAAGGCCAGATGTACCAAATATTACCATACTTTCCAATGAACGGGATAGGTGCTAAAAGAAGCAACTATGAGGGAAAAATTCCTTCAATTACGGCAGTGAGGTTATTTTAATTGGATGAAAGAAATAGAGAGGCACCCGATCTACATAATTGTTAAAATGTAGTTTGGGATTTAAGCTAATTTAGAGGCAGTTCACATTGCCTTTTTTCCCTTCACATAATTGTTGTTTCATAACATGTATTGCAGTCCATGAAAACATGCAAAATGTGGATGATTTAAGATTAGAAGAATAAGAAAAAATTAACATGTGAGTGACACCAAATTGATCTTAATGTGTGCATTTGCAGGTCACACAAGTGTTTTATGTGAACAATATACAGTATGCATATATTTCATACATACAGATTAATATCTATCTGTCTGTCTATTTATCTATTTATCTGTGTCTATACCCCATCAATATTGTTTTGATGTAGATAGAAGAAAAGAGAATGTCTGTGTGTCTGTGGCAGCTATACTACACAAGGGCATTTTTCTAGAAGTGTCAAAATTTGACAAATGTTTTTAGTTGTCATCGAAGTCTTAGTGACCAGTATGAAGGTCTTCACAGATGCAAAAAGGAGAATTCAGCTGTAAAACCATCAGGAATGCCTGGTAGACATCTCAAAATTTGACAGAAAGATTTTATTTGTAGTTCGTGTTGCAGCATCCAGTTTCCAGTGAAAACAAAAACAAAATTCTAAAAGTGGGGCTTCCTAGAGGCCAGAAAGGGAGCCTGACATCAGGATATCATGGAAAATCTCCCAAACACAATGCTTTTAGTTGTTACTCCTAAATTCCAGTGGCCAGTCAAAATTTCAAAGGGGAGCAAAAAGTTGAGCCTGCAATAAATCAGGGCTATAAATCAATGGAAGGCTCTCTGAGGCACTCCTGGTAAGATTCTTGAGGTAAAGAAAAAGAGAGGGTGGTGAAAACTGGAGACTCCATGGGCCATCTTTGATGTATGGTCCAAGGCAGTGCCAGCAACACTTCAACTTGTGTGGGTGAATGGGTGAGTGACTATTTTCCCATGCACACAAAACTTGTGGATTTAAGACTTAGCTTTAACCCTAAAATCCTGAAGATCTGTTTCCTCCTCAAAATATACACAGTGACTAGCTTCACAGGACACAAAGAAGCTGATATGAAGGCATAAGCACATGTCAAAAGCCTGGGAAATCAGTAAAAATTAAGTAAATGAAAGTGGAAAGAGCAAGACAGACCATAACCACTCTTATTCAAAACACTCAGCCTGTTCCCATCAACTGCTATAAAAGTACAGCTGTTAATAGGACTATACATAAAGACTCCTGCTGTCCTAAAGCAACCACAAGCATACCCTGTTTGTCTAAGATGGAGCTATTCCTACAACATTCCTTCAAGGAAACAGAAAGAAATATGGACTAACAAATGTTTTGTCAGTACCACCCCTCTTTAAGAAGTACTGAGGTGTCATTAATAATAACCAAGCAGAGCTGCAAAGGTCTACCAGTCATTATATTCTTAGTGTTCCCCCAGCAATCTGATTTCTGTTTGCACCACTGCAATGATGGGTTTTTAATTGCCCCGGTTTAACAGGAAAGAAGGGAATGATAATGAACCAGTAGTGTAATCCTGTGACAGTAAGGCATACCTAAGCCTCATTGATTTCTGGAGGTCTTAACATGTGTTCAGCTGTCACAAAATTGCAGCCTTGGTTCATTATCATTCTCTTCTAACCTTCATACAAACAGATTTCTCAACAAATAAATTGTGGGCTTTAATCTGGGGTATTTTGTGATCCCCAAACAGAATTCTAGTGTATCACAGGATATAAAAGTGTCCCATGTCACAGGCATCTTTGACGGTGCAGAATTCAGGATATTGCAAAATACCTCAAAACTAGCATGGTTCAGAAATAGATGAATTCATCCCTAGTGGGAGTGAAAGGTAGCAAATTATCCAAGGCCACCCCATGAATTGCTTTTCTGGGAGAGATTTTGAACAGAAGTTTTTCCAAATCTAAGTCCATTTTTTGGCCACTGCACTATAAGGGGTAGGCAGTCTGTGCCATGTTGATCACTCCCCCTCTGACTTGCAGCACTTTAAATCTAGACCTTACACCTTGAGATCTGCCAGAGTTTCATCACAGTTCAATTTCAATTAAGTCACTTGGTATTTACAGCAATGTAACCGAAAGTAGATTTTGGCTCATTATCTCCATAAATCTGAAGTAATATACTAGTGTCTCAAGACATTACTTCATTTTCATAACTAGGAGAAGATTTCATTTCTGTGGATTTGTGTTAAAAGCAATTTGGAAACTTTGCAACAATGATATTACTTACCATAAAAACTGAAAGCAATGAATGTATCATGAGGAGCAACTATTGCGTAATCTTCATATCTGATTCTTCCATCTTAATTACTGTGGGAATTTAAGTGTGCTATTCCTTAAGCACTCTAAAGAATTAGCTCATTTAAGAACTTGGTAGGAAAGTATTATAATTCTGAAATAACCTTTCCCTTCCCACACTTTTTTGATTCTTAAAAATTATAGTATGTGTGTAGAATAGGAGAATTTATAAACAGATCCAGATGAAAGGAGAAAGTCTGTGAGTTTACCATTGTCTCATTAATTATGGTTCTCTTCTATTATTAGGACCCAGACAACAAGTTATTTCCTCAGGGATCAATTTAATAATTTATTGCAAATGCATCTTACAAAAAAGAGAAACCAGGACAGCACCTAATGAAACTGTGTAATCACTTACAGTATACCTGGTGTGCACAGCACTTTTGGCCTTGAGGTCCTCATTTGATGTTGATGCAGGAGCTGGACGCATACAGAGACATATACATTATTCCAAAAGAAGGCTGATGACCACAGATCTTAACAAGCCTTCAACAAAACAAGGACCAGATGTATTTTGACCTTACTGTTTTCTTCAGCACCAGTATTCAAGTTCTTCCCACCAGACTAAGCCAAATACATTGATTAAAAAATGTTCCACACAATAGAAGTAAACGTGTCTCTTGCCTCCACTCCATTTTTTGACTGAAGGCTTGTAAGATCTGTGGTCTTCCTTTGTTTAGAGATTCATATTCAATGGATCTCCACACTTATTTCTACTAAACTGTTTGGACTACTTTTATATATGAATTATTGGTTATATTCACAGTATTATCATAATTTTCTAGTATTTGTTTATTACATCAATTCATATACACTCTTCTTCCACACATGTCCTCCATACACATACATATATCATTTCTGTCTGATCTCAAAAGCCAAAGAACTATATTCCCCTACCCTAACCACAGCAGGACAACAGAGTGGGATTCTACCAGTGATATATCCAAGTCTCAGTCAAGTCTCAAGTCCTTGCAAGATACTTTCAAGTCAAATCTTGAGTCTAGGAGACCACCTTATACCCCAATCTATACTCTAGAATTTCTGGACAGAGTTGAATAAAATCAGTAAAGTACAGTCAGCCCTCCACATTTGCAATTTTGCCATCTGCAGCGTCAGAGCAGGATCCTTCTTACTGTCCGTTCCCAAAGCTGGAGGCTTTTGTGTCAATGGGCACAGAGAGTCTGTAGCTTTGGAAGTGGGGAATAGGATTCTTCTCACTCCCTGTTCCCCAAGCTGGAGGCTTTTGTGTCAATGGGCATAAAAGTCTGAAGCTTCTGAAGTGGGGAAAAGGATCTTTCTTATTTCTTTTTACTGAAGCTCCAAAAGCTGTAGAAGGAAGGACCCTTCCTGCTCAAGCCCAATGCCTAACACATTTTCTATTCCTCCCTAAGAATATACCCTGTACTCTGAGGGTGAGTCTTGCCTTCTGCTCTTAGGAAAAGTTTTAGAAGGCTCCTCCAATATGCAGTAGGAACAAACTGCTGAGCAGACCTCAACCCTGCCTCAATCCCATTGCCTAACCTGTTTGCTGTTCCTCTCTGGGAAATGCACCTGAAATTTGGGCTTGAGACAGATCATCATGTGACCAGTAGGCAAAAAGAGATGGAAGCATTATTCAAAGTAGTAACATTTCTAGATGAATGTGTTATGTTACTGAACCAAGGACAGCAAGTTGGTCACTAACAATATACAAGTCATGAGTTGAGTCCATACATCATTTATTGTCAAGTCCAAGTCAAGTCACTGAAGTGACTTAAGTGTGACTTGAGTCCAAGTGAATCGACTCGAGTCTACATCACTGAATCCCATCAGCTTCATAGATTTTTCAGGGAGCCACCCAAGGCCACATGTGGCCTCCAGGCTTCACATTGTACATCCCTCATTCACACAATGTCAACAGCAGCAACTCTCAAGGGGAAATGTATCAGGAAAACAAAACTAAACATCTTAACTGATAACTTGCTTGCTTTCAAATAAATCTGATTCTTCTAACATGACATTACTACAGTGAGGACTGAAAACAGGCTATTGAAAGTTAGATTTAAAATGTGAAATATTTTTATTATATCATGTGTATGTGTTTTTCTCTCCTTTCACCAGTGCAGAGTAAGGTTTTAAACATGCCATTCATAGATGAGCATCAAGAATTGTGGTCGTTTAACACACCTATAAACATAGACTCGATAACAAGTATTGATCTTATGTTCCTGGAAGAGTGGTTCCTGGCCTCAGCTGTGAGTGGTTATGCCTCTTGATGTTCATAAACTCAAGCATCAAGCCAGTAAGTAATCATTTCAGAAAAAATGAGTGCATTTTCTGTGAAATATAATAATGCAAATTTTATTCGACTATTGCTGTAACATGGACAAAAAAGTCATCCCAGAATAGAATACTGTTATGTAAATATGAAATCTAAGAATAATGGAAGCTGCACAATCATGAAAAAACCTGGGTTCAAACCCTTGTTCAGCAATAAAGTTGCATATAATAATAGCGTTATTGTAAAAATAACATGAAATAAAAATGATAAAGCGGTTAGTACACTGAAAAGTGATACAGGAATGACTTTTCTTTATATTTAAGCTATTGTTACCACTTACGTATCATAGGGCCCATCCAGACTGATTGAAAGTCAGATTTTGTTCTTGTTCTGTTTTTTCCTGATTTTATACTAGGTTAAAATAAACCAACCAAGGGAGCTGGTATAAAAAGTCTTTGATTATACTGCAAGCTGACAGAAAGTATTCTGGTATAAACAAAACACATATAGACCTACACAATAAAATCACGAAGAACAGGAACAAAACCTGGGAATTTCTGGTCTTTTAAATCAGTCTCAATGCATTCACAAACTGCTACTGGAAGTTTGTTAAAGTCATATAGTCATTTCAGAAGCAGGATTGTACTGATTGTGTTCACAGAGATTTAGCTCATGAAGAAGGGCTCCTCCAGAACCTTTCACTATTCATGATAATAATAGCTTTCCCTAACAGCACTGGACCATCACCCTTCTACTTCTGTGTGTAACTGGTCTTGTTTTTCCTTCTTATGACTACAGTTTCAGCAAACCAGCCCAAAGCTTCCTCAGCTGTCCTACTCACTTTGATCCTAGGTAGCAGATTTCAAACTGTGTTTATAGTTTCCTCAGGTTGGTTTAGTATTATAAAATGCTTTTCTACTTTTTTTTATTGTTATTATGGCAACCTTTAGATATTGTTAAATGTAATACTCTCCTCTTTTCCCCCTTGTGAAACACAGCCTCTTCCTCAGTCTCTTCACTTTTCTTATAGTGTAAAACTATGGCTAGTTTCAACTATATTGGGCCCACTGAATCAATTATTGTTGTTGTGTGCCTTCAAGTCATTCCCAACTAAGGCTGTTTCCGCACTAGCCTGCTATAGCTGGCCGGCCCCTCCCTAAACTGCAAACCCCAGGATTCCATAGCATGTTGAAAGTGGAATAATAGCGCTATAACAGGTTAGTGTGGAAATGGCCTAAGGTGACTCTAAGGAGAACCTATCATGGGGCTATAAGTGTGTGTGTGCCCACGGTCACCCAGTGGGTTTCCATGGTTGAGCAGAGAATTGAACCCTGGTCTCCAGATTTGTGGTCCAATGCCCAAACTATTACACCGTGCCGGTTCTCGTTGAATCAGTTAGTGAATGCTAAATCAATACTAATGTAGATCTCACTCACAGAATAGATTTTGCTGTAGTTCAGACTAACAACTGGATTTAGACTTAATGAACTTATTGTTCCAATTTCACATTTATTTATTTATTTATTTATTTATTTATTGCTAGAGTTGAACCTACTCTAGATTCAATTGGTAATCCATAATTTCCCAATTTGGTTTGCTCAAAGAATGAATTAAGTGTTGTGATAATTGAAAACTGTACCTTATGTTAGCACTTGCTCTTACTTTCATTCCCGTTTCCACCACATTTCCTACACTTCAAAAACTAAGTCATGGAAGCTCTCATGGCCTTAAATGGGAAATGAAATCCTGTGTGGGTTCTGCGCTGATGGGTGGTTATTTAAAGCAAAATTGCTTAAGTTATTTGTGTTAGAAGTGCAACAGTGCCTAGCACTGAAGAGTCAAGAACGTGTGCAGTACTAATAGGGTTAGATAGTTTGAGGGATGCTCCTTGTCTACCTATCCTGACACCTCTGTGATGTAAACTGATACACTTGAGGATGTTTTTCTACCTCTTCTGTTCCCACCAGTCCTCTCTCAGCTGTTCCCTAGAATGAAGCTAGATTAGATTAGCCCGCTGAGTAACTTTCCTATCTTAGAATGGAGTTCCTACAATAAAGCCATTAGTTTGTTTCTCCAAGCCACTGGTGTCTTTGCTCCTTAATCAGGATCTCTATCTGCTTCACACACTCTATATCAATATGTTATTTTAAGGATCCATGTCCTCAAGGAGTGTTTCCACATTCAACAATGAGGTGCCTTAAGCTTAGGAAATGAATTTAGTATGCACAGAAGTACAGGTTTCCAGCTAAATAACTCAGGTAGCTGAGGGAAGAAAAACATCTGCTTGAAATCCTGGACAGTTGGGATCAAGACCCTCTACTGATCACACAACTGATGTATTGGCCAGATGGGCTTTGACTTTGTGTTATATCCATAAATATGAATGAATGTTAATTTTCTGGAAAGGAATAGGGACAGTTTTATTTCAGAGATAGGTCAGTATATGAAGACTCTGTCTGGTTTGCTCATGTCAGATTTATATAGGTGAAATCTAATTAATGCATTATCTCCCCCAAACCTGTACTGTAAGGCAGACTACATAGCATCTGGCATATGTTGTACCTGACAAAGGACAGAGCATGGGACTTTATGGAAGGCTCTCTCTACAGGCTTTCTACATCTGTAATGTGATGTCTTTTAACTTTATATCTCTATTCTTTAATGGTATAACTCATAGGCATATCATGAGAAAGAACAAGATTAAATACCTGCAGCACTTTACAGATTACATTCATAAAATGATTTGTCACCATGACCATTATCATCCAGAGATTATTGTTTCTGTGGTCTATTATTGGGGAAAAAACTTCAAAGGAAGATTCAGCAATTTCACTGCCCATTTATATAAATGCTGGACCACTTCTGTAGATAGGAAGCTTTATCCTAACATTTTACTCAATATTCTTCTCCTATAAATTAGAGTTGTAGTATAACTTCTGAAATCTTTGATCTGATTACACAGCTTAAAGTAAAGCTGGCATTTATTCTGTTTTTACTATTCATACTACTTCAGCTTGTGATCCTAAGTGCTAATATGTCAATTTCTTTTCTTCTCTTCCATTGATAGAAATTGAGTTTATCTTTAAAAGATGTCTCTCTACAACATTTGATGTGACAATCTGTTTAAATACCCAAGCGTCAATTATAACAAATTAAATATATATGAGCAATCACTCATTCATACATTTCTATTTAGCATGATGCAGTGAAAAATTACTCACCATTTATCTTATACTTTAGAAGTTTAAATACAGTTTGGGTATAGCATTAGAATGAATCATTTGATCTCTCACCCTAAAAGGTAAGATAAAAAGGAGGAAGGAAGGGGGAGGCACAAGTAAATAAGATTTCACTTGAATATTTTGCTGCTTCTTAAACAAAACCATGAAATGGATTAAAAGACATATTCATGTGGTATAGCATACACAATGCATGCAGGTTTTTTCCCCCTAAATAGCAGCCTTGAAATACCAAGCCAAACTGTCCCAAGTGAGATTTAGCATTCCAGTTGAAAAGCAAATAGCCTAAACGTATACTAACATTTGGGAACATGGGAGGTGGAGGAGGAGTTTGACAGGGATACAAAATGAGAACTTTGTCTCCTCAAATAAGAATTCTGCCCCATCCGTGAAATTTTCTTTCAGCCCCCAAATCTCTAGCAGTGCACTAACTTAGAACTTCAGATAAGCATTTAGAGATGACAATTTAAATATCCAAAGGAAAAGGGCAGCCAAAGTTACCAAGGAAATGTGAACACAGAATATATTACTAAGTGTGAAGAATTTCCAGTGTATCATGCTCTTCAATGTTAGAAATTTGGGCGCTGAAGGAAAATTTCATGGAGGGTGTAGAATTTATATTTAGAAGGGCAATGCCCTCACCCCCCACTTCACAGCCACGATTGTGAGGTGAAGGGAGGAACCTCGTCTTTCCATGAGTTCTGTGCCAATCTACTTATTATAGATACGGAACATCAATCAAAAGCTAGCTTTGGTTGCTTCTGCACTACACCTTTTAGTTAAGCCATTGATTTGTTCCAGGATTGAAATGAAGACCAAACCTTTACTATAATACAATGTTATCCACCAGTGCTTTCCCCTATACTCAGGATCCTACAGAAGTTTATTCATTGGCCCCATTCAGCAAAAGTCCCCAGAAACACTAATTAAGAGTTTCCTCTGTGTATATTAATGTTTTATTGCTTCATTATTGGTGAAGATAAGGAATTAGTGACGAATAACCTCTCTTTATTAACCCCATGTCAGTTTCTGTTTCCATGAGGTGAGAAGATGGAGAGAAGTCTTTAATCATTATTTTCTCTTTTTTCCCCCCTTGTAATATATATATGATTATTTTATTTAACGTAAATAATGGAAGCTGTCCAAGAAATGATATATAGCAGATAAGTTTTGGGCAGGAGGGGACACCAAAAAAAGCTGATATTAAAAACCACTGCAACAATAACAGTGTTCTCTGGCTCCTCCTCAAAAAGTGAACAGTTCAATAAAGGTGATTTCTAGACAAAAGGTTTAATGCAGAAGCAAAAGTGATTTGTTCTTAAACCCTTGAGACAGTTACTGGGGATGGTCCTCTTTACATTTTCGTCTTCTATTAGCTATATTCAAATGAAATAGCATCAAAAGTGTAATAGAACTTTGTACTATTAAAATTTATATACATACACACACCACATGCCCACACACGCCAATTTAATTCTAAATGAGAATGGGAATGGTTTTATGTTTCTCCCATACGACATTTCAGATCAAAACTATATATCAAGGGAAAAAAATATCCACACAATTGCTGTGTGTCCCATCAGCTTAGACTGAAGGAGAGGCAACACAAGTGGAATGATCTACTCTGGGTTGAATCCTGTCTCTTAAAAAAAGACATTTCAAATTGGATAGCCCTTTCATCTTGAAAGTACCCAAAAGAAGATGTAAAAACATTTTCAAAAATTAATTAAAGACACATTGCTGTCATCTCCAGGAAAAGAATAAAAGTTGAGAGATTAAGAAGAAAGCATATCTTTTCTGAATTGTAAAATGGGTTTATAGGTCTTCTAATAACAACTTTTGCTCAAACCTTACATAAATAGGCTTATGCGATACAAATATTATGTGGGCTATGTGGAAACTACAACGTCCATAATCATGTTTAGGGATTACTTGACAGAACAGAGACATTTCATTTCTATTGGACCTAGGGATTACAGAAAAGAAACATCTAATATTCCATTTTTTTAATTTCATGCATTTTTTATTTACCTTTAATGATGCTGTATATATTCATCATCCTGAAATATTAAAACAGTATGAAAAAAGTAATAAATTGGTGGAAAATTTAGAGAATGGGAATGCAACAGCACGCAAATCATACACTATCAAGTGCTTGATACACATTTAAAATTACTGCCTAGTACGGCAAAGCCAAATTCCTGGCAGATTTCTGAAGCGCAAAGTCACAATAAGAAGATCAGCAGAACAGCCTGAAATAATAGAATATTCATCCCCCTAATCCATATGCAATTCTTTAGGGCTTTTTTTTAACAATGCATATGAGGTCTGACTGTATTCAGGATTTAAATAAGTTGTCTCTCTTCCTCTCTTCACCCCTCCTCCCCCTTTCCCTTTCCCTCTCTCTCTCTTCTCACACACAATCACACTCTATTTTTGTTTAAAAAAATGTATATACAGTTATCATTTCTGCTCTGCTGCACTCACGATGACAAGGTTAGCACATCTTCTCACACCTCAAATAAAACAATCACTTTTTAAAATAACAAAAGTGTTAAAAGAAATACATTTATTCATACAAAACCTAAAAGGATAGCCCTATTTTGATATCTGAGAAAAACTTTTATTCTTCTTAGTTTCAAATAATTAGAAAGTCATCTAATGTTTTAAATTGTACATGCATTTTTGACAAATAAATTGGGTGAAAATACACCTGACAGGAAATCTTTGAAATCATGAATATCTTTGCAGATACCAGTAATTTTAGACATATTATTTAGAGAAGGGATAGCAACCTATGGAAAACTAAATCTAAAGAAACGCAAGAAACACCTGCTAATAATGCTAACACAGCAAATACCACTGTGGATGTAGACAAGGCAAAGAAAGAGATGTTTTGTGTAACGTAAAGATCCAACTGTCCTGGATGTGAAAAGAAGAACAACAGAGAGGCCTTCTCATGCATCTTCCACATGCAGTCCTCAAAAGTTATATATCACAAAGGATACAATGACTACCTGCCAATGGCACCACTTTGCCACAGTGTAGGATTGTGTGTTGGGGGCGGAGAGGCCATGCTGGTGTCAGCAGTACTGCTGGTAGGGTTTCCCATGTCAGACAGGCTTTCACAGAGGAGCCAGACTATGTGTGTCAAACAACTACTGGGCAGCAGCAGTAATGAAGGGTGACACTGCTGGAGAATCTCTCAGAGACAACAGCAGTGGCACCATAGCCATTAGTAGTACTTAGTGGTTAGTACTTTGCAGAACAGTACACAGTAAACTCCCTTTGAATATCTTTTACCACAAAAAACCCTATGATGCAACAATCCAAAATGAAACAACATATAGTGCAGGAAAATGAAATTCTCTAGTTGGATGGCACTCATTGAGCTACTGGGATGGAGCAGAGGACAAGGACAAATAGTGCTGCGGTTAATGACACAACTAGACTCAAGCTGAAAGGACGTTCAGCTGTTGACATACTCAGAGGTGAAAAGAAAGTCTGAAGCTGCACAACACATATTATAGGAACACGGGTCTGTGCTTTATAGACGAGCTTTTGATTGTGTAGATCATGAAAAATTATGGATCACTCTTAAAGAAATGGGTGATCCACAACATTTGATTGTCCTGATATGTAATCCATACTCAGGACAAGAGCCCACACTAAGGATAGGATATGGAGAAAGGTTTCCATTTGGTCGAAGGGTCTGGAAAGACTGCACTTTATCACCCTGTCTGTTTAATGTCTGTGCTAAACATACCTATGTATTAGATAGGATGAGAATCAGAAGGAGGCCATTGGAGGAAAATTGGAGGAAGAAATATCAATAATTTGTGATGTGCAGATGATACCATACTAATAGCAGAAAACAGCAAAGATCTGGAACGGTTAGTGCAGAAAGTCAAGGAAGAAAGTTAACAGGCAGTTGAACTAGCTTGGACATCTGGCATTTCTAGCTCCATGTATGGTGAAAATCTTTGCTGTAGAATTTTGAGCATCACTTTGCTTGCAATGGGAGATTGATGCAATGGTCCTGTGGTTACTGCAATCCTTGCTGTTCCCTTTCTTGGGCATTGGAATGTATATTAAGCATTTTCAATCTGTCAGACATTGTTTTGTTTTCCATATTTGTTGAGTAGTTCAGTTTGAACTAGAGTAGATTCTGGCCATTTCTGCACTAGACTGTTATAGCGCTATTATTTCACTTTCAACATCCTATGGAATCCTGGGGTTTGCAGTTTAAGGAGGGGCTGGCCATAGGATGTTGAAAGTGGAATAATAGCGCTATAACAGTCTAGTGTGGAAATGGCTTCTGTCTTTGCAGCTTGAAGTGGATCTATTGGTATGCAGTCTGTTCCTGCTTATTTATTTTTCCCAAGTCATCTGAATGCAGCTTCCATTTCACTTTCTAAAATCGTTAAGTTCATCTTCACATGGTTCTACCTTGAATGAATGAGTAATCTTTTTCTTTCTTTTATATAGTTCTGTGTATTGTTTCCATCTTTTTTATTTTCACTTGGTCATGTAATGTGTTCTCCTGCTGGTCAAAGAGCTTGGTTAAAATTTCCCTTTGCTTTCTCAGATGTTGTAGAAGAGGTCTCTTGTTCTTATTTTTTTTTCCATGCTCACAAGTCACTGAACAGTTGCATTCAGGGTTCTGACTCTATTTGTGTCCCATTTTACTTTTATTTCTTGTCTGTCCTTCACTGCTTAAAAGAGTTTCATCTGTCATCCACTAAGGTTTTTCTTTCATTTTGGCTGCAATGTCTCCTTGCATTCCTCCCTGACAATGTCCTCCCAATCCAGAGTTGAACATTAAGATATATCATTCAGTACCAACATTAGGATTGTCCGTGCCATTGTACTGCTAATTTCTATGTATATTTGTAAAAGCTGGAAAGTGGAGAAAGCTGCCAGAAAGAAAATCAACTCATTTGAAATGTGATGGTGGAGAAGAGATCTCGGGATACTATGGACTGCTAAACAAACAAATAAATGGGTCCTAGAGCAAACCAGTCTCTCTAGAAGCCAAGATAACTAATGTCATAGCTCAACCTCCAGCCCATGCTTATCTGCCAGTGAGGGAAGGAAAGTGATAGTACTTGCCCCAGAAGAGGAGGCAGTGGGGAGTGTCCAGTGCTAACAATCTAGTAGAAATGCTGAGCCAAGACAAAGTCAAGGTCAATCCAAAAAGTCAAGAATGCCGAAGGTCAGTCCAAAAGATCAAGAAAGCCAGGATACAAGGGTCGTGGGAGCTTGAGTAGCGATTTGCTATAAGCAAACAGCAAGCCACACCGACTGACTTATATAGCTGAGGAGAGCAAGTGTTTCTCATCATTGTTCCATTTTGTCGATCTCTCCAAAACAGCTTCCCTCTCAGCTGCTCTTTTATGTCTCCTCTGTGACTGAGAGGTGGGGAGCAAAGGTGGATCTAATTCCTCTAAATCATTACTGGCCCCCTTCTCCCTCTGGCACTGGCTGCAACAAATCTGTCTCAGCTTGTCTTTCAGCTGGTAGGGGTGTTGGCAAGATAGTTTGTTCTATCACTGGCTCTGTTTCTGGCATAATCAATTGCTCATTGACCTCTGAACTGTCATCTATCACAACTAAACTGAGTCTGTTGTACTTCGGCCATAGCATGATAAGATAATTATGATAATTTACTGGAAAAGAAAGTGATGCATGACAAGGTAGTAGGCAGTATGTAAAGAAGATGACCACATTACAGGAAGCCATGGCCCTGAGTCTGAGCAGGGCTTTTTATGATAATGTGACTTGAAGAGCTCTCATTCATAGGGTTGGCATAAATTGGAGTTGACTTGACAGTAGCTGACAACAACAAACACTCACAGATTTTAAACCTGTGCTCATTAAATGGTCACTAAAGTCAACTAAAGGAAGTTAATTCAGTACAAAAGAAGTATTGCCTTGATCAGCTCATTTCCATGATGATGGTTATGAACAAATTTATCAATTTGTATTCCATAAGAAACTGGAATTCAATTGCTGACAAAAACCAAAGGAATGCAACTAGCTGTGTGGAATATATTGCACTGTTTGGGGGGGGGGGGTGACCACAGAGCAGGCCTCTCTGGCTGGTTAATGCAACATTTTAGTGGTGAAAGCAGCAGGTGCATTGGATAAATAGATGAAAATGGCATAGGTACTTCTCAGTTCCACCTCATTGTATTTGTTTCGGCTTGTTCAGAAATGAACAGATATGCAGGGACCAAAAAAGGGGGGGGGCAAGGGAAATTAAAATTCTACTTATAGAAAATAAATAGCAACCAAGGAGTCACAATGCTAGCAACACAAAACATGTATAGAGTCCAGTAACTCCATATGGGAGTGGTGGAAGTTGAGTAAAGCCTGTTGGGACCCTAAGCCCTTTCTATCCGTGGCTCATTGGAACTAATTGATTATGGCAGAGAGCAAAAAGAGTGACCTCCCATAACACACATCTTGAATTTAACTTGACATATGACCAGACATGACTGAAATCAAGGCATAAGACTGAAAAGTTAAGGAACCACTCATGGAAGATGCTTTAACATGTAGCCTATTCAACTGGTTTGAACAAGCTTCCCACCTCAGCTCTAAACCATTAGTTATATTTTATTAAGATATGGGGTTCAACTTGAGCCTGGAAGCTCAAGTTTTCACTGTGGACAGGACAGCATTTGAAGATGAGGCTTCTGTGCCAGCAGCGCATATTCCTTGAGATGTCACATTTAGCCATGGTGACACATGCCTTAATGATATCCTGGCTGGATTACAGTAAGACACTACACATGGAGCTGTCTTTGAAGGGTATTTGGAAACTTCATCTAGTCCAAACAGCTGCAGCCAGATTGCTAACTGGGCTGACTAGAAGGAAAACACAATTCCCTTGTTGCAACAGCTTCTCTGGCTGCTGGTCTGTTTCCAGGGATGATTCAAAGTGCTAGTTTTGACCAATAAAGCCCGATATGGCTCAAGTCCAGTTTATTTGAAGGACCGTACTGTGCCTTAGGAAATTGCCCATGTTTTGAGAACTGCTGGGGAGGCCTTTGTCTCTGTCTTGTCACCCTCACATGTACATCTGATGGGAACATAAGAGAAGGCCTTCTCAGTGGCTGCTCCAAGCTCTGAAACCCCCTTCCCAGAAAGGTTAATTCTGTCACCCTCCTTGCTGATTTTCAACAGGCCTTTGAGGACTGATTGTGTAGGCAGGACAGGCATACATTTTTTTTGCTTGTTATTTTTGCTGTGCTGTTCTATTTTTTATGCTTTATGTTTTTAACAGATTTCAATTTTTTTGGAAAGTTTAATCAGTTTTAACTTTTGTATATTGAGATTTTTTTAAAAAAATGCTGTGAGTTCCTAACTGGGAAAAAGATGGGAAACAAATACATAAATAATAGTAATAATGATTTTTCACTTGCTAAACTTGTAGCTGAATCTTCCTGCAACATTACTGACAAGACAGCATTTTCTTTCATACCTGAGGACACATGAGCTAGCTGAAAGGGCATAGGTAGGCTATGTGACCCACACACTTCTGCCCTCATTTCCTGCTGCTGTCTATGCCCAGCTCCCCAGCATCTCCCTAATTTTATGCAATACCAATGAGAGCTTTACGCATTTCCATGTGAATAATTCAAATTTTGTTCCCTGCATGTTCATAATGTAAGTAGTGGTGATGCTCAGAGTAGTACACTTTTAGTCTACAAACTTTTATTACAGAGTTCAGTCCTCCCTCCACATTCACAGGTTTGACCTTCATGAATTTATTTGCCTCTCTGCTCCCATTACATGCTGGCCTCCCTGCCCCCATTTTCCTTCTCTCATTCCTTTCCATTCGTCATTCCAGGCTTCATCACCTTTTGGGTGAGCAAAGTCCCCTCCCACTGCTGGAGGCGTGTCCTCTCCAGTACGTGGTTGCACATTCTGCTGTGTTTTGGCTGCTGATTGGTCAGGTGCTCTCTTTGCTGCTATACCTCCTTTCTCAAGATGGTGACTGGAAGTAGCTAGAACTCCACTCTTCTCTGTCTGAGGGGGAAAGTACCGGTAAGCCTTTTAGCTTGTTTTTTTCTTCCTGCATTGAATGCCAAGGCCATAGGCAAAAGAATGGGAGGGGGGAAGCTCCAGAGGGAATAGAAGGGGGATCACAGGGAGGGGGGGTTATTTATGGTTTTTGCACTTTTGTGAGGGTTCTGCATCACAAATCCTCTTGAATGTGGAGGGGCCACTATACTACTGAATGAGGACTGTTCACTCTTATTAGATGGACTTACAAGGCTGCAGCAAGGAACACTGACAGTATAGGGCTCCTGAGTGAATAGTGGTAGCACACATGTGAAGTCATGCCACTTGGCAACAACATGTCTGCATGTGGGCACACATGAGGCCCCTGAGGCTAGCAAGCAAATGTTGCCAATTGTGAGGGATTCCTGAGGCAGAGATGTGAAGGTCCAGAGAAAACTTATCTCACAGACTGTGCAGAGCAGTTTGGGTGCAGGAGTGTGACAAAACGTCTGGGACAAAGTGCTGTTTCCCCTACAAATGAATTTTAAAGAATCATTCTGGTTCCCTGTGATGAAAAGAAGAGAGGCTTGCCATTCCTGATTAATCTCCTAGCTAATGTTTAAAATGGTGACTTTTTGGCACTGAGCACACTTGACCAAAGTAGTTTGAAGCTAAGTAATGTCTAACCATTTATAAGATTCGTCATACTTCCTTTTTTTAGAAATGGCATTTAGATTAGCCGTAGGGCTAATTTATTGTCTTGTAACTCCTTTCTATGTCTTGCATGCAGTATTTGAATCACATAAAAAAGAAAACTATATGCATATCAGGTTTCCAATAACTGATCTCATCCAGGAATGGATGCCAAATTATCTAATTCTAGATGTAAGGACTCAGGTTAACTCCTTAGGCTCACAGTTCTTGCCATTCAAAGTGATTTTACTGCTGAATTGGTATGTATGTCTACCCCATGGCTCAAGCACTTTCCTTCTCCCTCTCTCTGTTTGGATCAGCATAATCTCTGATGGAGTACTTTACTATCAGACCTTTACGGAACTTCGTTGATTTTTCAAGCAGCTCCAAATACCACTACTGTCACTGTAAAAGGAAATAGAGAAGATTTTTATAAGCTGTTCATCAGAGCTCAAATCTTCTGGTATAATAAAATCCTTGTAGGAGCCCAAGTACCTTCACCTCAAGGTTCAACAGTGTTGACTTCAATCAAAATTACTCATGATGTGCATGAGAAGAATCAGCTGCAAAAAATATCCACTAAAAAGAATGAGATATGTGCTTGTTTTGTACACTTGGGCTGTATAGATTACAAGAACTAGAAAATACCTTTGAATAAATTTGCCAATGCCTTATTACCATTACCAGTACTAACATCAATCGCTGAGTACAAATCAACACCAGACAAGGGCAATTTTATGTTGTAACAGTATAAATGACTGCCTGGCAGGGACCAGGATTTTATGTAGAGATCCAAAAATGTGTCTAGTGAACTGGCCCTAAATGGTGCTAGTATTTCAGACTTACCACTCTCCAGTCCCCAAGGTCCAGCTGAGAGGATGGCCTTATTGCTTTCATTCAACTCAACTTTTGGTCCCAATTAAAGCAGACCCTCTGAGTCAGTGGGAACTTAATAACTCAACACTTACCTAAGTTCCATCAATTCAATAGTTCTGTTCTATCCCAGTGGATTAAGAGAGTGGAAGGTATGAAATATTCACACTAGTGGGGATCAGATCATTGTGTCTGTGCTGAAAGTCCAGGTAAAAGTCATGAAGATGACAGAACAACAGAACTAGGAAATCATGGATAAACCTGGCAGCAGTTCATCTAATTCCACATGCTTGAAAAGTGTTGCCACAGTCTGTTACCAGATTCATCTATGACAGTAGTGGGCATTTCAGCAGGTCTGAAGGCTGTCCCCCCCCCCCTTTGGGACTTCTGGGGGCTGCCCCAAATGCCCAAAATATCCAAAATAGCAGGAAATTTGGAACTAGAGAGAAGCTGACTTCTGGTTCTGGAAAAAAAAAGGAATTTTAATGTTAAACAGCGTGGCATGGGGCATCTGCAATCTGTTTATGAGGAGAGGCAATGCATCTTTTTTGCCAGAAAAAAAGTAGTCTGGGAGCACTGGGATGAAAAGAAGTTAACAGCTTGAAAAACAGCCCTAGGTCCAGACTTCACTCATGTGTGATTACCCAATTTGCACATTGTGTTGTTCATATGAATTTTTTAATCAGGGACAGTCAAAACCACATGTCCTGTGTGAACCATTCCCTTGTGGGATAAAGGAAAGGAATAGCTGCTTTCAGTTACACCAATTTTACGGATATGTATGGTGGGAACATGGACCAGTTTTCCTTGTGGCTGATCCCAGGCTTTGGAATTTCTTCTCTAGAGAGTCAGAATGTACTTGCTCTTCTAATAAACCCTTTTCATGCCAGGAAAGTATTGTTGTTGTTGTTTTTGTAGGAAATAATGTGGTGTGCTGTTTTTTTTTGCCTTGTAATCGATATGCTTTTTTAAAAAAAAATAATCTAGAAATAGACTTCAAAGACATAGCTGTGTTAGTCTGGAACAGTATGAAAAGGAATCTTGTAGCACGTTTGAGCCTGAGAGAAAGAAGTTGGCAGCACAGGCTTTTGTAAACTTAAGTTTACTTCTAGAAATAGTTCAACTACACTAAAAAAACTTTTTAAAGCTTTGTCTATATTTGCTTTACCTCTGTTTTTTAAAAGTTTTGTAAACTTATTTGATGAAGTAGGGCAGAAGCAACAACAACACAAAAATATATTTTGTAGAAACAACCTAGAAAAAATTACTAATCTCAACAAAATCTCTAGTATTTTATCTCTACCCAACCTAGTGAACAGCTGCCCAACTGCATTATACTTTGCAAAAAGTTACTTGAATGCTTCCCTCTTTCTCAAACTAGAGTGGATAGACAGCTGGGCTTGGCCACTCTATATTTTTCCTGAGTATCAGGTAAGTTGCTTTTTCCAGGCAGCAGAGATTAACATAGTTTCTCTATTAGTTGATATAGTAAGGCCAATGCCTTTGGAAGCACTTCAGAGAACTTAACTAAAACAAACAAGCTCTTGAACTTTGAATATCTAACAAGAGAAACTATTGATAAGTGTGACTTTACTTGGTAAATCTTAGTCATTGGCAACTTTAAAACAACAATCTCAGGGACATTTCGGACATCAGTTGCTGAGGTACTTCAATGAGACTGAACTACTTCAATTTGCGAGATTGATCAGAAGTAGCTTCTTTGAAAATTATCTGCATATGAAAACCATGCCCCATTTCTTGTTGTTGCTGTTGTGTGCCTTTAAGTCATTTCCAACTTATGGCAACCCTAAAGGAACCCTATCATGTGGGCTTCCTGATGGCTGAGAGTATGTGATGGACCCAAGGTCACGTAGTAGGTTTCCATGGCCAAGTGGGGAATCAAACCCTGGTCTCCAGGGTTGCAGTCCAACACTCAAACCATTACACACACTTAGCTTTGTTCAAACTCAAACACAGCTGTTGGCGATAGATTTAAAAGTTAAAAATAGTATATATAAAGGACTGTGAGAAGCCACTGCTGTCCGTTTACTAGGGAATTAGATGTGAACTCAGGTTTCTGACATATAATGGGTTGTTGCATGGTAGACCCACATTTAACAATTTTGGGAATTTACCACAATATACAGAGTATACCACTTAGCTTGTCGTCAGCTCCATTACTACCAAATTATTCAAGATTATTTTGTCTTCTGTCTTCTTTCTTAAGTGCCTTCAACTCCACTCTAACTTATACTGATCCAATCATGCAGTTTTTTCAGGCTGGCAATCTGACTATATCCTGCCTTTTCCTCTTTTGACACTGCTTTCTTCTAAAGCTGAGATAGCGTGACTTGCCCAAAGTCACCTAGTGGGTTTCCATGGCTGAGTAGGAATTCAAACTCTGGTCTCCCAGATTCCTAGAAAACCACTACACCATGTCTTTTGTACCATCCTGCAAGTGGATGAGAAGAGGCAGGTACAGGTGTATGACAAAATGTGGTAAAGAGAAAATCCAAAATTATCCAGGAGCTGAAGCAAATCCCCTGAAAGGGAAGGTTACAATGTTTGGCTTTTTTTTTTAAAGGTATGAGGGGAAAGCATATAGGGGTTCATACTAAAGGCTTATAAAAATGGGGCATGGTATGAAGAAAGAAACACTATAGAGATGTTTTCTGTAAAATCTGTAAAGATTCAGATTGCCAGCCTTGCCTGAGAGTGAGTCTGGTATGCAGGGAGATGAACTCACAACCACAACATAATTGGAGAGAACAAGGCCACAACTTTATTAACTGTATAGGTTTGGCCTGGCATGAGACAATAGATCCACAAATTGGATAACCCACCTGTTCTCCCATACATCCAACTTCATCCTGACCCCCAGGTGGCAACCATGGAGCTGCACCGTGAAATCCACATGGACACTAGTGACTGTGTGGTCTTCATGCCAGCTGGGTCAATTAGCCACTGAACTAGGCCTAATTCTTTTCACTGGCACTCCCATAGTTCCTTAAGAGGACTCCCTGTAAAGAAAGAGGGCAGCTGAACACTCAAGCCATTTCCACGCTAGCCTGTTATAGCGCTATTATTCCACTTTCAACATCCTATGGAATCCTGGGCTTTGCAGTTTAGGGAGGGGCATTTAGAATTCTCAGCCAGAGAGCTCTTTGGCATCAGTAAACTACAAACCCCAGAATTCCACAGGATGTTGAAAGTAGAGTAATAGCACTATAACTGTGTAGTGCCGAAATGGCATCAGTCCCTTCTTTCCACAAAACTGAATCTAGCCATGCACAGCACTGCCACACCATTAAGCAGTGACTAAACAGTTTAACAAAACAGTGAATAGCCTGTCAGTCTTACAAGTAACAATCAGACCTGTTCTTTCAACCCCAAGCAAAGCCTCAAACCCACATTGCTGGAGGATCACTGTGGGACTATTACATCCCCCCACCCTATAGACCGAAGTGAAGCCTATGCTTCACAAGACGGGCCTGCCCACATGAGCACTGACTGGCTTGCTCCCAGAGATCCACAAAAACAGCATGTGGCCTGTAGGGGGACAAGCAAGATGAAGCTGCCATGCCAAGAAGACCACCTCCCTGCCTCCTTACTTTCCCACAAATGAGCTGACTGGTAAATCGGGGGTACATTTCACTCCATTTATGATGGCACACTTTAAAGGGATCAACACGAACTATGCCTCTTTCCTCCCCCTCTCACCTCTTCTCCTGTTCCATCCATCTTGGGGGTTTTTTCGTCTTAAACCTGATCAATTCAGTAAAAGGACCACACAACTTCAAGAAATTCATATTGTAACTTGCAGAATGTTCTAATCAACAATATCAAAACTCTGGACTACTGCTAGATAAGTTATTTCAAAATATTGTCTAATTATTAACACACATGCACACACATATATATTCCAGAATAATAAAGAGTTTAATAACATAATGTTCCTTTGTGACCACCAGTACCACATTTTTTGGAAAGTGGCTATACAATTTCATGATATGCAGTTTCATTTAGAGCAGGGGTGGGAACTGTGTAGCCTTCCAAATGTTCAGTGGCAACTCCCAGCATTCTTTACCATTGGCTTTCCTGCCTAAGGCTGCTGGGACTTGCAGTCCAACAATATCTGGAGGGGCACCCAATTCCCACCCTGACTTAGGAAATATCTGCAGCTGATATACAATCTTATTCTATCCATGTTCACTTGTGGAAAAAAAGTCCCACTGATTTCAAATGTGTGTGCATATGTTTGCAGTCTCAAATTTTTGCTGGTTCCTATTCAAAATCCCTGAGATGCTGTGGGACGGAATGAATCCCACTGCCATGTGATAAAGTGCACTGAAGTACTTCTCATGCAAGAAATAGCTTTTAAAAATCTCTGAAATACTATCACTTATAATTGGGTTTAATGCATAAAATGGCTGAGTAATTTAAATGTTTGAAAAAGAAAACAGTCTTTTCTAGAGTTTATGAAGTGGTAAGCTATTTCTCATAACGATTAACTGTGAATCATCATTTCAAACATGAGCATCTAGGAGCATATGCTCTGTACCACTGATGCTGTGAGGGAACACTTATTAACCACATTAGCAGGTTCAATTTTCATCAATTCCTGAATTTTTACACCAGCAAAAGTCCATTGATCCCTGGGAATACCTTCTGGTTTTCACTAGTGAAATTAATATTTTGGCCATTCCCACATATCCTTTCGGAATGTTCACTGAAATGAAAAAGCTTTGTGGAGTTAGAATGTACTAGAACTACCCCTTTTAAAGCCAGGTAAAAAGGCTGTGCTGGACTAGAACGGGACTGGGACTTGTACAGCCCTTCAGATGTTGTTAGATTGCACTCCTTAATGGTGCAGCCCTTAGCAGTTA
The DNA here is from genome assembly GCA_030412105.1 of Cyclura pinguis. NCBI lineage: Eukaryota > Metazoa > Chordata > Lepidosauria > Squamata > Iguanidae > Cyclura > Cyclura pinguis. The sequence continues at coordinate 41,184,098 of CM059599.1, forward strand.
CATTTCTATATCACTTATCAGTGCAAAGCACTCCCTAAGCTGTTTATAACATGTAAGCTAATTGCCCCCAACAAGATGGGTACTCATTTTACCGACTACAGAAGGATGGAAGGATGAGTCAACCTGGAGCCCTGCAGGATCAAACTCACAACGTTGTTTGTACCGTCATTTAACTGCTGTGCCACCAGGGCCCTTGCCAGCTCAGCTAATGGTGAGGGATTTGGGGAATTTGACAACAAGGGCCACACAATTCTCATCCCTGGAGTAATTATGAAGACAAAATTGTAGTAGAAATAATTGGAGTTTCCTGCTTAGTAGCTCTGAACAGGATTAGTCAGAACGGAGAGTTCAAATAATATATCAGATTTAAAGGATGAATAGGAAGAGCTGTGCCAGGCAACCATGTGCAATATTTCCCTCAACTTTTCCACCCCACAATGGTAGCAAGAAGTGAAACTTACCTTAGCTAAGCCTATTTCAGATATTACCATAGTGGTGTTGCTGCTGCTGAAACTACAATCAAAGAAAGTTCCTCAATCAGATAAGAAACTATTCTGTGATTACAATTTCAACCACGTTACAGAAACCACCATATAAGAGAGTGAAGACATTCTTATACAACGACATTATTATGGGAGGACAGGTTATGGAACAGGTGACCTAAAAGCTCACAGGTTTTGAACAAATCATTTGTTGTAATTTCCTATTGAGAAAAGAGTGTTCTTTCAGATTTACACAGTCTTAATGGCTACCAGGATATAAATAAGCTTCGTATGCTGGTTTAGGGATTTAGTATGATTAAACATCCAGGAACAAAAAGTATTGAAACCAGACTGGTTGTGTAAAAGAAATTCCATGTAAATTGAACTGGTCTGCAGTGCCTTGAAATTCCAACATATAAGCAAGAATATGACAGACAGGTGTTGACAGTACAATGCTAGGTAAGAGAGACAATCTCAGCAAACGTGGCAGGCATTCCTTATTATCTCAGTCTTTCTAGAGTAAGAGCAGTGGGTCTTCTATATGTATTTACTATAACAGACATTAAGAGTTCTCAGTATCAGATAGTACCATCTCTTAGTAGGGTGAAACCTGTCATTAGCCAACACCCAAACAGAGGCCATTTCCGCACTAGACTGTTCTAGTGCTATTATTCTACTTTCAACATCTCATGCAATCCTGGGATTTGCAGTTTAGGGAGGGGCCTTTGAGGAAAACCCCAGGATTCCATAGGATGTTGAAAGTAGAATAATAGCACTAGAACAGTCTAGTGTGGAAATGGCCAGTGTGTTGTGCAAGAAGCCTTCCAGTCATGCAATCAGTCTTTTCCAATCCCCTGGATGCTCTCAATGCTTCCAAAATATCAACTGAGGCTGGTTGGAACCATATACCAAAGGATGAGCTGTAGTACAAAGGGGGAGGATAAAATGGAATGTTCCAGAATGGATGAAGGCTCTTTACATAATGCAGGCCACCCACACAATTTAGTATGGTCCCTGAAAAGATGAGAAGTGGATTGGAAAAATAATTTGTATGAGAGATTTTATATTTCTTCTCACTATTTTTACTTAGGTAGCCTATGGCCTTGGGCACATCCCACACTCAGCCCCCAGAAAGCCCTGTGAGAGTTTGCTTTAGGGTCACGATAACTTGGAAATGACTTGAAGGCACACAACAACAACATGTCATCTTACTGATGTGTTTGATTACTGTCTGTATTAAATGTATCTGTCAGAATTTAACTCCCAGCCTGTGCTTTTCTGCCAGCAAGGGAAGGAAAGTGACGGTACTTGCCAAGGAAGTAGAAGTAGCAGGGAAAGTCCAGAGCTAACAATCTAGTAGAAATGCTGAGCTGAAAGCTGAAGTCAAGGTCAGTTCAAGAATGACAAAGTTCAGAGGATGTGGAGCAAGGATCATGGGAGCTTGAATAGCAATTTGCCCCAAGCAAAAAGTAACCCTAGCTGACAGACTTATATAGCAGGGAGAACAGGTGTTCTTGATCAGTCTCCTGTCTTGCTTCTGGGCTGCCTTCTTTAGCCTCTTCCATGACTGAAGGCTGAGGAGCAAAGGTGGATCTAATTCCCTGAAATTACCACTGATCCCTTCTGCCTCTGGCACCGGCTGTAAAATCTCTGTCTCAGCTTTTATCTCATATGGTGGAGGTGCTGGTAAGATAGATTGCTGTATCGCAGGCACCACATGCACTGCCTGTGATAGGTCTCTGTTTCCAGCAAAATAAATTGCTCTTCGACCTCTGAGTCATCTATCACAGTATCAAAGACTGAATGATTGTATGGCTTGTGGACATGCAAATTCATTCTTCGCCAGAGAATACAACTTATTCTGTCGATCTATAATTTCCAAATTACATAAACATAGAAGATTGTGTTTGCTTGTGTGCTACCTGAGGAAGAGGAGGATTATATATGTGGACTATTGACAAACTGTTAATTAGAAAATGATGTTTTGTTCAGATTATTCTGTTGAAAGCTACATTTTTCCTTAGCCTAAGACTTGAGATAGTGGCAAGACCTATAGTGGGATACAGAGCTCAATACAGAGGTAGATCCTGTATTTGAGCCATCTCAATCAATGACTGAAGGCTGATTTTGTTTTATCCAGATTTCCCTAGACCTAGGCACATTCATTTTCTTAACAGACTAAGACAGCTGATTCTTTTAACAGACTCTTAATTAACAGATTGTTGAGTGAATGATCATTCAAATTTATACACACAAATAACACATGGTTTCCTTACAGAACAAAATCACAAAATCATAGAGTTGTAAGAGACCACATGGACTATCCCCTGCCATGCAAGAATACACAATGAAAACACTACTGACAGATGGCCATCCAGCCTCTGTTTAAAACCCTTCATAGAAGGAGACTCTGCCAAACTCTGAGACAGTATCCAACTGCTCTTACCATCAAGAAGTTCTTCTTAATGTTTAAGTGGAATCTCTTTTCCTGTATTTTGATTTTGTTGCTCTGTATCCTAGTCTCTGAAGCAGCAGAAAACAAGCTTGCTCCATTTTCAATACGAAATCCTTTCAAATATTTAAACATGGCTATGACATCACCTCTTAACCTTCTCTTCTCCAGGCTAAACATACTCAGCTCCCTAGGCTACTCCTTATAGGACATGGTTTCCAGACCTTTGAATGGTGGGTTTGCGTACCACATACCATGAAGAAACTTTGACTTGCTTTGGGAAGCTGGTAACTGGGGTCCTGCTTGAACAATAGAGTCTTTTTCAGGAGATGTGGGAAGCAGGTCATAGAGTCAACATTCATATGAATCTAAGCTGAGTATATTTTTTAATTAATGCAGCTGCAAAGGCTGCAATCTTAAACTGAAAACCAGTCTGCAAAATCTTCCAGCCATTATTCTGTCCAAAATGTTTCTCCTACCAGTTCTGATCCTAAAGGGGAAAGAAAACTCTCCCATTATGTGTTTATCCCTCAGATGGAGTGCAGCTTATAGACACAATATGGAACAGGGAGAAAAAACAGTATTCTTCCCACATCACCATTACCACCATCATCACAACTCCTCTGTTCAAGATTACAGCATCTGCTTCTGGCTTTTGGCTGAGTAGAAAAAGGTAAAATAATATGAGGATGAATGCAGAATGGCTTCCAAAACAGTATATATCTAATATGAAACATTTCCTATTATCACTTGAGAACTTTAAGATAATTTAATCATGGAATCTTAGCCAAGGCTGTAGTCATATATTGGTTACTATCAATCAGACACTAACATTATTGTTAGAGATGCTGCATGCTTTGCACTTTTGTTTCATTTGTCATTCAGCTAAAAGGAAATAATCCAAAGACACTGCAAAACCAAAAATCAATTTACTTCATTTCTTGTAGCACAGCTATAGTAAATTACTGTTTTTCTGTATTTTAGATTTCCTTCTGGGTATTATGTTGTCAGAGCTGTCTGTTTACCCCTTGAAGCTTCTATATGAAAACCAACACAGCAACTGTTTTGATATTTTTGCATGAATCACCACTGAAATTTCTTACACTGTGAAAAAAAATGGACCCTGCAAGAGGCAGGAGGAAGCAGATGCTTGAGATACCTTAAAACAGGCTTTCCAAATGGTGTGCCACGACACATTAATGTGTCGCCTGGAGTGTGTAGGTGTGTTGCCTACAATCTTGGAAATGTATGTTATTATTTATAAATCATATATTTTTGAAAATATATGCAAGATTTTCATGAGATATGTTGTGTTATTACATATATTGTATAATAACCATATATTGTGTTATTACAATTTATGTATGTGTCTGTATCTCTTATAAAGGGTTAGTTTACCTTCCGATTTGCTAGTAAAACTGAATTACTGTGTTGTGAAATGATGCATGTCTAAAAAGTGTGTCACCAATATGAAAAGTTTGGAAAGCTCTGCCCTAAGATAAGGCTATGGGGACTGAACCCGCTCCCCACAAAAGGATCAGGCAAAATCCATACTGTGCGCACTTACTGAAGCTACACTAAACACATGGAGAGACTTCTAAGTACACACTGTAATTCTAAGAATCTTCACATTTAAGGAGGATTGAATGAAAATGGATCGGAAAATACTTTGGCCTCTTGTGATGGATGAAAGCTGCTGAAATGGCCTGTCTGAGGATTCCAGATTGTAGCAGGAGATAGACTGGGGCCCTTTCTGCACCCTACCTTCTTGCGTGGTCCTCCAGTGACGATCCCGGCAGTGGCTATGCTGGGAAGTGAACACAACGGGAGCGCTCTCTTCCACACTGGACCGGCTCCCTATGAAAGGGAGTGTGATGGATATGCTTCTTCCTTCCGTAGGAAGGAAATGCCACCTTCGTGCTTCCCGCCCTTCTGCAAGACATGTAAGTGCGGGATGGTGGTGAGATCGAGGGTCATTGATGGGGAAAACCCATCAATGATTTAATCTGTGACTGCACTGCCCGGGGACGTGGGATTGTATCAACATCATGCAGAAGCTCCTGTCTTGTCCCTGTGCTAAAATGGGAGGCTCCTATGGAAAGGGCCTTGTCCTGCCCTCACTCATCCCTGGAAAAATCTATGCTGATACCTAGTTTCACTGAATGCAAGGTGGCCTTATCATATGGAATAGGTAATGGTCCAGGGCAGCTTGCAACAACCATTTTCTACTTTGCATATTTGAGAAATTCTGGGGGGGGAAAGGCCTACTACAGCATTGTGACTCAAGAGTTATCCTTGGAATGAGCAGCATCCATAAGTTATGTGTTTCTGTAATTTTTCTTTATACTTTGCATAAGTTCTGGAACTAATTTACTTTAGGGCTTTGATGGCTCAGATCTGAGTCACAGAATGATAAGAGTCAGAAGGGGCTGCTAGTGTCATCTAGACCAGCTGCTGCCAGTACAGGAACCCACAATAAATCACTCCTGAGTGGTGGCCATCCAACTTCTCCTTAAAAAGTCCAATAAATCACAATCTATTATCTCCAAGGCAGTTCTCTGAGTTACCATGTTCATAATGTAGCAGAAGAAGGCTTATTGTATATTATTATATACTGTACATGAATAAGCTATTCATAAACCCTCTTGGTATCTCTAAAATTTTTAAAAATAATTTTTGGTTCTTTGTGCATGGACACCATAATCAGTCAACACAGAATAAATTTTTAATTGAGAGAACATCAGTAAGACAGAACCAAAGGGAGTGTTGGAAAAGTGTGAAGAGTATAAAGGTTTTACATTAACAAGGAGCCCAGGTAGAGGGATGACCTTTCCCCTTCCTCTTTTTTGGCCAGTTTACAGACTTTCTTTTGTTTTCAGATAGGACATGTGAGATTTCTCCCAGAAAGAAGAAGGAACGTCATCTTTCACAGCTTATTGCCTAGACCAGAAAGAGGTGCTCATCCTTCCCAAAGCCTTGCTTCTGCATTAACATTCTTAGCTATCTATTTCGTTTTAATAGTTATTTGAGAACCTCATTGAAATTATCTTGATTCTGCAGCCATTGGCCTAATTTAAGAACTAGGAGGGCTGGATTAGATTCAGGGACAGAGTAGCAGAGAAGCCAGCCATTGGTCTATGGCCCCACTAAGAGGATATGAGTGGAACTGTTCCCTCCATTTTGTGCTCTGCACAACTGGTACACAGATGCCGTACTGCCTCTGATACTGGAGGTGACATATAGCCATCCTGACTAGTAGCCATTAACAGGCCCATCCTCTATGAATATATCAAGTTCCATTTTAGATGGAACTAGATAGATAGATGCTACCCAAGTTGGCAGTGTCATTTCCTCTCATGACATTGAATTCTACATTTAACTATACCGTATGCTTACCTTTATTTGTCCTGATTCTCCCATTATTCAACTCCAGTCGATGACCGTGGGTTCTAGGAGTGATTTTATATATCTCTGTTACTTGCTTTTTTTTTTCTGAATGCTTATTTCTTGCCTTTTTCCTATGCTAAACAACCTCAAACCTTAGAATCTTTCCTCACAAGTGAATTATTCCAGTCCTTTAGTCATTTTTGTTGCTCTTTCCTGCAACTTTTCCTTCTTTATAACATCCTTTGTAAGTGCTGGGGTGAAAACTGTACATAGTATTCTATATGTGTTCCTCCTTTGCTTGATATATTAATTGTGTTTATTTATTTTCTAAGATTTTTTTGAGATCAAATCTTGGCTTGAAAGCATCTTTCTCCTCTCTATGGACTTACAATGCTTCCTCAGAGTAAGCCATGCTGCTGGTCCAGGATTAACCACTCTGACTGAGGCCTGTCCACAGGATGATGTTCTCACACATTGTCCTGTCACAATCCCGGTAGCACTTCTCCCAAGATGGGAGCATGTCCTCAGCGTTCCTCTCCACATGTGACCGGCTGCCTGTAGAAGGGAGCACGAGGGACACGCCTCTTCCTTCCACACTGCAGCCAGCCTTCTTCCATGCTGCAGTGGGGAAGGAAGCGTGTGATCACATTTCTGATTCTTCTGCATGGCCAGCTGCAATGGAAGACTTGCATGATTGGGGGTCATTGGTGGAGTTTTTGGCCCTTTCTTCATGACAACGGCATCCCAGCGTGAGGATGTGAGAGGAGCGGGACTGCGATGACAGTTCCGTATGACATTGTCTTTCATTGCCAGCCAGTGCAATCGCAGGCTATATCATTGACAGAGAAACTCCATCAATGACCTCCAATTGTGCGAGCCTTCCATTGCAGCTGGCCATGCAGAAGCATGATATACATGCTTCCTCCCCTACTGCAGCACGGGAAAAAGGCAGGCTGCTGTCTGGAAGGATGGAGCATACCTCTCACAATCCCTTCTGCAGGCAGCCGGTTGCACGCAGAATGGAACATTGGGAACATGCTCCACATTTTTTATGCATATAAAATATAAAAAGACAGCATTTTTTATATTAATTCCCTCTGTGTATCCCATTTTAATCCTGGAGAGGTCAAGCACATACCCAAATTAGGAAGCCATAAAAAATAACTTTGTGAAATGGTGCTTATTGTGCCTGTTTATTCTCTTTTACTGAATGCATTTTTTTCCCCAGTCATATTCAGTATGCATTGCTCTAGAAAGACTGTAAATATTTTGTCAGACTTTGATATGGTCACATCACTCATTCCCTCTGGCACTCTCAGGTAAAGAATTACCAAAGTTCGCACTGAGCTAACAAAAGATCTCAAAGCACAAAAGAAATTTCTTTGAAAAGACCAAACACCACAGGAAGCTTCATTTTCTTACTACCATTTCTTTTTCATTGTCTAGAAACTTTTAAAGAGCATTACAATGTATTTATCACAAGGTGCTATTAGCACACAGCTCACTTCAAGTGTTACCAATTCATGGACAGATTAGAGGGCACATTAATAACATAGTTAATATGAAGTGTTTAGAGCCTTTACGTCGGTGACAAATACGACTCAGCCAAATTTCCTGACCATTGAGGCCACGGAGGAACAATTTGGTAGATTTCATCAACAGTTCTAATTATGTTCCTGTCAAGTTGAGAACAAAGCAATCCATAACTGGGGGGCTGCTTAGAGACAGTGGCACATAAGAGTAATTTATGCCCGAGACAGAGGACCCTTTCTGTAGTTAGTGTGAACAACGCTCGACTAACAAGTGGGTTCAAAAAGGAATTTATTAAGGCAAAATGAGAGCCTTTTAACTCTGACTGTCTTTTCAGGGACAAACTTAGGAGGTACTGTAAGACAAGGACTTCTAGTTAAGTGAGGTCTATGACAGCACCTTATACTTTCTGCAACAATATGTTGCCAGTACAATTTTAGCTATGAAGCTTAAATTTATTTGTTAAGATTTCTGCAATCAGAGTCTTACGAAAGACAATTTGCAAGATTTCCTCACAGAAGAAAAAAGTTATTCATTTAACTATGGTACTAATAGAGATGTTCATCTATATGCACATGCGCATACGCATGCACACACACGCATAGTACATATGTTTGTAGACACTTCAATCTGTGGGATGTCAGCAGCATCACAGAAGCAGAATATTGTAAAAGACCCTTTTATAGGGGGCTATAAATAATGCACCAACAAAATACGCAAAGGGATCATTAGCAACTGTAAACTGAAATGCCATGATACACTTAGCACATTTCATAAGACAGCAGATGTAGGGATGGGGGCAGGGGTAGAAAAGAAAGGCCCTGAAGAGGGGAGAGCTCTTATGTAATTTTCAGTCATTTTCCACTGTGATCTATATTGGGATGCAGTTTGTGTTCTTTCAAACAGGGTAATTCTATAAATGACATTCTTATTAGATTTTGTGAAAAGGGAAAGATGCCTCCCTGGTGTGAGGCAAATAGTTATGATTGGAAACATATCATCAAGACTGAGATCCCCCCCCCTTTTTTTTTCTTTTTGTATCTAACACATTGTGTATTAACATAGAATGATGCTTAGTAAATTAAATTCAGGAAAAAAAATAGAAAATTAAAGAAACTGAAAATTAAGTGAATTAAGTTGGCAACAAACTACAATTGTTTAATAATAGTCATTGGTGGTTTATTAGTAAAGTATGATTATTATTACTATTAGATTTTTCTGCTTCATTTTTTTTCAAAAAAAAGGGAAACTAGTGATAGTTCTGGATAAGAATTTTGGCAACAAATGGCCTCCACTTTCATAATGGACTAACATTTTGAAACAGGATTAGGTGAAGCCAATTAACAAGCTTAATTCAGAGAAGACAGAGATGCTATTCAGATAACTGTATCTGAACCTGTTCTGAATAGGCAGCGAAGATCAGATGCATCATCTGAGGGTGTTCCTGGATCTTTCAATGTCATTAGAGGCTCATCTAGCCTCAGTGATATGACAAGTTTTTTACCAGCTTCTGCTACTATCCTAATCCCATCCCCATCTGGATATGATTAACCTGTCTTCATATTATGCTAATTTCCTATATGAATTAGTACATAGAGATAACTCTGGAGATAGTTTCAAAACTTCACTGGTAAAAAGAGTGGCAGCAAGAGTTTTAACTGGGATCTGACCCTATAAATATACTTCCACAGGGTTTTAGGGTGTGTGTGTGCTAAATTCACTAGCAGTACTAATTTCTTCACACTCCCTAAGAAGCCCAGGTGAAAATTCAACCACAAGTTCTGGGCGTAATTCTGAATCCAGGAAATCTCCAAGGCTGTGACAATATGCACTCATGTTGGACAATCTCAAATAATGCATTAGTCACATGAAGTTAAGTTATTTTGTTCAAATGGCATTTGTTAGGGTAGAAGCATATTTTTCCAAATGAAATATCACTACTGGCATCATAACTCCAGCAAAAATGGTCATAGGCTGCAGAGGGTAGGGTTTTTGTAATTAAGTGTTGCTAGTGAATGAGAACACAATGAAAACAGAGAATGAAATAATGTGCACTTTTCCATGGTGGGTTAAAAACCAAAAGCTCACAGACCTTAGCTTTACACTACATAACCTTTGTGGATTTTTCTCCTTTCTGTTTTTCGTTCCCAAAATCAGACAAGGTAACCGGTCTAGCAAGACTGTAATCACTCAGCAGGAACCTACCAGAAGGACAGTACAGTCAGCAGGTAGGCAACAGGAAAAAGGAGGAAATCTATTCCTCCTTCCCTCTTATGTTGTTTAAAGGGGCTTGGTGTGAATGAATCTTCCTGGTAGCCCCCAACAATTTCTTACTCATTCCAAGCAATCACCAATTTCAGCATCAAGTGGTTCACTGGATCTACAACTGGTAGCAGCAATAGAGTAAGCCCAGCATGCAAACATTTTTGGCTAATTTAAAGTCCTTGTGCTGCCGAATCAAACATGACAGGGCAACAGCAAAAAGGACAGGCTATTATCCCAAAATGAAAACCAGTGGATGGCTGAAATTAGGTTTGAGTGGATGAGACAAAAGCAATGGAAAGAACAGGAACAATTGAGCGTGATGGTCCAACTTAAAAAAAGCAACAACAAGTGGATACCAACACAGACAAATCTTTTGAAAAAAAAATGCGTAACAGAGAATACAAGTAAGGAAAAATCCTAAAGGCCAACTAAATGGCATACATTTTAAAAAGGCATATAGGAAAACTGGTTGCCCACACACATGACAAGAGGCATACATTTGCCATAGGATGAAGACAATGTGTGAATCTGCCAGAATTAATGTTCTGTCATCTAGTATAAAGGCAAGACACCAAGGGAAGAAAACAACAATGCTTATCAGACTGCCAGACTTCAATGGCTGTGGTTGCATAAGGTGGAAGGCAAAGCAATTACATTTTTTAGAGGCATTTGGAAGAACACATTTCAAGCACTAATGTTCACAAGCCATGAACCGTGGTGAGGTCTTCCAGCACACAGAATGATGACCAGTGGAATCACTAGAGAGCCAGCAAGTTGTCTTCTGCAAGATTAACAGTTTAAAAGTGCTGAAATTAATTTTGGTTAATAGCTATGGGTGCACATACTCCTTACAAAAAAGGTTGCAAGGTCAGCAAGCCTTCAATAGCCATTTGACATGAAACATTTTAACAGGGGCAGTAGATTTGGGATGGTTAAAATGTTAAAAGGCCCCTAGAAAGCACAGAAATGATAACAGGTCAAGCTGGTACTACATTCAGTTTCTTGGACTGATCTGTTAACTTTTTCATGACTTGTAGGCTCAAGGAAAACAATATTTAAAAAAAAAGTAGCTGTTGTCTTGTAATGGTAGGGTGATCTCATACTGAGCAAAGGTGAATGGTTATAAATGAAATGAGTATAAATAAATGAAATGGGAAGGAAAGAGATTACCTGATCTTTAATTCCACTATATTCATTTCAAAAAGGATACTGACAAGCTGGAACGTGTCCTGAGAAGGGCGACCAAAATGGTGAAAGGTCTGGAAGCCATGCCCTATGAGGAGCGGCTTAGGGAGCTGGGTATGTTTAGTCTGCAGAAGAGAAGGTTAAGAGGGGACATGATAGCCATGTTTAAATATTTGAAGGGATATCATGTTGAGGAGGAAGCGGGCTTGTTTTCTGCTGCTCCAGAGATCAGGACAAGGAGCAATGGATTCAAACTACAGGAAAACAGATTCCTCCTAAACCTCAGGAAGAACTTCCTGATGGACAGAGCTGTTTGGCAGTGGAATATGCTGCCTTAAAGCATGGTGGCGTCTCCTTCTTTGGAGGTTTTTAAACAGAGGCTGGATGGCCATCTGTTGGGAGTGCTTTGATGTGGGTTCCTGCATAGTACGGGGTTGGACTGGATGGCCCCTGTGGTTTCTTCCATGATACTATGATTCTATGATTCTTCACAGAAACATAGGAAATAAACAAGCTAGGCCAGAAAGCATCAATAGAATACTCCTCAGATCTTTTTCATCATACCAAATTAGCTCATTCATGATTCTCATTTGCCTACATGAACAAGAGCACAGAGTTCTCTGCACTGAGCTACTGCAAAGGTATTGGCTCAGCTTTGCATGCAGATGACCCCCACCAGCCAGAGCACCACCTGTTTCCTTTTAAAAATGGGGAGGGGGAGGAGGAGACTGGTTGCCAGAGGTGGCCTGAGGGGAGTCAGCATACAGGGAGAAAAAGAAGAACACCCCTAACTGTTTCTGTTCCACAAGAAAGAGAGAGAGAACAAGAGCGATCTGCTTCCCTCTTCCCTGTGAAATGCTCCCTCCCTCATAGACCTTCGCCCTTTTCAGAGCTAGGCTCCACATACTTAACCAGCTGCTGGCTAACCAGCCAAGGTAACATTGTCCCTTTTGGAAAGGGATAAAACCTGGCTGATTGAGGATTGCCTCTGGTTGGAATGCCCCTTTAGGGGTGGAGCAACGGCAAAGCACTCCCCTTGTTTGGGAGGGGCAGTTTGCTTTTGTTAGAGTTTCAATTTGACATTTGTAGTTTCAAAAAAAGGTATCCTAAAAGCAAAAGTAAGTGTGTTCTTTGGAGAATATGAGCGTTGAAGCACCCCAGGGAGCAGACGTTACAACAATAATGGGCAGAGACAGGTACAGAGTGGGAAGACAGTGCTACCACCATAAGAGAGTAGAGCCACAGTATGTTGATTGCTCACAAACTATCTTCCTTTCAAATAGTCTGGACAGCTGTAAAGTCGAAGGCTTTCACAGCTGGAATCCATAGGTTGTTGTGGGTTTTCTGGGTTTTGAGGCTGTGTTCTATTAGTATTTTCTCCTGATGTTTCACCTGCATCTGTGGCTGGCATCTTCAGAGAATATCCTCTGAAGATGCCAGCCACAGATGCAAGCAAAACATCAGGAAAAAATACTGTAGGGAGGCCTTTGCTGAAAAAAAAATCCCTGAACCTGTCCAGCTTAGATAACTATTGGCCATTCTCCAATATGTATTTTTGGGGTAAGGTTCGAGGGTGCATGGTGACCTCCAGCTCTCCTGGATGAAACAGATCATCTAGATACTTTTCAATCTAGCTTTAGAGCTGGTTATGGGATGGAGACAGCTTTGGTTCTTTTTCTGGATGATCTATGCTAGGAACTAGACAACGGCAGTGTTTGTTGGTTCTTGGCAGCTTTTGATGCCACCAACCACTGCAATCTTCTGGACTACCTTTCTGGGATGGGACTTGGGGTCACTGTTTTGCAATAGTTCCAATCCTTTTTGGAGAGGAGAAATCAGAAGATGATGGTTTCAGAGGGACATTGGCAAGCTGGAAAGTGTCCAGAAAAGGGAGACCAAGATGATCAAAGGTCTGGAAACCAACTGGAAAAACTAAGGGAGCTGTGTATATTTAGAAGGCTAAGAGGTGACATGATTGGTATCTTTAAATATCTGAAGGAATATAATGTAGAAGATGGAACAAGCTTTTGTTGTTGTTGTTGCTTCAGAGACTAGAAAACAAACTAATGGATTCAAAGTCACCATGGGGGATGGTGAACTCTCTTTCTTTGGAGGTCTTCAAACAGAGGTTGGATGGCTGTCTTCAGGACTGCTTTAGGTGTGTATTCTATTCTATGCTAGGTGATTCCTGTTCAACTCCCTGGCTGTTGGTCTATGGGGACCACTAGGACTCAGTTTTATCCCACATGCTGTTTAATATCTACATGAAATTGCTGGGGGAGTTTATCTGGAGTTTTGGAAGATACTGATGACACTCAACTCTGTTTCTCCTTTCCATCTAATAACAAAGAAATGATTTCATTTCTGAGCCAATGTCTACTGTCACTAAGGCTACTCTAACACACTATACATAAAGATGTCTTTGGAAACTGGAAATGTCATGGTCCAAAATGCTACAACCAGAATGCAGATTGGGGCCACTTACAGGGAACCTGTAACTACTCTGTTGAAACAACTTCATGGCTACTAGTTTCTTTCTGGGCACATTGCAAAGTGATGGTTATGACCTTTAAAGCTCTATATGGCTTAGGACCAAACTACCTGAAAGATTGTATCTCCTTATACAATGAACCAATCAGAGTCTTAAGATCCATGGGGGAGAGCTTCTCTAGGTTTCACCATCATCTCTTGAAGACAGAGCCTTCTCAGTGCCTGCTACCAAGCAATGTAATACCCTTCCACAGGATGGTGGGCTGACTCCTGAGTTCCCCTTTCAAGGGCAGGGAAAGATCTTTCTAAACACACTGGCATTTTATTAGTAATTAATTGCTGGGTGGCATTTCTATGGCTACCATTCCATTTCTGGGCAGAATTCAAGTGCTGGTTGTGAACTCTAAAGCTCTATATGGCTTTGGTCCACACTATCTGAAAGACCTTACTTCCCTAAATAAGGCTGCCTGAGTTTTGAGATCTTTTGGGGGAGAAGGTTTCTCTCAGTCCCACCATCATCATAAGCACATTTGGTGAGGACCCAGGAGAGAGCGTTCTCAGTGGCTGCTCCCAGATTATGGAATTCCCTCCTGCAGGAAGTTTGCTTGGCCCCCTCACTCTTTTCCTTTTCTAGCAGGATAAGCCTTTTTATCATCATCATTAGTAGTAGTAGTAGTAGTAGTAGTAGTAGTAGTATTCAAGCAGATCTTTGTCTAAAAAATCTATGTGACAGAAAGAGTTTGTGTGTGGGGGGGGGTTTAATCATGATCAGTGTTTTAAACTTGTCTTTAACTGTACTGTTATTTATTCTTTTCTAACTTTTTAAAAACAATGATTTAACTGTTTGTTGTTTTTAAAATGCTCTAGGTCATCTTGGCTTTTGCATACAGAGAAAGGCTGGATGTAAATTGAATTAAACAAATAAATAAATACAATTTCCTCTTTTAGCATTTTTTATAGGCTGCCCTGTGTTCCATGCTGGGAGAAAGACAGACAATTGATTAAAAAATAAGATTATACAAGTGAATTTTTTTGAAGGTTAAGAAGATAGTTGGAGATATTACATGAAATTTTGTAAAATTTCTACATATGGCATATTTTCAAAGTTCATAATTTGGATTATGGAGTCAAAACATGATTTAATTATTATGATTTGAACTGTTCTAGTTGTTAAATGAGTGATTTTGTTACTTTAAAATCTTTGAAAACAAATACCAATGCTGGATATCATATTTTCAGAATGATCACACTATACAATATACCCTAACATTTCAAATAAAAACAAGGTCTTAATTGTTTTCCCAAAGGAATACAATAAATGAAGCTTCTTTTGGCATATAATTTCACTTTTAAAAAGCACTAGTACAAAAATAATTGACTGTGAATGGAGAAGAGTCTTTTCAGAGACTCTTAAAGAGTAAAAGATTTTTATGGGGAGAGGGTATTAAACACCTCAGTAAATACAGGACCAAGCAAAATTTTATAGGTCATCAGCAACACTCCAAATCATACTCAGAAATGTACTAGCAACTAAGTCAGATCAACAAGACCAGCTCTGATATGTACCATTTGCTACACCCCAAAAGTAGGTGTGCTACTACAGGTCCCCATCAGTCTTCCGGGGCAGCCTCATGTAAAGGGGTTTATAGTAATCTATCCACAATATTGATTATGGTATTCATAATACATTGATCACACACTAATAATACAGAAGACAAATCATGAAACACCACTGTTAATTTAGAGATTCTGGAGCCATCTCCTAACAATGAGGCAACCTGCCAGTCATTAGAAGGCTTAAATTAATTCAGCTGCAAGCTCACCTCTGACACTGACTCAAACTGGCACACCAACCATTTTTCTCTATCTGTCCCACTTGGAGACAGAACAAAGGAAAATGAGTCTAGCCGAAAAAATTAAGACACCAGTGTGAGGAACATAATTTCATACTGCCAGGGAATACTTCTGCAAATGATACAGGCTACTGTAATACTATATTCTTACTTTTTCTATCCTCTTCCCCTCCCTGTAAGTCAGCAGCATGTTTTCATGCAGCAGTTCAAGGAAACCTCAGTTCACAGTTCAGCCAGGCCTTATTTAAAAGGTATGCCTGATACAGGTCCTTAGGGCATCTCATCCATCCTGTGCTTGGATGGCATTCACCACCAAGGGACCCCATTAGGAAGGAAGGGCAAACTGAAATCCTAACCCAAAGCACTCTAAAATACAGCACCAATACACTGGCAAATGTACGATGGATGAGATTCCATTTGTCTTCAATGTGTGGGAGCGAGTACATCTGTCTCAGTAAACTCAACTTTATTTTCCAACCTTGTAGTGTTCTTAAAGTAAAACACATAAGCCAGCCTTTCCACCTGGGAATGTGGCAGCAGAGAAGTGTGTCACCCAGGACTCCAATTAAACAGATTGTCCAATTCGATGCCATTATCCAGCATTGAGCAAGAGGCCATTAGCAGATATGTGACTTTTGCTTAAAATAATTTGCTTCACAGAAGAACATGACCAGTAGCGTACAGTGAACTAGCATGCACAATATATGCTCATTGAAAAGAGCTTTTGCCAAATGAGGGAAGTAGAAATCATGGGTATAAATCATACGTGCTCTTTTAGTCTGATCAAAAAGGTTTATCTTCTTCAACACTTAAGTTTTACCTCTATGTGACCTAATGGCAGGACCTATTTGATTGACTTTTTTAAGTAACTTCCTGTTAGGTCATTGCCTTCCATATTGTCTCAGGGACAGGACAAAATGAAACAACTACACTATATTATATTAAGTCAAAATGAAGTTTGATAGAGTTTACAAATCCTTAAACCTGAAGCAGTGTGTTGAAATCCTTCCTGAGTACAGGTTTCCCCCACTTAACGGACAGGTTAGGGACTGGAGCACTGTCAGAAAATGGAGTTGATTGAAAAGCGCAACCCATGTACTATACAGTAGGGAACAGGAAGGACTTACAGAGGCTCACTTGGGACTAATCATATGCATGCTGCTTGCACAGTGTCTCAGCTGGCTTGGCACCTTCTTTCCCCTCTCAGCTTGCTTTGCAAGCAGCATGCATGAGAGAGTGGCCTCAAGTGAGCTTCCATAGGCAAGAAGAACTGATGAAAGAGCAGGACCCCCATCAAATTAGTGGATCTTGACCTTAATTTGGAAGCATCAAAACAGTGAGTTGTCAGATAATGCAGCATTGAAAAGGCAGGGGTTTCCTGTAGTTATTTTTTAGAGAAATTAATTGTAGCCAAAGTCTGGAAGCCCAAAAGAAAATAAGAGTAAGAGCCATAACTTGCCACATTGAATGTCTATTATTTTGCAGATGTAGCTTTCACAGTTTTATGTTGCATCTGTTCATCTAGAAGAAGAAAGAATGAAACCACCCAGACATATTGCTCTGTTTCTCAGTAGGTCCAAGTGTCAGTGGAAGTGAACATGAACCATAAAGCAATAGGAAAAATGAGGAATAGTGAGGAAGAACTAGTAAGGTGTAGTGGATAAACTTTTGGACTGTGGTGATCCGTGTTGAATTGTCACTTAAGCCATTTCTGCGCTAGACTGTTACAGTGCTATTATTCCACTTTCAACATCCTATGGAATCCTGGGGTTTGGAAATGGCAAATCCCAGGATTCCATAGGATGTTGAAAGTGGAATGATAGCACTATCACAGTCTTGTGTGGAAATGACCTTAGTCATGAAGCTCAGTGAGTAACCTTTGAGCTGTCATCTCCATCTAATCTACCTTAAAGGGCTGTTGGGAAGACAAAATGGAAACAAGGATAATCATGTATGCTGAACTGAACTGTGTGGAAGAAGAGGAAGATAAAAATGCAGTAATGATGTTGGCTTCTAATATCTTTCCCAGTTTCCTTCACAAATCAACCACTTTACAAAGGCTTGTAATATGCAAGGACTTGGGGGGGAGATGTAAATTTTTGATAGAATGCATTTATAATTCATAGGACATTTATGTATTGAATATCATTAGAAAAGACACTGGTGTTCTAAATATCATTATGGATTATTTACATTAAAGATTGCAAAGATACAGCAGGGGTTCTTACTCTTCAGCATTTAAAATCTGACCTAAACTGTTATGTCAAGCAAATAATTGTTAAAAAGCTGTTGCATTAGATAATTCCTAGTTGCCTATAAAGGATATAATCCAATAAAAATAATATTAAATAACACTAAACAGTCTTAAAAATGTCACAACTATTTCATTCTATTGCTTTCAACATAACGAGAAGCCTAAACCTATCCATATTTACCCAGATGTAAGCCTACAGTCTGCAGTAGGCTTCCTCCTAAATAGGCTTGCACCAGATTGCAGCCTTTAGACTAAAAACTGAAGTTGAATAAGTTTGTTCAGAAAATCTGCAACAGAGCGAGAATGAAACAGATGTCACCTGAGTTCTTTATACAGTATTGTCTCACATGTAATGCTTCTTCAATACACTGCCAAGAATGATGGAGCTCAAAATGGAAGCAGAGGAAAGAACAAGGGCAAATGAAATTTAACTATACAATTTATTTCCCTCAGACAAAGATATAAACCATTCAGGAATTAAGTCTACAAGAATAAAGTAACTCCATTATAATTACTGTGCATTTTGAGCCCTCCTCTCCCCTCACACAGCCTGACAGTGTGGAGACTTTCGAACCTTGATTTTATTAGAGCAAGACAATGTATTTTCAGCAGTGTTTTACAAAATATTCCATCAGCAGAAGTGTAAGGCAGGTCGGAGACAGACTAACTTTTCGAAGGTATTAAATTAAAAGATGTTGAATTAAGTTAAATGCCCCACATTGAATTGACATTTCCCTTTTTTTAATGCAAGCTAAGATTGATGAAAAATACCACTTATCTACATTAAGGGTCAAAATATCCAGCAAAAGAAGTCTCTGGTTCATCGCGTCAGAGCAAAGTCAGTCTTACATAATCCGAGGACCGGGACGCGGATCACATTCTGATGATCCAATTAATGGTGGAATACTTTGCAATCAGCCAGGAAGCAAGGCCCCTAACAGATTGTGGGGCTGTAACATCAATTTCTTAAGTGCATTTAAAGGATTACAAATGTTAGTCCTGGCTTGAGATTGAAACACCTATTGAGGTGCTCTGAACCACATTACAGTAATTGGGTACCTGAATTAATGCCATTTCTCCTGATGGTGAACTGAATACATTGGAAATAAATGTTTCTTTCACTGTATTTCTCTTTGTGCCCCCTCTCAATCCATCCCACCAAACTAAAGCTGAGATCATATACCTTTCTTATCTGCACAGATAAGAAGGACCTGAATGCTGTCCTAATTTTTATCATTCACTTTGTCTAGGTGTGCTATACTTACATACTTAATATAATACTATATGTTACTAAGCTTACTTGAGGTAAGGAAAAGATCACTAAAAAAAAGCAGAGACCACAACAGAGTGGAAGAGAAACTGTCTGCTGTTTTCTCCTTTGCTACACATATTGTTTTTACGCATACACTACATACCATTTGCAGTATTCCATACCCCTAGAGAGCAAGAACCACAGTCGCCTCAATTAGTCTCCTGTTTTTACTGAGGCTGGCTCAAGTAAAGCTCTTAATCATATCAAAACAGCAAGAATGCTAACTATCTAGATATTTCAGACTAGACATCTGGGAGATAAGTTAGTCTTTTAAATATGTAACCGATTCTATACATAATGCACATTCAGCACAGTGTGATTGGCTTAGGGGAATCACATCTTTTGATTAGATGTTGCTTTTTTTCAACAATTAAAAATGTGAGACTTCAGGCCCATATTTGCATCACAGCAGAACAAAATGCTGATATGTGTGGATGGAAGAGGAACAGCAGAGCAGGACAAGAGCATGGCAGCCTATCCCAAAGAGATGATGGTGAGCAGGGGAAAGTGATGACAAGATGAAAATTCACAAGGTGCACCAGTGGCAGAAGAAATCACACATTTCCATTTTCTCCTCTAATTCACATTGAAAGGTTAAGTGTAATTCTGCTTAAATATTTTACACAAATTAATGGTAAGCAAAATATATATGCTACCAACTGCCTGTGTATTAGTTACACCCAAGAGAACAAGTAAACAAGATCTAGCATAGTCTAAGGTAATTTCAGTCAAATATTGGTTGGGAATTGGGCAAGAATTAGGAGGTAAAAATCTCCCTTACTTGCCAACACCAGTGCTAAGAGACATTCTTCTCTTCCTCCTCCTTGTGCTGTACTAACAGTTAGGATCCAGGACCATACAAATGGGCCACAGGAGGTATAAACATGGAGCCAGGAACAAACCGTAGCTGTGCTGCACAGCAGCAAGGACAAAAGATATGTGCAAGCACCAGGTCAGTGCCAGAATGCACTCTATGTTCTATGCTTATATCATATTTAGTTGTTTCACAGGAATGCTTATTGGCTCATAAACAGGGACCTTGTAGGAAATAGAGCATCATGGTATATAGGACAAAATCTGACATACATTACAAGTCTGTGTTCCCATTTCCTAGCAGTTTTTGACTCATTAGACTGCTCTGATTGAAATGATTTACATACAGATAATTAACATGAAAACCCCAAGGACTACTTAGCTGTTTAGCAGTGTATGCATTATATACAATCATTTCCATATATCTGGTTTTAAATCCATTAAGAAAAATTAATTTCTTCTCAGTGCATTACACTGCACAGCATGTTGCAATTGTATGCTTGCTAAATTATACCTTTTCATCATTTCTCAAGTGATCTTACAAACATTTAACTTTGCTGTTCTGGAAATGGGAACTACTAGTTTAGACAGCAGATATATTTACCACATAACACAAGGCCAGATCCACAGGCGGAATCAGGAAGTTCAGAATTTATTCTATGCTCATGATCTTATTCCTTCTAATATTGGGTTCAGGTGATGAGCGTCAACAGAATTATGGGCAAAACAGGGCCACTGAGAGGTATGAGAGAAAGGTATTACCATAACTATGGAACATGCAAAATTGTAAAAATACAAAGATACCTTTTAAAAAGCTGTTATCTTGTTAAAATATCCACCTTCGTACACTATATATGACAGGCAGCAAAGTACTATAGATAGACAGTGTAAAAACTAAGAATGGAATGGTGGTAGGAGAGAGCAGGACGTCCCACTTGCAGAAAATAGCTGGCTGGAACAGTGAATAAAAGAATGACCTACAATGCTTACATGTAGATCCTACATATATCCTTAACATTGGCATAGTTTCTCACTGAGTGAGCTCAGCTATGAGACATACACAGTCATCCCGCCAGATTCGCTAGGATTAGGGACATAGGACCCCCATGAAAATGCAAAAAACATGAATATCTCTAGGCCCTCCCAAACCATATTTAACACACACACAAAAAGTATGGTCACTATATTCAACCCACCATGGATTCCTTTGAGGTATCAGGGTTCCTACACAAGGCAGAAGTGGTGGCTGGTAGGGCTTACTGCCACCTCTACTGCTGCCCCACACCATTTTTAGAAGAGACTTACTACCCTCATTTGCAGTTTCTCAGTCTCACAAGGCTTACAGTCCCTATTAAAAATGGTATAGGGAGGCAGCAGAGCTGACAGCAATTAATCCATGAATAATCAAATCCACAAAAGTGAAACCGGCAAATGTGGAGGGCTGACTGTACACACCAATAATTATAATGCTGAACAAGCCATCAATCTGCCACACTCCTCATGCTCCAGATACTGGCAGCTGTTTTGTACATTCACATAGCTTTTTGTAGCTGCACATACATTTATTCCACCAAAGATAACTCAATAAGCAACACTTGTTGCCAAGGTTCCTGAATTGAGTTGCAGATGCAGAGTAGGTGGTTATCTGACATCACAGGTAGCAGCCAATCAGCTTTCATGATATATGGTTTCTCTCACAAAATTGGACATAATGGCTGGCATTCTTTTACTGAGTATGCACACATAAGTTGCACTATGCATTCAGGGTGAATTATTTGCTGTAGTGTAACAGATGTATTCTGCTGAGAGTAGCAGAAGTAGAACTATGCATACTGCAATGTTGCGCATTGCAGTTGTGCATTATACACTGTGGTTGCACACTGTATATTTCACCATAACAACCAGTCATTAACAGGTGTTGCACAATGCTGCTGTTCTGCATGGGGTTGTTTAGTGCTGGTAGAACATGTTTCAGCAAGCTCTGAGGGGATGTTGGAATGCACGCATTGTATGTATTACTGAGTGTTGGTACACAAATAGAAAATTAGGGCTACCTTTCTGGTGCTGCATTATTGTAATCTCAAGAAACATACTGGCATCAGAGAACATCTCTATCAACACAGGCCAAGCTGGAATCGAAGGGACCACACTGGATGCCCTAGAACCTTCTGAAGGTTGCACCAATTTAGAGCTGCTGCAGATGCTGCTGAAATATGCAATTGCCACTGAAACTGGTGACACTCTATGTTGCAGGAGGGTGTTGGAACATCCCTTTCACTACAGAGCCCTGCAGGAGAAAAGGGCAGCATCTATTTCCACTTCAGAAGCAGTGGGGAATGGAGGGGAAGATCTACTGCAATTTGAGCAGTACCGATGCTTGCAGTGGCTGTGTTCAGCAAGTGAGGGCACCACAGGGACCACAAAACAGGATTGCTGTTTAGCACTGAAAATATTTTTCACCTCTTTCTTTATCTCAAGGTCACCACATGCATATTTCATACACAGAAAGCCCTGAAAGGGAGTTTAACAAAGCTCCCCAGTCATCTTCTCAACCCACACTGTACTACCAGAACTGCTATTTGCCCTATAGGAAAATATTCACCCATATTGTACCTGGGTTTTTTTTTCCTATAAGACAAATAGCAGTTTGCAAGAAGCATTCAGGTTTTAAGGGAGGGATTCTGCTCTGTGCTTTGCATGCAGAATGCAGGTTCAAAACCTGTCATCTGCCTTTAAATAGATCGGGTATACAACTGATAAGAAAGACTCTGAAGAGCCACTGTAGACAAAACTGGGCTAAATTAAAAAAAAAAATCTAGACTTGCATAAGGCAAGCTCCATCCCTCCTTTCTCAAGACTGGCATAGAGCCACTGTAGACAAAACTGAGTTAAAGGGGGGGGGGGGCGGATTCTAGACTGGTATTAAGGCAACTTCCTTTCCTCCTTTCTCAAGACTGGCATAGGATAGTTTTAAAAATAAACTCACCACCATCACATTTTTCTCTTAATGTCAGACATGTCCACGTGTCAGTTAACACATTACACAGACCAGGATAACAAAAATCCTGAAATATGTGTGGGATGAGCTATATGAGCACATTTTATATGTTTTCCAGCAGAAAAACTTGAGTTAGGCAAGGGGTGCCAGCTTAGCAAGATAAATTGGCTGATGGACATTTGTGACTTGGCACAAGGAACACTTCCAAAGGTCAACAGAAGTTCAAGAGAGTTGAAAAGCAGTGCAATAGATTCCAACATTTACCAAAAGTATTTCCACTTGTGTTACTTTAAAGGAAAGTTAAATGTCCAGTGTTGTATACTGGCACATCAGTTATCACTGTTCAGTATGTCCAGATATGCTTTTAATTGGTTTGCTTCTTTCAAAGTATGACTCATATATATTAAAATCAGCATTAATTAATTAATTAATATCAGCATTTTCATATCACTTGTCAGCCTCAGTGTCCCTCCACCCCAAGTTTACTAACAAAATGCAAACACACCAAATTCCATCAAATATGAGAAATTAAAACAAGGGACTTAAAATCAGAAATGTCAGAGTTAAAACTTTCAATCACATGTTAACAACCAGGTAGAATCAGAATGCTTTCATAGCTTGTCTTAACACCATGAGTGACAGAGTTACTGTTGCCTCCTCTAGAAGGGAATTCCCTAGTTGAGGCATCACAGAGAAGTAAATAAATTGTTATATGGGATGCACTTTCATAAAAATATGTCACACAACTGAAACAGTCAAGCTGAAACCAATTGCAAACATGACTTGATTTTACTGGATTTGGATTGCTTTCAGTGTTGAAAAACTTTTATATTACATGGGTTTAAAAAAAAAAAAAAGAACCTTCATGTTCTCTTTCCACCACTGTATTTCACAAATATTTGCAGTGTATACCTCGAATTTGAAATAAGCCAGGGAGAACTAATGCATTGTTTACACTTGGAATCCTAGGTGGCCCAGTTCCATAAGGGTAGTACAATGGTGTCTCACGTTCTTAGTGCTTATCTCGGTCTTAATAACTAGCCAGACAACTGACTCCAAGAGTCCTGGCTTATCAACTGAAATTCGTCACATGTATGGTAGAAAAAAACAAGAAATGCATTATATAACAAAGTCTTAGAAGTAATTAATATTTAAAGTGTGTAGCCAAATACAGATAGGAAACCATTTTTGTGGTACTCAATTCTAGTTATTAAATTTGATAGCAAATGAACAAAAAATATGCTTGCTAATATTTATCTGCAAGATCGTTTCATTTCTAAAAGATCAAAAGGCTTCTTTTCACTACGTTTTCACCTCTGCTATCTAAAACAATCCTTTCGTAAACAGTATTTGATTTGGAATGATTATTTAGAAAACTCACTAACAAGCAATCAAAGGCACAAGGTTCTTAAGCACTGAAAGGGAGTATGTCTCTCTCCTCATCTTATGAGAACACACACACACACGTTTCTTGCAAGCTATGATTTTTCCCTATAAAAAGGAGATAAATTATCACAAACAATGGCACTAGGAACTTTGTTTGAACAGTATATTAGCAGCAATTATAGTTTATCTACCTCACGTTCACACTTTTCTATCCAAAGTAACATTTCATAAACTTTAAAAAATGTAAATGGAAAACAATAAAAAGGATACTAAATATTACCTATTGCAAAAGTTTCATATCATCCCATTCCTACCGAAAAGAAAATTG
The DNA here is from genome assembly GCA_030412105.1 of Cyclura pinguis. Lineage (NCBI taxonomy): Eukaryota > Metazoa > Chordata > Lepidosauria > Squamata > Iguanidae > Cyclura > Cyclura pinguis. The sequence goes on from CM059599.1 coordinate 41,208,833, forward strand.
GATTGTGATCCAAAATAAAATCACATTATGACTATAACTAACGATAATGATAACTATAGCTATAACTATATATATATATAAGTAATCATAAAAACAAAAGGAATCAAAGTCAGCAAAATGAAGCAGGAAAGAAAATAAATATAGAACCAAAAACATAACAATGGATAAAAAGGAAAGAGGGATAAAAATACACCACAATCACACTTTACAACATTTCACAGATCAAAACTGGGAAACACATGGCCAAACAACATCAGAGTGTTGCCAAGATGGCAAAAGGTATTAATGAAATAAAACACAAGCTAAGAGAGGTTGAAGAAGTTTGCTTTTGGCTGCAACTTCTTGAAGGGCAAGACTCCCTCCCCTCCTGTACTCCCTGCTGAGTAATTTGAGTGCAAACAACTTTTGCACTTTGACATCAGTTTACAGCAAGCTGACAAAGGGGGAAAGTGGCAGGAGGAGAGAAACTGGGACATTTGAAAAGCAGGTGAAAAAAGGAGGACAACAAAGATTAGTGGGAACCATCCTTGCCAAACTGGGACAGTTGGAACATATATAGTGCTAAACAAAGTAACTCTTAATCCACCCAAAAAGTTTCTTTATGGTGAGGCCTTAGCTCAGCAATGACAAGTAATTAGTTCAGAGTCCAGATGGTATTGCCTAGAAAAGAACTTCCATAAAGTTGGTTTGATACCTGCCATACTCTCAATTAGCAATTACAGGTACCTCAACTTAGTGGGAATCCACATTTATACCCAGGCAACAAGTCAGACAAGTACGACAAGGTCAGAAATGGCATTGCACAAAAGGCTTCCCTTGCCCAGGAACCCCTGTGACTTTGCAGACTCCTGTTAATTGGCAAAAACAGGCCAATCAGGACTTGCAGACAGAACTGGCTTACCTTCAGTAAGGGCTGTCTCCTCAGCATATAACTGTTACCTCAAACACCAGTTCCATCATTCAGCTTCAGAGTGGTTTCCCTACTCTCTGTCCCTCTACAATAATGTTTAGATACAGATAGGCTGTTGGTTTATCATTTTGACACAACTTCAGCAGATTGTTCATGGGGCTGGCAGAACAATGGGCCTGCATATCCATTATCCATGGTCCTTTAAGGGACCTTGGGTTGAGGCAACTGAGGGCACATCCAGCTTAAGGCATGGTCTGGCCTCAGTGATGGGGAAACACACAATAGCTCTTGCCCATGTGGGATCCTTTTTCTGTCATTTCAAGTTTCCACCAGAAGCCACACTAGCAGGGTTAAGGATCTATAAGCCAACAATTGGGTTGCCCAATATCAGAATCTGATCCCCATGCCAAGCCAATCCATTGTAAGTAATAAAGTTGTGGCTTGTTCCAAGTCTGAAGTGTTCAGCTATACCTTGCCACAGAGGACTGCAATAGATTAAGCTTCAGATGTTGGATGAAAGGAGCAAGAAGGAACATAAGAGAAAGGGAATCTTTCAAGTAGCTAGGTCCGAAGTCATTTAGGCAACCTGAAATTGGATCCAGAAACAATCTCATACCCTGCATAGTATTAGTAATAGTACATAGTATTAGTAATACATTCAAACCTACCTACTCCGGACACCTGTGCTTTCTACAAACTGTTTCCAGACAATTTGTAAGTGTGACCACACATAGGACACAATAATCCAGTCTGGAAATCATTAAAGCATGAATAGATCTGACTTCTCCAGGAGAAGATGCAGCTTGTATTTCAGGCTGGGCATGAACAGTCATTGAGTCTTTGAGGACTGCTTGTAGTGTAACTTAATTTAAGACTGATCTCCCAACACATATTACTTCCATTTTATTTGGATTAAGTTGTAGACTGTTCCTTAGAGCAATTGGGCATGGACTTAGAGTGTCTATTGCTTCCCTCAGGTCAGATAAGAGACCAGAGGGGTTCATACCGGGTTCAGATGGGCATTATATTCATAACACAATAGTCGAAACATCTGGACAAGTTCAGTTGGTGGGAGATAAGCTTGAGAGATAAGATGGAGTCCCATGGCACCAATAAACATGGACATGGAACAAACTCCACATGTTCTCTGGCTACTGAAAAGCAACATGGAAAGACAGAACCCATCCACCACTCATACATGAGAGACTTAAGTTATGTATGCTACATCATCATGTTCAACCTTGATTAAATCCCTGTTACTGACTGACACTAAAAAAGCACAATGTCCAAACCCAGTGGGCTACTGGTGTCATGATAACAGCTTCTTTGGTTGGGAGAAAGAGATATAACCTCACTTGGGCAGTCCAGCTACTGCCACCAGTATCTTCCTCCTTTTCCAAGCCTTGAACTGTGGCACAAGAGCACACCTACATGCCAAATTTCAAGAGATACAAATGAATTGGCTCAGAAGAAATTGTGCAACAATTCTGTCCCTGATGGTACCTATAATCCAGGTTTGGTTCTTCTACATTTTACTTAGTGAACAACACAATTCCTTATCTTACTATCTTTCCTGCTCTACACATGGAATTTTCCCTCCTATCTACTTCTATCTTTCGGTCATAGCTCAAAAAAAGACGACATGCTTTTCATGCAAAAGATCATATATAATTTAGTCCCTCACAGTTCCATACATTGAAGAACTCCTATATGAAACTCTAGACAGCTGGTTAGTATAGAAATCATGGAAGATGTTGGACAAATGGTCTAACTCTGAAATAATAAAGCTTCTTGTGTTCTTTCTTATGCAGGGCAGCATATGCATATTGCCCCACAGTGGAAATTGACCAAATTATCTGGTTGATCATTCAGTTCAGTCACAAATGCCAACTTAATTTGTAAAGGTGGAAGGTTAAAAATGTTCAGACTTGAACAGAGTACAATCTTCTATTTCTTAAGAAGAATTATTCTTGAGTAATACAAGAGAGGGCGTAGGGGTTTAAGCATTGGATTATGATTCTGCAAACCAGGTTTTGCATACCCACTCAGCCATGGAAACCCACTGGGTGACCTTGGGCAAATCACACTTTCTTGGTCTCAGAGGAAGGCAAAGACAAATCTCCTATGAACAAAGCTTTCCAAAAAAAAACCTGTGATAGGTTTGCCTTAGGGTCACCATAAGCTGGAAACAACTTGAAGGCATATAACAACAATACAATCTAGCTGATTTTCAGGCAATACATTTACATTACTGATTGCAGCACAATCTTTTTAAATGGCTCGGAGAAGTAAAGGAGTACTTGGAAAAACATTTTACTGATTTCAGGTATGTGTGGTGTCTCAACCCACTAAACTTACATGCTGTATCTGTAATTTGGGAGCTTCTGTCATTAGTAGAGCAGCAATCACAAATATAGTTAGGTTTGTGAGTACTGAAGGAGAAGTAGTATGTTTACTTTTCCACTATGAGCATTTTATATTGATATGTTAGGCTCAGTCTGAAGGAAAGAATTGGAATCATACAAGAACTTTTTATTGTGGAAAGCCACTGATGAAAACACACCTGACCTTTCCTTTAGTGAAGACCTGTCAAGACCTTTGCCCATCCATCTCCGTTTAGCTGCAGATTTATGTCTCAAAGATATCTACCCTTACTGTGGCTAGACTGGTGCCTGGAGTCAGTGGTAAGCTGGATGAGGGCCAAGAAGCCGGAGAGTCCCCTAGCTTACACTAGAAGTCCAGGTGGTTACACCAGCAAGGAGTGTTTACAGCCAGCTAATGTTGGTCTGCCTGCTATAGTCATTCCTAGACTATAGTCCACACTCTGATAATTTCCCAGTGGGACTACTGCATGCGTTTTCTGTGTGGCTTCCCTTGATGATAGTCCAGAGGCTGCTGCTGATGCAGACAACTGCTGCCCAAGTGGTGACAGGGCAGCAAGGAATGTACATAAGAGACATATCATATAACCTCTTCTTTGTTGCCAATGGGCCACCAGGTTTAGTTAGTTCAGGATGTTGATTTTAATAAACAAAGGCCTGCAACTCATGGCCTTGGTACTAAGAATTGCCTGATCCAATATTAGCACACTCAGAATTTAAGATCAGCCAGAGAAGCTTTGCTAGTGGTACTGTTGCATCCACGAAGATGACACTGTGCTTCTGGAACTCTGTTCCATTAGAGAACTGACTGTCCCCCATAATTTCAGCTTTCAGATACCAATTAAAAACATATCTATTTGTGCTGGCTTTTGAGAAATAATGTAACCAAATAACTTGTCTTCACCTATAGTTGTTTGTACTGTATTTATGTCAAGGGTTTTCTATCCAAAGATATGTAATTTATTAGAACCCACAGGGTGTAGTGGTTTGAGCATTGGACTATGACTCTGGAGACCAGAGTTTGAATCCCTGTTCAGCAATGGAAGCTCATTAGGTGACCTTGGATGAGTCACATTCTCTCAGTCCCATAGGTAGGCAAAGGCAAACCCCCTCTGAACAAATCTTATCGAGAAAATCCTGTGATAGGTTTGCCTTAGAAGCACTGTAAGTCAGCTTTGACTTGAAGGCACATAACAGCAACAACAAATTTTATTATGTCAAATATCTGCAATTTTAGTTGCATAATTATATGATTTTTATATTTCTGATTCTAAGTATGTTTTTATTGTAAAATTATTAGCTACCCTGAGATCTTATGAGAAAGGGCAGGTTAGAAATCAAATAGATTAGAAAGAGAGAAAGAGATTATAAAAGGGGCTCAGAGATATATAGACCAATGATTTACTGATGCTTGTGCTTGCCTCATTCATGTGAACAGTGGTGTTACTAGCAGAACTTCTAAATGACAACACAAAATACTACAATAGTAGCAGAACTACATAATAGAACTGTGTAATTCTCTTGTTCTTTTATTCATGTCCCTAACCTTGTGCAACAACAAGAAGTTCTATAGTTCTCCTTAGCAATACCGTTCCATAAAATACCTATTCTTTTTATGAATTTTATCTATGTTTGGCAAATCAGTTACAATAAAAATGTACTGCACTGTCACCTGCCTTAGGAAAAAAATACTCAGGTCAACAGTAAAGATTAACATAGGTGTTTGTTTTTTTTAAAAAAAGTAAGCTTTTTGAGTTAGATATCGTGTATACAGAAAAAAAAACATTAATGGTCAGTCCATTTTCTTCCTTTTCCTGCAAACTGCCTAGGTTCTCTGAGTTCATAACAGAAACCTGAATGAGAGACATATGTTATTACCTCTGGTGCTATTACTTTGCTGCGTATCACTAGGATGTCGTCCATCAAAGTAACACCTCCTGAAGGACAGCATAGAGTCAGGGTTGACTGTCCACTGGAGAGAACATGCCATTTAATACTAAACACCAGTAAGTTAATTCTTCCTTCTGTGTCATTTCTCTGCTAAATACATTAGGGAAAGACCAACACTAGATGTACTGATAAAAAAAACATTCAAGTGGAAAAACATGTACAAGCAGTCTGGACCCGTTCACTTGTATGCCAGGCAGCCACCTTAAACTGAAGGACATGTGAAGGGCCTGATAGCAAGTCCAACTCAGGAAAACAAAAAGAAAGCAAAGGCTCAAAAGCAGAATGACAAAGTCTCTGTCCTTGCATGCAAACTGAAAAGTTCTAAGAAGGCACAGTAAGCAGAAGTCAACAAAATTAGGGCTTTTTAAAAAAGAACCTCAGAACCCATTCAAACTGGTAGAAGCTACTGAAGATTCTTTCTCCCTTGCAATGGTCCAGTGGGTTCCATAATAGTACAATGCACTTGCTCTGGTCAGGTGGTAAGACTATGCCAGTTTCACACATTTCAGTTGGTGGCCAATATAGTGAGGATTCCCTAAATGCCTCAGGTCTATCATGCTAACTACCAATAATGTCCAACTAGTCCAGGAGATGACTTTGAGTAGGAAAGCAGTAGATGGAAAACGCACTCAATTTTTTTCCAACTTCTTTTTCTACATTCAAAATTGTCCCTTACAATATAGTTTTTTTATTTTGGGGGGGGAAAGGGCATCAGAACTTAGGGTCTTTCTGCACTACACTATTATAGTGCCATTATTCTACTTTCCACATCTTACGGAATCCTGGGGTTTGCAGTTTAGAGAGGGGTCATTAGAATTCTCAGCCAGAGAACCCTTTGGCCTCAGTGAACTATAAACCCCTGAATTCCGCAGGATGTTGAAAGTGGAATAATAGCACTATAACTGTATAGGGGCAGAAAGGCCCTTAGTTCCACATGTTTGCATGTAACATGTAGACAGCCCCAATATTTTAGAAGTGTTCAGAAGCCTGGGCACTGTTCCTGTTCTTTTTATGTGAAAACATGCATGTGTGAGCTTGAGAGTGGAATTACCAAGCAATAAGTATGTCATATGTTATGAGGTACTACAGAGAAGAACTCTACGAGGAAGTTATTTTAAAAGACATCTACATGTTGCAGGTAGTTTGTACAGCAGACATCATATGTTGCCTTGGATACCAACATGGGAGAAAGGCAGGGAATTAATTCAATCGTCAATCGTCAATCAATCAATCAATCAGTATGCTAGATTTGTGTACGCTTACTAAAGTCACTACAGAGACCTGGTAAGTATTGTGTGATGGCCTATATACTGAAGAACATATTAGTGTCTTCTGCATAAGCACAAATCAATAAGACTATGGGACAAGATAGACACAACCCTTTTCAAACAAGTGATGTCTATAAAAGAATCATTATTCTAATAAAATTAGTAGATCCATGGGAAGATTTGATAAAAGTGGAAGAGTCAGAAGGCATTATACCTTTTCTTTTTGGTTCAGGTTAATCCTGACCAGTCTCTGCTGGAAATACTTACATTGGAAGGAAGGAGGGGAGGAGGCAATAGCAGGCAGGAAGTGCTGATCAGAATGCAGCAGAGGGCAAAGGGCTGAAGTCCTGCTATGCCCACATCAGGGTCATGATCTGGATCAGGGTAACCACAACTGTTTATTTAAAAAGAATAATACAATTACTAGAGACAATGGCCCTTTTCGCACGGCATTTCTGAAGTGAAAGGGCCCCTTGAGTAAATGTGAGGAGTGGTCCATACGACGCATTCACATTTACGCGACGCTCGAGGGCCTGACACGGATCACGCACATATTTTTTCATTTTTGGCTCAAAGCTGAAAATGCTGCTCGGTCGCGAATTGCTCCGGGGTCCTGCGCACACTTACTTGGCGTGCGGAGCCTCAGGAGCCAGGCCGGTTGTGCGTCCTTTCCTCAGTGCAGCCTGGCAGGTCCCAGGCTGCACTGCGAAGGGAAGAGGCAGGACACTTGCGTGATGAGGAAGCAGCTGCGGAGCCGAAGCAGGAGGGACGCGACAGCGTTCCTCCCAAGCCTTCATGCGTGAGCCGAGCAGCCCTGCACCGGGAAAAGGTAAAGTGCGAAAAGGGCCAATATCTGGTTTCCATATCTTCTTTAGTTGTATAAAATGCTATAACAATATAACTCCACAGGATTGCAGAGGTAAGTGAGGCTTGCAGGGTTTTGTACAGGAGCAAAGCTGTATACCTGCCTCTCTCTCTCTCTCTCTCAATGTGCTAGAGACTGCTGAACCACCCAGGAGAACACTTGTGAAAGGAGGCCATTGTCCAGCCACTTCTGCCACTGGTTGTTATGAAAGCACAAAGCCTCCAAACAATTCCAGCCTTAAGCTGCACAACCCTTCAATAGACAATTGCTGAGACAGTGTCTCAGGTAGCGTTTTCATAAAGAGATATGCACTGCCTTAAAAATGAGGACAACATGCTTTCCAAAAAGGTCCACCCATGCAGCTGATTACCAAATGTGCAGAGCATGGAAAAGTTGCTCTTTTGGACCATAACTTTTCAAATCCTAAGGCAGTATGGCCAATATGTGCCAATGCGAACAGGCCTAAGTACAGCAAAATTCTACTGATATGGATCAATTCTACAGGTACGGATTAAATTTCAAGAAAATTCATTCTTTAATGTAGAAATAATTGTCCTACTACCATATGAAAACAATAAGAAGCAACACAGTCTATTCAAATTGATTGAACCACTTTTCCAATCAACTTCTGCAGGTATTCTCTTGAACATATTGTCCACTGACCAACTGGCAGCTACAAGCTTAAACACCTGAGTACCAGATGTGCACAGATGCAGATCTGATGTAACTGATCCATCTACACAATAGGCTCAGAGGTTTGACAGTGGCTAAGATATCAAGGTGAGAAAGGCATAATCTGCAGCATACCAAGAAGCACAGTTTTAGTCTATGCCTTCCTATTTTTAGTCTTTCATTAGTCCTAACCCTTTACACTGCAAGAAGAATAAGTGTCACTCTTGGCCCATCTCTGGATAACTTCCCAGTTGTTCACACATGAAAAGCATTGGGTAGCATATGTTAGTTTTTAGATATGTCTTTTCAGCTAATTGGTTTTGGCTAATGCCAGTAGATTGCGAGCAGAAATAGTTTGGAAGCCGGATTTATTTTTTAATGCCCAATGACACTTCATACAAAATTCTCACTTCAATCAGATGATGCAAGGATATCCAATTTTAAAAAGATATTCCATAGTTTAAGGGTTTGTGACCATGGGGTTCCCATTCAAAGCCATGTGGGCAGGCATTCTTGTGCATTTGGATTTCCTCTTCTTGCCTTTCCCCCATGTTCCCCAATTTGCTCAGGCTTCTCACAACTACCTGGAGCATTTGGGTATATGCAGGGGCCTGGAGGAGACGTAGAGATTAATTTAGCCAAAAATATCTCCTTTTCTAGTGGTCTGCACCCCTTGTCTGCATTAAAGATAATGAAGAAGGGGAGAGATATTATTATCAAATGTTGAAAAATTCCATTTAAGAGATTCCACTTTAAAACTGGCTGCTTTGCAAAATAGTATTGGATGTATAATATGAACATGACAAGGTGCTTTGGTCCAACACAACCTGCAAATTAACGGCTGATTTAAAATATAACTTGATTCTTTTTCGACACGCATACACAAGTAAAACTAATTTAACCTTTGAAAAGTTATCTCTAGGGGAAGAATAGAAATCCCTTTATAAGATTTTTAAGCACTGCAATTATTGACAAGGACTGTATTACTTCGCGTTCACTGATAGAAAAAAGAAAAGAAAAAAAAAGAAAAGGGGTAAAAAAATGCAGAACTGCAGGAGACATCAGCAGCTGTCAGGCTGTTTTCCAATTGCAGCAAGATAGTTTACAGTGGGCTTGTGCCGTCTCTCAAGAACCAGTTAAAAAGACTTTTTAAAAATGCCTTAAAAAGCCAATTCATACATTAATCAAGTTGAGCCCTCATCCATACTTACTGCAATACATCAATTACCATGTCTTTTTTTATTTTAATAAATTCCAGTTGACAGCAGACACCTTATTAAGGGGTTGCTAAAATGATACAAGTAAAAGGCTATTAATATTGCTTTTTCCCCCTGCTGCTATTGTCTTGCCGCACTGGTCTGCAAACATATTCCGGCTGCATTACAATTAATGCCAGTGGAACTCCTTCTAACGACTTCCAGCTTGCTAATTTTTTACGCTAATAATAAAAAAAAGGCATTGCTATGCAAGAACAGCCCCTTTTTATCATGCTCACATGGCACGCTAGAGAGTTCCTGCCATTGTTCACATGAAAGACAATTAAACCCAAGAACATCAAACCCAAAAATGACAATCTGCTAACCAGCACTGGGTATTGCTAGATGCTTTCCTCTATTCTCTGAAATGATATAAAACAATTCTCCAAAGACATTTTTTCTCTTGCATGCACCCCCATAAAAAAAATGGAAGTAGTTTGAAAAATACCCACTGCTGATTTATGCATTACTGTTCAGAATTTATTAACTGTCTAGGGCCAATTTCACACCAACACTTCCATAGCCTCCAGGTTTGAATTCTGGACACATTTCAGGAAATGCACCAATAATATTGTCCATATAGTCTCATATTTAAAAATAAACATTAAAAAAAATCTGTGGTTCATGTTTTTCTGAAGCACAATATAAAATGCCTAAGGGAAAGGTGAAAGCTAGTATTGCAACAAGTTTATTTCTCATAGATTCTGGGGATGAAAAGAGAGAGAAGGAGAGGAAAATTCTTAAAGCTGAGAGAAAATTAAAAATTAAGAACACCCCAAAATGTGAGTGTCAGCTACAATCCTTTGTTCAAACATGCAGATATTGCAGACCCACTGAAACAATGGTTTTACATCTTCCACCTTGACCACCTCATTTAACAAAAGCAAGCATCACTGATAGTTAAATTAGCGGGCTTGTGATCATAGCATAAACAATGAAGATTTTCTAGAAACTAGATTGTAAGGTTTCAATGAGACATCTCCAGGGAATACATGACTGGTACTGTCCACATTTTTTTTTTAAAAAAACTTAATAGCAGCTATAGTTTATATTGACTTTGTGTGGTGGAAGCTGGTAGGGTGATTTAATCTTCTTATTTCCACTCATTTCAACTGAAATTTGTGCTCCATGAGCTGCTATTTGTTTTCCCAGAAGGGCAAATAGCAGCTGAGGAGTTAATTTGTTAAAAAAGTTAATATCCTTTTTCAAACATTTTGCTTTATTGACAGCTGCTCATCCTGGACAAAGCAGGAGGAAGAGGAGAATTAACTTTGGGAAACCTGATAAGAAATCTGCTACACTGGATCTACACACACTACAGTGCTGAACAAACCTGGGCCCTTTCCGCACCTTACCTTCTTCCAGCACTGGGGTGCAGGGATCACATGAGCAGCCTCTGGCAAGAGGCTCTCGCTTCTGGGGTCCCTCAGCTCCGCACAAGCTGCCTGCTCGTGCGAGAGCCCCGCCTCTTCCTTCCGCAGTGCAGCCTAGGACCTTCCCAGGCTGCGCTGGGGCAGGAAGCACAACCAGCATGGCTCCGGAGGCTCCACACGCCAGGTAAGTGTGCACGGGGCCTGGGAGCAATGCTCAATCGTGCACCATTTTGGGCTTCTAGCCGAAAATGAAAAGGTGCGCGATTGGCGCCTGCCGGCCCCTGGAGCATCATGTGATTGTGAATGCGTTGTGCAGATCGCTCCTCACAATTGCGCGATGCTCCAGGCGTCCTTTCACATGGAAAATGCTGTGTGTAAAGGGCCCAGATTTACTGCTAAAGCTGTGTCTATAAGCTGACTAATCAGAGGTTTCCTTTTCATTAAATGAGATGGTCCCACCTATCACTGTACATGACATTTGTTTCAGTGAGTCGTTAGCACAGACATATTTGTATACAGGGCTGCCCCCTAGATTCATACAACAAATGTGTTTAATTTTTTAATTTTTAGTTAACCATGATAACCCTTGTCTTGTTCACATTTTTCTTCTTCTGATCATTGATCTTATGCATCTAGTTTACTTATTCTTCTACTTATTCTTTTCACTTGATCTTCCCTTCCCTTGTTTATTTCAGAACACATTCATGTGTACAAAAATGTCTACATGTATACAAAAGACACAATTAAACACTTAGAAAGACTAAGTTGTTATTGGCACTGCTGGGCATCATCTATCTATCTGTCATCCATCCATTCATTCATATATGGTATTACTTCCTGCAATTCAGGCTGCTTGCAACAATAGCCTTTTTTCCCTCTCAGTAACATCTTGTTGTTACCTGCTATCAAGTTGACTTTGACTTATGGTGGCCCTATGAATGGGAGATTTCCAAGTCACAGTATCACCAATAGCCCCACTCAGGTCTCAGGTCAAACCCAGGGCTGTGGCTTCCTTCAGTGTTTCTTCTTGTTGTATGCTTTGTAGTCATTTCCAACTTATGGCAAAACCAAGGTGAACCTATCACAGGGTTTTCTGGGGCTGAGAATGTGTGACTTGCCCAAGATCACCCGGTGGGTTTCCATGGCTCAGCAGGGAATTGAACCTTGGTCTTCAATGTTCAAACCACTATACTCACTTAGCTTTGTTCAAACTCAAACACAGTTATCACTGATATGCTTAAAAGTTTAAAATAGTATATATACTGTGAGAAACGACTGCACAATGCACCATGCTGGCTCCCTTGAATGATTCTATTCACCTGTAATGCAGTCTTCCTCTTTTCTTACTGCCTTCTATTTTACCAAGTATTATTATCTTTTCTAGCGAGTCATGGCTTTTCATGATATATCCAAAGTACAATAGTCTCAATTTAGTCATCTTGATTTCTAGGGAGCGTTCAGGCTTGATTTGCTCTAGGACACATTTATTTGTCTTTTTGGCAGTCCAGGATATTCATAGAGCTCTTCTCTAGCACCACATTTCAAATGAGTTGATTTTTCTTCCTATTACCTTTCTTCATTGTCCAACTTTCACAAAAGTTTTTACATAGAAATTGGAAGTACAGTGGCATGGAGAATCCTGATTTAGTATGCAATGATATATCTTTATACTTGAATTACTTGAGGTACAGTTATATAAATCTTATGTGGTCATTATTATTTTCTTATTGTTCAACTGTACTCCAGCCTTTGCACTTTCTTCCCTGAGTTTCTTCAGTAGTTCCAATTTCTGCTAGTAGTGTGGTAACATCTGCATATCTTAAACTGTTGATGTTCCTTCCTCCTATTTTCACACCTTCTTCCTCCAAACCTAATTCTGCTTTACATATGACACATTCAGTGTACAAGTTAAATGGATAGGATGATAAAATGCAGCCTTGCCTGACCCCCTTGCCAAGTGGAAACCATTCTGTTTCTATAGATTATGTCCTGATGGTGGCCTCTTGTCCTGAGTACAGATTACCTATTGGAATAATCAAATATAGTGGCACACCCATTTCTTTAAGAGCGATCCATAGTTTTTCATGATGTATACAATCAAAGGCTTTGCTATAATCTATAAAGCACAGGTTGATTTTCTTCTGTAGTGCGTGTTTGCAATGCATGTTTGCAAACATGCATGTTTGCAATATGATCCCTCGTGCCTCTTTTGAACTCAGCATGGACATCTGGCATTGCTTGCTCCATAGACTGTTATAGCACTATTATTCCACTTGCAACATCCTATGGAATCCTGGGGTTTGCAGTTTAGGGAGGGGCCTTTGAGGAAATGGCCTTAGTTATAGAATTTTGAGCATCATTTTGCTTGTGTGGAAGATTAATGCAAACCCTAGTGTCCCCTTTCTTGGGTATTGGTACCTCTAGATCTTACTAGTACTCACTGAGGAAACATACATATGTACCAATATGTGTCCTCATGTCTGGGCTTTCTTTTGGACTAAACAAGGAAACAGACTGTACAAGTAGAAGTTTTTACTATGGAAATTAAAGGGAAAGTAACAAGTTGTTTGAGGCAAATAAGGAAATGATCAGGCAAGGGCACTGAAATCCTTACTCAAAGATTACTGTCTGTAGGTGATTGTGTAATCATAAGCTTTCCATGGTCAATCCGGGATTAAAACCCTGGTCCAATGCTCAAACACCACATGGTGTAGTATGGTGTAATCCAATGCTCAAACCACTACATCACTAGAGGTTCATAACTAATTTCTGTTGGGGGTGTGGAGGATGGATTTAGCTTCAGCTGGTCTAATGTTGGCTCATCTTGGTCTAATCTTTTAAGCTAGCACCAATTTATATTCTAGTATCACTCAAATACTTTTAACAAGTTTGCAACAAGTAGAAATTCAGCACCTTAGCTTCTTTGTATCACTTCATTTTCATACTGATTACCATTTTTTTCTCTTTTATGTCCTTAAAGTAACATGAACATCACCAGCAAAAAAAACCCCAATCCCACTAAATTTGCATTTAGCTGTAATAATTGGTGCCCCGTCTGTGATTCAAAATCCACAAAATTTTAACAAACACCTGAAATTCTATTAGTATAAAACATTATGTTAGATTTTAACCAGTGTTAATTAGGTTAAGAATTTACAAAAACACAATGACTGGCATCCAAAGTTTTGTTTAGTTTTAGCTTCAGCTTTAATGAGAATGAATAGTGAACATTGTAGAGCAATCTTTACCTTTCTTACCCCTCCTTTGGGAGGGAAAAAAAATGTTTATTGCACATACACTGCAATTCACCTTTCCCTGCAATTGTCATGGCAGTCATTTTATCACTGATGTTATTATCCCCTGAAGATGGTTTGTGGACAGGCCTGTCCTGGTGTCCCCTGCTAGGCTGTCCCAGTTTTATAAACTGCAAATCTTGTCAGTGTATTTTGCAGAAAACTGGGGGTAAGGAAGACACATCCTATTTTCAAAAGAAAGAAAAGGGGGAGAGGAGACCTGTATAACTGTATAACAATGCATTTCAAACTGAGGGAATGATGTCAATTACTCTATGGCAGTTGTTTACTGACCCTTGGCAACAACATCATCCTTCACTTAAATGAAGTTTCCTGCTGTGACTTTATAAAAATAACAAAATGAGGCTTAACCCAGCTACCATCCTTTAAGCATATCTTATTGTAATAGAACATTCACACACACACACACACACAGAGGGATGTGGGAGATAATAGAATGTAATACAATAGAAAGGAGACCTGGCCTTTGGCTAAGCCTTTGGTTGCATTGCATCTAAAGCTGCTTTCTGGATTACAGAAGGGATGGAAAAATAAGTTTCACTTTCTTCTGCATTTCAATTATTTAAACTTCAGGTTCTTTCTGCTGTGAATAAGGAGGTAAATTCTTCAAAAATGGATTGCAATGAAATTCTCCCCAGTTGCACAGGCCAGATTTAATAGCTAACACCTTTTTTTCCAGTATGGAAAGGACTATTATAACTCCCTGCCATAAATAAGTGTTAAAGATAAGAAGCCTCTTAGAAGAAAGGGGTAGGAACCCTAACTCAGCACAAACACGGTTGGGTATGACAAGGGCTCAAACCCTGGTGTTTGTTTGTTTTAGAATTACGCCCATACAGCTTTCTCTATGACCTGAATCTATCGGTTTCAATTTCTCACACGTCTAAATTTTTGTCTAAAAGTTGAAAAATGTTCTGAATTTGGAGCAATTCTTATACAAAGTGAAATGAAATGCTCACTCATGTCTGACCTAGAATTATGAACACAAATAGAATTTTATTTAAAAACATTCCCTCTTTCCATTCCTGCTACTCTGTTGAAAGAAATATAGGGTTAGTTGAAATTAAATTGAGATTTCCAACATTTAGTCACATCTTAGGCAGCAGATTTGGGGCGACAGTTAAACACACACTGTCTGCTGCTGCTTGCTGACACCTGCTGCTGTTTGCCTGTTTCTAGTTCCCTACAGCAATTGTGCCTTTCCCCTCCCAGTCACTCCACCACTACATCTGGTAGCCACTTCCCAGACAGGCAAACACCCAGTTTTTCTCAGTTCCAGAAACTCACTGGCCACAGCCAGGTCAGCTCCCTCCTCTGCTACAGGAGTGCCTGTCACCAGCTGCTCCACAACAAAGTTGATTTCCTGCTGGCTGAGATGGGAATGTTTGAGAGGGGGAAAAAAATGAAAAAGGTGCTTTCGGAGCATCTGAAAACCCAGATGAGGAAAATCTTCCTCGAGCTTCTTTCTCAGTTTTTTTCTCCGTTTCTCAGTTTTTTTCCACAGACCTGAAAAAGACTCAAAGACTATTCCCAGTCCCACCTGGATTCACTGATGTTCTGTCCCTCAAAGCTGATAGGTCACTCTGACCACTCTGGCCTCCGTCTGTTTTTAAACCTATGCTGGTTTTTGCGTCTGCCTGTTTTGAAGCACAGGCATTCTGTGGATCATGTTGGTGCACAGCGTGCCCCCTGGAATCCCCCAAAGGGGGGGGGTCAGCCCACCAAAGAGGATCAATGTCACAGGCTGTGTCTGGAAAACCAGTGCCTGACGTCTGCATTGTTGTGAACCGGCTAACAGAACACTACTGGTGAGGCTACAGCCTGCTGATCCTCATCCGCCTCCTCCCCCTGATGCCATCTGTGAAGGGCAAGGAGGGAAGCCAGGTGAGGATCCTGAATGGCTATAACCTGATGATCCTCACCTGCCTTCCCCCATTTTCCTGCTGTTTGTTAGGACAATGCCAGCAAATCACAACAGCAGAATTATAAATGCCCATCTTCAAAACAGGGATAGTGATTTACCAGGGACAGAAATCAGAAAGTGGGGACTGTCAGTGGTTAACAGGAAAAACTGGAGCATAAGCATTGTTAAAATCCCACGTGCACAGCTGTCAGGAGAGGCACAAGCTAAGACTTCACCTCTTCTCTTGAGCATTTTAATGGGACTAGGAAAGAGACTTCCTCCCCTATAACAGATACAATAAAAAGGCTGAGTAACCTCACTCTCCTGTTCCTGGCCATTTTTATCATAAACTTTTCCTGTCAGCATGTCATTTTCTATGCATATCTTCAAGCATAACTTCGCCCTATGTGGTCCTACTCCCTAAAGCCTGATCCACAATGGAGGGGAAAAGAGAGCACTATAAGCCACATATTTCCATGTCCCCTATGACATCAGCATACATTCTGAGTGGAAACACCACTCCAACCCCTGCTTTCTTAATGGAGAAGACAAATCAGTGCTTAGAGGAGTTGTTCATGTATCTTTTGTCCCTGGAACAGAAGAGAAATAAGCAGTTTAAGTATAGGTTGCCTTGGAGAGGTTCATTGCAGCAACACTTCAGTCTTCAATGGCTGCAATCTCACACCCATTTATGTAAGAAGTAAACCTCAAAGAACATGAGTGAAATGGTTTAGAATTGTTTCTTCAGCAGCAAAGCATCATACTGTATGCGCTAACACCTATGTTTCAGCAGGGAACACACAGCTGAGGAGGTCAGAGCTGGGAGATGAGCCAAACTGGCCATTCTAGTTGCTCTCAGTCTTTCCAATCTTAAATTCATTTTGTCTCTTGTTTGTTTCATCAGGTCCAAATGTTTATGCACATTTCTCCAAATATGCGTATTTGAAGGCTGTTTTGCCTCAGTTCACATGTTTCGCAAGCAACTTCCCCTGCAGTGATCAATTCATTAAATTGGGGGCAAATGTGAATATTGAAGAATAACATTTCAGGTTATATATTTGCTTGGGAAGAGAAAATTAGTTAAGTTTAAATTAAAATGCATGCTGAACGATTTCCTTCATCATCCTGCCCCACATCTTACCCCTGGCCCTGCTGCTGCTCTTCCTGTTATCACTGCTGCCTGCTTCCCTGATCTCTTCTTTTTACCTACAGGAAGGACAGGAACAAGAGGAAGAAGAAGCAACTGCTTTTTGATGCTCACTGATCATTTCTTCTAGACAAAGTTCTTAAATTACAGGAGGGGACATAAGAGCCAGTGTATTGTTTCCTTGTTTTGGTGAGCCTCTTAGGCCCTTTCTGCGCCATACCTGGATCCCGTGATTTCCTGGTATCGTCCCGACAGAGCCATTGCCAGGATGGTGGTATGTCCCAAATGCTCCTCTCTGCACCCAGCCAGCTGCCAGCAGATGGGCAGCATTTAGGACGTGCTCCAGCCTCTTCTGGCAGTGCACTGAGGAAGGAAGTGTTTGATAGCCCTTCCTGCATGGGTGCAGATGAGGTGATTGTTGCATGAAAGGAGTCTATTACTGTTTTTTTCCTGGTAATAGTGTACCATGTGACCGCAACAGCTGCAGACGCGACAGGAGTGGGACACGATGATTTGCAATGGTATGTGTCACGGACCAGCTTCAACATGTCCCCATGCCAGGATGGGGCCGTAGTGCAGAAATGGCCCTTTTTACTTTCCATCATGTCTCTCTGAGGCTATACACCTGGCCAAGAGGACAGGGCAGTCTGGGCTACAGTAATGCACTGACTTGTTTTGGTCAGGCAATCTATTTAGATTGGGGTGGGCAAAGTAGAGCTCTACAGATGTTCTTAAAGTGCAACTCTCAGTATTCCTCACCATTGTCTTTTCTGGTTAAGCATGTTAAGAACTGCCATCTAACAACATGGAGGACTGTGCTTTGCTCTCCCTAATTTATGTTGAAATTCATGGAGTCACCATAAGTTGAGAGGTGATTTGAAGGCACATACACACATAATTTATATTGCAAAAAAATAACCCTTAAACACTCCGCTGGCACTGGCAGCAGGTAGACTTGAGTCCAGAGACAAAAGAAACAATATTGGGTGATGGCAGGAGGGAGAATGGAAACCGATGAAAATGGAGATCTTGCTTAAGAGGATCCCTCCCTCCCCAAGATGCCACTTTTGCATCAATTACTTATTTTGCCTTCCCCACTAGTGTGCATTCCTAACCAGGAAGAAGTGGCAAATCTAGAACTGTGTAGTCCCTTGGGGAGTCTGTGAAGCATTTTCAACTTTAGCAGCTCCTGCAAACTGCAATCTTAAGCCAGAGAATAGCTGCTTATCGTTTGGATGTATCATTTCTATCAATATCTCATTCTTTGCTAAAAAATTATGTTAATTACACTGTATAGCAAATCATTCCCCACTCTCCCACAAGATTTCACATATTAGTAAAGTGGCACTTTTCGAGTTCAGATGAATACAGTCCATCTGTCTGCTGGGAGTAAGAAAGGCACAAACAGATCGGCACTGAATTCTAATGGATTTCTGTCCCCCCCCCATCCTCTCTCTCTTTCACTGCTGCACTTTATGGGGGATAAAATTTACCTTCACTTTCAACACTTTCTATAAAGAGGGTGATGAGCATTCTTAACCTTAAAAACAAAGCAAGGCCTACTTTCGCTTTGGTGCACATTTAAAACTGTTACAATTGAGCTTTGTGCCTCATTTCACTTTAATGGATATGCTACTAAAATGTTGCCCGCAGTTACCAAGTATAAGTAATGAAAGACCCTGGTTGTTGCTTGTCACATTAATTGAAAGGAGAAGGGAGAACGAAAGGGAGATTTTTTTTAAGAAGCAAAGAAAAATCTTAAAAAAAAAATCCCAAGAAAGGAAAACCATTTTCACTGAATCAGTCTAAATCAGTGTTACTTGCTACTGGATGTAACGTCTAGCAAGCAGCATTTACAAGAATATTCACTATCATCTAGAATACTTATTAAGGACTGAAAATTCTTAACTGACAATTTTAATGTATGACCAAAGATATGATCAGTGGCTAATTTGAAAAGGAGATACTAAATGAACAAACTATTTTTATTTTTATTTATTTTAGCAGCTCATTTCTAGCATCAACTTGCAAAATTTGAAGTTATTCTTCACGACACATGATTGTATGTTAGGGATGGAAAACATGTTTGAAAATATGCAAAAAAAATGTTCAAAAGAAATTGCTTTCAAGTGGTGAGCAACACTGACAAGAAGAATCCTGGACTGATGAGGATCTTCACAGTTTGGGATTTATTCTGTGTAAAATTTGCACATGGGTGTTTTGTGAAGATAACAGCATTTTCTGCACAGGACACAGGATTTTCTGTATGGAAAATATTTCAAAAATATTAATTTCTGTGCAGAAAATTCTCTTTTCTGCACAGAAAATACTGCAATTGGGAATTTATTCTGTGTAAAATTCATATATGGCTGATTTGCACAGAAAACAGCATTTCAAAGACTATCCCACAGCAGAAAGAAAACTGATGAAATTACTCATTGCCTTCTTCAAGAAGAAGCTTGGTGAAAAACTATATCTCTACTGTATAGCTTAAATATGGGATAAAAACATGGTGGATTTATAAAGTATAATAAATAGGTTTGAACATAATATTTTGTAGATAAATTTAACATAGCTTTTGAGGCAGAGGTACAGTGTGGACAGCCTATTTATCAGCTGCATGACAACCAGTATGCAAAGCATCACCCATCTTCTTCAATTAAGTTCACTGAAATTAATACAACTGTTTAGTCAAGTCAATGTTAGGTCTCGCATACCATCAGTCAAAGGTTTACTTCTAAAAGGCCTCATTTGGATTATGGCTAGTACTTAAAACTATAATAAAAAGACTTTATTTGTCAGGTTATAATATAAGAAGCATGGCGTGAAATAGAATATGTATTCTGTTGGCTGGGCTTAAGGAGCAGCTATTGAGATGGCCCATCAACCAATGTGGTAGACCAAACAGAAGACATTTATTGCCTGTCAGATCTGGGTTACCTTTCATTAGACATGTCTTGCTGCTTACAAGTGAACTCTGTGCAAGACAAGACTTCATTTAACATGTAAGCAGAACAACTGATTAGTAGCTCTTTTTCCCCTCTCTCTCCACAACTAATACACTTCACTAATAGTAAAAGAAAAGATTCAGTGGAATGCTACTGTCAAAGCAATGGAATTCCAGGTAGTTATCATGATGAATTTCATTGTAAATGAGGATCAATGTCCAACACCACCCTGGAATAGTAATTTCTTAATTCTTATTCAGCTCCAGCAGGATAGATAATACAACTTTTTCTGAATTGGCCATGTGATGCTTATAGTATTCCATTAATGGGCTGTTCACTTAATTTATGTAATTTTAAAAAATCAAATAATCATATCTTAAATCCTACTGCAATGCTTCCATTTGAAAGTGCATGTTGAAAAGTTATACCAGCTTTACAAATCAGTGCAGCGAAAAGCTAAATTTGTTGACTATACTTTGCAAAATCTGCTCTCAGTCTTAAATTTCCTCTTTCTCTCTTGCAGATACTACATTGTTATGTAGATATAACAGGTAGTTTTATGTACACTTTCCCCTTTGGTTCTACGCTGCACAGTTTGAAAAACATTTGAGCCAAATAAATCAAGGTTTTATGTTTCATCGTACAGAGACACTTATACTGAAGTTATGAATCCAAAAAACATTCTATATGTGTAAGAAAGAACACAAATTCTATGGATACAAGTCCTACGAATACTGAATACATACAGGGGATATGCATGAGCTAGTGTATCCAGCAGCGTACCTTGGAGTGCGCGAAGGAGGGGCAGGGGTGAAGCTATGTCACAGGGGGCGTGGCTATGTCACATGGGGGTATGGCTACATTGTGTGATGGTGTGGCTACAGCATGCGGGATGGAGCTATGGAGCATGAGGGAGAGCAGACAAGGAATGGTGGTGCCCCAAAAAAATTGCTGCCGGGAGCGCACCGCCCTCATCACCCCCTGTCCATATGCCACTGAGGCCCTTTCCGCACAGCATTTGCCAAGTGAAAGGGTGCCTGGAGCGTTGTGCGATTATGAGGAGCGATCTGCACAATGCACTCACAATTGCGTGACACTCCAGGGACTGGCAGGCGCCGATCATGCACCTTTTCATTTTTGGCTGGAAGCCCAAAATGATGCGCAATCGCACATTGCTCCCGGGCCGCGTGTGCACTTACCTGGCACGAGGAACCTCCAGAGCCATGCTGGTCATGCTTCCTGCCCCAGCGCAGCCTGGGAAACTCCCAGGCTGCACTGAAGAAGGAAGAGGATTTAAGAATGTGTCCTTTTCGATGGAAACCTGAAAACATAACTTTGAATTTTCACCAACAGCATTGGCTGTGAGTAAGCTTTGGGTTCTAGTTCAAAGTGCTTTAAAGCAGTTGATGGCTTCCAACCATGGCCCTTTTTGCACCTTACCTTTTAACACTGCTGGGTTGGGGTCCTCGCGCGAGAAGCCTGGGCAGGAAGGCTCTCGCAAGCCTCCTGCTTCAGCTCCACAGTTCCTTCCTGCTCACATGAGAGCCCCACTCGCACCCCTTCCTTCCTTCTGCAGTGCAGCCTGGGAGCTGGAGGCTGCACTGAGGAGAGGACGCGTGACCGGTCTGGCTCCAGAGGCTCCACATGGCAGGTGAGTGCGGCCCAAGCACGTGAGTGTTGCGCAAGCGCAGGTCATTTTCGGCTAAAAGCCGAAAATAAAAAAAATGTGTATTCGCTGCGCATGAGGGCCTTGAGCATCGCGTAAATGGGAGTGCATCATGCAGACCACTCCTCACATTTATGCGATGCTCAAGGGGCCCTTTCGCTTGCAAACTGCTGTGTGAAAAGGGCCCATGTCCTCTGAAGGACTGTACTTGCCCATACAATCCAGCTTTATGTGTTATAATTTGCCTCAGGGTTCTTTCTTGAATGTTCACTGCTAAAGCCACTTAGGTTGGCAAGCACAAGAAACAGGGGCTTCTCAGTGGCGATCCCAGAACTCTGGAACCCCTTCCCTGATAATTTATGGCTTACCTTCTCTCCATGCCTTGACTTTTGTCCATAAATTAAATCAAGCCTTGGTGATCTTGCTCTTCAATATTGCTTTTAACTGAGATTAAAATTAGCTTTATATTTTGAAAAAGTTTGTCATTGTACCCTGCATGTCTGCTACTGTTCTTCTCTTCTTTGTATGTTGATTTCTGGGAATATATCTCCCCAAAAAGTGACTAAAAATACTTTAAATAAGTAAATATAAATCTATACTTTAAATACATACACACAGAAATATAAAAGAACCTATGTATACTAACAGAGCCCTTTTATGGAAGTTTGGTCAGAGGAAATTACCCTTTTCTAGAGAGAATTATTTGATTTTTGCATTTTATATATTTTAAACTATTGTAAAGTTCAATTGAAACATTTACAGACAAACCCTTATTGGGTCTTTGTTAAAGAATGCACACACAGAAAGCACACACAAACATTTATTAAGAAACCACATGAACTGCTCATTTCTATTCTTGGTTTCACTTATATGAGCTGATAGGGTCATAGCTGCCTTCCTGTGGTTTCTTCAGAATTTACTTGTTTAAAGGAGGACAACAGAATTAATTGGGCTCTTTGTAGTACATACCAAAATTATTATTGAAAAATTGTATCAAAGATTTTAATAGCAATCCCACCACTACAAAATTTAGCCTGATTAAAACAGTATTGAGGAACAGAATTTTGGAGAGTTTATGGTATACTTCAGTCACAGTGGAGAATGTATGAAGGCATCTGAGCTGAGATGATACTGAGAAGAAAGGAAGTGTTAGGATATGATAAATAATACCTTATATGGAGTACAAATGGTAGTTTTCTGAAATTAGGTTCTAAGGCACATGTGTCAAACACAAAGCCCATGGGCCAAATCCAGCCTCCCAGGCATTTTCATGTGGCCCTTGCTCCTCTCCTGCAGCTGCAGCTAGGAGGCAGAAAAAGGCATAGAGTGGGTCTGGGAAGCAGAAAGTGGCACACTTTTGATATACTGACCAATTCTATGTCACTTTTCAGTGGCGTAGGGACAATAAACTACGATCAAATAGCCCCAAAATGTTCAAGAAAAGAAAAGTTGATGCAGAGGGAAGGCAGTTTAAAAACCAGTAATAATCAAATGCAGAGGCAATTATTTAATATGATAAAAAAAGTAGATACATTTATACAGTCTTACAGATACAACCAGCCCTTTGAGGGCAACCATAATGCTGATATGGCCCAAGATGAAATTGAGTTTGACACCCCTGTTCTAGGGCATAGAACCAGTTGGAGATGTGTGAATGCACCTTCCAGAGTGATTAGCACCAACATTCTGTAATATTGACATAATTACCACCAGAAAAGACTGCAATTTGGTTCTTTCTGGAAAAAAATCTATGGCTCTGTGACAGAACAGAGGATGGAGGAACCCTACAATTATAAACAGTCCTACAACTGTGAGGTACAACATGCAGAGAGTAAAGCAAGGCACTAGACAATGAGGATAAATTCACTTTAACTTGGAGTTATTGTTTGTCACCTGAAATGCTGCCATTTATAGTCCCTAACACAAATTCTTCATTCATGCGACAACTCCATGATAAAACTCTTAAGAATTGACACCCAAAATGAAAATGAAACAAAATATAAAACAAGATACACTGGAATTGCAGAAATACAGCAAGGTATACTGAGACTGCAATCCAGCCCATAGATGCTCAAGCTTAGGCTCCATTGAAACTCTATATTTAGGTTCTTCAGAAGTGCTCTGCTAATTCCTAGTAAGCAAGTTCACTCTTCCACAGAAAGAATATCCAGCATCCCAAACAGCAAGTGAGTGAATGGAAAGCCAGAAATAGAACCCGGTAGATCAATAGATTTGACTGAGAAAGCGTTTGCATTCTCAGGGGTAGAGATCATTGTGTTTCTAAGTGGATCAGAGATATGATCCCCAGCCACTGTGAATGGAATGGAAACTGGATGCCATCAGAGGGAGATACAAGTGCTTATGTGGTGAAGCAATATGGCAAAGAATAGAACAGTGTGAGGAATGAAAGACTGCCTAGAAAATCTTTAAATAAGTTCAGCCTGAAATTCTAATTCACAACAAAGAAACTGAGCAGTGGGTGGGGGAGAAAAAATACACTATATTCCATGCAAAGATTGTTTGTAAACCTAGAATAATATTTAGCATTCATTTCCTTGCCTACTAGCAGACGCTACCCTCAGCAGTTTAAAAAATTCAGACCACGTTTTTATTTACAGATTGTAATAACAGTGTGACTGAGCATCATTTTCTAGATGAGAATCAAAAGTATTGCCTTTTAATACTGAGTCTCCATCAAACATAATTTAGATGCAGATACTGATCATACAGCTCAGGGAAAGAATCTGACAAATGTTTGCCCAACAAAACCTGGAAATATCAGCTGCCAATGACCTTAAGCTTAAATCTTCATTTTTGAAGGGACATCAATGCAATACTAGAGTGCTAAAAACTTACCCTTTTATTGTAACTCCCAGTATTCTTCAAGCAGTATGTCACTGGCCATCTGACTGGGGATTCTGGGTGCTTAGTTCAAAAAGTGACTGTTCCAAGCTCTGCAAAAAATTCACAAGGCCCTTTGCAAGGGGCAGCTCACAAGTTCTGACTCTTGACCTGCTAAGATCCCCAGCCTCAGTCAAGAGAGACTAAAGATGATAAAATGTATTGAAGCCAAGAGCACTTAAACAAGATTATCTTCAATGCTAGTAGAAGTGTGGCCATCCTAATTCTATAGAATGATGGTATGTTAGAGGCCTTCAAAGTATTTTAACTAACATTAGGAATGCAAATACCTTAGGGATCAAAGACTAACTAGATTACCTCCCTGTCCCCAATTACCCACAAAAACAAATACCTGAGTGTTAAATGCATATCAGGCATGGGTTTGTGTCATGCTATTATCCAAACATACATAATATGAGTTTATGCAAGCGACTGTAGCATCATGACTCCAAGAGTGAGCCATGAATCAAAAAGTCTCAGATTTGAGTCTCTCCATTATCTTCTCCTCTCCTCTCCCCTCCTCCTCCTCCTCCTCCTCCTTCACTTAGAGCCTGACTCTCCCCTGAACTCAGTGACTTTGGGCAAGTTACTCTCTCTCAGGGCCTTTCCACGCTACACTGTAATGGTGCTATTATTTGACTTTCAACATCCTGTGGAATTCTGGGGTTTGTGGTTTACTGAGGCCAAAGAGCTCTCTGGCTGAGAAATCTAAATACTCCTCCCTGAACTGCAAACCCCAGGATTCCATAGGATGTTGAAAGTGGAATAATAGCACTATAACAGCGTAGTGCAGAAAGGCCCTCAGTCATAGCCATCACCTATCTTTGTTACAGAGGATAATAACAATGGCATAGCTGCAAAGTATGCTAATGTGAGAATTATAACTGGATAATAAACATGAATTATAGCAGAACTAGCAAGGCTATACCTAGGAAACAGTGGCATCATCAGATGCTTCCATGTTAGTGGGCCAGTAAATCCAGTCAGGCTTTTAGTCTGACTCTTAAAGGAGCTAGCAAAGATGCTGACCATCTTTGTGGGATAGGATTTAGTGCCTTGTATAGCATCTTGAAGGTCAGACTAAGGCCCTTTTCGCACGGCATTTCAGAAGTGAAAGGGCCCCTTGAGCATCGCATAAACGTGAGGAGCAGTCCACACGACGCACTCACATTTGCGCAACGCTCAAGGGCCTAATGCGGACCACGCACACATTTTTTAATTTTCAGCTTAAAGCCAAAAATGCTGCGTGGTTGCACATCACTCCGGGGCCCCACACGGACTTACCTGGCGTGCGGAGCCTCGGGAGTCGGGCCAGTCGCGCTTCCTGTGCAGTGCAGGCTGGGAAAGGTCCCAGGCTGCACTGCAGAAGGAAGAGGTGTGGCATTCGTGCCACCAAGAAGCAGCTGCAGAGCCGAAGCAGTAGGGACGCGAGAGCCTTCCTCTTCAGGCTTCTCGCACTAGCCCCGTGCCCCAGCTCCACGAAAGGGTAAGGTGCGAAAAGGGCCTACGACCTGGACAGGATTTACTACCCCACTGACACTGAAGTCACCATCTGGTACCACTCCTAAGAAATACACAACCTAAGTTTGAAAAACTTACTTTTTTGGATTACACTTCCAACAATCTCTCAGTCACAATCCTGGTTCCTGGAAGTTTTAGCCCAGAAAGTAGCCTTTTCTGGCAGATTTGTCAGATTTCAAGTACTCTAAAATATAGGTAAAATCCCATGAAAAAATCTGAGTCTTTCCCTATATTTTTTTTTCAAAGTGAGATTTCAAATAATTTCAATCAACTTCTATCTACCAGGCTGTCTGACACTACAGAACAATTCTCATAGTCTCTGGCTATTCTTCAATTTGCCACCTTCTCTTAAAACTGACTTCACAGAAAGACTGTGTCATGGCAGAGCATGTGGGTTGCTTGAAGAAGGAACCAAAACAAAACACTATTTTGAAAAGGTTTAATCCATCTCTAGTAATAATAATCAGTGTCGATGGACAATACTTATGGATAAGTATACTGGCCCTGGGCTAGTATAAAGTAGATTCTTATGTTCCGTATAGGATAAGTCAGTGCAGGATTGCACAATGGCTTCCTCTTGCACTGACAAATTACAGTGGTCTATTGGGCAGATGAATGCTTTCTACAACCAAAGCAGTCATCAGCTATGCTGTAGATGGGAAAGAAGAACACTGTTGTTGTTGCAGCAGTGAAGACGTCACCTGTTAAGCCTCGGGTTCACAACTGGCTTGCAGAAAAGAGGTTTTCTTACTAGTCCATTATGGTAATTCTGAGAAAATGTAGATACAGGAAAACATCTTGTGAGATCAAGATCGTTGGCATTACATATAATAATTGGTAATTGGATTCTAAACAGAGAATAACATTAGGGAAACATTGTTATCTTGTGGACAAAAGAAACAAATTTAAAAAACTGAACATATGGGTGCTGAGGCTACAAATATGGATTTCGTGACAAAACATATGGAAGCCCATAAGGAAAACAATGTTTCTTTGCCAAAGGTTGTACTGAATTTTTATCCCCTGATAAGAACAGTACAAATCTGCCCTTTCACTGTACAACTCTGTTTGCAGTTGGATTAGACTGTTATAAATTCACATGCAAATTTGACAAAATATTCCACTGTTATCATCTTTATTAGATTTACGAAGACAGTCTAGCTTATTTTCCTTTATTTTCTTAATCCCTTTCATCACTTAATAGCGCAGAAAGTAATGAATTTTCAGCAAAAAAGAAGAGGCTTATTACAATCAATCTTGTTGCACTGTTGTGTGCTTTCTCCCTCTTTTCAGTCAATGCTTAACTAATGAAACTTATTTTTCTACAGAACCTCAGCAGAAAATCTCTTGCTAAGAAAAAAATAAGCTTAACACAGTGCTGGCATGTAAAACCACAACTACACTATTCTTCTCCTTTGGGTGGCCATCTAGAGCTTTCGAAAAGCCATTAATCATACTGTACTCACCAAAGTCTACCCTACAGAGAAATAAGATGCTATTGCGGCTTCCTTAACAAGATATGCAAAATTTTACCTCAAAATAATGGGGGGATATGATCACCAACATTTGTCCTCTGGAACAAATACTGGTATCCTTCTCCTCTAGTCCTTTTCCACAATGGGATACAGTGGGATTAAAATGTATCTTAAAGTAACATATTTTACAATCATCTGCTTGAATTTTGCTTTAAACAACAGTGAAATTTATTGAACAGAGCTTGAAAGTCTCTGCTACAAAAATACTTGCATTGGTTCCTATCAGGGCCAGGCCTTCCCAAAACACTACTACAGAGAAACAAAAGATCTATGTATATGATATCAGTAAATGAGGAGCAGTTGCATTCATTTTTTTATATATGTGCCTGTTTGTGTCTTTATTAAGTACTGCCTCATGCCTTTCATATCTCAGTTACAAAAACAAAAGCAATATCTTACCCTGCTCCCAATTCCAACAACTACCATAAAGTGGCCTGCCTTCTGTTGTATGAATTTCTCCAATTATCATCTGCAATAGAGATTGTTTTTATAGTCTTCCCCATCTTCAGAGGTGAGGCCAAGTGGAAAAAGTGATTTTCTGTACTGGTGTCCCATTTATTGAATGCTCTCTCCAGATTAATAAGGCATTAAACTGAACAGCATTAAGTTAGGCCATTTCCGCATTACACTGTTATACAGTGCTATTATTCCATTTTCAACGTCCTATGGAATTCTGGGATTTGGAGTTTAGGGAGGGGCATTTAGAATTCTCAGCCAGGGAGCTCTTTGGTCTCAGTAAACTATGAACCCCAGAATTCCATAGGATGTTAAAAGTGGAATAATAGCACTATAAAAACATAGTGTGAAATGGCCTTAGACACCAATGGTACTTACAATGGTACCATCTTAACTGTGCAGTCCCCCACCTCATTCATGGAAGGAGGGGATCCAAATAGTATCTTTTTCTCTTGTTACTTCCCTGTGTTTTCCCACTATTTCTTCTGTCTACTTTTCTTTCTACCACTGCCCCTCTTCCAAATCCATTAAAGAAGACAAGATGGAATAGCTGCACAACACGTCTGAGTAACTGTGCTAGGAGTCCTCCATTTAGAACCACCACAAGTTAAAATATAATTTAGGATTGTTTTTCTGATGAGATAAAATAGACAGCAGGGCCGATCCTACCATTAGTCGGAGAGAAATAAGAGCCATCTCAGGCAGTAGAATGTAGATCACAGAATCATAGAGTTAGAAGAGACCACAAGAGCCATCTAGTCTAACCAACCAGATGAAAAGGCAGCAAATTATTGGGTTTTTAAAATTTGTTATGATTTTTTTTTCTCTGCAAGAAAGAGAGGTACTTGTGAGATTTTCTGTTTTTAGTACCAAAATAACACGAGTACCCTAGGGCATGATACACTCTCCTTTATTTGCCTTGACTTTGGGAGAGCAAAATATAAGTTGCCAATCTGCCCCAGGTGACCAAATGCCTTAGATGATCCCAAACAGAAAGACAGATAAACAAGTGAGAGTTTGAAAACTTCCCATGAATCTGGGAAAACATGAGGTTGGAAAAGTACAAATCCTAGTCACAAACTAATTGCAAAACACCAGTACAGTAAGGGCTTACAGTAGCCCATGATTTCATATAGATACTGATTTCATATAGATACTCAGATACTCAGAATGACAAATCCAGGCACCCTTGTAGTAGACAGGACAATGATTACTAGAAAAGGGTCCTTTTCTGCTAGTATTTATTTATTTGATCAACTTTATTCGCATGATTCTCCCTATTGACTTTGGCCCTCATTCAAAGCCAGGGAAGTAAATAATACGCTTTCTCCCCATTGACTTCATGAATGAAATTATTTATGTGTTTGTAGAATTGGGCCCCAAGCCCATTGAATGAACTGGAATTATAGATTGTTTGTAGAGATCTAACCAATGAACAAGGCAGCTAAGGATTCCACTCCAGAGCAGGCAAAAGAGGATTATCACTCAGGCATGCTTGCTCTCCAATAAATGTTCCCAACTGATAGATTTGTATAAGGCTGGCTTTGTGATTAGTTCACAGATATGAATGCTTCCAGATGTAAGAACAACATGGAAAAAAATAACTTTCACAAATTGAAATGCAATACTCAATTCAATTAAAACAAAATGCTGTGATCTGGAATTGACCCAAGGCTATACAATAATGTTATTTGTTTTATGCCAAGTTTAGTAGATGTTTCCACAATGCCCATTCATTTGAGATTTATGGAAAAAATGACCTTTTCACCCAGAACAGAAGCAAACTCATTTCATTAAAGTTGTTAAGATTTTTTCCCCTCAAGATATGCCCAAGCCAATTCTAGTATTTGACTCTGTTTCCATCTATACCCTGCTTGCTTGGCAAAGGTGTTTTATGCAGTGCAATACCTCCTATTCTTCTGCTACCCACCAATTTGTTATATTCTCTGATTTCGTCCAAGGTGATGCATGCATTTGTTACATGGGGTGCCTTTGAAGAATATTCAGGAACTTCAACTGGACCAAGGCCCTTTTCGCACGACATTTTCCATGCGAAAGGGCACCTGGAGCATCGCGTGATTGTGAGGAGAGATCTGCATGATGCACTGACAATTGCGTGACGCTCTGGGGGCCGGCAGGTGCTGATCGTGTACCTTTTCAGTGCGCGATTGCGAATTGCTCCTGGGCCCCGACACACTTACCTGGCGTACAGAGCCTCTGGAGCCACGCCGGTCACGCTTCCTGCCCCAGCGCAGCCTGGGAAAGTCCCAGGCTACACTGCGGAAGGAAGAGGTGGGGCTCTCATGAGAGCAGGCAGCTCATGCAGAGCTGAAGCAGCAGGGACACAAGAGCCTCTCGCTGGAGGCTGCTCACGCGATCCCCACACCCCAGCGCTGGAAAAAGGTAAGGTGCGGAAAGGGCCCAAAATACCATAGCCAGACTACTGATTAGGCTAGTTTCAAGGAGAGAGAGAGAGAGAGAGAGAAAGAGAGAGGGAAGGAGATCTGCTTTCTTACAAAACTTCACTGCTACCAGTCTGTCTCCAGGCACATTTCCCACTGTTAGTTGTGACCTACAAATCCCTATACAACTTGCAACCAGTTTAGATGACAAATTATATTTTCTCCAGCAAGCCTGTGCAGGCTTGAGGGAGGCCATTATCTAAGTCCTGTCAACCTCAGAAGCACATTTGCTCAATATATCAGAAAGGGTCTTTTTAGTGACTGCTTCATGGCTGTGGAATCCCTTCCAGGAAACTCATTAGATGCTAATGAGGAGCATTTAACATAGTTCTGTACTTAGAGATTTAAATAGTTGCTTATTTCATTCTCAAACACAAGAGTGAATAAATGGGAACATGACTTTTTATGTATTTTCAGATTCTCTCATCGTGTTTCAGGACTTTTCTGAAGAAAAATCAGAAAGAGTTTCTGCACAAAACATGGAATTTTAAACTTATTTTTACAAAAGCGGTGTTTTTTTTTGGCCAAAAAATCCTTTACGAATTTTTCCCAAAAAGTACCACAACATTTGCTTTTCTTTTAACATGGTATATTTACATTCCTAGATGTACTTCTCAATTTTTATTTATTATTTTAACAGTTATGCTTTTAAAAGTATTTAATTCCATGGTGCTTTAATATTGTAAGTTGTTTAATGTATTATAACATGATATTGTGTTTTTATTTGTACTTGTTTTTTATCCCTGTTATGGAGCATTTTAGATCCCAGTTCTGGGGAAATGGCAGAGAGAAATCAAATAAATAGAGAGTGCAGATGGCACCTTGTTCTTGGATGGCTTTAGCTCCTTAGTTGTGCATCACCAGTGGAAGGAAAACTTCACAGAACAGAGGTACTCACTAGACATTCCCCTATTTCCTCAACCACGCATCTATACTCTACTGAATCCCAAACATATCACACAAAATAGCAGGACTCCATGTACAGAACACAGGCCTCACAACTTGCAAGTGTCCGGAATGCAGCAACTGTATGTATAATGTTTGGAAATTCTTTTCCTCCAGGAAGCATTCCAAATACTTACCATTCAACTATACTCTTTTTTCCTAGATGGCTGAAGTGTGCAACTTTCAACTGTTTACATTCCAGTTACGAGCAGAGCACCTGACCTGACTAGACAA
Source organism: Cyclura pinguis (assembly GCA_030412105.1). Classification (NCBI taxonomy): domain Eukaryota; kingdom Metazoa; phylum Chordata; class Lepidosauria; order Squamata; family Iguanidae; genus Cyclura; species Cyclura pinguis. The sequence continues at coordinate 41,240,540 of CM059599.1, forward strand.
TGGATGGATATGCCTTTTGGTCTGAAGTGCATAGCTGATAGGTGAAAGCATAGGCCGGAAATATTCAAGAAACATGCTATTATCATCTCCAAAGATAAATTAGGTATCATTAATTAAGAGGGCATGAGAGTTTTTTAGATTTTTAAAAAAAAATCCTAAAAACACTTTTTGTTTTAATATTTCAAGTAAGATGACTTCTTTCTTTCACATTTCAGATTATAATATTCTTTGTAGAATGAAGAAGTTGAATACCTTTCCAGCAGACCATAGGTCATTTCTGCAGTTTTCTCTGGGTTCCTTTACAAGGAGAAGCTCATTGCACAGGGACAAGTAAGGGGATCTTTTGCTTGGGTGATACTTCCTCTTCAGAATGGACTTCCCATACAATCTCGACTTCTGCTGACATTTCCATCATTCTGTTGTCAACTTATACCATATATTTGCACAGGCATTTTAAAGTTTAAAACCTGGTTTACACATATCCTGCTCAGTTCTTTTTATGCTGCTGAATCTGTGCTAGTCTTCATCTATAGTAAAATTTTACTACTATGCTTCTGAATTATCATGTTGATGTTATCTTACTGTTTTGTTATACTGTATTATTTGGCATGCATCTTGGATACCAGGCTAGTATCTGTTAGAATGAAGAATGGTTTAGAATTAGAATAATAATGAAACAAATTACCAGCTTTGGGTGGTATATTTACATTGGCTGGTATTCTGCACTGAAGTTACATAACCAAGAGTTGCAGATCCCAAACTGCTCTGTATTCACTCATCCTACCTAGTCACAGCCTCCCTCAACAGCTGGCTGCTTCCAGTCTACCCTAAGAGCCAGCAACCAGATCAGGCCAAGGAGTTCCATTCTGCTGGCAAACAGGGCACAAGGACGAGGATATTTCTGCCCTCTCCTGCCACTCTGTGAGCCTGCGACAATCAGAAGCAGGACTCCTGTGGCAATTCCTTGTCAAAGCCTCACTCACTAGTGGGAGGGAAGAGGGAAGCATCAACCTCCTTGTTCTCCAGTCACCAGTTGAATGAACCTACTTCTCCCAATCAGCTGGTTAGCTTTTTGGAGGGTGGGGTGGGCCAGTAGATGTTAGTTATGTCTCTTTAACTAAGTACCCAATCTAGGATCCCAGAGATTTTTAACACTGGGACACATTTTGCTTGTTCCGGACGTAATGATACTTGCATGCTGTTGATCAGTTACAAAGGCAGTCTGTCCCTCAATCTTCTACCTTTGTCATACAGTTTGTTCCCTGGTAAGAGTGTGGAATACAGCCGGTATCTTCTGAAACATCTCAGTTTCCAGCAGCATATTCACCCAGAGTATCAAAAAGAAAGCATCCATCTCACTCCATATGGAACAATAGGGGCATGACCTGAGCAGTTGGGAGATGGCAAAAAGGTTCACATAGGCTTCAGATGTGTGCTGAAAGCCACAATTCCTCAGTCCTTGAGTGGCCAATCTGGGTTACCCTGGGTGGGCAGACTTAAGTTTTTCATATGGCACATATGAATCTTTGGCTCTCCCACACAAGAGCATGAGTGTCAGACTGAATGGAGTTTGTACTCCTGCCTGCCCCTTCTGTGTTTTAACTGTCTGCCCTTCAGCTTAGTACATTAAAAGTATCCCAAGCTCTAAGGAACTACATATTTACAGTAGTGTACACTAGATGGCACTGTTTTGTATTCAAGACTTGATTTGTTGCATTCTTATCCAAAACATGGCACAGTGCCAGGCACAAGTTGTCTAACTTGTTGATTCATATGGGAGTTTCCTGTTGTCCTTCATTTCATTTAGTGGCAGTATTCCAGAGTTGCTCTTCCCAAGTCAACATATGTACTATGTTTTTTTACTGGGGTCATTTCTGCACCAGACTGTTACAGTGCTATTATTCCACTTTTAACATCCTATGGAATCCTGAGGTTTGCAGTTTAGGGAGGCCCCTCCCTAAACTGCAAACCCCAGAATTCCATAGGATGTTGAAAGTGGAATAATAGCATTATAACAGTCTAGTGAGGAAATGTCTTGAGTCTCCTCAGACACACCACTGCTCAGACTTCAAATGCTATTTGGGGGCATTATATGAGATTGCTCAGAACCAAACTGCCAGAAGAGAACTATTGTACTGGAACTATTGGTTGCACATTCAGTCACTCTCATAAACTCACATGATAAAACTTCGTAAACGGAGATAGAAAAGGCCTTAAAAGTTTCCTGAAGAAGCAGGTTAGAAAAATTCATGCTTGATAGCTATTTGAAATCTATTTATTTAGGCTCCTCAGTTTGATAATAAGGAACTGTAGCTACTACTTGCCAAACCAGCACATGTTCATAGAGAGAATGCGGTCAAGTGGTCAGGAGCAAAGCTGATGTTAATTAGCAATGAAATGAGGAATGAACCAGCATTAGCCCTGAGACTAATCAATGGGAAAAATCACTCCAAGCAGGCAGCTTAATGAAGTACTATACAGCTGTTTATTTTTAGTCTTTTTTAGCCTGGAAACAAAATCTCTATTAATTAAAAAAAGTCTTTTAAAAAATGTTTTCAGAGACATGCTATCATTCTGATTTGGCTTTTCAGATAATTGTTTTAGGCTGTAGCACCATCTAGCAATTAGATCATCAGGAAAAAAAGAAAAGAAAACAGAGACAAGTCAAACTCGCAAAACTAAATGAATAGTATATATTGTATGCACTTTTAGCACAGCATAAATACATGTCAACATAGTTACGGTGGACTCCACAGATGCACAACCGATTGTGCAAGAGGCAGCATGGCCTTGAGTTCACCTGTTCCACATTGTGGATTAGCTCCATATCCACCAAATCCAAAGCGAGCAAGTGTATGAGCACTTATGAGTAATCTTGCTAAGTGATTGTCTGCACTATAGAATCACATTTACATGATCTTTGAGAAAGTACAATCACTGGAACAACTATGTTGATGCTAGCTTACTGCTCCAATAGGATTCTGATCATTATAGTGTATGACCATCTCTTAGCTAGATTTTTGATTCTACACCTATGACTGTGAGTAGTCTTTTTGTGTGTGTGTGAATGACTCTGAGCATTCAAATCATTTCATATACATATTCCTAATATCTTTGCTGTTATTGTTAAATGCTGTCAAGTCGACTTCAACTTATGGCAATCCTATGAATGTGACTTGCAACTCACCTTATCATCAACCACCTGCTCAGGTCTTACAGATTCAGGAATCTATCTTCCACGATTGAGTCTATCCATCTGTAATGAAGCCTTCTTCTTTTCCTACTGCCTTCCACCTTACCAAGCATTATTGTCTTTTCTAGTGAGTCAGATCTTCTCATAACATGGCCAAAGTATGAGGGCCTTAGTTTAATCATCTTAGCTTCTAAGGAGACTTCAGGCTCTAGGGCCTATTCATTTGTCTTTTTAGCAGTCCAGAGTATCTATAGAACTCTTCTCCAGCACCACATTTCAAACAAGCTTATTTTCTTCCTATCAGCTTTCTTCACTGTCCACCTTTCACAACCATACATAGAAATTGGAAATAAAATGACATGGACAATTCTCACTTTAGTATTCAATAATGTATCTTTACACTTCAGGATCTGCTCTTCCAGGTCCTAACCTTCTGATTTCTTGACTGTAGATGATGATGATGATTATGTTAATTGATTAATGATTGAGCCAAGGTATGAAAAATTTTGAACTATTTCAATATCTTCATCATCTGCTTTAAAGTTACGTAAATCATCTTTGGTCATTATTTCTGTTTTCTTAATGTTCAACTGTAAGCCTGCCTTTGCACACTTTCTGCTTTGACTTTCTTCAGTAATTATTCCAACTCTTCGCTAGTTTCTGGAAATAGAAAGGTGTCATCTGCATATCTTGAGTTATTGTTGTTCCTCCAGTTTTCATATCTCCGTCCTCCAAGTCTAATCTGGCTTTACATATGATATGTTCAGCATACATGTTAAACAGATAAGGTGATAAAATGCAGCCTTGGTTGATCTATTTGCCAATAGGAAACCATTCCATTTCTCCATATTCTGTTCTTGCCTCTTACATACAGGTTATATACAGGCATGAGGACAATCAAATATTGTGGCATACCCATTTCTTTAACAGTGAGCCATAATTTTTCATGATCTACACAATCAAAGGTTTTGCTATAATCTATAAAATATAGGCTGATTTCCTTTTGAAATTATTTGATGGGTTCCATCCAACTTATCCAACAGATGTTTGCGATATGATCCCTAGAGTCTCCTCCTTTTCTGAAACCAGTTTGGATATCTGGCATATCTTGCTCCATATATGGTAGATGCCTTTGTTGTATAATTTAGAGCATTACTTTTCTGGTATGGAAAATTAATGCAATTGTCCTATGATTACTGCTGGTGTCACCTTTTTGGGGGGTTCTAGAATGCATATTAAGTGTTTCCAATCTGTGAGCCATTTTTCTGTTTTCCATATTTGCTGACAGATTTTAGTTAGAACTAGAGCAGATTCTGCCTCTGTCGATTGAAGCAGCTCTATTGATACGCCATCTGTTTTTGGTGATTTATTTCTCCCAGTCCTTCTGAGTGCAGCTTCCACTTCTCTGTCTAAAACTGGAGATTTGTTTTCATATGGTTCCTCCTTGAATGAATCTATCAACCTTTCATTTCTTTTATATAGTTATTCCGTATATTGTTTCCACTGTCTTTATTTCTACTTGGTCTTGTAGTGTGTTCCCCTGCTATTCATAGAAGACCCTCACTCTTGGTTTAAATGTCTCTTTGATTTCTTGGATCTTATGAAAAAGGTCTCTTGTTCTTCCTTTTTTGTTGTTATTCTCTTTTCTCTGCATTGATTATTACGGTAGTTCTTTTCATCCCTGTGCATAAGTTGTTGAACAGTTGCATTCAGGATTCTGACTCTATTTTTGTCAGCTTTTACTTTTGCTTCTTGCCTGTCATTAACTGCTTGAAGAGTTTCACCCATCATTCACTGAAGATTCTTTTGCTTTTTGGCTACAGATAGTGTCTGTTTGCATTCCTCTCTGATAATGTCCCTGGCTTCAGTCCAGAGTTCTTCTGGCTCCCAGTCAATTAGGCTTAATAGTGCAAATATATTATTCACATTATCTTTAAATTCTATGGAGATGTTCTTCAGATTATATTTCAGCATGGTGGTTGAGGCTCCTCCTTAAATTGCAAACCCCAGGATTCCATAGGATGTTGAAAGTGGAATAATAGCACTATAACAATCTAGTGCGGAAATGGCCTAAAAGGTCATTGGAATGCATCAGATTCTTTATTACAGTCAAGTATTTTCCCCCAACTATATTTATTTTAACTAATTTTGTTCCATATGATTCCTGAAGCCGAAGGTGTTGTACATGATCTTTCCCCACTAACCCTCGTTTTTATCTGAACAACAAATGCTACTGTTCATCAAGAGACTTAAAGGCATCTCAAGGTGACCACACAAGTTTGATAGGGAAGCAGAGATTTCAATCTAATGCGTGTTGAGCAGATGGGGTGGGTGTGGATGCAGAGTTCATGCAGTGGTCATGAGTCTGAGAGAAAGTTACTATTCTGAGCAGGATCTGGTTGATCTGATGTTAAAGTATCCCACAATTTTTATAATCATGCCGTGTGCATGCATACCCTCACAATGTTATTGATTTGGTTTTTCTCTTTTTTCTTAAATTTAGTGAATAAAACCAAAGGATTCTCTGCTTAAAATACTACAGTTTTAATTGTTCTTCTTCATTAATAGCTTTTCCACTTGGCCAAACCCTTCTGTTGCTCAGCTGTATGTCTTACAAATTCACATTGTCGTTTCTACTTTCATCCTGGAAATGCTGGTCTATACACACTGTTCTGAATATGCTGAACAGTTTTCTTCAGCAACAATAGAACAAAATACAAGAACTTTTCTTAAACTAACAGCTCAAGTAGTCTTTAAACATCCTGGACAATTTTTTAAGTCAAGTTCACCTTTGCAGATTAAAACATTACAGTGAATGTATTCATTATGTCTGGACTGACAAGCCTTAATTAAAATGTACTCCTTGCAAAGGAGGCATAGAAGCTAAAAGGTTGGGCAACAAGAGCACAGAACACAGTGCAAATATTATATAATTTGTAGAAGGTTGAGCCTTATTATTCTTATTATTGGCATCAAGAAGGCTAGAAAACAGGCAATAGAAAAGATCAGATTGTATTTTCCACAACCTTCAGTGATTTTCCTAACTTAAAGCTACGTTTTGAAAAACGATGAAGCACGAATGTATTTTGAAGTAACTCCCATCCATTTCAATGGAAGCTACTTCAGGAAAGAATGCTTTGGATCAGAATCTCAGGAGAGCGTTTTCAAAGGGAGTGAAGATTTGTTTTGAAAAGGGGATTTAGGTACCTATCAGTCTGGAGGCTATTATTATAACATTGAATTAGAATGGAACATTCACAAATCTGACTGTAAATCAATGAAAGTAGGTCAGTTAACTCTAAATTCCTCTCTTCACCTTTCTTCCCCACTGCAAGAAGACTAAGCTACACAACCTTCCCTAACAAGATAACTTTCTAAATATAAAGAGGTGTTTTGTTTTTGTTTTTATTTCCTTAAAAATGTGAATGTACTCAAAACACGAAATTTCCTGCCTATTGAAGCACTCCTAAGTAGACTGGTAAATAATTTGGTGTTCACACCAGCCAATGTAGGAAGTTTATAAGGTTGGTATCTACCAGTGGGAAAGCATAGCTATCCCAGCTCCAGACACGGTTGGTTGAAAGGCTTTAGATGTGCTTTGAATCCACTAGATCCAAAAATGCAGGTCATATTTCCAAAATGCCTTGTTCTAAAGGCTTCACATCACTGGGTAATACTACCACTGGTAGATTTATCTAAGGTTTTTCAGGCAATATATGCTTCCCGTTCCCCACAACAGAACTCCTCTCTAGCTAAAAAGCTTGTCCAGCAGGCAGCAGATATGTAGTACGGAATTCAGAATCGATCTGAATTCACAGGGTTATTTGGAATGAGAGCACTGGCCTTCTAGGCAATCAGAACATAGATATATTTAAATGGTTAACAAGTATTGAGCCCAGATTTTGGGGCCCACAAATTCTCAAATCCTATACAAAATACAGAATAAAATAAATCAAGCACTACCAGTATTTACACTCATGCAACAATCAGTTCTCTTTAAATTTTTAACTGATTGACAGATCAGTCTTACACATGATAAAGGTTACTATCTCATGCCCATGTAATTGCTTGTAAACCTCAGATTCCACAAATATAGTTCTTAGTAATATTCCATGCCATTGGGCTGGACATCCTTCAATCCAATGAAAATGAAAGTGGATGAAGGACTAGACCTTCAGTAGATAGTATGCATGGGGAATAGAATCATAGGCCATTTCCACACGGGGTTTTTAAAACGGTGCAGAGCATCCTCTAGGGAGGATGTCTGCCCCTGGGAGCAGACTGGGTTGGACCTACTTAACGTAGATCCGCACCCCAGCCCACTCTGGAATGACCCCAAGTGGTCATCCAGAGTGCTTTTGAAAGACCGCTAAAAACAGGTCTTTCAAAAGCATGGAGCATGCCACTGCAAGCCTGCTCCCTTATGCAGATTCGCAGGCTCACATTGGTGTGAGCCTGTGATCTGCCGAGGGTGGGCTTTAGGCTGGTGAGCTTCGGCAGTTGGTTGAGAGCCTCGACCAACCGGAAGCCGCCATTTTTGTCCCCGGAGCAATGTGGAGTGGCGGCCACGCACTGCTCCGGAGCAGCATGGACCGGATCAGGGAGCCCAAAAATCCGGTGAGTAGTGATTCCCTCGCCCCGTGCAGAAATGGCCATAGAAGCACAGAACTGTAGAGTTCAAAGAGAGTACAAGGACCATCAAGTTCAACCCCTGCCATGCAGGAATGCACCATCAAAGCAATATAAAGAGAGATCAGTTTAAGGAGTTAAGTTTCTGAAATCTCAAATGAATTAATATCTTACATTTAAATGCTGATTTTTCCTAAGAGGAAATGAGCTTTTAAATGAATCTTCAGGTTTGTATTTCCTTAATTTCTAAAAAAGGCCCCACAAATAATGTATTAAAAGAGCTGGATGAAAAAGGAAATAATTTAACATAAGGTTTCTTAACTTTCTTAAATGTTTAGTCTTCTGATTTTCCAAATGCCAGTTTCTTCTAATTACACAGCAAAACATTCACAAAAAGTTTTTTAAAAAATGTACACTGTGAAAATAGTAGAAGAATAAAATTACCATACAGGTAATCTTACTCTTTTTAAGGCTGCTTTGAAATCTCAAGGGAATCTAACCCAAGGCAGAACACGATGCAATGCTAACAGCTGGTTTAGAAATTGCTGCAGATTGTTGGTAGCAACTGCAAACCAGAGATAGGTGTAGAAAAGGTTAGAAATGATACACTTTTCTGTAAATGAACGAATGAATAAGAATAAAGAAAGGGGAAAAGACAAATTATCCCAAAGACCATATTCTTTAAATCATTGAAGCAAAACATGTTTATTTGATTTGTTTGTATGCCTATTACAAAAACGCTACTTTGGGATTCTGGAAACCCAGCCTGTCAATTTTTCAGCCTCTGCACTTTCATGGTTGCTTAGAGCTGTTTAATGCAAATACAGTTCCAATAAGAGATTTCATGCCCTTAAATTACACCCAGTTAAAGGCGAATGAAAATGTAAGGTAAATAACTATAATCAGCCATATTATCTTTCTCCTGGCACCTCTCACTTTACAGACATATTTAAAGATATCTCTGGGGTCCTCTCCTTTTTAACAAGCAGCAGAATAGTTCCTGGAGTATTACTTATGATGTTGTGCTGTGAACATGACACAGGTTAAAATGTCACCTAGAGATGTTTTAAAGTGTTTGTTGAAGAGCCATGCTTGTTTTCTTGTTTAGCAACACCAGAAAAAGATGAAAGCAGCATCTTCAGCAAGGGGATGAAACCCAGATGAAGAGAATTTAAGCTGGTCTTTCATGTGCAATCCTGTTGATCAACACTGAAGCTAAGCAAGGGGAATTCTACAATCTAGATACTAGCAATGATCTGCAAACCATTATGACAGCATCCAAATGCTTGGACTGCTGTTCCATTCATAATTAAATAAGAAGAGTGCTGCTGGATCAGACCAAAAGATTATCTAGTCTAAGGATGTGTGAGGAATCTGCTCTCTTGGACTGTGTGTGTATTTGTAGATTTTCTCAAACCACCCACCTGGGACTGGATGTGGACTGCATTGCTTTGTGTTCAAAAATCCAAGCATTTCAGCAGTGTGGAAAAAATGTCCAATAAAACTGTATATTTGAAAAGTCCCTGTAGAAAAACCTCATTCTTTCCAAAATGTGAACAAACTCACTGTGGGAAATGAGAAGATCCATGCAACAAACTGTTTGAAAAGTGCACACATTTTTAAAAATATATCCCCAAAAGGACTTTTAAAATCCTAACAGTCCTACCACTATAGACAAAACATAACACCACTGCTATATTTTATGGCTGGTTATAATACCATTATGAATAATATTCTGCAATTCAAAATAGCTAATTCGTATTTTTAAGTTTTATATTTTGTCTGTTTGACCTTCTGAAGAATCCAAAGTGATGTACAAAATGCCTGGGAAAACTAAGCAAGTTTTCATCCCACACCTAAATTCTATGAAATAACTAACCTAGGAGTTCTCTCCAGACAGCATGTGATACCACAAACAAAGCCATGCTTTGAAAGAACATAATAAATGGGGAGGGGATGATCAGTCTCGTAAACTATGAGATAAAATATCCCTTTTATCACATTCAGGAAATGAGGAAAAATGGGGCAGGCAATGGGCCAGTTCCTTCCTAAAGGGCTGGGAGGAAGACTGACACAAAAATGGGCTACAAGATTCTAATGGATTACTCTCTTTGAATGCTCACTGAAAAAAGAAAAGATTGGTGGATGATTAAGCTTTGTTTTTCCCTTCTCTTTGCCTCTAATTCACACAAGAGGACTTTGGATAGCCATCCTTACCTATAATATCATCAGTTTGGAAGTTAATAGCCCTTTAAGTGCTAAAGCATCTAATTTATTTTGACAAAGATTATACCTTGGTCCTAAAATCTGTGCAGACATGTATCCCAGCAAAGGCTATGCAATAAAACAGGGATTTAGTGGTTGTTATGTACCATCCCTACCAAGCATGTGTTGGCATAATGCTTAGGATAAGGGTTTCTACGGCTTTTCTCTTGTACTGAGAACAGCTGTGTATCTACCCAATATGAAGGTTCTGCTCCAGTGTTAATGATGTACCATTCACAAATCAGCATATTTAGGACACAATTCCCATATAGTTGTTTCTCCATGCATCCTATTGTTGAATGAATCAAAACGGGTTTGTTATTGTTTCTTTATTATTGTATCTGTCTTCAAGATAGCCTTAACAATGTGATGTGGGATCCTTTAAAAGGCACCATGGGAAACACAACTAACATAAAAGGCCATAGGATCAGGGAGACTATGGCCATTTTTGCATTAGACTGTTATAGTGCTATTATTCCACTTTCAACATTCTATGGAATCCTGAGACCCAAAGTCTCCTCCCTAAACTGCAAATCCCAGGATTCTATAGGATGTTGAAAGTGGAATAATAGCACTATAACAGTCTAGTGTGGAAATGGCCTATGTATAATACACGTATTAGCCTAAATCTTGTTGTTACTCCTGACTACAGTAGACCCATTTAATCAATGGGATTGACTTTTCATTCCAACTGACTCAGTGGGTCTGCTTTAGTTGGGATTAACCAGCAGAATTGCAACTATCAGATGAAATTCACAGTCTTCTAAGAGCAACAACAAGATTTTGGGAACAGCTATAATTCAATGGCAAAGCACATGCCTAGCATCCAGCAGATCCTGAGTATGAACTCTGACATCTCCAAGAAGGATTAAAAACATCCCCTGTCTGAAGAGTTGTTGCCAAGCAGTGCTAGATTGACCAAAGGCTTAAGTAAGTATAAGACTTGGTTCTGAAATATCTCTTGATTTTAGCCATGTGTACTGCATCCATAATTTGTATAAGCTTTCAAGAAAAATTACTTGTGATGAAGTAAACTCACAAGAATTTTGCATTGTAATTATTCTAATTACATTATTCTAGTGCTCAAAGTTAGTTTTTGAGAAATGTCTGTTGGCCTTGAAAATAATGTTTTTGTTTTTCAGCAGTCCTAGAAACACAACTTAAAAACTGGTTTTGACCCTTTTGTATTTTTGCCACAATGAGGAGTAGAAATTTTTTTCAAAACATATGGCTCTCTTAAGAGTATAATAACTTATAACAGTATAAGCAATATGCAGTATTCTTAAAAGCAAATTTCTGATTTCGTACTGAAATTCAAAAACATCACTGAGTCGTATGCAATTCCTCCCAACTTGGGATATAAACTTCGTGGACTCTTTTGTTTTCAATTTTGCTAATGCTGGTGCTGGCATCTCTTAAACATATTCTCCAAGAATTACTTTACATGCTATATATAACTGATTTCTGTTGATGGTACTCCATGACATTAGTTCAGCAAGAGATTCTAAGCCTGAGTTCTGGCAAATAGAAGAGAACTACTGCAAACTCAAGAATTACCAGCTAATAAATAGGGATATCTGTCAGTGTTGCTTTCTGCCACATTAGAATTTCTTAAACCTCAAGTATATCCCATTCCAAATAAGTTTGATCATTTTGAAGAATTCTTCAAAAACTAGCTGAAATTTTCTCTCATTGTACCAATCTCAACCAACACATACAGCTGCTCCAAGCATACAGAGAACCATGGCATTCTGTCATAAAGGTGTTAAAGACTAGGGCTGTTGGGTGGGGGACAAATGTAATTCAGCACTATCATTTTTGACTGCACAGGGATTCAAAGCCACATTTTCAAGAATTAAGCATTCAAAGCCCTCAGCCTGGATTGTATAAGTCTGTCAAGTCTCCTCCATATTCATATTTTAAAAATCTAAAGTTCTTTGCAAATACGAAATATGAAAATATGAAAATATTGCAATAAAATATTACAAATGTGAAATTTACAATTTGTAGCAAATTATGGTCAAAATTAGCTGAACACAACAACAACAACAACAAATCATCTGGGTGTAACAGGCACAAAAATGTACAAAAATTAGTTGAAACAAAATTCTTACTTAGCATTAGCTGGTTGTACAGTAAGGCCAAAAATTACTAGTTTAGGTTTATTCACTGGACCAAAAAGTAGACTCAGGCAAACCGGCAATAGACCATCTTTGTCTTTATTTTATCTCTGCACATTCAGTGTGCCAAAATGAATTTCAGTGGGGGTTGGTGGTTCCCATGCCAGTGGAATGGTACAACCATTCCAGATTTTGGCTTGCCTTAAGGGAACTGTCCAGGGTGTTGGACCTATTTAGGAACAGGGCTCCACAGTCTGGAGAGCTCCTTTAAAGCCTGCAATAAAACCTGGAATGGATTTACCACCCCACTGACATGGGAATCAACAGCCACCACTTGTATATTTAGCAAGGCTGCCTTTAAAAAAAAAAATCTACAATTAGAGTCCTGGGAGCAGAGTTGGAAAAAAACGCAGAAATTTACAGTAGCCCAGAATTTGAGAGAGAACTATTACAAACTATTTCACAGATGGTATATGACACCAGATAAACTGAAAAGGATTTATAATACAGGTACCGGACAGTGCTGGAAATGTCAGAAGGAGGTCGGTACGATATATCATATGTGGTGGACATGCTCAAAAGCTAAGAAGTATTGGAATGGAGTACATAATGTAATTTGTACATTAGTGAAAGGCCAGTTTGCTAAGACACCTGAATTGTATTTGTTAAATATGACTGATACACTAGAGGGTATTGGTATTAAGAAGCATTGGAGAATATTATTGTACATGACAACAACAGCTCGTATTAAATATGCAAAGTTATGGAAAACTCAGCAAATACCCACAATAGAACAATGGTGGGCTACACTTATTAAAAATAAAAATGCGGACATGGTCTCCCAGAGATTAAAGGGGAAATCAGACGATGAGATACACAAAGAATGGCAAATTGTAACGGGTAATTGCTGGGTTTTAACAGCTGGAAACACGTAATTCATGATCAAAGTTATATTACGTGGGGGCAACAGGATATATATCATGAAGCGGAAATATGAAGAATGAAATGTAAGAACTATCAGATAAACTAACAGTAAAATGTTGTACAGTACTTAAACCTTGTAGAAATCTGGAAAATGAAATCTAGATCAATGTGGAAGATCAGATATATTTCAATGAAGCTGACAATCAAATATGTATGTTTTATAATGAGAATTTTGAATAAAATGATATTTAAAAAAAAAAATCTACAAACAAGTTAACTCCCAAAGTTCTGTTGTTAATTGCTAAAATACCAGCAGTGGGTTATAGTTTCCCATCCAAACCCTTGGGCTTAGATACAGTTGAGATGGATTGTGTGGGGCTGTTTACTTATTTGAGCTGGTCTGAATTTCAAGTATCATCTTCAAGAAACACATAATCATGATTCTTAAGTTGCCACTAACTGCTCACATGAATTAGGCTTCACTTCAGACAGGGTAAATCTGCACATAAGGTCCTTTTTGAATTGGGTGATTTAATCACTTGCACTTTCTTTTTTAGAGATCTGAAGCATAAGCTGAATAACAGCTCTGTAAGAAAAGTTTTACCACTTAATCCAGCCCTTACTGATCAAGAGATATCAGAAAAGTGTCAAAAGAGATAAACATGGTTATCCCAAATAATGCATCTGTATCTTCCTTGCCAGAAGGTACAGATATAAAAGGTTCAGTCCTGTGCTATGAATATACAAAGATGTCACAATCCCTCTAGACATTGATTTTTTTTCTTTATATCATTCAAAAGCTGCTGGTCACTATAATTCTCAACAACTATTCTAAAATGACCCATAATGCAATTAAACATCTGCCACCTATGCCCACCTATCTTAAAATCAAACAAAACCTAGCTCCAAACAAAATGGAATAAGTTCTTTTACAACCCCAGCAAATTGGTATTACTTAGAGATGTTGTGAGAGCAGGTCTGAGTCTGAAAAAGGTGTACACAGTAGCCCTAGTTTCAGTGGTAAAATATGCTGTGGTCAAGGATATAGTGATGAGGCAGGGGGGATGACATCATTCCCTCTGAATAATTGTGGTCCTCAAATGCAATTTTCTTTAGTCCTCAATTTTCTTGCAGTAACTACACTTTTTCAAACACCATACGTCCATGGAAGGGCTGAATTACCAGGAGAATGCAACCATAGAGAATGTCAAAAAGTGTGAATGATCTTCAGTATTTTTCTTTGCAAGTCAAAGGAATCTCAATCCATGCCCACTGTCCTGCACAAATGAGGAAGAACTACTGTGTAATAATGTATAACTTTTCCTCTGCACCAGCTTTTGTGTTGATGAGGTTTACTAGTGAGTTCCTTGTTAAGCACCATTAGGACCACTTTGACACATCTTTGACAATATGACAAGGTGACAACATGTTTGGTTCCTTTATCAGATGATCTTAACTGGCAACACAGCATGATGAGAACTACATTTCAGTAACTGTAAAATAAAGTAGGAGTGAGTCCATGCAGAGATAGAAGATTACTTTATGCACCCAAAGTTGGGACAGAGAAATAAGCAGGAATATGGCTACAGAAAACAGCAGGAAATGAAGAGATGAAATAGCAATGTGATCTACTCAGGTTAATAGGTATGAACTGAACACAAATCTTGATGGATGGAAGAGGGAACTAACAAAGCTAAGGGTTTCCAATTGGAGGAAGAAAATGTACAAAGGACAATACGTTATGCATTGCATTCTCTTGGAATGCTTAGCCAGCCTCAGTAGGTGGCGGGTGTGCCTCGGCTTTGGGGCCCAGACTGTAAAGCAGCTTAGCCTTGTCCAGGCCAGGACCTGAAAGGAAGCAGAGGGACGTGTAAGCTAGCTCTTCAAGGCCCATGAAGCCTAACAAGACCTTACTAATAATACTAGTATACTAGTAATACTACTAATAAGTTGCCTTAGACCATTTCTTCAGTAGACTGTTCTAGTGCTATTATTCCATTTTCAACACCCTATGGAATCGTCGGCTTTGCAGTTTAGGGAGTGGCCTCAAAGACCCCTCCCTAAAGTGCAAACCCTAGGATTCCATAGGATGTTGAAAGTGGAATAATAGCACTAGAACAGTCTAGTGCAGAAATGGCCTTAGATCCTGTGCAGGGAGAAATGTGGAATAGAAATTATATATATAATGCTAACTTACTCCTAGCAATGAGTACCTGGGATATTGTGTATGCACATCAGGGGAAGGGATTTCTTCCCTAACTTGCATATTTTTAAAGATGAAATATATATTCTTTCAGCCCTTTCAAGCTGAGTTCCATTTCAAAATGATTTTGAAGGACATAATATGGCTGGAGTGTTAGTTGAAACAGTGTTTTTAGGACTCCACTCAACTATACACATGGTCATTCCAAATAATTCACCTTAACATGCACCATTGTTTTTCAAGCCAAGGGTACAATGGAAGAGATTGGTTGGAGTACTCTGGTAGTCCATGAAGAATTATCTCTCAACACCACATTTCAACTGAGTTAATTTTTCTCCCAGCAGCTTTCTTCAGTGTTCAGCTTTCATATCCACACAGAGAAATGCTGTGGCAAGGATGACCTTGGCTTTGGTATTCAGTAAGGATCTTACCCAGTTCCTTAATAGTTACCCTTCCAAATCTTAGTATTCTTCTGATTCCTTCTTCTGATGCCACTGTGATTAATAGCTGGGGCAAGGTATACAAAATCTTTAACAATTTTAACGTAATCATCTTTTAAAGTTTAAGTTAGTTTAAAGTTTAAGTTTAAAGTTTAAAGTAAAATCTTCTGTAGTCATTATTTCTGTTTTCTTAACATTAAAACATAATAATTCAACTGGAGGGCTTTGACACCTCTTTGACAGCAAGCCCTATCTTCTCTTCCTCCTAGCTTTAGCATTTCAGCATTTGTTAAGTCCCATTAAATACAATTGCAGTTTGTTTCTGAATATGTAAGTAGCTGCACCTGTCATCACTCCTCTTCATAACAGAACCTAATTAAATACAAAAATTGGGGTTTATTTTTGTCCTTACCTATATCCTTTATCCTTTTATGTCCCTTTGTCATTTTCTCAAAAAGGTCTTTTACAGAAAACACTTCAGTTCAGCTAGCTTTTGTTTCAACTCTCTACCCCACGGCAATTGCTTTGCTGTATCAGTGACTAGGGAGGAACACTGTGAGTACCAGTTTATTCCTTCACCTATCAAAGGTAAATAGTTGTGTTTCAGAGACAGAGGAATTAAGAAGTAGTGATGCAAGTGGAGATTTATGAGTGTCCTCAAGTCCTTTGCAAAGGTTTTAACTGATATTTACTTATTAATAATTAATTAATTTATAACACTCCTTTCTCCCAGCAGAAGATTCAGTGCTCACAAGAAGTGGAAATTTCTTAAGGTAGACTACAGAATGCTTGAATTCACTTCCCCTACAGAATGCATCCCTTTTCCACAGGCTCTGTCTGCACTTGAAGAAACCCAGTCAGTTGTCCTCATCCTTCAAGATGAATTCTGTCATTTATCACAGCTATAATAGTTTCTATGGTGGAAATGGGTCTGTGCCTCCCAGATGTTTTCATCATGGTTTTAATCCAGGATATGAATGAGAATCCTCACTTATTTCACTCATGGGTCTTCAAAAAAACAAAACAAAACAAGCAAAACTCCTCACTGGGTGAGAAAATGAGATTTTGCACACTTTCAAAGAGATTGTTCATGTTTGTGAGGGTGTTTTCATGCAAATCGTGCAAGTAAATTTTCCTACAAACTATGACCACTGCTGGTTTTTTGTATGAAGTTTTAAGAAGTGGAAGCACTGAGTCAGATGCCTGCATCTTTTTGATCAATAATCCTGCCCTTCTATGTTTGCTGTCCCCTCCCCAATTAACAAATAATGGAAAATGGTAGTTTTATGGAGAGGCTTCTGGAGCAAATTGAGAGACCTTGTTATCCTTTCATTCATTCATTCAGGAGGTGAAAAGTGTCCCAGTAGTTGCTGAGACGTTTTTTGTTTTTCTGACATGACATCTTGATGTGTCAAGAAATCCACCCTTGTTGAGAACAATGAAATTGTTGAATATTTTTTATTTACTTAATCCAGATGCCTTGTGAAAAGAGGGTAGTAAATCACAGAGGGACTCCAAACTCATAGAGCCGGGCCCTCTCTTAAGATCTCCTCAATTTGTGGATGAAAGGGAGGTATTCCTGGCACCTAGCATCTTCATCCATGTAGTCATAATTATGTTGCAGAAGACAGCACCTAATTAAACTGCAGAGAATATATACATATGAAATCACACTAAGAAAACGCTTTTCAGTGATAAGTCGGGACACACAGACATATCATATTTGACTAGTAGCCCCTGATAGACCCATCTTCCCCAACAAGCACTTCCAATCCCCTTTTGAAACTGTCTAAGCCAGGAGCTTCTCAAAGTAGCATTTAACCCATGGATTGTTCCTTAAATCTGTCCTAGATCTTCCACCATTCAGCTTCAATAGATGACCCTAGGCTATAGTACACCTGTCCATTTTCCCTACATCTATTTTTATATATATCTCTGTCATGTCTACTGTTAGGCACTCTTTTCCTAAGCCAGAAAAGTTTGGTGAATATTATCATAAACATTATTCTATCTAGGATTCATTGGCTTCTAAATCTTTGAAGCACATAAAACAAGCTGTCACAGAACAAATATAGAATGCATCCGACAGTGTTGAACCTTGAGTAATGAACAACATGTCGATGCTAGAGCAATGAATAATAGTACAGGATGCTAACAAGCACGCCCCTATTTTCACCTGTGAACTATTTAAGACAGTGAAAGCATATCCCTCTTTCTGCCTTGACATCCTTTTCAAAATGCTACATTCTACATACATTTTGATTTTATACATCCCTCCTTTTCACCACACCATAAATCATCAAATTTGCTGAACCAGTTTCTTTGCTTTTATTAGTTGAGAACTACTGTGAGTTGTTTTGTTCATTGGCTGAGAGATCAAGTTAGTTCATCTATTTATCTGGTAGCCAGTAAGGATCTGCTTGAAGATTTGTTAGTAGTCATAGCAAATAACACCAACAACAGGTATGCTACAAAAGACCAAAACAGTGTGAAGAAGAAACACGGTTACAACTTTCACAAGTCAGCTCTGGAAACTATTTTGCTATCTTGAGGACATCATTGGGTTACCCATATGGGATTATGATAACTCATTCTCCCATCTTCTTAGAAGGAGGAAGTAATTCTTGTCTCCAATTCACCATTTCTGTATCTATGTGCTCAAATGGGCAGAACAGAAAATATTTTAACTTCTTAAGGACATATCTCAGAAATCACCCCTCACTGCACTAGTGCCAAGCATAATACAAATCTATATTAGATATAACCAATGCTCTTCTCCCCCACCCCCACCCCTCCACACACAAAGCAAATCAATTATTAAACATCTTTGGTACTTCTGATAATGCTTACACACAGATGTACATCTGGAAAACTCAAGAAAAGTCTAGGCAGTTGGACTACAGATAAACAAAACTGACAAACCATTGAATGAATAACTAACCAACTAAGTCAGGTTTATCTTGGGGTAGACAAACAAAAAAAAAGTAATGTTCAACTACCTGAGCTGGATTTTTGAACTGCTCTATGTACTCTTTTTTTTTTTCCTTTGCCATTAGATAATATTTGTGGAATCTCAAATGCATCAACCACGTGGTTGGACTAAAGGAAAATGGAATATTTAGAGAAGTCCAAATGCATGAGCTACATAGCTAAGTTTAAGAATGTTCTTGCATATCCAGTATGAGACATGTGTCCTACATTATTCAGGAATCGCCAGGGGATTCAAATCCTAATGCTATTCACCAGATTCCCTAGCATTAGAGCTTAACTTTCTATGCAAGAGGTAGCTGTACAGCTATGGCATGGGAAGTACATGACATAAGAAATGCATGTGCTGCTATCAAATAAAGAAGTACATGTGTAGCTATCAAATAAAGTCAGCCTTTGTTTCTGGGTGCAAAAAAAGAAAGCTGTCTTGTGTCCTGAAGATCCCATTTTTCCTCTGTTATCTCTTTCCTGCAGGGAACTGCTCAGCTTAACAAAGTAAACTTGGCTTTACTTATCAGAGGGAGCCCAGGAAGCTCTACAAGGAGTAGAAACCCAAACAAATCAGATGCAAACTAAGCATGAAACCCCAGAGACTGCTAAACACATATAATAAAAACCTCATGTCCTGGTTCCCACTTGGTTAAGAGATCTTTGGACAGTTAGAAGAAACATGAACACAAATGGGTCATCTAAATTCTATGCAACGTAATTCATTAGTCTGCCAAACAAAAAGACATTTATATAACTGTGAACATCATGGGAATCTAAAATGTTCTTTTCTCTAGCCTGAAGCATCAAACAGATATGCTTTAAAAAAATCTCTTTGCACAAAATCTCAATAAAACCCACGTCCTTTTTCCCCACCTTCTGAAATAAGATGTTGAGCCAAAATAAGGCAAAGACTACACAATACCAATGGGAAAGCTGATATGGTACATCCCTTTTTACCATTCTCTAATTCAGCAGCAATCACCCAGCCTACAAATTTTGGACTACAACTTTTCACCATTGGCTCTGCTACACTTGCAGTCCAACAACATTTGCAAGGCTGTACAATTCCCAGTCCTACTACAGTGTCAAGACGCAGCTCATAGAAATGCTCTGCTATCAAGAGAATAAAAAAGAATCCCAATACTAGAAAAATAACAGGACAGAAGTGCACTCATTTGAACAGCTCCACTTGAACCTGCAGTTCATGTACAGGATTTAATTGGTACCTGGGACTGACTGCTTCAGTGCAACAGTTACCTTCAGTGAAACATTGCAGAAAAAGGACTTTGTTGAAGGAAAAGTAAAAGAAGTGGATGCAAATAATATACTGAAACTTGCAAATAACATACTAAAATTAAAATGGAATAATTTCATGTGGTTTTTCATATGAAAAAGAGGACAAAGGCCAGAGAAGGAATTCAAATTAAAACTGTAGAGAAATTTACTTGCAAGTAGGCCACTACATCATTCATATGACTGTCCTGCTTCGGAGATGGTGAACTTGAGGTCCTCCACATGATGAAAGACTACAAGCTCCATCATTCCTGGGCCTGAAGGGGAGACAGGAGTCCAACAGCATCTTGTGCAGATGTCCTCCTTATGCACACTTTCTTCTGTAAGGCATTTAAATTGCAGCAATGCTGCAAAAATGATTCTTCAATAACTGACATCCACTACAGTATTCCTTATAATTCTTCTTAATTTGAGGTTGAAAGTAGCAATAAAAGAAGAAACTTGGTGCTTTCGCAGAATCATAGAATCACAGAGATGGAAGAGACCACAGGGGCCATGGAGTCTAATTCTCTACCATTCTCCCTTCTGTCTTAGGGAAAAAAAGTATCCATAGATTAATCTTCTAAGGGGAAAGACTCAGGTTGTATATTTTGCTTATAAAAGCAAACATATTCCATTTAACAAATGTTTTTACTTGGAGCAGTCATGCTTTGGCTTTTGTCATCCTCTCACAGATTTCTGTTAGGAAGGCCATTTCTGAACTGCATTTTTGCTTTAGCAAAGTCACCATGGGATGATTTGTCCCTTCCCCACCCCCTCTAGAGCTTGGAATGTTATTTTTAAAGATGTAAAACATTCCAATCATTTTACTTTTAACAAAAATGATCTTACTCCATTAACCATTACTTCATGGCAATTTGTTAATAGGACTTCCTTAATGTGTTACTTATTCATAATTTTTATACGCATACAGTGTTTTTGCAAAAGAACCCAAATCCCACCCTTCAAATGACCTCACCTTCCCCTAATTGTTCCACCAGCACCAATATTACACAGACAGACAAAGCAATGATATTAAAATTGATCACATTATCCCTCTTCACCAACATTGTTTTTGATCTGAAATACAAGTTTAGGTGCCTGTTTTTGCATATGTTGTTTTGTCTTTAAGGCCTGAGTTTTATTTTTAAAGTTTGAAGATAAAATCTCGTTTTTATTTATTACTTGATAACTGTTGCAGTGGTGAAATGGCTTACAAAATCATCTTGGCTTGTGATGATCACTGCCTTACTTCTGACAGGGTTTTTCAAAAGAGTTACTGCTTAAAACTAGAATAAAATTAATCCAGTTCAGCTTAATACTTATTTGTAGAAACATAACTCAATAAGGTACTGTCACAGAAGGAAACCTTAGATCATTGGATGTTTTTAAACGTGGTGAAATTTAAAATTCCAAGCAATAGAACTACATACCCTAATTACACTTCTTGCTTTTTAAAATTTTGTTTACAACATTTGTTTGCTGACCCATGTCACTAAATTCTCTGCAACCCTGCAGTACTTCCCTTAAATGCTTATGTTGTTGAGGAGGCTAGTTATTTCAAGAGAATCTCCTGCAGTCGGAACATTTTGAGCAGCTAGCGTTCCATGTTGCAAACTGCTCATGCAGCAGGACTGAGAAAAAAGGCATTTCCTGGCCACCGGCTGTTCCTGACTACAGGAAAATGAAAATACAGCATCTCCGCACCTGTTCACCTGATGGTGAAGGAAGGAAAAGCCATTACCGAGTGACAGGAGACAAAAAACCAAAATCCACTTCAGCAACTCATCCCAGCGCTGGTGATTAATCTCATACTCCCACAGCCTGATGTACATTAACCAGATAATTAATAATTTCTTTGGGGACTACAGCTCTGCAACTGCTTTATCAACCTGCACAGCATTAACAGGGAGATGCTACACTTGTGATCAAACCATTAGAAGTTAAGGAGGTGGTTTCTGAAGGAACTATAAAATATTTCAAAGCAATTTGGAAGTGTGGGGGTTTTTTTTTGTTTTTTTTGAGAGAGAGAGAGAACTTGCCTGATCCAAAGTATGTATGAAACTGGAATGTAGTACCCACTTCTAATATAATAGTATCTAATGAAAAAACATGTCCACAACTGTTGTTTTTTTCCATTTTGAAACACCCTTAATTTAATCTTTTTTAAAAATGTAATGGAGGTAATGCTGGAGAATTACATTCTGAATCAGCTATTTTACCTGTTTTTTGATATAAAATGCATCAGATTAACTCTGGAAAGGTTAAAATAGTGGTGAAAAAGGCCACATGCCGGATGATCAGTCTTTAACCTAAAAAGTTATTGGGAGAGATGTATACTATCACTTGACATAATACTTTCCATCAACTTTTATGCAGGACTGAATCTTCTCTTGTAACATGTGAAAAAAATCTCTGGAGGATGAAAGTAATGCACCTGCACATACTACATAAATATCCTCGTTTTCCTACTTACTGAGAACAGGAAAATCAGTATTAGCACTATATTAATAAGACAATAACACTGTCCACAATATGATTCAAAACAAGCCACACTTACAATTTTTTTCATATTTTCTGACAGGTGCAGTATTTCCCTTCAAAGCTGTCCATGTTGATTAAACAATTGCCAAGCTAAACTCTCCAAAGAAACAGGGCTAGCTGAATGCATGGCTTCTCCTCATAATCATATATAATGTTAGTAGACCTGTTTTTCCTCAACCAGTATGAAAACCTGTTATACACACACACACACACACACACACGATACCTACTGAACAGCCTCTCCTGATGAATTTATATATTCGGTGGGAAAGAAATCTGAGAAAATTGACTATTACAACCTTAGCTTTGCTTGTATAAGCTATCTCCACCCAATTTTCCTTTATTACCACTCCATTCCTGTTACCCCATCTTCTGAACATCCTATCCAGAGGACCAGAAGATCCTCAGGAAAGACCCAAGCCATTTCACTAATTCAAATTTTGGATCCAAGCCATTGTCTGCAGTTGTTCCTAATAAAGACCAGGTTTATGCAGTTTTGGTGAGAAATAATTTGCACAGAGACCAGTGGGGCTCAGTTTAGGAAAGCATGCTTCAAATTGTAGCCTTGGTCTTTGATCTACAGAGGTATGCAGGTCATACAGCATGTGAAGCTGACTGCTACCCATTTACAATGTGTATGGCAAGCAGTTCCAAATTTAGAGGAGAAACAGAGGTTTACTGGAGAACCACAACATCTGGTTGGTGAAATGTGTATGGCTGGGTAGACAAAACACCATACAATGGGCTACCACAAGTAGACACAACTGGCAGTTTCATTTTCACCACTTCACTTTCATCACAGTAGTAGAATTACTCTTGAACACAACACCATTTTAACTATGGTGAAGATGGCACTTATACTATAAATCTCTCAATCTTTTTTTTTCTGTCCCTGTGATCTGTGAGGAACTGACATCAGCAAAACTATTATTTTTCAGTACCTGTGATTTCTTGCACAGTGCACAGTAGATTTTATATGAATTTGCCAATGATGCAAACGTATCTAATAAGCCGTTTACAACTGTGCAACTTGTCAAACTGCTGTAGGAGTGAATAAGACACAACATACATAGGGGATCTTTAAAATGTAGTTGACATAAAGTATAAGAAGAAAGAATTGTTCTAGTCTTATTCTGTACACTGTCATTTTTTTAAAACTCACACAGAATAGCAGAGTTGTGGAGAGGGCTGCTTGTGATATAACCAGCTCACTGTCTTAGTTAATCAAAGCTGCATATTCAGAAAGTGGTACATCTGGATCCTGTCCCATTTAGAAAATGAAATAAAGAGGTCAGTGTGAGGAAATTATTTTTCCCATCTTTCTGAAATAACGGTATGACCCTTTAAAAAAAATTCTACTCATTATTTCTCTAGAACTTTTCCCACAGTAGACATATTTATACCATTCAACTCAATTATCTTTGCCCAATCCATGGAAGAAAAGAAGCTGGCTGGGAAAAAAAGTAGTCTGACTTAATGGGAAGATTTAAATCCAACAACAGATCACGTCTTTAATAAACATCATGCAATTGAGAATTTACATGCTTTATGGGACGTTGTGATCTGAAATAACAAATGGTGATCAAGCAGAGCAGTGATTAGGAACCTTTTTGCAGCTCAGAAAAGTTCTTAGAGTCACATTCCAGAGATAGACAGGGCCAAAGGCAAAAGCATAAGATCAGAAATATAAGCATATTTTACTTAAGGCTCCTAACATCCTAACTAAGCCTTAGAACAGGAAATTCACCCTTTCAAAATAGGGAAAAATATACAAATCTGGAAAACGACCAAAATGGTGTGATGGAGAAGACAATGTGGCCAACTGGAGAAGCCCAAAGGGCTGGAATAGAGCCTCTAGAGGGCTCAAACCCAAAAGCTAGACTTCCACACTCCAGGAGTAAACCATTGTTTTCCAGTATCATTCAATCTTCTGAGGAAATCTACATATTTTAATTAAGCTTACTGTAGAAATGCAGTCTTTCCTACTACTGCAACATTTGGGAGAAGGGGTGAATATCTCTGCACATTAAAAATGTGATTCATGTTGCTTCGACTAACTAATGGTGTTATATATGACACAAAACCTGCTTTAATCCACTCTGTTAATAATTGTACAGGATCCTGATTATTAAAATATCTCGTTATATTACATGTTTGTACTTACATGCATTGGAGCTTTTATGATTCTCTTCCAGTGGCCTTGCTACAAAAGCTTTCTGCACACATAAAAGCAACTGATCATGAAGCCTACCACGAAGAGGAATAAATGCATATCTGTGTTGATAAGGTACATATAATTTAAAACCCATATACTTTTTTTGGGGGGGGGAGGGGCGGGTTGAGAAAGCCTAACAAGGTGTTTGCACTTCTTTTGTTTCCTGGAACAACACAAAACAGCTCTGTGACATGATGATACATTCTAACATGTCATCCCCTAACATGTGGTATAAAATGGTACAGTTTTCAAGGGACAGCAGATATTTAGAGAATTATTTCATATGGAAATTAAAACATAATTATGAAACTGGAACAGTTAGCAAAAAAAATCTATATAGACCTGGAATTGGAGTCATGGTCTTACAGTGAACCCTTTTTGACCAGATCAAAGCATTTCAGAGAAAACTGATAGTGACAGTATCTTCATTTGTATGCAATGCAGTGGACCACATCCAAACTGTTGGCTACTTTTTGAACTATTTGTCAGGGGAAGAAGACTGTTATTTGCTTTTATATGTTGCTTTTAAGGACTTTTATTCATTTGGGGGTTTCTCCTATCCTCTCTCCATTAAATAACATCTCAATCCGTCTGTTCTTTTTCTTTTCTTTTTTAAAAAGCCTGGATTCAAACATTAACCTTTGATGTAACATTTTTGCTACACATCAGAATAGATATATTGAGCTTCAGAAAGGGAATTGAATTCAAAGAATGAAAAAAGATGACATAACTTCAAATATAAACTACTAACAAATTATGTGTTAAAATATTTCCCTCACACTCTCTACACTGGCTGCATGCCTTGTGCTTTAAATTCTTGATAGCCATATGTGAAAAATTTCTAGCATACAGAATTGATGCTGCTGAAATTCAGTGTATAAAGGAAAACATTGCTCTAACAATCAACACCCAGCTTTGTAAATGGAAGGGACTTGCTGCAGCATGGTAGGTCAATACTAGTGTTTCCAAAGTCAGAATTTAACACTGAAAAAAAAAATTATTCTTTCAACAAAAAAGTAGGTATGCTATTAATGGCGTCAATGCAATGAATATGCAGATTTTTAAAAAATTAAAAAGAGGAGGGGTAGGGGGAGAGAAGCAGCAAGAAAACCACAAAGAATGGAAAATTCTACTTTGTTACCTTTTCTCCTCCTTAGCGACTAAGAAAATTGCCAGACTCAGGTTGACTGTCATTCGGTCCAAAACACATTTCCCTCCACAATGCAGATAGCAAGTTACAGAGGCTAATTTTGTCAGAACCATTTAAGCCTCTCTCTTCTTTCTCTCTGTCCCCTGCCCTCTCCATTCAAAACAGTACAACTGCAGTTCCCCCCCCCACAAAAAAATTCTTAAAATTAATTATTATTTTTTTTAAAAAAAGTCATATAATCTTTGATTTGGATCTCAGTTTCCAAGGCCTGCTATAAATCAAGGCTGAAATGGGTGAGGAAGGGTGTATAGAATGAGAAAAATATCTATTCTTGCTGCTAGTCCCATAGAAATTATCAAATAAACAAAAAAAAATACATTCTATTGATCTAGGATTTCAAATTTCATTCTTAGTCCCCTATGATGTTCATGATTAGTGTAGAATAAGAGTATAAAATTTGATGACAGGTATACTAGTGGCTTGTGATAAGAGAAATAAAAAAGGTAATGAGAGTTTACTTCTGGTTTATAATGCTGTTTCACAGCATTATAAGCAGTTGACAAGTATTTGAATGTTATCCATTCAACTGCTGAATGCTTAGGTATTAACAGACCATCTTGTTTTTATGCTGGGGGGAGGATATCTTTACACCCATCACATGGAGGTATATATAGGGTATGCTCAACACCTTTACAGAACAGGCAAAGTCTAGGGAAAACATTGCCATGAAGAAACCTTAGAGTGCGCACAAGGAAGAAAACTCTAACTTTGGCCACTTCTGCACCTTACCTGATTCCACTGTCCTCCCCTCATGATCCTAGCAGCACTTTTTCTGGGAAAGGAGAGTATGGGGAACGCTCCCCTCCCACTCTGCCAACTCCTCGTGGAGGGGAGTGTGAGTGACATGCCCTTGTCTTCAGCAGTGCAGCCAGGCTCTTTCCCATGCTGCGCTGGGGAACAAAGTGCCTCCATCATGCTTCCTGCACTTCCACATGGCTGGGAACGACAGGAGCATCACATGATTGTGGGCATTTAACAGACTTATTCTGTTAAGTGAATATCCCATGATTGCCATGGGTGGAGGTGGGATGGCAGTCGGACTGAGACAATGCCATGCAAAAGGCCTAACCCAGGACTGTGACACCATGCAGAGGTCCCTTGCATGTTATTATTTATAGATTTCAAAGAAGTATCCATGTTCACCTCTTGAAGTATAGAAAGGAGGAATGAAGGGGGAGAAAAAAATAAATGTGGCAGCACAATTAAGACTAACTGGTTTTTTAACTTTCGCACAAGCTTTCATGGATATAATCCCACTTTTTTGGTTGCAGTATTGAGTGGTATTAAGGCCTCAGACACAGGGCACATTTATACAGTTGTGGAAGTGGGATAGAATGTAATAGGATCCAGAAAGCTTCAAATCATGACTCTTGCCCTAAATTTTCAAAGGGCTGAATAAGGAGATACAGGTCTTTCAGATGAGTTGTCAGTTAGTGTTGATATGTGAAAGCAACCAACAGTCGGTTTTCCAGGGTTCAAAACTCTCTCTGAGAAGATTCCTGTTGTTATACATGCAGCAGCAAGGCCTCTCTATATGTAGTCTGCCATGAAGCCACTGTCTTGATTCACATCACTGTCAATGGAATTTGTGAATACATCACTGTTTACTGTTTATTAAAGATAACTAATGCCCTAAGTCTTTATTTACTTGTGTTTATTGCTGTTTTAGCAAGAGTCACCAGAGAATGGCTATGCTTCGGATCCACCAGGGTCCTTTAATCACTGTTAGTAGGTAGAATCATCTGTGACAACTAATCCAAATTCATCAGTTTCTCTTTCTAGTCTTCCTTTGATCTCTGCACCTTCTGTTTTGGCCTATTACCACTATGTATTTTCGATTTTTGTCCTTGTTGTCATTGTCATCATTGTGGGTGGGAGATTAGGATGATAGGCCAAACTAAACCCAACTTTGGGGAAGCCTTTAATAACTTTCTTCACTTAAACGTGACAGTGAACAGTAATTAGACAGTGCTGTTCCCACTGCTGGAGAAGTGATTGCTGCTGTTGTTTGCCTTCAACTTGTTTCTGACTTACAGAGACTCTAAGGTGAACCTAGCTTGGGGTTTTCTGGGTCTGAGAGTGGGTGACACATCTAAGGTCATCCAGTGGGTTTCTATGACTGAGCAGGGAACTGAACCCTTACCTCCAAGATCATATTCCAATGGTCAAACAACTACACCATGCTGGCTCTCTGTAAAAAAAAAATATCCACAATGTTTTTGCACACCCAGCAGCAAGTCTGGGGAACCTGTTTCCCCTGCTCAGCTGCATAGCATCATCCACCTTTCAGTCGTGTTGATATGCAATGATGATATGTAGCAACAAACCAGGGTAAAAATCTGCCAACTGTACATGTACATGATTTACATTTAGTTTTTGCCTATTATGTTTTATGACTCATTTGAAAGATTGTCTGACAAGCACTGGAGGTGACCTATGTGGCCAACCATCCCATCCAAAGGTTGGAGTCTCTCTTACATATTTCCTCCAGCTTTTCTATCTATAATAATGTTAAAACTGATAATATGATTATATTAATAAACTCAAAATGTTAGGATAATAAACTCTTCTTAACAACCTATCTGCAACAGCAAATCTTAGCACTAATCTATCATTCTTTTCATCTGTCTACCAACACTAAGTTGAAAGAAAACTGGTTTGCTCTTCATAGAGATTAGAGAGGATTGAGACTGAAATGAACATACTAGGAATACACAGTTCCTCCATTCCTTTTCCCCCACCCCCAGTTCAATCCCCCGTCTCCTGGGAATGTAAAGCTTTGTTCCTGAACTCTGTGGCAACAATGAAGGTAGACTACTATCAGGGCAGTTTCTGCTCAAGGTGTTAATAGATTAAAAAGACTGCCTGGGAAAATGAGGATCCTTGAAATCCTGAATAGCTTTATGTTGAAACAAGCTCCATTTATTTTTAAGGATCACAACCTAAAGATGCCTGGCAACATTTTCCTTATTAACACTGCCTGCCATGCCACATCTCTGTGTACTAGAAAGAGGGATTCTGTAGTGCACAGTGCAGGTCTTTGAAGTCCCCTTAAACATTACATGGAGTGTCACTGTTTATTAAAGATAACTAATGCCCTAAGTCTTTATTTACTTGTGTTTATTGCTGTTTTAGCAAGAGTCACCAGAGAATGGCTATGCTTCAGGTCCACCAGGGTTCTTTAATCACTGTTAGTAGGTAAAATCATCTGTGACAACTAATCCAAAAAGCAGATTATATTTATTTTGGCTACAGTGGCTTGCGATTCGTTAAAATCAACAAAGCCTTTTCATTAGCCCCCTGCTGATGTCCTAAAAACAGACATTTCCAGGGTCTCAAAGCACAGAGGTTCACATATGCAGGGAAGCTGGGTCTGACAGATTTCCACTGGCACTCTTATTACAAAAATCTTATTAAAAGGGGAGGAGGGATCAAAACCTCTTCTTCCGTTCCACACAAAAGCTTAGATAATGAGTCCTAAATTCCAAAATCAAAATCATACAGGCAACATTTCTTAAGCATACTAGAATGAGTATAAAGCAACTAGCACCCACTGGCAGTGAGATATACAGAGAGGTCTTATGTTTGCAAAAGTGGGAAAGGATGAGATCAGACATTCCACAAGGGCCAATTTATCACATGCTAAATTGTGTATATTCCTATTGCAGAGAGATCTGTAGCTAATTATGTGCCTATTTGCTGCTAGTTGATGCTACTTTAGTGTAGAATTCTGTTCACAAGTGTATTTTGACTCAACCTAGCATTACAATGGATCATGCCTTTTGTCAAATGATTTCCACACAAAATTCATTTGACTTTGCCAAAGAGTGGGCAGTCAGGAGATGCTATCTGAAACTACCTATACCAGTAGGAGGAGGAACAACAGGAATTGCGATCTCTTCTGTCTTCCAAGCAGCTCAAGACTATGTACAAGCACTTGTCATCTACACTTTATACTCAGTAAAATTTTCTGAGGCAAGTCAGGATGAGAGGAAGAGAGACTGGCCCAAGGTCACAAAATGAGGCCCTTTTCACATGTGGGGGGCGGGGAACGGTGTAGAGCGACCTCTCACAGAGGTTGTCTACACTGTAGAGTGGACTGGTGTGGACTACTTTTCGTAGTTCCACACCAGAATCCACTCAGGAGCGGCTGGAACTAGCCGGGCTGCGTGTTTTTTAAAAACCTCTTTTTAGAGGTTTTTAAAAAGCACGGAGCTCGCAGCCCCGTGCCGCTCCGTCGCCCGGCTCTAAAGTGGATCTGCAGGTGCGCGCAAGTGTGTGCCTGCAGATCTGCCGGGGGCGGGCTTCCGGCTGGCGAGCTTCTCCAGTTGGTGGAGAGCCTCCACCAACCAGAAGCTGCCATCTGCGACGCCGGAGGAGTGTGGAGCAGCGAGCTCGTGCTGCTCCACATGGCGACGGACTTACGCGGCTGGAGGTAAGCTCCATTTTTGGGCGTTTTCGCCCGTTTCCCCCACACACATGTGAAAAGGGCCTGAGTTTCGTGGCTTAATTATGCCATCCAGAAACAGTATTGGGTCTAATAGCACTTCCAAGCTACAGATCTGGTGATTCAGAGGTAACACAACCACCGACAGAACACACTGTAATCCCATCCCCAGGTTAACTTTCATACTGACCAGCATAATTTCTGTCTTGTCTAGATTAAGCCTTAATTTATTCACACACATCAAATCCCACATTGCATCCAGACAACAATTCAGGATTTCCACAGCCTCTTTTGTATCAGCTGCAAAGAAGAGACAGAGCTAGGTATCATCAACATACTGATGACTCCCAACCTCAAAACTCTAGATGACCTTCTACAGAAGTTTCCACAGGTTAATGGCCAGGAAGTTGAACAACAATCTCCCCAGCATCACTGTCTGGGAACATACATCTAAAAGGACTGGAATAATTGTAACAGAGTGCCTCCAAGTTCCGTATCAGTCATATAGCCCAGAAAGATATCATTATCAATGATATTGAATGTCACTGAGAGGTCCAGCAGAACCAACAGAGACACATTCCAATCCCCAGCACTGGTCATCCACCAAAGTGAGCAAGGCTATTTCTATGCATAACAAAATGATACTATATTTCCATCTTGGAATGCTCCCAAATGTTAAGCCAGCATTTTTTTTTTTATTTGACTATTGATCAGAAGATACAGTGGAGCTATTCCACTTTTTCTTCATAACAGATTTTCTTTAGTTAGGAAGAAAGAAAGACTGAATATATAGTGGGAAACATGGGAGCCTTACAAATGAAAGTCATAAAATTCCATATACAATGCAGGACCATTGCACAGTAAAAGCTTCATCTGCAAGCAAGTTTGTTCTTGATTAATCAAAATGTACTGGTTACAAAATTAATTTTGTCACATATCTCATGCTTGTGGTTCTCCCCATATAGCCAAGACTTTGGTGGAATGGAGGTACCTCCATTCCACCGTACATTACGGATCCATATTGGACTTGTTAGGAGAAGATACGTGACTTTATCTGAACTTTTCCACACACACACAAACACACAAAAAATTACAGGTTGTTGTGGGTTTTCTAGGGTGTGAGGCTGTGTTCTATTAGTATTTTCTCCTCACATTTTGTCTGTATCTGTGCTGGCATCTTCAGAGGATGCTCTGAAGATGCCAGCCACAGGTGCAGGCAAAACGTCAGGAGAAAATACTAATAGAACATGGCCTTAAAGCCTGGAAAACCCACAACAACATATGGATTCCAGCCGTGAAAGCCTTCAACTATTGCTTCTGCAACTGGGGAGAAGTATCCTAATGTGCCAGAAAAACAGAGGTGATCATTGGGGCTGAAAATCTTACAGGGCATGTGGCTGTACTCTATAAGTGCCTAATTTAGCACTCATTTTCTTCTGCACAACAGTGGCTTAATTCAGTTCCATTCTAATTATGGTGTCTGAATTAATATCTCAGTCCACAGATCCCTGCATGTAGTATGAACACTGTGAGCAAGATCTTTATATCATACCTGCAGAAACATTTCTTACAATGTTGGTCTGGGAAGAGAGAAGACAATAACGTAAGTTTAAAGGGTGGAGATGAGTTCAAAAAGTTTGAAAAACACTGCCGCTGACCACAGGAACACTGTTTATCTAGATTTCTGATTATGGCAACATTTCAAATAGTTCACCAGGATGTCATGCTCACATAAATTATTGAACACTGTTCACTTTAAAAAGTACTCAGATGGGGAATAGATATACTGCAGTTTACACCAACTACCATGACTAATTGGTTCTCTTCCAGGTACTGCAGAATGTAGAAAAAAGCTGATACTAATGGATAATAGGGTAGAAAACAATAGCATGAGAGTGTAATTCAGTATTTCCTTGATTTGTTTATTAGTTTATAACCTAGAAATTTAACTCTTAGGTGATCAGCCAGCATGTGTGATGTGAAACAAAGGTTTCTTTCCACCATTGTACACACACATGTACATATATTTTCCATTTATTTTTCAGGTCAGATTTGACAGCAGTTCTGACATGTAATTTTTTTTCGATTTCCGTAAAGAACAATATCCTTGAAGCAAAATTTTCAATGATGCCCAGATGTCTTTGTCATCCACTTTACAGTTATCTATATCATCTGTGGTCATTATTTTTATTTTCTTAATATTCAGCTGTAACCTTACTTTTTTCAGTTTCTTCCTTCACTTTCCTCAATAGTTGTTTCATGTTAGCAGTCTGTATATTTTATTCTTGGGTCCAATTTGAGTTTTAATGAACAGTAAATGAAAAGGAAGTTTTGTCTGCTTATAGCTGGGAAATACAGAAATCAAGAAAAACGGCTAAACTTTCAACTTGTCTTTGGAGTCCAAAACTTTTGGGTTATGGAAAAAGGAAAGGAAGAAAATATGGAAATAATGTTATATGGTTTACCTTGTAGGGACTAAAGATAGCGGAATAGTTAACAAAAAGAGAATGCCACAAGCTCTTTATCACAAAAAAAGTACTTTCACCTGGGAAGCAGGTAACAGGATTACATGGAGGAAAGCTACATAAAGTAACAGAGTTAAACCTCAGTACAAGAAAGCTGGGCAAATTCACTGGAGGATTATACAGTTTTCAGGCAGCAGCAGGTATATCAAATCAGTGAGCTACTTTAGGATTACTATTTGGAAGGAAATCCCTCCTTTCCATGATGGATCAGCTGACTTTTAACCACTTTGTTCTATTATAATCAAAGTCACAGTATTTTCTATATTGCAGATGATGGTTTCAACAAAAATCAGCTATTTCCATAGAATGGTTAACAAAAAATAAACCTGTCATAGTGGAATGAATGACTCTAAAAGGTTTCTATTTTAAAAGCACCAGCCTAATCATAAAAGAATGAAGGCATGCTGCAGCATGTAAATAGGGTGGAAGCTTTTTTTTTTCTGTATTTTTGTACAGGCCATATGCTTACCAACTATATTAGAAATTTAATTTAGAGGAATCTGATGGATTAAACATCAAGAGAGAGGAACAAAATCCTCCAGTTAGAGCCCAGTCCAATTTACTTTGGTATTATCAAAAGAAATCAAAGATATGTGATTTCTATGTGAAAGAGCCCTGTAAAACAAGACTGCTCAAGTTCAGATGACAAGTTGTTGGGATAACAGGAATTTCACTTTAGACCAAAAACCATAGGAGGGTGTAGAACATTAATATCCATATCTATTCATCCAGATGAATTAACTTGGTTCGTTGAAATATTTTTGAAAGGTGGGTTGTATTCTTGGAAGGCTGAGGATGTTAAAACATTAATGTGTCCAGTTTCTGAGAAACAGCATACAAAGTGTGTGACAGAACAGCTGACCATTTCAACAGTTACCAAGGAAGCTGCTTGCCCTTCCTTCCAGCTTAAGAGGTTAGAGCATGGATGTGGCAGCTGATTTAAATACATCATCATAACCTCATTAGCAATATCAGATTACTTCATAAGGCTCAGCAGTGCCAGTTATATTGTGCACTGTCAAAGAGATGAGAAATCACAATCGGCCACGTTAGAAGGCTGCTACATACACAGGGAATCACATCAGCTAGGAATTGTCACTTTTTACTCTAGTTCATATCGGGGACTATTTGATGTTCGGTTAATTTTGTGAGTTATTTATCCTTACCCATTATATCACTGCAGCACATGTTGGGAACTGGACAATTGAAAATCCAGGAAGCCAAAATGTTCGCAGAGTGATAAATTGCATACACAGTGGAACAAGCTAAAAGTGCAGATGCCCCATGACTTGTCATGGGAATGTTCTTAATATATCACACAGCAAGATTATAAGGGCTAAACTGCCAGTCAAACATAAAAAGAAATGACTGTTACATCTCAAGTGTGTAACATCACACTTAAGTCTAAGTACTTTTACCAGTTTGGGAACCCTGAACACCCCTAGAAAAGAAGTTTAAATTATATGGTACAGTAACCCAATTCATCTACAATCTGAATGGTAAATTTGAATGCTGTCATATCTATACATTATGCAAATAAAATAAACTGGCATTGATTTGTTCACAGTTCATAATCTGGTTTTAAGAACATGGCAAGGGGCTATGTGAACATACATTTACTTACTTAGTAAACATAAATACTTTCCTATGGGTAAATTGGCCAAAAGAATAAGAGAGGCAGTTAATGCCTCAATGGGACAAGGCAGATTATCATCCTTCCTAAAAGAAGCTACACCAAGGCTACACTATTGGTGGGGGGCAGGGAATTCCCTGAACCACACTAAACTACTGAATTGCCAAATAGTCTCTAATATCTCATTTTTAGGTGGGGTCTAGAGTGGATGATAGCCTTTCAGCCTGATGAAATTGATTATATAGATCCATTTCAGTCTAGCTTCAGCCCTGACTGTGGGACACAGACAGCTTTGGCCACACCGATGTATAACCTAAGCTGAAAATTGGCCAGGGGAAGTCTATTCCTATTGATTCTGTTAGATCTCACAGCAACTTTTAGTAGCAATGGCCATGGTATCACTCTGGTCTGTCTCTCTTTGATGGGACTAGGAGCCATTGTTTTATAGTGCGTCTGGTTCTTGTTGGAAGAGTAAACTCAGAATGCGGCGCTGGGGGATTCCTGCTCAACACCCTGGCTACTGGCCTATGAAGTCACACAGGCCTGTTTTGTCCCACATGCTATTCAACATGTACTTGAAACTAATGGGAAAGACTATCTCGAGTTTTAGGGTTCATTGTCACCAGTATGCTGATGACACTCGACTAGGTAATTTCTGCACCAGGCTGTTATAGTGCCATTATTCCACTTTCAACATCCTATGGAATCCTGCAGTTTGTGGTTTGGGGAGGGGCCTCAAAGTCCTCTCCCTAAACTGCAAACCCCAGGATTCCATAGGATGTTGAAAGTGGAATAATGGCACTATAACAGTCTAGTGCAGAAATGGCCTCAGTCTCTTCGTTCCATATAATTCAAGGAAGCTGTTTCAGTTCTAAATCAGTGTCTGCTGCCAGTAATAGTTTAAGCTTAATCCAGAAAAGGCAGAGGTGCTGCTGCTCAGTCAAAAGGCAGATCAAGGAAGAGGAACTCAGCTTGTGCTGGATGCAGTTATACTCCCCATGAAATGTCAGGTTCACAGCTGTATTTATTCCTTGACTTTGAGCCTGGATGTCCAGGTTTGGGGTATGGACAAGAGCATATCTGTACTGTTAATATTAGTGTGCCAGCTATGCCTGCTTCTGGAAATATCACACTGTGACATGTGCCTTAATTATATGCTATCTGAATTACTGTAACACATTCTGTATGTGGATGCCTTTGGAAAATGTTTAGAAACTTCAACAAGTCTAAAATTGACCAGGACTGGTTAAGAGGAACATACAACTTCCTTGTTGAAACAGTTTCACTAGTTACCAGTTCATTTTTGTGCACAGTTCAAAGTGCTAATTATGACCTATAAAGCCTAGTATAGCTTCAGTCCAGACTATCTAAAAGAGTGTATCTTCCTATATAACCCTGACTGAATCTTAAGATCCTTTAGGGAGTACTTTCTAACAGGCCCATCATTGTCACAGCAAAGATACATGAGAGGTTCTTTTTGATGTCAGCTCCTGGAATATGAAATTACTTGCCAAAAGGAGGCTAGGCTGGCCCCATTTGTTGACAGGTATTAAACAGACATTAACTAAACAGGCATTTGAGGACTGGTTGTGCAGAAGGAGTTTTTAATGGAGTAACTCTGCTGCATTATATCTTTATTATTATACCTTCTAAATGATTTCTAACTGTTGTAAAGTATTGGCATTTGAACATGATACCTAACTTAATTGCTTTTTAACTTTTATATTATCTTTGTAATTGTATTTTGTTGTTAGTCACCTTGGTACCCTCGTAAGCAGAAAGGTGGGACAGAAATAAGTAAATAAATAAATATTTAACATCCTTCCATAGAACCCCAGGCAGATCACAGCATAGATTAAGATCGAGTACACCTAAAAGACCCATGAATTTCAGTAGTACCTCCACATTTGCGAGGTTAGGGACAGAGAACCTTTGTGAAAGTAGAAAAATTGTGAAAAACTCCCACCCTCATGATTCTTCTCCCATTCCCTTCCAAAGCTTCCCCTCTCCCATTATTTTGCCTTTGGCCCCAGTGTTGTGGGGGCAGGGAAGAAAAAAAAATACAGTAAAGGGCTTACCAGTACTTTCCCCTCAAAGGGAAAAGACAGTTCTTCCCTTCTAGTTCCTTCTGGTGGCCATCTTGAAAAGGGATGGGTAGGAGCAAAGACAACATCTGACCAATCCTCAGCCATTACACAGCAGAAAGTGCAGCCACATGGAAGAGAGGACATGCCTCCAGCACTGGGAGGGGGTTTTGCTCACCCAAGAGGGAAAAATGTCCATTTTAAACACAAGCCTCGCAAGCCTGGGATAAGGAATGCAAGGGATGGGAGGAGGAAAAGTTGCAGGGAGGCAAGCACATACCTTGCAAATAATCAAATTTGTGAAGGTCAAACCCATTAATGTAGAGGGATGACTGTATAATACAAAATTTTAAAACAATACAGTAAACTATCCTATTAGAAACATCACTAGTCGTAAAAGTTTAAAGGCATTTAAAGCATAACAGGCTGTTGCAGATGGGCCAACGTGCTAGGATGTTGTGGTATTTGTTGCTGTAGTTCTCCTTCTTTAAACAAAAGAAAAGAACATTTCTGTTGTCCAAAACTATTTTCTGGCAATTCCTGGCACCAGCTAGAGAATTTTATTTCCATCCTCAGGTGGATTCCTTTTTCATTCCAAGGTGCATTGGAAAAACAACCACCACCACAACAACCATCCATTCTTTTCCCTTAAAATCAATTCGAGGTGGAATGCATCAGCAACATTTCACTTTTACAACAGTACCCCAAAAGAATCAAATGAATGGAACTGGAGGTGTCAACAACAAAATCTGGCAAACCCCAAGGAGTTCTAGCACGAGAACTCACACTTCATTAGACCGTTCTAGAAGAGCCCAACAGTGGGAATAAAAGTACAGTACAAACACACACAGACACATACATTTATCAAAAGTCCTTTTTGCAAAAACCAGTTAATAGTCAAATGCATTTGAAATAAAAAACCATTTACCTGCCATCAGAAGGAAAACATAGAGGGAGCCAGTCCAGAGCTCTGTGGGAGAGACTTCCACAACCTGAGAGTGGTCAGTGAGAAGGCTACCTTATGTATGCCTACCAGATGTGCTTATGACAGTTATGTGACTGAGAGAAATCCCTCCTTTGAGGATCTTATAACTTAAGTGGCTAGTGTAGTTGCAATCAATAGTGCAAACTGCCCATTGTCAGTGTGTAGTCCAGTGTAGCTGCAGTCACATTAGATGAAGAAACAGAATGGTGGCAACTGTTCGCAGCAGAGCAACAAAACACTATCTATAAAGAAGAAAACCTTTCATGAGGGTTACAGGAGGAAGATGGTGGACGGACAAAGAATACAGTGGACAAACCATTACAATTGAGTGGCTAACTCAGGTGATGGAAAGCCTTGGCTTTCTTGATACTGATGAATTACTGTGCCCACATGACTGGCTGGGGCCGATGAGAACTGAAGTCCATCAGTATCTTGATGGGCACAAGTTTTCTAGCGCTGGTCTAGCTATCAAGTGAACCTTTCCAAACTTTCTTTTCCAGTTCAGAAGGCAAAGTTTAGAGGACAGGTGAAAGTAACCAAAACTTGGCTTGACTGGCTCCTGGAAAAGCACCATGTAAATCAAGCTAAACCACTATCTCTGAAAAGGTGGGGAAATTATTTTTCCCCATTCATGATCTACTGAACTTCAGCAAAGAGTTAAAGGAACGCATTAAACAAGGTACCAAATTGCAAGAAATTATTGATTACCTGATTATTTTGCCAGTGACTGATTGGTCTGCATAAATTGAACTTTCCAGTAAAGTCCTCACTCCCGTGAGGATTATGTAGGGAGGGTACTCCTTCATGCCCTTAGTGACAGATGATACCTGTTTTTACCTAAGAATTTGTATTTAAGAGCCACTGAAGCTCAGCAACAGTATATTCTAGCTCAAATGAGCTGAAAATTGCATTTGATTTGAATTTCAAAACGGGAGGGGATATCCACCATGAAAACAACTTCCTTTTCACTTTCTGATTCACAGAAACTATTTTAACCAGCTACTTTAAGAACCAGTGCTTGATACTGAGAAAAGAGCATTGCTGGAAAGCAGCCAGTCAGTTTTAAAATAAATGTTTAATTGTCAGGATCAAAGCAAACTCTGCTTTTATGTATATTAAGAACTATATTTTCAGGGAAAAATATCCCTCTAAATAATTGAAGAGTAGAAATTTTCTCATATACCTTGGAGGAGTAGTGGGGGGAGGGAGGGATAGCAAATCTTTCCCAGCAGAAAATCAGAAAATTGGCAGTATTACCAAATGGGACTGACCCAAACAAAATATTGTGCACGTATAGATGTCCGTAAACTATATGCCACTATATTATCTGGAGCAAACTGAGTCACTTTCAACCACCTGTAAGTTCTGATTATTTTTATAGGCATATCACTATCTCAGTTTTTCCACATGAGTATTGCATTTGCCTGCATATCAGTGAAAGACATTAGAGATGAGCAAGGTATGTGTAATGGAGTTACCGCTATAACAACTGAAAAATGGCCAGTAGTTAAACCAAAGTTCCCCAAATATAGATAGGATACATCTTTTTAAATCTTTCCGGATAAAACTGAAAACATTTTTTGTTAGTGCAGTATACACTATATATTTCAGTTAGTTTTGATAATAAAGGTAACTGCAGAATAGCTCAGATATTAGTCTGATCTTCTGCTTTTTCCTCATTCCTCTGTATAGTTGAAGCTTCATTGATCTTCCATCATTTTCCCTAACCTGGTATAATCACATGGCTCATCTGTGCCCTCAATGGATTGCTTGCTTAGAGGATATCATGGTTGCTACCAAACTGAAAGACAAGGGTTAAAGATAGGAAAAGGGAAGACACAAAGCAAAACAGGAGTAAAAAAGGAAAGCAAATTTATTATGAACGAGGGAAATTGGTAAGCATGCAGAAAAACCTTTGGGAAGCTTACTCCTAGCAATGGTTACAGACAAACTTGTACCATAGAAAGAAACGTACAGTTCTGAAGGACTTTGTAGGTTAAACTGTTCCAATTATCTGCATAATGCAGGCCTGGCCATGAAGGATGCAACTACAGTATCCCTGAGAGATGACCATCTATGAGGCCAGCCCCTCTCCCCTCACTGTGAAGTGTAGTAAAGTACAAAAGACAGCAAATAACACAATAAATACATTGGGGAGCTCCATCCCATGGCAGACCAGAACACTGCTAGCCACTCTTTGGCTATGGCAAATGCCACAAAGGGGAAACATACAGTTTGGCTGCCCAGCAGGCCACCACTAAGCTCTGGCGAGCCACACCTGCTGTGTTCTTGTTATAGCAACACCACCACAGAGAAACAGAGAAGCTTTTTTCAAATGTCTTGCTTTGATGTTTTCGCAAAGCAAGGAGTTCCATGCAATTTCACAGTCAAAGCCCAAGACCATGGAACAGGTCCTTGTGTTGTCAAAAGGGCAGGCACATATCTGATATCATACAGGCAGAACAGACAAGAACTGCTTCTGGGTCAGCTGATTGGGAATGGGCATGATGGCAATCTGGTTAACTAGGTACAGAATTTCCATAAAATCTGGTTAACCAGATATTGTGACAGCCCAAAGCCAAGGAAAAAATCATTGTTCAGTAGTTGGGCAGGTAGAAAAAAGTATTTAGTTGTATCCTGATAGCTGTGGGCTGAAATGAAAGTAAAACTAAAACCTTTGCAGTAAGAAACAGAGTGGTTCAGAGCAGTATCTACAAAATGACCCGCCCCCCCAAGAGATTTAACAGTCACTGAATGTCAGTCATTTAGTAAAGAACCAAGGTGGTAGAATTACATATTGATGTGAGAGGCAACTTAAAAATCTGCCCATTAGAAAAATGGGTACAGATCTTTCTCCAGGCTGTTTATCAAGAGGGTACCAGCTCTGAAGTGAAAATGTCCATCTTTGGTTGGCACTATGGCAAAGTACAGATGATGATTTATTAAGAGCTCTTAGCTGCATGAGACAGAATGTAATTAACAGCTTCCCCTTTTCTTAAATATAAAAACATACATAACTGAAATCGGAGCTGCTAAGTGCTGGGTGTCTACAAAAGCATCGATGAGATCATCTGCAATTGACAGTAGCCTACAGAACAGAATAAATATAGGGGAGGGTACTTGGCAGTGGTGGAAAGGCAGGGTATTTACTCAATAAGTACCTATTTTCAGAATTTCCTTGGAGCTGGCTTGGACTCAGGGCTATCAATTATTTAAAAGAAGTAACATGATGCTTCCTTTGTAGAGGCAAATCTGCAAGCAGGCCCCAAGAGAGAATAAAAAATGAATTAGGCAGAATTTATTAGCATGCCAGAAGATAGCAGAGATTCCACCACTAAATCTGACTAGGAGTTTAAAAAACAGCATATACCCGCCCATTAAAGATAATTCCTTTTTCACCTTCCACCCTATTCCTTTCCACACCCGTTTCCTCCCTTTTTCTTTTAAAACAGGGCATAATAGTGAAAGAGACATCAATCATCCTTTAAACTACTTCTTTTTTAAAAAACTTGGGTTGATATATTGTCTTCATTTA
Organism: Cyclura pinguis; assembly: GCA_030412105.1. Lineage (NCBI taxonomy): Eukaryota > Metazoa > Chordata > Lepidosauria > Squamata > Iguanidae > Cyclura > Cyclura pinguis. Next base: position 41,281,743 of record CM059599.1, read on the forward strand.
AATTACAAATATACTAATCTACAGCACTGTTTACCAAGCAGCATATTAAATGGAAGATGCTAAAAATGCATCACTCAAATTTTAAAAATGACTTTAGACTCAGAGACATATAAAAACAGGCAGATGGGTATGCAGAGCTGGCTGCTATATTTCAGTCCTAGGGAATTAGTTTCAATTACTGTGGTTTTCTCCATAGGACATTACTATTCTTGTGGTTAACCTGGTCAAAATGAACAGTGCCAAAAACAGGGCAATGTTCACTTTTTGGCAGTCATTTATGTTAAGAGTTTCTATAATGCTGTTCCTCATACCAAGAACTGGCAAAACAGTCTTTTCGCTTCTAAATCTGAACTAAGGGAGAATATCTTGCTCTACGATAATACATTTGGTGTTTTTTTTTTTAAAAAAAGAGAGGCTAAAAGTTAAAGTCTTTTGTGCAAAGGGAACAAGTAATTGGCTCCTTCAGCATTTTGCTTATATTCTGCTGAAGTTGCCGTGCTAATTAAAATGCCTAATTTTGCTTATAATCTCTTACAGGAAAAAGTCCATTATTATTATTATTTCTGTCATTCCAAGAAAACAATATTAGACTATGAAGGAAATGACATATATCCTACATGTATACTATTTCAGGTAATGGGTACAAGCATATATATTCCAACAGCAAATATGCATAAAGGCATAGACGTGTGTAACCATTTCTTCCTTTTCATGTAGTATAAGACATTATTGCTATATTTGGCAATAATTCCAAAGCCAGCACCTGGTATTTTGGCAGAACTATACTAACAGATTTAAAATTTACCCAGAACTGCCTTATGATCCGATTACAGATGGGTTGCCTTGGCTGGTTGAATCAATCTGGATCTACCTTCTTTCAGCATACTTTTAGTTTACATTCACGTCCCTGATTGTGGTATACAAATTGCTGTCATGATAGTCTCACAAAACAAGAGACGTAAAACAATTTAGAGTATTTACAATCAAATGTTGATGGCAAACATAAACTATGTGGCATGCATTTTATGTTTCAAATGATTTCATCATTAGGCTAAACTGTCTAAACTGATTAAAAGTGTTAGAACTGGTAAATAAGCCTGATGAAAAGTCCTGTGGATTATGGAAAGAACACATATGACAGTTTAAATTATAAAGAAGGATTAACTTGTGTCTATTGTCTGTTTCCAAACGTCTATGATGTTGCACCTAACATGTTGTGTGCCCTTCCTTTCTAGTAGACTTAGAGAATCTACACTGTTGGGAATTTTACTGTGGCATGTTATAGATATTATTTTAAAAGGTATTTTACATACCAAGTTATAAAGATCTAATCTTCTCTGAATCTTTAGGACATGATTAGATAATCAATCTAATGCATAACACACATAACCAGGGTTAAGCCATACTCTGAATCATATGTTGGTGTTTAATTCTTGGGAGCTCTGTCACAAACTGAGCCTTAACGGGATTTACCTAACAAGTGGAGTTACCCTGAAGTAAAAAAGAGCAGAGTGACAGTCTAAATCTGGTTCCAGAAAGGTATTCATACTCCTCTTCAGCCAATGTTTCCTTTCAAAGGTGACTCCTACAAAACCCATAAATAGGTTCTCTGGTCTTTCTCCATCAAACTAAAAGGTCAGTTGCCAATTTGGCATTACAAAGAGGTATCATTTATGCATTATAATATTTCTGCTCTTCTCTCCTTCTACTTTTTCTTTTTAAACTATGTTCATGCCAAATCCCAAAATTGTTCTTTCTAAACTTAGGGGTGCTTAGGTAAAAGTTCCAAAAATTTTTCAAGGGCATTTCCTGAAAGGGAGACTCTCAGAAAGTTTGTCTGCAAGGGTAGAAAGGGCACATGCTCCTCTTTCAATCACAGCATAAAACAAGTCAGAGCTTTCACGTGGCCTGAAAAATCCAGCTATTACATTCCTCTTATGCATTTGCAAACAACATTCTGTATTCAGTAAGAGAATGAAGGGAATGTTAACAGGTTCATATTTGGACATAGTTCTAACAGTATAATGCTGCAGCCAGAATCCGGTAATATGTCAGTGACAAAAGTACAAGCACTATATCACAGCCATGAAGATGTTTAAGTTACTATCTTTTTGTTGGATGCCACTACTAAAAATTTAACAGTTTCTGTGAATGTCTCGTGCAGACCTCAAGCTTCTGGATGTATCTTTGTTCCTCTAGAACTATAAAATCAGTAGCTGGAGCCAAATGCAAAGCAGTGGCTGGAAGGTGGTAAACATACACATAAAATTAAAGAACAACCTAGTCCAGAAATTTGTTTATAGTACTGAGTTCATCACTGAAACATTCCACTCCAGGTCCATCCCCATGTTTTTTGTTTTTTGTTTTTAGCCACTGTTGCATTTTGATTGTGCACGCAAATATTTGTTACTTGTATTGGGAGTCAGAGATCCACAGTGACAAGTGCACATCACCCAGATATCACCCAAGAAATCCCAATCTGTCCACTCCTAATGTATGTAGCAACATACAAGAATGACATGGGCCTTGCTTACCGACCTTACAAGAGCTCTCAGCACTCCTCACTATCAGAGGAAGGCAACAATAAACCTCCTCTGAACAAATCTTGCCAAGAAAACCCTGTGATAGGCTCCCCTTAGGGGAGAATGGTAGATGTGGACAGTACAAACAGAAACAAGCACACACCACTTTCACACATCTATTTATACATACATATTTATCCATCTCCTCCTTCAGTCATCCAAATCAGGATGGTCAGTCAGGAGTCTGCTTTAGCTCTCCACTCAGAGATTCTGATCTAGATTTTGATTTCTTTGTTGCAAACATATCCTGCCTTTCTCCCAGAATTGCAGCTCAAAGCAGCAGACAAAATTACAAGTACAAATAAAAACAGATAAAGATGGGTACAGATAAAAACAATCAGAAAGTCCTAACATAAAATATAATTAAACAAATTAAACAAACAAAAAAAACCAATAGTAAATAAACATAGGGAAATAAGTTCAGCACCAATCCTCTGAAAGCTCCTTCCTCAGAAGTTATTCAGTTGTCAAAAGTTTGTCAAAAGTGCGTGCTAGCTTCCTTTGAAAGGTAGTTCCACTTCCTGGGAGTAGCCAGTAAGAAGGCCCTCTGCAATTATAATTGCAAATAACTGTGACTATTCTTTTGTTGCAAAGGTACTGATTGTGTGAATAACCTCAGTTCCAATTTTGATAAGGTAAGATACAAATTTTACCTTAAAAAAAACAAACAATTAACATGCAAGTGTTTATAGTTATTATTCTACATACTCTTCAGAGAGGTGCCAATATTTAGGTGCAGAAAGGATCACAGGGACAAGACAGGAAAAGACCTCTGTTCAAGTCTTGGGATAGTGAATAGAATGGTCTACCTGTATTCACTTTACACAGTTGCTCCTATCCTTACCTGTCTGCAAATTCTACATCCTAAAGTCTATTGTGAAACCACATCATGGGTAATGGATTTCTATCATAAGAGATGTTGCTACTCATAACAAAAAGCTAGACTCAGAAACTAATCAACAATGAGAGTTATGAGAAATTTTTGATGGCCAATTTATTTATTTATTCTTTATTTACTTCCTATAGGTAGGGCTACTAAATCATTTCCCTTTATGTTGATATAGAAGTAGATACAAAGTTTCTCAGTAACACAGACAATTTTGCAAGTGCCAATACTGATGTTACTATTTATAGGGCTATAACATAGGTTTTCAGCAATATTGGTAAAGTTAAGCTTAGGTAGCATTTCTAGCTCTAATAGCTTAATATAGACATATTGCTATAAACACAGTTTACAACATGGAACACAAACACAGATTCAGTGGCCCTAATAAATAACCTTTTCTATTGCTGAGAAATATGCTGCCAAAATGTCATTTATACAGTAGGTACTAAATAGAATGGAGATACATATATATTTAAATTTTCTATTTCTGAACTGACACTTGAAGCTTTTTTAAAGCCTATTGATCCAGAATGGCTCGTGATAACACTTCTGTCACTTGGTGAGTTGTTTTTAGCTCTTGCTTATTTGAAAAATCTATATCAGGAAACAGATGACGCAACAGTTTTAAGGTTCTCCCCCATTTAGAATGAAGATGTAAGCTGGCTCTAATGTCATGAGGTGGTCAGGTTTCAAAGTATGTTTTGAGATTTCAAAAGAATCTTTTCATTTAATCATATAATGGGTAGATGGATATATGTCTATGCTTAGGAGTTCCAGCAGAGCAATTCTCTAACCCCTGCTCCCATCCATTTTAAAGGGGGATGTTGAATAAGAACTTCTGGTGGACTGCACCATAGCACTTTTTTTCCAGGTCACAGATGAAACAGAAGAAGCAAATGGTTTATAATCTGACCGTCCATCTTTGTCTTCTACACATGCAGCAATTTATAGTGGAAGATAAAGCATAACTCTTCAGGAAGTCTTCCTGTACAATCACCTCTAAAACTAACACTCCCAGTCACTTAAAATGAGCCTTGTGCAAGAAACTTTCTAGACATCTGAATGTCTTTCACCCCAGTAACATTCTTCACCCCTTTGGTTTGAGAGAAGAAACAAGTGTATTGCTGCTGTGTGGATTTTGATCTTATACACAAAGACGTGACACAGCCTACAGAAAGATATTTTGGAAATCATTTGCACAAAAAAAAGGGAGGTTAAAACATAAACATAAAAAGCAAAGATTTTATTCCCACTTCACTGAAAATTACACAAATTTAGAATGTTGCATTCTTTTCCTCCCCATCCTCTCTAGTTGTACAGGAAATGTCTGCACATACAACAGCTGGTAACAATAATCAGTAGACCTGAATTACTGATGTGATTGGCTGATTATTTAATCAGAACTGTATGTGGGGTCCCCCTCCCATGCCTCATTAGGGTTTCAGTGGCAAAAGGCATCAAGCAATTAATCAGGAAACCTTCAGATATAGAAAAACCTGCTCTGAAAAGCCTTTACCCTCTCTACAAATAATCCTCCTGATCAGGCATTCAGAACTCTCTGACAGGAATCTCAATTTGTTGTGGTCTATTTGTGTTTGTGCTGAAGTTCAAGGTACCGTGTTTAGGAGCTGGCGGCCCTCATAACTAATTGCCAGCATTGCAAAGGATTGCATAGAGGGTAAGCAGCAGCCACACAAGGCCATGATTTACAATAAATATTTCTGTGATGAATGAGCAGTGTGGTCATGGTCACAGATCTTAAGAGTGGTTCCGAACTTTATCATCTCTGATCCTTTCAGTGCATTTTTCTTTGCAAGGAGGATGTTGAGGGACAGGGCAAACTCCTTAATACCACTGAGGATTACTCTTTGTGTTTGCACCGAGATTTTTTGTTAGTCTTATTACCGGAACCTTCAATTATTTTACAAGAAGAAAGCAAAATACATGCAAAGGGAATGGAGAAGGGGCAGAAGCCCCTTTTAACTAATAAAAGACACAAGGAGGGTCATTTATATCCAAACGGTATCATCTGCTGGACACACACTAGCATGCACACACATTTCATTGCATGCTTTTTTTTTAATTATTTGGTCTTTTTTTGTTCAGAAACATTACTATCTTGTGTACAATTAGACACTTTTAAATGCTGCTGAAGTCAATGGGATCTTATCAGCTTAGATGTGCATGGGATTGCAGCCAAAGACGGCACAATTATTAAGTTTAACTGCAGGGGAGGGAGGACAAAGCATTAGTTAGAACTCCCATTTGAGACTATTTTTCTTACAAAAACAATGCCTCCCAAGTTTGGATTAAACATCAACAACTTTTCTTCACAATTATGCATGTGCACAGAGTATTATATGCTGATGTATATGCACACATTTTATATGGATTTTTATATTACATTGCAGAAATAAGGAAATGATGAATAGGCCGATTACAGTTTCCCTGACAGCAGCGTGAAATGGTAGCTAGGGTGACCAGGGGATGTCCTGGTTCCTCCTTGTGGAAAGGTATTCAGCTCACGTAATAATTATTCATCCATCTCGTTCACACTAAAGGCATTGGCAATGCAATTTTAGCCTGATAATCAAGACCATATGACAAAACCCAAGGCCATTAGGGACCAATTTCAAGTATTCTCTGCAAGACAATGATTTTCCAACTGCACTTACATATGCTGCATACTTACCTCTGCACGACTGCACCTGCTCTCATTTATGTAACTCCTTGGTTTTCAGGGTTTTTTTTCTTGTAATGCAAGGAAAAGTTTCAGAAGCATTGTTCTATCTTTCATTAATTTTGTTCCATTAATTATTAAAAAAGTCAAAAAAATTAAATATATAAAACTATGAATAACCTCCTGTTTTGCCTTTCTATTATCATTAATATAGTGTTGTATTTATTGATGAGTGTGATTATGTGCATTTTATTGGCAGCATTTCTTTTTAAATGGAAAGGTGAGAGTCAACTGTTATATGTCTTATATCAGCCTTGTAAACAAGGTCACAGAAATTACCAGTTTGCACAGCCTTTTTACTAGCCTGCTGCAGGTAGCAGAGGAGAGATGAAAAGCTGGGCAGTCCATTGCATTTCTATGCTGGGCTTGGAAAAAGAGGCTTTCCTCCCTTTGAAGTTGCTTAGGGTTTTTTGATGGGCACAGAAGAGGGATATAGAGCTTCATTTGAGACCCCTTTCACTCACCGGCATCCAATAATTTGCTGCCATTGCTTAAATACCAGGTTGCCTTACGCTAAGGGCTAACATAAGGCCTATTCAGGCATTCCATTTCTGGTTTTAATAAACATATGAATAAGAGGAATGTTCCAGGACTACTCATTCTGTGCCTACTTCCATCCCTCTTCTCATGTAGAAAGAAGAAGAAACTCTCTTTTCTGTATGTAGACTTTCCACACAGCTTTGAATACTGATTTTCCAAAACTCTGAATCATGTGGAAAGTCTACTCACAAAGAGCAGTTAGTTCTTCAAATGAGGAGCGAAGGAAGTGTGTAAGAAGAGGACTGGGTTAGTGTGCTTCAATTCCTCATCTATTTATTAATACCAGAAATGAAGGCTTGAACAGGGTTATTGTGTTTTGGCAAAGTGAGTGTGCTATGAAGCAAAATGCACCTAGCTGAAATATTCGTTGTGTCATGAAGTCACTATGGAGCCTTAGACAAGCCATCGCTTCTCCAAGATGGGATTTGGGATTAATAATTGTGACCTACTTTGCACAGATCTTAGAAAGATGATTGAGATAATTCTTAGCATAAAATATTTGAATTAGGACTACACAGACAAAAATGTTCCAATGCACTCAGAATTTCCAAATTATATTCTGCTTGTCTTTGTTTTCACTGTTTATAAACACAGTTGTATTTTCTCTTCTACTATTTCTTTGCACCACTACCAATAGAGGCTTAGTATTTTATTTCCCGATCAGTATAAATAGACACAAGTTCTCCGTTATGCATAGTATCGATGATATCGGTGAACCATGCTTTAAAGGATTATAAACATATAGCATTCTGGTATCATAGATAAGTCTTCATGCCTCCTGCTTCTGTTCTAAACTTGAATTTGTAAAAAATGTTCTACTTAAAAGTGGATCCACTTTCTATTTGTGTTCTATAGGAACCAAAATATGAAAACTAAATAGGATAATTAATAAATAACTATTCAAAAATACAGTTGACTTATCCATAATGATTTTGCATGTAATCCTAGCTGATTCTCAGACATGCAGTGCACCCAGCTGTGAATTAATGCCTCATCCACTAGGTTAGAAAGAGCCTTAAAATGGTACTTAGTTGTATCATGTGTTTTGTGAGGATTTACTTCAGCATAGCATCCCACCCCTGACCTCTCCTACTCACTTGAATTGTATAAAAAGGAAAATGGATGGGGGAGAGGAGTTGAGCAGCACCTTTAAGATGAACTGATCTATTTGAGCTTTTGTGGATAACAAGCCACTTCTTCAGAAGCGTGTAGACCATATGGCAGTGGAGGTGCTGAAACAGTTTCAGCAAGAAGCAAACAGACTAGCAAAATTGGACGTATGCTATAATACAATTTTGTATGACATTTTTGTATTTGCTTACCAAAAGCAATGAAAACAATGTAGTTCATAAATATAATTCAACTAAATAATTTTCACTGTTATTGGAACAACAATCCCCCTTTTTGTTGGCAGCAAATAAACAAAGCTATAAAATTCACGAGTAAAAGAAAATATAAAGCCAAAATTGTATTAAGAAGTGACCCTACTGATCTCAAAAGTTACAACCATTATTTGCTCATGCAATTATTATTTCTGCGGTTAGCATGACTAATTCCTGAATGGCCATTTTTGTGATTAAAGATGCATACTGCTATTATTAGCTAAGAAATTCTTGTTCTTTTGTCTATATTTCATATGGTCTTGATTATTAGCCTACTTATCAAAAGAATTCTAAACACAATTTTCAGTAGAACAATACTACATCAACTTCCTAAGATCTCAGATGGTGCAGGTCAAAATCCATAGATTTTGGTAGGAATAATAATGGGTGAGAATCATAGACCTGCCTGAAGTCTGTTGACTACAATCGCCAAGAAATATTTGTGGATCACAATTCAATTTGTAATAGAAATTATATAGCTGTCTTTTTAATTGCATTAAGTTAAGGACAATCAAAATGGAGAGGGTATCAGTGAAATCTCACTTTATTATAGAATCAGTGTAACAATATTTATAACTATATCTACAACAGTAATTAATACAGATTGAGCCTCCCTGATCTGAAAATCCAAAAACCTCCCAAACCCCAAACTTTTTGCTGTTCTCACCTTCAAGGCAGCGGCTCCTGTTCATTCATCTCTCAGATCCTCAGACTCTTTTTGCTGCCATCCACCTGCTTCTGCCTTCAAGGTTGTGGCTTTGGCCCTCCTGCTCATTCGTCTCTTAGAGATAAAGAGCACCACAGCCACCACCTCAAAGGCAGAAGCAGGTGGCTGGTGGCAAAAAGAGAGAGACCGAGGATCGTTAAATTGCAGGAGGCATGGATTCACACTGAGCATTATGCTTGGATTCCTTCCACTTCAGAGATCCTCAGCCTCTCTCTCCAGCCTCTGGTCTCATACACAACACAAGTAACAAATGACCAAGATGCGAGGCTGTTCCATAAAGATTCTGGATGCCAAAATGTTCAACATACAGAACACTTCTGGTCCCAAGCATTTCAGATAAGGGAACTCAGTCTGTATTACTAGCTCAATAGAAGCCATGTTGAAGACTTTGTAGAGCAAATATGGAATATTTGATATTTTACCTCTTCGTAACTAAATATCTAAGCGAATCAGGGCTGTTCCTGAAACTGCATTCTTATGAAGAATGCTATAGGTTAAAAACAGACAATGGTACATTTTGTTAGAAATATGCTGAAAACACACTCACACATTATAAAACACAACCTACATTCTGTTTAAACAATAATACTTAGTTTAAATCATTTCAGTTTGCTGAAAGCAATCTAAAGGAAGAGTGTTCCTAGGTAGAGTGTAAAGATAAGTTATCAGGTCAGGATGCAACCATCACCAACATGCTTGATGTTAGGTCACAACAAGTGCCATTCAGAGTGAACTAAGGACTTCGTGTCCAGATACAACAGAGTAGCACTAGTGTGACAGAAAAATTGTATTATTGTTAGACTCCACCTTGAAATGTAATAGAAAGTGGCTTGGAGCACAGGAATGAGCAAAAAAGAGTGTAACCAGATTACCACAAAGGCAGAATGAAGATAAGAGTCCAAGCATTATAAAATACCCAACTACATTTCCTAATGGTAGGAAAATGAAAAAATTGTAAGCTTCAAGAAGAGAAGGAATATCACATCTTGCAATAATTAATTCCATGTATTAATTGCAGAATTTATAATTCATGGAATCAAGATGCAATCGTGTTTGCAAGCAGATATTGCTTTCTAAAAAAGAATTAACTGATTGGTGGCTCTATCTACACTAGGAATGATGGTTAAAAAATGAACTTCCATGATTCAAGTTAATTTGCCCTGATTACCAAATGTTAGGCCAAAGAATAGGCCATGGCTATTGATTATTTACTTCATCCACATAACTTTAACCAAGGTTTCCCCATGACATCTATTTGGAATACAACAGATTGTTTGTGGACATGATCCAGAAAGACAATAACTTCATTCACACACACTGCTAAACTGGCTTTCCTCAACCTTACTCTATCCAGATGTTTTGGACTAACTTCCACCATTCCCAGCCACCATGGTCAATGATCAGGAATTGTGGGAGCTGTAGTCCAGAAATGTCAGAAGTGAGCAAAGTTGAGGATTGGGAAACCTGTGCCAAATCATACTTTAATATTATGAGAATGAGCCAAAGAGAACATTAGGGTCTTTGCCCCCCATTTCCCTTCCTCCTCTAGTGCACCCACAGAAAGGGTTTAGAAGGTTTTCACTTCCATTTTACCATCTTATGTGAGTGAAGCCAACAAACTGCTGTTGATCTTAACTATAATAAGTAGAAACAAGGCTACTTTAACTGTGGTTTACAAACCTAGTTTGTTTCAACTAAGTAAAATTAACCACTGTTAGTGGTTCAAAGATCAACCTAAGCAATGCTTAATATAAAAGAGAAATAAATCTTTCCAGTTTTTTCCTTATACTTGTGTCTGAGAAGAGGAATAGAGAGAGTCCAAGGGGCCAAGGTTCACCATAACTCACTGTCATAATGCTGAACTATGAACTGGTGTTACATTGAAATTGGGCCAGAGTGTATATTCCTAGAAGAATGTAAATGCATGACAACAGAATTTCACCCTTTATAGCAAGCTACCATAGCTGCCACTATTGCAATATCTTCCAGGTTTTCTGTTTCATCAATCTTAAAAGAAAGAAAAGACCAATGCTGGAAGGAAAAAAAAAACTTCATTAAGTTCTCTAATTCAATTGAACCAAGAGGTCACTGCCACATCAGTAATTGCTCTCTAAAGCCATTTGGCCATATTTAAACAAACAAAAACTAAATTGGAACAGAATGTCCTCTGGCGATCATTCTTGTTTGAAAAAAAATCATCCTGTCTAATTCTTTTATTAGGCAATAATTATAGCACTTGCCTGTGTAATCCCACAGATATCTCATGTAACCAAAATTTCAGTCATCCAGAATATTTTTGGACATCTCTCAAGGCAATTAAGATAAACAAGGGTATGTACATACATATGGATGCTATATGAGCAATTTATTTACACTCCCTTGAGTGCCCAAAGGCATGACATCTCTTCATTTACTGTATCAATAAGATAATGTATTTCTTTGAGTTTAATAGCTTTCAATTTATTTACTACTTTTGTCAAATGTACTTGAGTTCAATGAAACAGCAATAAGGCTAATCTTGTCAGTCAGCGACTGTTTACCAACTCGGATTTATTTTAAAAACAACAATGCATAGAAATAAGACAAAAATATATTTCTCATATGCAGAAGCAATGTGAAGATATAACGTTACTTTACATATTTGATATAGAGCCTAAATTAAGCTCCAGAAGAAGAACAATGAATCTTACAGGTCTCATTATCAAGACACCCTAAAACTCAAATATTGGAAACACATTTCATAAATAAAGGCCCAATAGGATCATAATAGTACAATAAATTCCAGATATATTCCCTATGAAGCACATTTCACAATGTCTCTCATATGGAGAAACTCCATTCAGTTCGGAGCTAGAATTAAAAAATAAAGAACAGTATACGACGGGCTAAATGAACATTTAGTCTGTTCTAATCTGACCACATTTTAAAACTAGAAATGTTTATAAAGATTTGTTTTATAAATGTTTAGAAATTTGTTTTTAAAAGTTTACAAAGATTTTACCACAGAAAGATATCAATATATATCTTATATTGTGCCCAGGGGAGGCACCACACACATCTACATCTCTCTATTTTTAAAAAAATCAGCATCAATGGTGATAGCCCTATCAGTGTTTACTCCTTTCTGAAAAAAATTGATTATTAAGTTACCACATAGAATTCTGTGAAAAATGACAATACTTCCAGCTTCAGCCATAATACCAAAAAGTAATCTACTGGTTTGGAAACAAACTATAGCAACACCTTTTGGCCAAGGCCCACAATAAAACCTTTATTCTTAGAGGACAATTGAAGAATAGGTTCTGATAAAGAGATGAAGCCTAGGCAAGCATGAATTTCTCATGACAGCTCAATAAAGGCAAGAAAGATTAGGACAAATTAAAGCCTCACACAAAATATACTACATTGCAGGTCTCTAGAACCTGTGACACACCACACCCACTCTATCAGCCATGTCATGTCATTTTAAGGCTAGAGACTCTTCATTTCTGCAGTTACCAGCAAAAAGCAAGAATGGAAAATATATAACAAACCTGGTGGGCCCCCATACATGACTAGCAATCATTAAACCAAAGACTGGCGACATACAGACTATGGGCGACATGCAGGACCCTGACTAATTTTTGCAGTCCACAAAATGACTCACTGAATTTTGGTAAGGCAGGGACAGAAACATTCTTACCCCTAGGGATTTTCAATGTTTTAGAGAGAAATTATGCTCTCAAAATCCTCTAGGAAGTACAATTCTCCTCTAAAGAAAGACATGTGGAAGCCAGCCATCCCACACCTTGCTTTGATGACAAAAGTAATTGGCTCACAAACCAGAAGTAGAATCATAGAATCATAGAAATGTAGAGTTGGAAGAGAGCACACAGGCCATCCAGTCCAACCCCCTGCCATGCAGGAATACCCTCAAAGCACTCCCGACAGATGGCCATCCAACCTCTGCTTAAAAACCTCCAAAGAAGGAGACTCCACCACACTCCGAGGCAGCATATTCCACTGCCGGACAGCCCTGCTTGTCAGGAAGTTCTTCCTGAGGTTCAGGTGGAATCTCCTTTCCTGCAGCTTGACTAGTACAGCTATATGAAGTAGGTATGTTCCTGGGCATTACTTCTTTAATAGAAAATGTGGAACCAGAGGAGGAAGCAACATGGAAAGAACAGGGCTAGGTCCTTATACTACAAAAGAGGAGGGGGGAGGCAGCAGTTCAACATATTTCAGAAAATTCAAGAAATTTCACAATAGGCATACGTGAAATGGATTACCATCTGCTGGATAGTCATTTGCCAGGGGTGCTTTGAGTGTGAGTTCCTGCATGGTAGGGGGTTGGACTCAATGGCCATTGTGGTCTCTTCCAACTCTGTGACTCTATGATTCTATGAAATGAAACAATCAGGTCAGGTAAGCTTCTGGGGTCACTTCACAGCTTTTTGAAAAATGCATCTCAGCATGACTTTTTCATAGAAACATAGATTTATAGAATTTTAGAGCCAGAAGGAACCAAAAGGGCCATGTAGTTTAATCTTCATCCACGCAGGAATGCACAGCCAAAGTATTCCTGAAAGATGCCCATCCAATCTTTGTTTTTCTTTCACTACTCTCCATTTTTCTTGTGATTTCTATTTTGGTGGGTTATAAGTTGTGCCAGCCTAATCTATTACTTGGCTGATACCCAGACCCTGACCTGTTTATGGACATAAAACACTTAGAAAAAGATATGTTAGGGGGAAGGGGGAAATGAGATACTATGCCACTTTTGCAAAGACAATTTCACTGCAGCAAATTAGTCAAATTGCCAGCAAAATTAGAAGTTAAGTGAGAATCCAAAAATCCTCATTGTAAGTGTATGTCATTGGATCTAAAAAGCTAGTGAGAAGTCAGACAATTGAATGACTAACTTTGTTGTTGTTTTCCAACTTACGGTGGCCCTAAAGTGACCATACTGTAAAGCCCTGCTTTGGGGGTCCCTGATATCAGCATGGTTTGGATGGGCACCATATCTAATTGGCAACACACTTTAATTGGCACTGATATCAAAATCCAAATTGAAGGTGACCAGGAAGTCAAACCAAAAGAGGAAGAAACCTGATTATAAACAGAAGGTCACAGGCAGGTCAGCCTAAAACACCCACTTGGTATAACCTATGTCAATTATCAGGTAAATCACCGCTGTTCCAGAGAATAATAGAAGCTGGAATTTCCTGGAGAATGCCATTGGGAGAAGCTCACCAGGACACTGATAAACAGATACCCATCCCTGTACACCTGGACTCCTTCCTCTTTCCTTGTAGCACCCACAATAGACAGCTATTACAACACCCATCATGTCTTTGTCAATCAAGCAATAAGCCCATCAACAGGCGAAAGACCCATTGTCCACAACAGGTTCCCTTTGTCTTGCATTTGGAACCTTCACTGCCACAGGCCATTTTCAGGGTACAAATATCACTGATTTTAGGCTTGCAACTCACAGTCTCTCAAAGGTCTACCGTCACTCTGTCCATCTGGCTCCTGAATGAGAACTGTCCTTAGGTCCTACCTAAACCAAAATACATTTCTGCTCTTCACTACTCTTCTGGACTGGTAATTATAAATCCCCCCAAACCCCTCAGCCTCTCTATACATAATTTTTCCTCCCTTTCTCCTTCAGTTAGCTCTTGCATGAATGTTTGACTGTTTGTATTTTGTGTGCATGCATGAGTGAATTCCCCCCAATAAAAACACATTTTTAGCTTACTTTTTAATCTCTGGCTGGTTCTTTTTCCGCATGAGCTGTAAACACTGGTAGCAAGATCTCGCTAAGTTGCCCCCCTCTTGTTAGCCTCCTGATTTTGAGCTAATTAATTCCCCACCTTTGCAAAGAGGTACTGGCATCACCTTTGCAAGGAGGTACTGGCAAATGGTGGCCTTTGGGGCACCCATGTTCCGGGGTAACACTGTCACAGGGTTTTCTTGGCAAGATTTGTTCTGAGGCAGTTTGCCTTTGCTTACTCAAGGTTACCCACTGAGTTTCCATGGCCAAGTGGGGATTCCAAATCCTGGACTCCTGGACTCAAAGTTCAAGACTCAGACCACTATGCCATGCTAGTTAACAACAGAATAACCAATTTCATCTTAAATTTTCAGCATAAATAGTCATTTTGCACAATGAGACTGCATACACTGAAATATTTCATGTTTGATCCTGTCTCTTTCTATGACTATTTCTTTATTTATATCACAGTTGCTCGTAGGATTTGTTTTATATTAAATATTTTTATACACATTCAAGGCTTTTAAAACACATATGGACATAATACATAAGATACTTTCTAAATTTTGGCACATGAAATTGAGATGTCCTTTATTTCTTACTATGCCTTTCATCTTTCATCTGTTTTTTTTTTAAGCACTGCCACCTTAATCATAAAACTGTATTTTACAAATGTCCTCCTTCTTTAATTGAAATTTCATCTGAGGTAGAGATCACCACTTTCCTTCTGCTTCTCTAACCTCTTCTTGCTTGAAGGCCTGTAACTTGTGAATTATTTAACAATCATATTTGCAGCTGAAAATTGATTTCAGACAGAATCCATATTGATTGAGATATGCAAGAACAATGAGTTTGAGGTTAAGATGTTGAGTTATCTTTATTGCTGAGAGTCTTGAATTAGTGCGTTTTTATTTCTGTGTCTTCCATCAATAGTATTTAGTCACTATTTCTGCTCAGATGTTTATCTAACAAGAGACAAAATAATTAATTGTTTTATATCAAAACTCCAGAATGGCTGCACATTGTTCCAGTCACCAGTACACTGTTTTAGAATGGCCAACAGCCATATTCTATAGCTTGGCATATTGTCAAAGCTTTGTTTCTGGTGTCCCAAGTGCTGAAAATGATGCCATAGTTCTAACAGAAGCAGTTGATTCATAAGAGACCTGAATTGTGAACTGATCCAACAATTATCCTTGCTCCGAAACAATGATACAGCATAGTGTCTCTTCTTAAGAGGACCCTATGTGACAATACTGATCCTGAAAAGGATTCTGAGAAGTTGGCTCAGTCATTGGAACTCTCATTACATGATTCTTAAGTCTTTCTGCCCTTACTCCTACTCCAAGTTTCCATGAAGTTAGAGTAACTAAGTCAACACACAAACATTTTTATCTAATAAGTAAAGAAGGGGCTAAATGTTTTCATATTGCCTAAGATATCAGCAAGAAACTGTTCACATCAAAGCAGTTAATGTGGCACAACAGAATATAACAATTATAAGTTTCCACATTCACCAAGTAAATAGGTGGCACACAATAGAATGTAAGTTTTGCTCAGGTAGCCTACAATTCTGGGGAGTGAAAGGCCTTAAATTATGAGTACACATAGCTCTCAAAAACAATAGAATGATGCATATACATACACATGCACCTGATCCTCAGTGACAAAGAATAGCAGGATTGCAGGCATGTCTACTTTAGTTCTGGATTCAGCTAATGTAGAGACAAAACCTTGGAAGTTACATTTTTAGAATACAGCTCTAAAAAGTTGTAGGCTGGCGTCCTGTTGGTTAGTCCCAACTAGAGTGGATCTATTCAATTGCTTGTTGACAAGTGAGTCAATCCTGTTGAGTCAATGGATTTACTTTAGTCAGGACTAACAACAGGATTTAGACCATTGTATTCTTTAGCCATCATATTCTATTTTGTGGTATTCCACAAAAGTAACTTTTAAAAACTCTGCTTTTGTTCCTCTCCTTAAATATACCTCATCCTTCGTAGGCTCTTCAGAAATAATATATTTCTGTAATTTTTCAAGTGTTGTGTGCCTTCAAATCATTTCTACTTATGCTCACCTTTTCATGGTTTCTGGGAGGAAGAATTGTTCAGAAGAGGTTTGCCACTGCCTTCCTTTGAGGCTGAGTGTGATTTGCCCAAGGTCATCCAGTGGGTTTCCATGACCAGGCAGGGATTTGAACCTTGGACTTCTGGAATCCCAGTCCAAACACTGAAACCACTCTACTGCACTGGGTAGTTATATTTTTCTTTATGCTTTTACAAAATATAACAAAAAATTTTTTAACTCTCTCAGCTAGGAAAGGGTAATCTTGGTAGAACTATTTTTATTTGTGCTTTGCTTCTTGTCTGAGATGCCACAGTGACAAACACACGCCCTTCAAAGTTTGAGTCTATAAGCAATGAATTAGTATTTTCAATTATTTTCTTTCAGTGAAGTCTAATTTTTTATTTATATACATTTAAAAGAGAAGAAAAAGCACTTCATGGAATATTTTTCCTTCTCTTTTCACAGATTGCTCTGCACACAGCAAATCTAAATTACTCAAGAATGATGTATTAAAAGACAAAGCAAAAAAGAAATCCAAATGGAGTTTAAACATTTATGATATATGTTTAAACTGTTGACTGCATCTGTTTTAGTTAACAAATTTGTTTTGTGTCACTCTTAATCAGAGGACTTATATTTTTGTTTCTATTATTGATTTTTCAGCCATGCCAGTTAATGCTATTATCCTGGACAGTACATTCTGAAGTTACCCTTACAGACATTTTAAATAAAAACAGACATCAATTGGGATTTCAGAAATGAAAGAGGATGGCTATATGAACTCAAAAGCAGCTACCCTGGTATATCATGTATTCCTTCTTCAAATGACCTATCTTTTCCTAGCCTCTATTTTAAAAATAAAATGATTAGGACAAATCAAGGACAAGTAAACCTATTCTTTCCAGCAAACTGCTTGTTTAGAATGTGTAAAATATATGAAACCAAGGACAAAATGTTTCACATCAATTCTCTCATCTACCAGGTGACGCACACATAAGTACAGACATGTCATCCTCAGATAATTGTGGCCAACACGATTATGACAAAATGAGTGAATACTCTGTAAATATTAAGGATGATACTTTCCCACCATGTACAGGTAGCAAACAGCCAACCGGATCTCCATGGGAATCAGCAGAACCCTCATCTTTCTGTCACCACTGCACAAGTTGAGTATTCTTCCATGTTCTGTCACAGCCAAGCACTATACCTTAAATAGAAGTCCTTCTGTTCTTTGCTTGGAATATGGCAGTCTTGGAGTCTATACACACAGTTTGCCCAAAGTGGATGTTTGGTGTATATGTGACACCAAAATGTTCAGAATTGCTAGGCATGAACTGAGAGGAACTTCTAGGGACTTGTGGAACCAAACCAGCTGCCCCTTGCAGTGGCAGCTGTAGCAGCTCCTTCAAGGCTTAAGTACCTTAAAGGGCTTTACTGGATCTGCCCACCCATGCTGATCATTAGAGCATGTTGTACACATTATAAAATGTGTTTGAGTGTAAGTTAACCCTTACACAAGCAACAACCTTCCTCACCTCTAGTGCAGTTTTAAATCTCATTTAGTGTGTCCTTTACTAATTCTTCTTTTGTTCTTGGCTCCCAAACCTGACTGATTCTCTTGATCTGATGCCTGAGTTTGTCATTGACCTACTTGTTTCATCAAAAATTAAAACACAATCTTAAAGACAGTGAAAATAAAAACTCATTATAAAAAATATAAGGCGGCAGATGTAAACAAAACAAAACGAAGATCCTATGCTACTTGCAAAATTCCAGAAATTTCTAATATTTTTAAAAGATACTAAAAAAGAACTTTAGATTCCTGGGAGTGTTATTTATTATTTTTTAACTGGAAAGAATACTAGACAGGAAAAACTCTCTGGGGAAGGGGACATTCTACAATCATTAAGAGGAAGCACTCAGAAAAAGCACTCAGCAGTGACCTGATAATGTGGGTGGGATTGTGACCTCTTGACTCAGCTTCTTGTTCTTGGGTCATCTTTGACTACTGCCTAAGGCTTTGTCTGAACACAGCAAGTGAGCATTGTGCACAACATGGACCATCAGTTCTATAAGAAGCACTACATCTGATATAAACCAATGTGTGAAGGTAAACATTGTTTAGAGTGTTACTCTTCCTATCCTAACTATGTTAGGTATTTCATATGTGAATGTGAAGTGCCTCTCACCAAAAGAAATGTTTTAGGATATTTTTCTTGCACTGTTGACTTTCAGAAAGCACATTCTTAAAAAAGTGAAATAAATCCTTGATAGCACTGGAGGAATAAATAGAAAGGTAAGATTGATGTCTGTATAATGATGATTAATCCCCAAGGAAGACGCAAGTAAAGTTGGAGAGCTGGACATTAGGACAGTCATTTGTAAGTCAGGCCATCTAACTTTATATTTTTTAGTGCATTTTGTATATAAAATACCTATCTTTGTATTCTCAGCTATTTTAGCTATACAGTATTGTTTTAATGTATGGTATAAGCTGTTTATTCCCCATATTGGAAAAAAGTGGGATATAAATTAAATAAATAAGTAAATAAATGAATGATTGAATCTTCAGCTTGCTGTATGAAATACTGTTATGAGTTTCATTTGCTATATTACTCCATGAAGCATCTCTCATTTATTCCAAGTCTCTGAAAAACAAAACAGAGCAGAGCACAACCAACATTCACACAAAAAATAATAAATTGGATGTGTGCTTTCCTCATATGACCATGCCAGAACACTAGACAAATGACAAGAGAAGTTTTCTGGGAGTAATAGTTCATGACGTCAACCTGACTATCCTTTCATGTGCCTATGGGGCATTGGCTCCCTCCCAGTCTTAAAAGACTTGCACACATACAACATCCTTTTGAAGACACTTCATTCTTTCAAAGTATATACACTACCATTGATAATGGCAGTGATAGCACACTTAGCACAGAGTACAGACTAATCTGCAACCAGTATGGTGTGTAACTGAAGATTCAGGAGAAATTCTAGATTGGATCCACTGAAACAACTACATGGGCTCTACCTATTTTGCCTGAAAAAGTGGCCAACATCATGGGCTACTTCTCTTTGACCAGAACCAAAGAACCTGTTTGCTCAATAGCAGATGACTACATATAAGTCATGGGGCTCTTAGCTCTGTCCTTAGATATCCTGTAGTGGGAAAACAGCAAGTTCATGGTGTACCTACTGCCAACTCTGTGCTTTCTGGTAAACAAGTTAAAAACTCTGCAATTAAGCTGTTCAGGACCGCAGATTTTCATTTCCATTGTTAAAAGGTGTGCAAAAAGCTTCTGCAAAATTGTACATCTCTAGGAGGACAACAGGCTATTTTTGGCACCCTGCCTATACCTTTGTTCCAAAGGGTACTTGTTACAGACAAATGAGGAAACTCAAATACGTGTGAACTTATAGGGTAATAAAATAACAGGTGGCTGTTGATCAATGTAATCCGGCATTCTGTTTTCCTTCCAGTGATGGCCACCATGGTGTAGTGGTTTTAACAATGGATTATGATTCTGGTGACCAGCGTTCAAATCTCCATTCAGCCACAGAAACTCACTGGATGAGCTTGTGCGAGTCACACTCTCTCAGCCTCAGAAAAAGGCAAATCCCCTCTGAACAAATCTTGCCAATAAAACCCCACGTTAGGTTCACCTTTGGATCACCATAAGTCAGAAACGACTTGAAGGCATGCAATAGCAACAACGTAAGTGATTCTTACCTTTCAAAAGCTGACACAAGAAAATTCTATGAAACTTGTACAGGCTTCTGTTCACTCTTGTGATATTTTATAAAAGTAGGGGACTACATTTACTGAAGCATGCACTTAGATAGCAGCTTCTCTGCTTTCAGTGCAATCCTACACAGAACTAAACCAACTAAATTCTATAGGTTTTAATCCAACATAAAGCGTTATAGGTCTGTAATCTTAAGAATTTACATTGTTAAGGCAATGTAAGGCAGACTGAAGATTGGATAGGACTCCTGCACCTTTAATGGCAGTATAGAAGAGAGAAATTTCAGCATATGCTGCTTGTCAAATAACCAGGTAACAAGTAATACTTGCTGAAATTCCCTCTTCCCCACAAACATTAAAGACACAGAACCCACTGCATGCTTCTCTTTAGCAATCCTGCACTCCATTGTGTTCTAAGGATTGTAAACATTTTAAAATACTAAGGCTTTTCTTTCCAAATATGAGCATTAAACACGTACACCTGATATCTCCTTAGTTTCATTAAAAGTATGTTGTACGTGCCTGTGAAACAAATGAGGCCTAAATCAACAATCCAGAAAAACAATGCAACTAGCTCCATGTGTTCCCTATACTTTTCCAAGGCTGAAAGTAGAATTAAAAAAAAGAACTAAAGGATATTATAGCAGCTGCTAAGTTCCTTTAAAAAAAATCACAAAGCACTTTTAATAGACTGGCAATCTATTCTTGTAAGACAAATGGAAAGCAACTTCCACTTAATTTCTGTAAACTCAAAATTATTCTTATAGAGAGGTCCCTGGATTTTGGAACCATATGTACTTGACCCTCCATATTTGTGAGTTTCACTTTCATGGATTTGATTATTTGTAAGGCCTTTTCCGCACTACACTCTTATAGCGTGATGATTCCACTTTCAACATCCTATGGAATCCTGGAGTTTGCAGTTTCGGGAGGGGCCACGTGGCCCCTCCCGAAACTGCAAACTCCAGGATTCCATAGGATGTTGAAAGTGGAATCATCACGCTATAAGAGTGTAGTGCGGAAAGGCCTAAGTTTCTTCAACTCCTGCCCTCCCTCCATTTCAGGTGCTTCTTTTCCGGAGGAACATTCCTTCTCGGCAGCTCTGATCAGGCTGCTCAGCCCTTTAAAAACCTGCCTCTGGTCCTTCTCCTCCTTCACCAGCCACAGCCTGGACAGCTAAGGATGGCTTGCAACCCAATTTCTCAGCACCGCAAACCCTCTCCCAATGCCCCTCCATGCCCAAAGAAGGAGATGGGTGACAGAGGAAGTACAAGGCTACCTTTTCCCTCTCCTTTTCCTGACCTGGATTGGACCCTGGGTGCCCATTCACTCCACCATGCCTCAGCCCCCTTCCCACAGACACAGACCCATTCTATATATATGGGTGTGTGTGTGCGTGTGTGAGATTTTTCTACTTTTGTAAGAATCTTGAACCTGTAACCCTAGTAAATGTGGAGGGCCCACTGTAATGTAATATAGATTACATTGGAATTTCACTTTTAGTCTTCTAAAACTTTTCTAAAAATAACAGTACAATCTCATTACTGTTGACTCAGATGTACGACCCACTGAACTCAATGAGACTTACTTCCAGGAAAGGATTTCAATCTAAATATACTGGTCTAATTTTCTTATTAAAATTTCAGTTAGTCATTACTATGCTACAGCTACAAGCATTTCAGCAGGCACCACTGTATCCATAAAACAAAAATAGCATATATACCTAAAGTAAGCTAGAATTTCCAGCACTGATTTGTTAAGAATCAACAAACCATATTGGATCTTATTATCTTATGATCAGTCATGGATTTCACCCTTACAATACCAGAACTTATTAACTGTCATTTTGGAACACTTCAGCATACACAAATATCAGAATGTTCAAGAATACAAAGGCAGTATGGATCGTGCTATATACATTTTCCCCAATATTCTTTCACTGTGTGCCTGTTTAAAGTGTTATTTTCAGCTCCATCAAGATTTTAGGGTCCAGTTATATTTCAAAGATGTACTGCACTTACTCAAAGAGGTCATATAATTACCTAGCCCACCCTGGTTCACATGTTGTATACTATGGATGAGTAATTTAACACTTTAAAAGTACGGGATGGAAATGTCACTCTTTCAAATATGCTTGCAATTTCCTGAATTGTCAGATTTTTGTTAAGCTTAAAGAATTTAATAGGACTGTATGACTCCATTTCTTCAGGATAGGTGCACTGGGGAGAAAGGAGTGATGAGGGACAGGGACTTGGATTTAGATGTTAAATAAACAATTTTTTTACAACAAATCCCAGCAAACTGTTCTCAGCACGTCATGGCCTGTGATGACTTGCCGTCTCCGAAGCATGACCAAATGATTAGTGGGGCTGTGTCTGTGTATCTCAACAGTAATGGGGGCTCTCTTTCCATTTGCTTCGTATTGAAGTCTAAGCGCTCCATTGGTTTGTGCATTTTCAGTTTGATGAATTCATTATTCTTCATCTTCTTTCCTCCTTACTTCAGATCAGAACTTTTGCCAAATAGATGATTGGTGCTTCTCATATTTTGGATTGCCTCTAATTTTTTTTTTACATTGACCACTATATCTTTAATTTCTTCAGAATTATTAAAGTGTAAGGCTTAATCAACTGTTTAAAACATGAGTTCAATAAGCATTTAATGGATTACAACAAGGCTGAGTAACACAAGCTGTGAATATGGATCAAAAAGAGCTTTTGTGCAGGATCTCTTTTAGCATAATTTGCTTTTTTACAGTCTTGATCTGGCAATGGGGTCAAACAGACCCCTTAAAGTCCTTCCTGGAAATAAAAGTTAATGGCTGATTTGTCCAGTTTAGCATACAGGCTGATTGGACTTGAAATACATTCCAAAAATTATTGGAGTATATTGAAACTTTCAATATTAACTAAAAATTTTACACTGGTCTATCAGGAATACTCAATAGAGAAACAGAAAAGAAAGCATAGCAGAAATAAACAAACCAAGATAGGTAGAATATGAAGCTTCTGTTAAAAGTTCCCTTAGCTTATTAAAATTCTGCCTCCCAAATGAACATTATGAACAAAGCAAAGCAAACAAATAAATAGAAAATTCTACACCCAATGTTGCACATGTGTATAATCAGTGTGTCGTGACAGTCTGTTTAGATAAGAATGATCCCCTAGAATTAAATTGATGCTCAGGGTCCTATGGACCTAAACCCCCTTCTAAAGAAGGCAAAGAAACTCCCTTGTCAGAAATATTCTATGAGTGGTACAACCAAATATCTTTTAAGCACTGGATTTAATCAATCTACAGGGATCCACAAATACAGAGCACACACTGATTTTCATTATCCTCACAGGTAAATATATACGGTCAAACTTGATCTTGTCTGCAGATTTTCCCACTTAAAGATGTATCCTCCAACTGTTCCACTGGTAGAGACAGTCCCAATTAATTCTCTGTTGAAGTGCTTTTTCAGCTGCTTATAAAATGTCCTAATTTCTCTCTTCTCACACTCTCTTCCTTTGTCCTCAGCTTAATTCAGTTGCTACAAACTGAGTTCAGAGTGAAAAGGTAGTTAATTTAGCTGGGAGGGAGAGGAGAGAAGGAGGTGGAATCTTGCCTTTCCCAGTAGGCTCAGGCAAAAACAAACTGCTGCAGCCTCTCCTAGCCTGTGTGTTCTTCTTCATTAATATCTTTTGCCATCTTGACCAAACTCTGATCTTGCTTGGCCACACCTATCCCAGTTTTCTTCTGCGCAATGTCAGAGGATATGTATATATTTCTATGTGTAAATTTATTCCAAAACAAATTCTAGTAGTTCAACAGATGTAATTCAACAAGTGTAGTTCAACTACATTTGTTTCAAAGCAAATGCCTCTGTAAAGATTGCACGGCAAGCCTTAATTAGGGGTGGGAATCATGTGGGTGATGTTGGACTGAAAACCAATCACGAGGAATGCTCAGAGTTTCAGTCCAACAAATCTGGAGAGCTACACAGTTGCCATCCCTATCTTATTTGAAGCAGCCATAAATCAGTTCATCACAGTCCTCTCAAATTAATTTACACCAGTGGACCTTAGACTTGAGTGAGGCAAAGACCTATGCAGGACAATAAAGCCTGGAAATACAGGTCACTTTGTAGGCAGGTGTGCATCTGTGTCTGATTGCAAGTCTGCATGTTTCCTATATAAGAAAATATCTCAGTGCAATTAAACACTAATTAATCTTTTTCTCTTACACAGTGGTTTTCTGTGTGAGAGGAGATTTTAAGAATACGGACAATTCAGATATACTGTTCCTGCCATCGATCCTCTAAAGCAGTACAAAAATCTTTGTTGTTGTGTGCCTTCAAGTTGTTTCCAACTTACGGTGACCCTAAAGTAAACCTATCATGGGCTTTTCTGAGGCTAAAAAAATGCCATTGATAAGCTGCCAAACATAGCTGGGAGTTCTGCTCTGTTTTACCTTGTGAGTCACCAAATCTCTGGGCCTGACCTGACTGCACACACTCATAGTTTTGACACATACTTTAGATTTATTTATACTAGTGAACCAAGTATGACACTCAGCTTGCTTTTTTTCTCCAAAGTGCAATATGTTCTAGTCTATTTTGTAACATAATTTTGGTATCCATTTGTTCACTTGTCAGTACTTGTTCTTCATGTGTGGTTATGCAGGTTGAGTAAGGAAACAGCTAGATGCCAAGGCTTTCCTTGCCAAATTGTAAACATGATGGTTGATGTAGCTAGTTGCCCTGACAGATAAAATGGCAAAATTAAAATTGGTCACATTACATTGGCCCAGCGTAGTAAGAAACCTTTATGAAATTGAGATGTCTTTAATTGCCTTGGAATTGCTTTGGAAGCTGATCCATCTTCTTTAAGCCATGGGTGGGCAACTGTGGAAGACTTGGGGTCTGCATTAGCCCCAGGAGACCTTGGAGGGCTGCATTTTCTTCCCCCCATCCAAAAAATAAAATAGAGTCATCCTTCCATATTTCCATGCATAGGACCCCCGTGAAAGTGGAAAAACTGTGAATAACTCTAGGCCTTTCCAAACTGTATTGAACACACACAAAAAAAAACATGATCACCATATTCAACCCATCGTGGACTCCTCTGAGGCACCAGGGTTCCTTCACAAGGCGGAAGTGGGTGGCTGGTGGGGCTTACTGCCATCTCCACTGCTGCCTCACATTATTTTTAATAGGGACTTACAAGCCTCATTTGCAGTTTCTCAGTCTCACGAGACTTGCAGTCCCTATTAAAAATGGCACAGCAGCAGAGGTGACATCAAATAATCCATGAATAATCAAATTAGCAAAAGTGGAACCTGCAAATGTGGAGAACTGACTGTAAAATACAATAAAATTGCTCCCAAATGTCTCAAACCATCATGGGGGCATTTTCATTGTGTCCTGGGACTCAAAAAAAGGCCTTTCCTTGGCCTAAATTGGCCCAGGAGGCCCCCCAAAAGTGGTGGAAATGCATCCCACATTCCCTAGTGGGCATTATGGAGCATTTCAGGGCAAAAAAAATCTATTTTTGAAAAAATTTGCAAAAATTGTTTGTGACCCTTGGACCCAAATCTGGTGGGAAAGCCCTCCGCACTTCCTAGAGTGCATCTGGGGGCATTCTGGATTCAAAAAAAACAAAAAAAAGTTTTGAATTCCAGGGGTCCTGAGGGACACAAACATGGTCCCAGAGGGGTGCATA
This sequence comes from Cyclura pinguis, assembly GCA_030412105.1. Classification (NCBI taxonomy): domain Eukaryota; kingdom Metazoa; phylum Chordata; class Lepidosauria; order Squamata; family Iguanidae; genus Cyclura; species Cyclura pinguis. The sequence goes on from CM059599.1 coordinate 41,307,878, forward strand.
TGCTACATGGGCTGCACTTTTCCCATCCTGCTTTAAGGTGAGATGAAAAATAATTTAGACTTGTATAATTTGGTATGTATCAAACCATACATAAATAGCTTGGACCTAGAAGAGTGCATATCACCCTAAAATCCCCTACAATATGGTGGAAAAGCCTTCCTCTGTGTCCCAATATGGGTAGATGGTAACCTAGATAGAATGCAATCAAAGGGTCTTTTCTATGTCTGAATTTATTTGTGGACCACCTACATGTTTCTAGCTTTTGCCGCCTATAGAAGAAAGCTACATTCAGATAGGTTATGAATTTATACATTTTAAACTTTCTTCAATGTTTTAATTTTTTTTCATATCTTTGTTATTTTATTGTTTTAATTTTTAACCACTGATCTTTTGAAAAACAATTGATAGACAAATTGAACACTTCTCTACTGAGTGGATAAGCAGGGCATAAATTATTCTGCATAAGTAAATAATGTATTTATAAGAATTCAGAAAAATTATCTTTGAAGGCCAAATCATACCTCCTTTCTACATCAACACAGTTTTAAACATAGTTAAAGGGCTGTTTCAGGAAACCCCACTTCAAAATAACCAGACCCCTACTCCCAACAGGCCCTAAAGGTGACTGAGAGTGATGTGATATAATATCTAATCACCTAAAATGGAAAGTTTTATGTCATGACGTAGCTCTCCAGAGTTCCGGAAGTGGCCAAAACAAGTCATCCCAGCCTTCTCTGCCTTGGGATATGAACACCCTACACCACTGACACGGAATGACATTTTTTGTTTCCTGTAACTTTGTGACTGTAAAAATATGTTCACCAAGAAGATGGCAAGCCACAGTAATGTTAAGAGGGCTGCCATCAGCTTAAGGGGTGCAGGTAACATGACAGATTTCAATTTGTCGAAAAGACAAAGAGGGATCAAATGAGGGAGCATAAGAAACTGTATTATAAATGAGGTGGATTTCCAGTGCCATAGCCCAACATATAGGACCCACAGATATAAGAAATGTTTGGATATGGTATTGCTGAGCAGTGTGATAGAACATGAAAAATTACCTCATTCAGTTCATACAGCACATGTACACAAACTAATTCTAGTGTATCTCCCTGAAAATCTCACCTGGAGGGACAGCTTGAGACAGCTACTACTTCTCTTTATCCAAGGATGACCCAGGACAGGAACGCATCCTATCTACTTGAGATTTTAATGAGGTATTTTCTGTCCAGCTCTGTGGAAAAGTAAAATGCTAAGAATTATTTACAGATTTAATCTGGAGGTATCCATTACCAACAAGATCCAGAAAATATGAGGGTATTCTGTTAGTGTTCTAAATTTAAAACTTGATGTTAAGACCTTTGCTAGAATATATTTAAAATATTAAATGTGTATAGTTCTTTCTTTTCTATAGTCTATTATAAAGACAATATAGATGATCAATATTCCATTTAAATCACAATATGGTACACTAAATGTTAATAGTTAACTAAAATTGAGCTGAAATAGGGTATATTTTTGGCAGAGCACTGCACACACTACAAGGTGTGTGCATGAGTGTGTGCACAAATACACACAAAGTGATTCCTCTCGTGGGCCTACAAAATGGGGTGAAACTGTTTGCCCATTCAGAGTGAGAGTAGTGTTGTCTTTATTCTAATTTGTCTTTGTAGCATCATCTAATTTACTATAGGATATCATTGAATTTGTTTATGTAAAACCTGACTAGTTATAGATCCCTTAAGAAGACGCAGGCTTTTAAAAATGGAGGTAGTCGTATATGCAAACAAGCCATGAACAGTGTACCCAAAGGAAAGTAGGTATGTGAAAATTTTGCTCCCCAAATCTTTCCTCTTTAGGGAACATGTTTCATTAGTCAAAATATGACACAATCCCGTATGGAATTATTGTTTCATTAGTAACTCTGGAAACACACATTCCTTCACTAGCCTTAATGAGTATTGCCAATTCTTAAATTAAAAATCTGGTACCTGGCCAGGGCCCAAGAACAGAGTATTCTGAATCCACAAGCTGAATCACAGAGTTCATGAGCTCTGTTTCAGTAACATAAGCTCTATTTCAGTGCTTCTCTGAAGTGATATTACACAGTGCTATTCAACATGGTAGTCTATGGACTGCTGCCAGTCCCTGGAGAGTTTCCAGGAAAGAAAGGAACAATTGTAGCCAGGGGCACAAACAGGGTACCAGTCTCTGGCATACTGGAATAAAAATGCTGGTCCCTCACATCAGATAGTTTAGGAAGCACTGATAAAAATGCTTGAACAAGGACGGTGGGCCCATACCTATTAGCCCAATGCCAAACACCATATCTCTGCCAGGCCCAGTGTTAAAAAGGTGATAGGTAGAGAAGCCTGGTCTACAAACATAAGCTCTCCTCCCCTAACATGCAGAATGTTGGGATCTAAATATGTAAAGCAGCTCACTTATAGGAAAGACTCTGGAATTTAGCACCCATCAATGTATAAAGATGATAACTTTTACTTCTGGAGACTTCAGGGTGGAGAATGAATGGCAACTGCTTATTCAAAAGAAAAGTCAAGGATTCACTAGCATGCATTCTACAAAACAGAGCAAACCCATCACAAATTGGTCGTGTGTTAATTTGATTACATGTAGAAAACAGTTTGCGGTTAACTAGGATTTTAAACTACAGTTTGGGGAAGAAAGCTTCCTCCAAAAATTCACAGATCATGCACGCCTTTTGATCATGCCATAAACAATTTCATGTTTATGACGTAGTTTCATAGGAAACTGCATTATAGTAGGTCAGGCTATTAGCCCAAGTAGCTCAGTGACCAGCAGCAGTTTTCCAAAGGAGCAGCATCTTGTATGACTACTTGGAGAGTCTGAGGATTGAACTTGGGACCTTCTGAGCAGAGGAAATATGCTCCACTAGTGAGCTATAGCCATTTGTCATCATAGCATAAGCACTGGAAAGAGCGCTCTCTGGGCTGTACCAGCATGGTTATTTCTGTAAATGGCAACCATCCAACCACAATTTGTTAATAATGTTCTTTATCAAATTCAAATGCCAAATCCTGAACATTTCCAAATTGTTTTGTTCAGCTTACCTTTTATCCTTGTATTTTGCCTACCTTTCACAATGTCTTAAAAAACCAAAAAAAAAAAAAAAAAGAATTTGCCTTTTCTTAGGAGCTGTACTGAAAATATTTGCCAGTGGAGAAGAGTCATGTGGCTTTAAAATGGTTGTTTATTAGGTTTCCATACGCACATAAAGAGAACACAGTAGTTATTTAAATATGTGACGAGAGACGAAAAACTCTTAATTAGAAACAGTTGTTTTTGTCTCGAATATTCTGTCTGTGAATAGTTTGTTAGCCTCCCAAAATGGTCAAATGCAGCAAACTGGACAACAGCACCCCATACATTTTGGGGCTTCCTCTGGCCGGTGGCCAAATAATTTTGACTTCTAATTTATTGGGAAGGGGACATGGGTACTCTTGTGTACACAAAAGGGCCTTATAGGCTTGTAGCCCATGCCTGGTTTGTAGAGTCACTTATTTTGAAATGAAACAGACAAGAGCCTCTGACACCCCCCTCCAGCCCATAGAATCTTTTTTAGAACACAATCAACAGGTCTTTAATCCTTGAAGCCCAATTCATATATTACCATTCTGGTATGGCAATATTACTTTTTGTCTAGAAAGTTAATCACCTGCAACCCCCATCCGACCAGACTGTAAATCCTGAAGATCAGTCACACCATATATATATATATATATATATATATATATATATAATTTTTCAATGAAGTACAAAATGCCTACTGTGTACTATTGCTGCTTCAGTGTGAGATTACTAATATACTTTAAATGTTAAGTTCTGATTCATTCTTGATACTATGTACAGTTGTTTGTGTTACAGTCTAAGCTTCCAAAAATACATAATAAAGCTTGTTATCATAGCTTTCTAATGCTTCTAATAACTACTGTAATTCTGTGTGATTTAGTGCTCAGAATGATCTAACAGGATTTTTCTCTAGATACTTAAAAGGATTGTAATGTGTACAGAGGTGTCATGGTGATTAAATTTACAGGACACTTATGAAAATAGTGACAAGAAGTGGAGTTTAATTAGTACATATACACATTATACAGCTCCACTGTCTTGACAAAAATAGGAAAAATCCAAATGAAATCTTTCCTTTCCATGGGAAATGTTAAAAAAATATATATACCAAAATGATTAGTTTCCTTACACAGTCAATATGAAGGGATTTTTAGAAATACCAGAATCTTTGAGGCATGTGCATATTGTACAACTAAGTCAAAAGCAATTCATAAAAAGCAAATTATAGTACAAATTGAGCATCTAAAGTTGGGGAGCCATTGCATAAGAATAAACCGTGACTTACCAGTCACTTCACTACAGTATTATTTGAGAATGAAACAATTTTCTGCAGCCAAAATTCAGTTCATTATAGATTTCTTTTCACGCAAGTGTTATACCCAACATAACACTGGGAGGAAAAGTACAAAAGGCGCTAATGTTCTACTAATGTTATACAAGTGTTTGCAAAACTAACAAAATAGCAAAAGCAAAACATAGCATAATGTTGTTTTAAGTGATGTAAGCATTTGTGCAACGAGCATCAAAGTACTGGAATTGAAATTTGTACAAGGATAAAAATAAGTTTCCTAAAAGAAAAGAACCTTTGTACTAACGGAATGATTTTATTGTGTACAATCGCAAATGACTACATTTATACTGTGGTTTAAGCATTGGACTACAACCCTGGAGACCAGAGTTTGATTCCCTGCTCAGCCATGGGAACCCCCTGGGAGATGTTGGGCATGTCACACACTCTCAGACCCAGAAAACCTTGTGATAGTTTTGCCTTAGGGTTGCAGTAAGTCAGAAACAACTTGAAGGCATGCAACAACAACTGTACATCTTTACTAAGAGGTAAGTCCACTTATTTCAACAGATTAAATCAGATTGCACTATTACTAACTTTTCTGAACATTCAGAATTTAGCAGAAAATGTTGGGCATTTAATGTTCCAGTTATGAGCCAATATGGTGTAGCAGTCTGAGTGCTGGGAGCCCACGGTTCATATATTAGTCTGGCCATGGAAACACCTTGGAAGGCCTTGGACAAGTCACACTCTCTCAGCATCAGAAGACATCACTGACAACCTCCCTCTGAACAAATCTTGCCAAGAAAACCCTGTGAAAGAAAGAAACTCTGGCCTTAGAAACACCATTAAGTCATAAAGGACTTGAAGGCACACAAGAACAAAAATATTCCAGGCCATTTTTATTACTGTTCCAGCATCATCCTTACCTCGTTTATGTTTTGTCTCATCTTCTAGTTTTTTAACACACACTGATACATTCATGTATGTATACATATGTGTGTGTATGTGTGTGTGTATAAACACATAAATACATACAAATATGCATATTTACATACATATATGTATTTTTAATGCATACATACAATCTATCCGTTTAAAAAATCATACAAATGGCTTGCATTTCCAGATAGATGTGGCCACAGTTTCAAGAATAAATACAAAATTGTTACTACTTTATGTAAAACCACTATGCATATTCAGCAAAACACTGCCTGCGCAACCAAAGGATAAAGGAAAACAAAGCCCAGTACAACAGGACAGAGCCTTAACATCCCCATGGAAATGTTCAACTGTAACTTCACCTGACATTTTTTCCACAGCAATGTTGACAAAAAAGATAGCGAGTTGTGATCTTCACATACGATCAAAACATCAAAAAAAATGCAACTCAAGAAACTCATACAACCCTTTTCCTCACTGGGGAAATGAGCTTTTTCATATAAGAAATTCCTTTACTTTGAAATGGAAATCTTGGTATCTAAAAATACTATGTATTACAGTGCAATTCATTCTAGCATACCTAAATAAGTGCCACATCCATTTATATATCTATATATTTCAGTGTAAGTTCAGTATATTTCAGTTTTGTTGGAATCAATGTCCATTGTCATTTTTATTTAGAGCTGATGATATTAAGAAATACTTCAAGTTTACCTTTTGTGCTTACTTGCAAACAAAACTTCTAATAATTCCCGTAGAAATATAGATACAGGATAACACCTCTTCATGGATAAAAATAATTTCTAGGAAACAAAATGTTTCCACACTGATATTTTCTTTGTTCTCCTTAGATTACTGGCCATTTACAAAACACACCCAGCTTATTTTTTGATACAAAAGATATATAAATGGATTTTCTATGCTTTCTCCTAATTCAAAATCTCTTTCATATACTGGAAACCTAAATGATAGTAAATGTAATAACAACACAGACAGAATAGTATAAAATGCCAATATGTGAATTTCATTCTCAGACCTTGCTGACAACAATGTACCAAAAAAACTCAATACAAAATTGAGTTTCCCTAAGTTTCTGTTCAGTCTACATAGGCAAAGTGGGGTTTCTGGACAAATTTCAGAACAAAATTAACTTATAATTCATCTGGGTGAGTTTTCACACTGACATTTGCCATGAAGTCTTCAGAAGCTGATTAGGAACTATTCAGCTAAATCACTACCAAGAGATAATATTCCTACAGAGACAGACTGGTCACCTGTACTGATCTTCCTACAATTCACTCTTTGAAAGAATGCCTCAATTTAGACTGGGAATGGAGATGAAACAAACAAGGCAATACATGTTTCACATGAATCTTATGAACTACATGAAATAACTGCATGCATGTAATCCTCTGCATGGATTCCATGGCAGAACCTGGAGAGGAATTGTTATTGTGTCCCATCAAATTGTTTTGGGCTTATGGCAACTCTAAGGTGAAACTATCATCTGGAGCTAAGAGTGTATGACGTACTCCAGTGAGTTTCCATGGCCTATTAGGGAATCAAACTCTTATCTCCACTATTGTAGTCCAATGCTTCACACCACTACATCACACTGGCTTTCAAAGGTGTGTGTGGGGGTGATGGGATGAGGCACTTTTAAACCTCTAGACCATGCTCAGCACACACATACACACATACACACTGTTTTTAAAGCTTTTTTTAAAATTCCAAAATGCCTTCCCACACTCTCTGGGTATGATTTTTCTATTTCGGGGGGAGCAGACCATTTTAGACCCAGGAGAGGTCTTTTTTAATGCAGAAAGTGACTTCTGTTTGACCTCTGTATTTTTTTTTTTAACAAAAGTCTATCCTGGATGTAAAATGATGCAGTAGGGGGCATGATGTCTCTACCCATTTTTAAAAAAAATTAAAGAAACTGAGAGCTAGAAAGACAAACCAGGTGGTTTTGTCTTCCCTTGTCCCTCCGTCCTGTTGGCTGTCCAGCCCATGGAATACATAATGGCCACTATAACACACAAATTTCAGTCTTGTTGCAAGCATGGACTAAATATTTCAAATTATTTGTGTCTATTACTTCCTGTAGCAGTCAAAGTCCATCACTTGAAGGCAAGCAGACATATCGGACAACTATGCAAGAAGCACAGAGCTAATTAAAGTAGAGTATTAGCAGGTGGAAGAAGGGGTAAGCAAACCACCCATCACCTTTCCATTAAAAACACTGGATCTTCCCAAAACATAACTCATGAAGAAGAGTACTGTGGCTGAAGTCCATACCTTTCTATGCAACATGAACTTAAGACCTTAGTTATACTTTAAGCCCGCATCTTCAATTACATACAAACCTGAGCATATGCTTTACATTGGGCCCCTTTACACCACAGTTACTACATGGTGTCTTGTGTTAGTTACTAACACATTATAATCTGATAACTGTCTAAATAAGTAGCCGGTGCCTCTGCTGCATATATTTTGGAAAGGTGAAAAAAGGCACACTACCTGACTAGAATTAAAAAGGACTGCATGTTCCCGTCTTTGATTGGCATGGTACATTAAGCAACTCTCCAAAGTAGCAAGCAGCACCTTCCCCCACTTTCTTCTTGACTTGACACTAAACTATACATTGCTCAATGCTAATCATTCATTCACTTCCAGAAATACATTCCCATTTCATTTTTAATGCCACTGAAAGGTTGCAGAACTGAAGGCTGAATTAATTTACATATCCACTCAACTCAGAATGCCTAGACAGAAGTCGCTGAAAGCTTCTGTTTTTCATACAACACAGTTCTGAAGAGGCGACTATGGTATGGGAAATTTATCCTCCATAGTTTGTCCACTTTTTTTTTTTATAAAACTCATTTTCCTATGCCATACCCATCCAGAAAACATCAAGTGTACATCCACAATCCTTTGTCAAAAGTGACAGAAACAGTTGTTCTACCAGTAGTAATGAAAATCTAAACAGGAAACAAAAACATATCTTTCCAGTTTCTGTGATCTTAAGAATATCCTGACTGTCTTTCTTGAAATCTGAATTTCACAACTTTGCTAGTAGGCACTGAATATTTAAATTGCAGAAAATGTTGTTTGGAATATAAGACAATGAATGAAAACCAATAATACAACATAAACAGGTGAATGACAGACTGTATTATGCCATCAAGCTCTTCAGCTTCCAGGATGTTCATCAAGCACAGATACCCAGAGCATAAATGGAACAGCTTTCATAAGTCCAGGCAGATTCTTGCCAGGTTGGAAGATCTGCTTTTATAAAGACAGTGCAATGAGACAGTAGTACTTCAATCATAGACCTAGGGAAACACACAAACACACACAGCATCATCATTTTTATGGGCCAGCTATCCCTGTAACAATAGTCCTGTAACTACCAACAGCAAGAAGGCCTATGTAACACCTATAAGAAATTAAGATTTGTGCATGGACTGTAGGCACAAGAGTTCAAGTTCAGTCTAGATGTCAACCCGTTTTGTGGACTTCAGCGAGTTACTGAGCTTCTGCTCTCAGTTCCTTACTTGTAAATGGGAATAATAATGTTCTATATCTGTTGAGAGTGAACCATGAGCACCATACTGGGCTTCTTGGAGGAAAAGTGGAGCAACAATATAATCAATAACTTAGAAAATAGGCTTTAGAGAAGGAAAATAGCATATTTAGTGGCAAGTACAGAAATTCTCTATTCAAGCTATAAACAGAAGCAGCTATCATGAGTGAAACCTTTCTTCAAATTTAAAAAAAATGAAAGGTGTCTCAAGTAGCCTTTGACTTTTGCACGGAGCTGAGGCTATGAGTATATTATGCATTCTCTGGTAGAAGGTGGGCAGGAAGAATAACTACACGGAATGCCCCTAGGAAATGCAGGATGGACAGAGCACTGAGACAAAGAGACATGTCTGGCTTCAGAAGTGTCAGAACAGAAATGAATTCAAGATATTGGATCCACACAGGTGTATAATGGGCTGGAGAGCAAAGAAGGTGAGATATCCTCTGATGTTTTGTTTTACCTCCTACAAAGAAAAGAGATACATTTCATTCTACACCTTGAGAACTCCACATTTCACCTTTAGTGCAATGCTTTGTTTAAAAATTTCCCCAAAATCTCACTTTATATTTGGAAGCAAAACCTGCTTCTGGTTAGACAGTCTCTGAAGCGTGATGAAGACATGGGTGTTAGATGATCCCTGAAATCATAATAAATATTGTTGTAAAGCATATTTGTATCACTTGTTTAAATGCTAGGATGACTGTGTATTTGTGGAAATAAAGTTGCTATGAGAGTTCATTTTCTGCCCTCAACAGGCAGCATTTTTGGTTGGATTTCCACACCCTACCCTACAAGCTCATTAGATAAAGTGGAATGTGTCCTATATGTCCAAGCCCATTTTGTGCACATTTGTGATAACAAATAATGGTTAAGAATTTCACAGGTAATGTATCATCTGCCAAACAAAACTTGATTAAACATGTGTGCTTGAAAAACCTACTAAACATTAATTTATCCAGTCATAGAGTACAAAAAACACCCCAGCAACCTTCTAAAGACTATGGCTAGCACTAGCATGTTACCTATTCTCTTTAGTTCATTCTACACAAATATGTGGCTGATTGTATTTGAATTGAACTATTAATACAGTTTGATATAGTGCTAGTAGACTTTACTGGTAACCTCAACAAGAAGCACTGTATACTGAGTCCCAAATAAACAGGAGAGACTACAGAATTATTGATCAATCACAAAAATTTTCCCAGTATGTAGTGGTAACTAAAATTAGACCGTTATGGCCAGACTGAGAAAAGAAAAGAAATGAATGCAGAAAATTGCCAGGGAACACAATAAAATAAACCCCACTATAGATATATATGCTCCACAGATAATGAAGGGCATCTCTTCTGAAACGTACCTTTCCATGAATCTAAATTCAATCATATGTTCCCTCTATAATAGCCATTGCTTTCCTTCTCTGCATAACTATACATTGAAGCACTACTACTGCTGTAAAGGTCAGTGGTGATATTTCAATAAATAGCAAGGAGTTAGTTACATATATGACTCTGTTTTTCATTTTATGCTACATTCAATTTTGGGCTTATTTTTCTTCTACCTAAAATGTCAGATTTTGCATTTGCTAGCACTGCTATCCCAAACATGCTGTATAAAGAATATACTTTCCCCGTCTCATTTGTAATTACATCAGATTTACACAACTGGGAGAAATTAAATTATTAAAGCATTTTTATGCTACATTTAATTGTCTGAGTAAAGACAAACAAAACTCTAACAACAAAAGAAACAACAGATTTCACTTTGTTATACTTTGCTTTGTAAATACATATTATTGTCTGTTCTGCAGCATATCAGATATCAATATGATTCAAATCAAGGAACCCTGCAGGTTCAGCACCACTTATGTCACCAGGACAATTGAGTGAAGGAAGAAAGAGAAGGCACTTTGGATTTGAACACCAGCACTACAATCCTTAAACATCCTCGTTCTGTGCTGTCACAAGATCCAGAGAGACAACTATATCCAGGTAACTAATATAGAGTACAGATATACCTCAATTAATGAAATAGATGCTTTCTGGGACATTACTTCTTTAACAGAAAATTTGATACCAGAAGCAGAAGTAACATGGACAGAATAGGGATAGTTTCTGGAACCACAAGAAGGAGGAGCAGTACAACAGGTTTTAGTTTTATCCAAAACTAATATGCATATGTGAAATGAAACAAGGATAGCAGGTAAGCCTTACATAAGTAAACAAAAGCATCTTGAACCTTCTAGAGATCACCTGAAGGCTTCTTCCAAAACGCAAGTATTACTGCTTTGCCTTTTCCCACCTCTTATTATGTAATATTTCACTGTAGCAGTCCCAAATGAGCACAGTTTTCCAAGATTTCAGTTGAGCGACTCAGGCTGGGTCTCCAAAAACTTGAACAGGTTAACCTGGGAGGGGACTTTGGGAATTCCCTGCAGTTGCTTCCTGTCTCCTTCTGTCTCTCTTGCTTTTTCCACTGGTAGAATTTATCTTTTATATGCTGTAAGTATGTATCTTTTAGTTCCAGTAAGCGACCAAAGGAGTTGGGTCTTCTGTCTGATCACTAACCACGTGTTCCCCAAAGCTTTTGTAAATAACTGTGTTCTCAGAGGGTTCATTAACTGAGGTATTCATATACCAATAGCTGCTGAATTCTATCAGCAAGGGAAATATGACACAGAGTGATGGACGCACACTGTATGAGTTGAAATGACTGACCACCACTGCCAGACAACTCAAACTCCCATCCCAATAGAATCAGTGGAATTAAGAATGAGATCAAGTATCTTGATGGGTGGAACTCTGCAGTTTCATTTAGTTCCAAATGAAGTCAGTCAAACTCAAAACCCACTGGTACAATCATGTATGTAATCCACTATGTTGCAATTTGAGAGGTTTATATAAAGCAATTAATCACTTTCTTGCACTAGTACAAAATAGGGATGGGACAAATCCAGAATTTTCCGAATCTGGATCCGGATCCGGATCACTGGAAGGTTCTGGGAATCCACAAATCTCACAAATCTCGAATCTTTCAAATCCTTTTTTAAAAAAGGGTTTAAAAAGCAAGGGAATCTTGGGCAAGACACACTCTCTCAGCCTTAGCAAAAGCCTAGGCAAAGGCAAAGCTCCCTCTGAAGACATCTGGCCAGGATAATTGGCATAGTTTTGCCTCCCCAGATCAGGATCTCCCCAGATTGAAAATGACATGAAGACCCTTTGTACACAGGCAGGAAAATGTGGATTTTCCTGCCTGTGTAAACAGGACCACTGCAGTACAGAGATAATTCAGGTCAAAACTGACTTTTCTTTGCACAGCTCCTTCTGGCATCCTGGGGTTTGTAGTTTGATGATGCACCAGCACACTCTGGGCAGAGAAGGTTGTGACACCTTGTAAAACTACAAATTGTGTCTGAAAGAGGTTTGCAAGGGAGCTATGCAAAGGAATGTTTCAGCTGTCCTTGAAATCTCAAGAAGATTGTACCTTCCAGTCAAGTAAGTGCTGAACTTAAATATTAAATATTCAATTTAAATATCTTAGAATACAAGCTCAGATGTAATTTGTGAAATTGTTAGCAAAGGCCATTATTACTCCAAGGGAAAAACTCACCTACTTGCCATCTCCCCTGGTGTATTTGGTCTCCCAGGTTTTCAGGCATCCCGGTCTCCAACAAACTATTTGGTTGATGGATTCAAAAGATTCGGTTTGCCTATTTTGGAGCAGGGATTTGGATTCATGAATCTAGAATCCTTGCCCAGGATTCCAGTATTTGAGGATTCGGTTGGCCCATCCCTAGTACATACATTGCTGGCATTCATACTAAGCCGACAACAACACTTTGTGATTGTAATAAGTTTAATTACAATTTTTTTTGTCTGTTTATACTTAGCTTTATACCTAGTTATGCAAAACATTTTAAATCTGAAGAGGCACATTTCTTCATGGGCCACATACCATATGTGGGTGTAACTGGAATCAATTTATTTGTCTCCTTTCTTTTTCTTTTTCCCTCCCTTTTTAACTCCACTTTCTCCCCATCCCTTCTTGAATAACTCAAGAAAGTTGATTGGTATATCTCTTTTGGAACACACAGAAGATAATTCTTTATTTTTAACCCTGTAGAGAATGACTGCTTAAAAGTGGACTATGGACATTAACATGTACGTTGCTTTATAAATTGATTGGACACATTTATAGGGAATTGCTATATTAATATCTGTCAGTTACTGTATATATCATAACCATCAACAGTTTGGTTAGCTGATGAAGCAGTTTGACTTTCATCCTCACATTCTGCAACAGAACATCCAAAAGCGTCTTGCAGACTGATGTAGCAATCATGTACTAGCCATGACAGATCTTGGTCTTAGCCAGCAGGACCATTCTTTTAATGTTGGCCCTTATCTTATAAAAGAAGGAAAGAAACTGCTGGTGCACAGAATTCTATCTAATGTGTCTCAGACATGAATCCCCCTTAAAGGTATTCTTAAAAACAGTCATCTGAATCTTTGGCTTCAACTCAGTTACAAACCCACTTTGGGGGGAAAAATACAATTCCAAGTAATGTAACTATGTATCCTGCAATCCCCTATTCTTTCTTATTTAAAAACTTCAAGTTCCTTATTTAAACTTTCCTTAAGGTCAGATTTTATTTCTATTTGATTAGCTACTGACCTGGCCAAGGAGGGGAAAATATCTTCTAAATAGTTCCTATGACCACTAGAAAGTTGACCTATTACTGACAGGGTGAAGTAGGGCCAAACACACACAACAGAGCACTATAGGCTTTGGTGCAGCAAAAGCAAAGTATATTCTGTTTTATGTGGGCTCAGGCAGAAAATTCATAGCCTGCTGTAATCCAAATCCAAACTAAGGGACAGATGTTGGGAAAATCAAGATAGAACTTTATATGAGCAATGTACATCAGGTGCCTCGGCTGGATGAGTTGCATGGCATCTTAGTTCCAGTCTAAAATGGTAAGAGATTGGAAGCCATAGAAAAGTTATGCACATTCTGTTGGAAATCTCAGGTGAATGAACTTGTCATTATTTCTCAACCTCATACTTGCTTCCTATGAAGAACACCAACAGAAAATATTCTTATGTATTTTTGGCTTTCTAACAGAGAAGTCCTGTTTGAAAAGCAAGAATATATAAAGATATCTTTCAGCAGACTGCTAAAATACTTGTCTAAAGCTGACTCTTTACTTTTCATCTTCAGATGATCATAGGAGACACAGCAAAGTTAACAGACATCCAGAGGCTGGCTCCAGTTAAATCTGAATTAAGATACTATTACAAATATGACATATATTTTTATAGCTCTCACTTGGAGTATACTATTTAAGAATTTACTTGCAAAAAACAAAACAAAACCCTACTGTATCCCAATACTGTATTTCTCAGAAAATGCAGTAAAATACATTTTGGTGCAATACAATAAAACTGAAAAACCAATAAATGGTCCTAGTTATTGAGAAATTGGACAAAATATGGCCTATTGTCATTTTTTTGAAGACAGCAAATCAATAGATGATTAAAGGTTTTATTTTTTGTTACCTACTGGAGTGTTGACTCTAGCAATAAGCATGATGTGGATTGGAATTTAGAAGACAAGTGCCTGAGTGATATGAAATGTTTTCAGAACTTAGGAGAGTTTGAGTATATTATTAGCACCACTTAAGATTTGAACCAGTTGCATAGACATTTGCTTCCCTCAAAATAACTCTTGATAGCCCTGTAAGCATAAGGGTTCGTAAGGATCCCCTTTCACAAACTATATTTTCCAGAATTGTTTGGGAAATGCATATGTTAAACTAGTATAAAACTAATACAAGCTTGTTTCAAGTTTGCATCTACCCAAAATGTCACCATTAAAAGCCAGAAAAAGCTTTATCCTTTGAATCCAAAGAAAACACACACACACACACACACACACACACACACACCCATTCATACAGTTATCAAATGCATAATCCTAAATAGGATATTGAGTAGGACACTGGCTTTCGTAGTTACATATGTTGATGTTGAATAGATAATACTCAAAAGGAGAAGTGCTAAAACCATACTTTTGGCACAATGCTTCAACTGTTAGGAATATCAGACAGTAGTGGGAGGAAGTAAAGGTAGATTGGTTTGCTTTATTGCTAATCACCCTATAAAAAGATACTGCTTAGCATTGTCCAAAAATGGATTGTAATTCTTTTGGCATCACTAAAAAGGAGGAGTTATGCAACCAAGCCTGAATGATTCCATGAGGCTAAAATTTTATGCACACTTATTTAAAGGAAAATTTTCACAATTACCCTAGGATCTCTGAACAAGTGAAGAGATAGGAAGAATGCTATTATAAATGCAACTGTCCAAATGCATCTTGGAGTTCAAAGCAAAAACTGAGCCCAAAAGGACATGGGAAATTTTACATTTTTCAGTGTCAAAATGTACCTCATAATAAGCAATTTTATTAAGGTTGTGCGTGAAACATGACCTTTAAAGAGTGCTTGCTTTGAACAGCCTTCATTTACTCTCAGTGACATCAATCTATACCCTCTAAGTCAATTCATGATCTTCTTGATTCTGTCCTGTGATTATTCCATGATCAATATTGTTCTTTAGGTTTCACTGGGTTCTGCCAATGTTGTTTCCTCCATGCCCACCTGTTCTTTTTTTTTTTTTTTTGGTGGGATGTGAGGATATTGTTTGTAATGATTTCTTGTATCTGCAAAAGGGTTTTTCCAAGGACAGGACATAGTTTGCTTTGGTGTGGTCCCATGGGCAGTTTTGGTTCTCTCTGAATTTTTTAAAAAATTGTATTACCACTATAGTTTAAAAGTGCCATTTTATTGATGCACTAATTCACTATAAATCACTATAAATCTTAATTTATTGAGGAATTAAAAACAAAACCACATGACAATGGGAATAAAGTGCTATAGCTGGTGCTAGGAACTGCCAGCAAAGTCTTGGACAACAGAAACTTTGTTTTCATTTAAAAAGTTTAGGAACCACAACAAAAATATCACAATTTTCCAATACATTTGCCTCATCTAGGTGAACCCTTAGTTGTGATTCTAGACCAAGTTTTGTCTAGCTGTTTTAAAACCTTATTCAAGATATGTATGAAACTGTAGAGGTATGTCCTAAAAGACTGTTGGGCAAATAACTTGCTTACACCACACTTTTGTCTTTAGACCTTCTACAGTTTAACAACAGCTCTGTAAATAATCTGAAGACATGCTGGCCGTTAGCATGGAAGGGACGGATGCTTGTCTAATGCTGAGCAAGGCTGGGTGCCAAAAACTAATTGCTCAGAATCTGAACTAAAATTACCTGAGCATCATCTGCAGTTCATGTTCACCAAAAATAAAGTAATTTCTTTTCTTCAAGCTACAGATTTATATTTATTCCCTCAGAACATCTAGTCAGTGCTTGTGTACATTTTACAACATGTATTTCAAGTGATTTGATCATATAAATCCACTTGAATCTACCAGTACAAGAGTATGACTATACCTAAAACAAAATTTCCCAGGCCAAGAAATGTAGCTCTCACATTTAGAAAGGGTTTGTTGGAAGTGGGTAGTTTAACATGATGCTTTTCAGATTTGACTGATCATGCCTAGGTTCTGTTTCTGCTCCCAGAATGGAAGAAACTCACAGCAGCCACACTATTAGGGAGGCAGGCTTAAAAATCCAGATGGAGATAGCAATCTCTTTGGATAGAAAAGCACAACATGGTGGTACTGATGTCAGCCACCATAGAGCTATGAAATAAGCTATGGCCAGAATTCTTTTACTGATATCCACATATGTAAGTTTTTGGAGTGGTGCAGGGGTGTTTTCCCTTCTTCCTTCCACATAACCTAACCCCTCCAACTTACTGTTAGGCCCCTAAAGCATCCCCACACATCCATTCTGTTTTGTACCAAATAGGCAGGCCTGGAGAGGCATCTAGCTACATCTCCATAGCCAGATATGAAATGATCACAACAGCGGCAAGACCCCCTTACGAATGCCAGCAGATCTGAGTGCTGCTGTGTTCATTTCACACGTGGCTATGGAGATGTCACCAAGTGCGTCTTCAGGCCTCCCTACTTGCTGCAAAGCATAGGACAAACATGTGAGGTGGCTTTAGGGACTTAGTAATTCAAGGACAGGGAGTGTACATAGCTCAGCACAGCATAGGTCCACATGGGGACTAGACGGAGGGGATGTAGAAATGAAGCCCATGGGTGCCATTTCAAGTGCAACAGTAATGTGGAAAAGGACACATTATTGAAAATAGTCTCAAATTGCTCAGGAAATATTCCAAAGAGTTCTGAAAAAAATGCTTCCCAAACAAGGACTCGAAATACAGTTGATCTTCAGACATTTCTTTCTATATTTCTATGTTTGCATCTAGGATTTATGACCGGGGTAAAATGTGGGAGAATTTTGTAAATTAATCCAAAAATTCCATTTGAACAGCTGCTTTTACTTCTACTGTGCGTGTATTGTCATGAGGTGCATTATGCCCTATCCCACTACCAACTCAATTCTCAAAAACAACATTCTAGCCACACAGCCAATGGTGAGGAATTATGCAGCTGCAGCCAAAAACATCCGGAGGGCCACATTCGCATACCTTGATGCAGTGGAAATGTCTATTTCATTATTCATTTTGAATCAGGCCAGGGGAAAGTACTGTCCTGAGCTGCGTGCAGGCCCTGAACCTCACTTGGTAGCCCACAAACCCCCTGGCAATTTCTTTTCCAAATCCCCATTTTAAAAAAAATGGAGTGGTTTTCAGATGAATTATCACCTATCCCAAACCAACCAAAACACAAGAAAAATGCACACAAACGGGCCACACAACCCACCAATCCTCCCCAAATATTGTAGGTCCCCTGTATCCATGTGACCAATATCCAATCTCTGCAATCATTGAGAATTTTTATGTTTTTATCAGTTGTGCCCTGGCTTTGGACCGCAAATAATGGCTCCAAATCTTTTTTCTCTTAGTCTCTAAAGTTATGTCAAATTTCAGGGCCTCCTCTCCAAGCTGCCTACTCACCTCGTTTACCTATGTTGTTCATCTCACGGAAAAAAGCAATAGTTTAATTATCCACATTTTTTTTTATTATCCACAGTAAGTCTGGGAATGTATTCTCCATGGATATGGGGACACTGTACTTTTTTTGGCTGAAAATCAGCCCAAAAACTTAAGTAAAGGTAATATGATGCTATTTCTGCTATGCCACAGTGCACCAGTGCTGCCTGCTGCATTTTAAAAACAGTCAAAGGAACATTAACTAGGAGGGGAAAATTCACTGAAATAATACCCTTTTCAAAGTTCGCTTAAAAGCTGGCAAGAAGGTCCCAGCCAAAACTCCCTGAGGAGATGGTTCCATAACCTGAATGGTAGGATGCAACAGGCCCCTTTGCTTTTTTTCACCATTTAAACATCTGTCAGAGAAGGCACATCAAGAAGGGCCTTAGTGGCTAAGCAAATTCTAGGGCATCCACAAAACCAGCCTAGATTATCAGTTTGCCTTAGTTCTAATGAACAAAGACCAGTGCCAATAAAAGACCCTTATTATGTCTATCTTTAAAATAAACCAGATGGGAATATTAGATGATGTGGGATAAAATGACTAAAGAGAGTCATGAGAAAGTATTCTTTTTAAAAGAGCCACTAGGTACTCCTGCAAGAACCTGCCAATAAGCATCTTAAATCATGGTAAATTACACACTGCATGCTGGTGACTCGGTCATGGGAAATTATGGAGCTACGTGATGTCTCATTTGTTGTGCTGAAAACAAATGTAAATAAATTACAGCAAGAATCTCATTTACATTTAGGAATTCATCCCAATACATGACATGACTGCTGATTTTCTTTGCTTTTCTTTCTTTCTTTTTTTTATGACACTTTGAGAAAAAGTAACATTCACTGAAAACAATACTGTCATGTTCACAAGAAGAATTGAGTATTTTAAATGCTGCTGAACTGTACTTGGAAATTTGGGGGGATGAAGAATTAAAGAACAGAGAGAACTCCATCCTTTTATGTTAGGTTCAAATGATGTGCATGTTTGTAAAAATGTGCATACACAGGCATACTTCCAACTGTCCTGATCTGGCAGAGACAGTTCCAGTTAATCCTGTGTCAACCCACTTTTTCAGCTCCTCTTAAAATATACCATCTTCTCTCTCCTTCTCCCACTGTCCCTATTTGTTCTCAGAGTACTTCAATTGCTGCCAAAGGAGTTCAAAGTGCACAAGTAGTTTTCACGCAACTCAGCAGCAGGGAGAGGAGAGAAGAGAGTGGAATCTCACCCTTCTCAGCATGCTCAGGCAAAAGCAAACTGCTGCAGTGACTCCTAGCATGTGTGTTCTTCCTCCTTCATAACTTTTACCCATCTTGACCACACTTTGATGTTGCTTGGCCACTCATGTTCCAGTTTCCAAGCATGAAATGTTAGAGGGTATGCATGTATGTTTTAGAGCAGGAGACTGAGAGCATTTTTTAAATACAAAAATTGGTATCAGTTTAGTAATTGCATTCACCTTTATACTGTTCATTCTCACATTGAAGCTACTTGTTTTCATTCCTCAGCTGTTTTCTGTTTTAGGATATGCCGTGAAAGTGGCTGAAGACTACAAAATGTTTAATTGCATTTCAATTATTTTCTTTTCCTCCTTTTCAAAGCTGAAAAGAATTTAGTCCCCAAAAGCTCTCAGAGACTTGCAACGTTTGTCCTGAGACTATTACCTCAACCTTCAAATGATTATCAAAACTGCCAAAGCACAGTTAAATCAAGCAACAGAGGTAGGGTAATCAGATATGAAGACAGAGTGGAAAACCAAGGTATTTAGGACTTGTAATCCTTGTTTAGAAGAGAAAATTTCGGGAAGTCTGTCATCCAGCACAGAACTGCTGACTACTAAGGCAATCGCCTCCCATAATCCCCGAGACAGGATGGCCACTGGTCAAGCTGGCCTAGTTACTCTAAGGCCTGAGTCTAAAAAGTAACCTTTCTGAGTTCTATTCTGAGATTATTAATTGCATCTCCCCAGACCTCTCTTTTGGCATGGCACAAGCCAACTATTAAGGCATGATATCCTTATTCTCTGATAATCTAGCCTTAAGTTCAGACAAACAAAAAACAAAAAAATGTTCAAGAGATGTCCTCACCTTAAACAGAATAAATGCTGTACTGTGAAGAAACTGACTTATATCGTCACTCTTTCTACTGCCCTAGTAACAAATTTGTAAAACTAAACAAGCATGTTTGGAAAATGAAGTTGCTGGCTTATAGGTTTTTTTAAAAAAGGCTTTGCCAAGACTGCTGGGGGTTCAACTTCTGACACTGTCACTCCATATTTGTACATCCCCCAAAAAATTCTAAAAATAGTCTGAGGGTATATAGAAAAGTTTTCTAAATTGAGAAATGTGGCAGTATTCTGCATCTGTACGTATGGTACTATGTTTACATAAGTCTGACTAGGTCAGAAAGGGTTTTCTTGTTGCTTTTTTTTAAGGGACAAATAAGCAGGCCATGAAATAATTATTTTTCATTGTGCCCTGCCAAACCTACCCAGCCAAGGGCTAAATTGAGCTGCTATTGTGATTATTTGAACTGTGGAGCCAAAAGTCCTCACTGCAAAGCATCCCAGCTGTCCTAAATTTTATGATGATGGTGAGTTTTCATGTTGGCTTGCGCCATGCCAAAAGTGGTGCACAAAAAACAGGCAGACTGAATGCTCATGTTATCTTGTCCTGTATTAATTAACAATCTATGGGGGTTTTTTCCCAGAGAACTTGAAAGCTTAAACAAATCACTTCCAGAAATGGTTACACAAAGATTTACATGTACAGACAGCAAGCTGCTTGTATGCATATAGACACAGCAAAGCAAATTAGTATCAAGAACTCTAGCCCATCGGTAGTAGTTCTTCATTATATTCCATTACACACAGAAAGCTTAAGAGCATAACGGACAGGGCCAGAAGCAGGCTTATAAACCAACATAGAATGCTACTCCTAAAATCCAGTAACCTTTACCTGTGTACGTTACTGTAAGTACAGTGCAACACTATCTTGGAGGGGGGTGGAAGCACAACCTTGGAGATCTTTAAACAGAGGTTAGATGGGCATCTTTCAGGAATGCTTTAGTTGCAGTTTAGTTCCCTCATGGTAGAGGCTTCAACCAATGGCTATTGTGGTTCCTTCCAACTTTTAGATTCATTCTACGATTCTATTCGCATTGATTTAATTCTGAGTAAATGTGCTTAGAATTGGACTACCATGTTCAATATACCCCAAAGAGTTCTTCCCAACAACTGGAAAAACCAACATGTTAAAAAGGATAGTATCCTATGCAGTTACCTGAGAGTAGACCTCATTGGAGATATTAGAGTTACTTCTCAATTAATCATCTCCACAGTGGAATTAGTGGCCAGTGTACCATATTTTGGATGAAATGTAAATCAGTATAAACAGATGATTAACAGCAGTTGATTGGCTTTATGGTTAAATCTTTACCAACACCAGAAAGCTGAGTGGTAACATTGTTGTTGTTGTTGTCATTGTGTGTCTACAAGTTATTTCCAACTAATGATGACTCCGAGACAGGGTTTTCTGGGACTGCGAGTGTGTGACACACCCAAGGGTTTCCATGGCTGAGTGGGGAACTGAACCCTGATCTCCAGGGTCATAGTCCCACACTCAAATCTCTACACAACGCTGGGTCTCTGGGTGTTATATACCTATATACATATCAACAGTGTGTAAGCATACATGCACCCAGGTATATAAAATAAGTTTACTTAGGAAAGTACTTTATCTTCCTTTTTTATTATTATTCTAAGGTTTACATTCACAGGATAATAGATCTTTTGTAAGCAGCAGTTTCTAAAATAGGCCTAGAATATACTCTAAGCTGCTAACCAAGCCAAAAATACAGATCACCAGCCATATATCAAGGCTTGCTAGATGTTTGCCAACTCCTGTTTTTGAAAAACCAGGAAGCAGAAAAACTAGGAAGTTTATCTAACTTCTTGATAGACTATCATAAAGGCTCACAAGTTATGCAAGCATATTCTATGTGCTTCTATAACCAGGAGCCAGCTATATATTGTGCTGTCATTAATGATCACACTCTTATTCTTATTAATTTATCACAGTGATATACCACCTCTTTGCAACTGCATTCACAATGGTACACAGTTTAAAATAGTTGCCTTTGGTTTAACAGAAAGAATAGAAAGGAGAAAGGGGCAGTGAAAAAAGGAAAACACACACAAATTTAGGTGTTAAAAGATACAAGTCTGGTAGAGTAGGACCCAAAATATCAACTGGCAGATAAAAGCTGTCTTGATATATTTAGCTGGAATGGCTGCTGATGGATAAAGTGATGAGAAAATGGAAAGCTAAATGTGTAGGTTTAATATCTATGTTTGCCTGCAAGGATGAACCAAGATTTGGGATAGCTCTGGCTTATTGTGAGTGCCGTGCTGACAAACAAACTAGGAATGGTTTCTTAAATGTGTTATCTAAACTGGTGTTCATATCTTCTTGCTCAACAAGCTAGACCAATAACCTAGGGTTCATTCTTTGTTTATGAATCCCTAGTTTAAACAACATGCTAAACACACAATTTGTTTAGCCACACTAGCAAGAAGAGCCAGATACAAGCCATCAAGAGATATGCACCAGTAAGTAGCTCTTTTACACTCCCGGATCTCTAGAATCTTTCTTTAATGATCCCTATGAGTATAGTCACAGTGTGGTGTAGCAGAAATCCCATTAGGGTCAGGCAATACCCCAGTTAAAATCTCAATCAGCCATGAAATAAGCAGGATGACCTTGGGTCCTACCAGCCTTCACAGAATTGTTGTGAGGATTATAGTGTGATGGGGGAGCATGTATCCACACCATAATCTATACCAAGCATCACCATCTCTCTAGTGACTTAATATTATTTTATATCACATTTGAATACTGTTTCAGCTATCCACATAATTTGTTTGTTCTTATTTTTCATAAACTATACTATGTCTGAGACACTATTTTTTCTTAACAATATCTGAAAATTTAAAAAATATATTTTAAGAAATGAAACTGGTTAAAATTATGGCCAAAACCTTTTTTTTTTAGTCTCAGCTAAATGAGATCCACTGAATTAATCAGAAAGTAATAACTCAAAATGTAAGCAAATTCCATTGATTCAATGGATCAACTCTAGTCAGGCATAGCAACTGGATCTAGTCTGATACACACAAGGGCCAGTTGACAGTGGCCCTCACTAGAGCTCGAAGTGTTAAAACACTTATCTTGCCTAAAAGACCTATCAGAGGTCAAACACCACTAGAGGGAAAAGAGACTCTGAGGCCATTACTGCATGACGTTGCTATTCTACAACAGCAGCAGGTTGTTTCCAGTCCAGGAGTCGTAATACTGAACAACATCATTGCTATCCAGTCCCCAAGCACTGCAAAACCGTCTTATACTAGCTCCTGAAAAAATCTGCTAAGAGCCTCCTTAAGCGCTTCAATCCCATCAGCCAGCTCAGTGTGGTACCATAATAGCTCTTGATAGCACTTCCTGTTGTCACGGATGCAGGAGTGGGTGGGGTGTGGGCATGCCTAGTTTGTCCCTCTCTCAGCAACTCCCATGCGTGGCAAGTTTGAACTCTATCACCTCTCCGTGTTTATTTCACATTTCTCTTTGCATTAATTTTTTAAAAATTTTTGAAATACCTTTTCAGGGTTATAGTGCACAAGTGCAATAGTATACTGACACGTCATGAGGTTACAATGTGGCTGCTCTAGTACAGCTTACAAAGGCCATTTCTGCACTAGCCTGTTATAGTGCTATTATTCCATTTTCAACATCCAATGGAATCTTGGGGTTTGCAGTTTAGGCTCTTCTCTAAATTGCAAACCCCAGGATTTCATAGGATGTTGAAAGTGGAGTAATAGCACTATAAGAGTGTAGTGAGGAAATGGCCAAAGGAAAAAAAAATACCCACTCAGGGGCAGTGGGATGGAGTGAAGGCAGAGAAAAGGAGTGGCCAAGGATGCTGTAGTGTGGAAGGGTGTAGAAGACAACGTCCCTAGCCTGCTACCATCATGCCAATGGCAATGCTGGCATTATAATGGAAGAATGTGCTATTGAGGCATGGTGCGGAAAGGGCCTGAGTGATCCTAAAGAACAAAAAATTAATTCACTATTGCAGATAAACACTACTTTCCACAACACTGCCATCAATGCGAACAGTGGCCTTTTTTTTGGTAACATGGTACTTTTTGTAGTTGATTTTTATCACAGTCAAAATAAACTAAAAAACCAGAAGTATTTACTGAAATAAAATTACTCTTTTGAGGAGAAATAATGTTTTATCATTTAAAGTAGATTTCTTTGCTACTGATATAACTATGAAAATAAATTATTCTAGAAATGTCCCCTTCTCAAGCTTCCTATCTTGGTAAGTATCATGCTTTCTTCTCTCCTGCTATGGGTGAAGAAAAATTCCTACCCCATGTGACCACGTGTGGGGAGCAATGACCTGTATTGAACTCCACCAACCACAAAACATTCCCCTCAGGGTCTAATGTCAGTTACTATTATTTCCCTATGGCTTTCATCCTACAGAATCAACAAACCACATTTTAAAAATGCATTTACATCTAAACTCTGCTCAACAGAATCCATCAAAATGCTATTACGGAATAATAAAAATAGTTGAGATTTAAGATATAGTTAGCTGCTAATTAAGAAGTCCATAAACCATTCAATTTACCAAAAAAAAGGGGAGGAGAGGAAGAAAAAAAGACTTATCACCAGAAACAAAGAAAGAAGCTCAAGACCTTTTGGCTCAACCCATTTTAACCAACATGTTTTCAACTGAAACAGCATCTCTTTCTGATAAAGACAGGATACCTCAGCAATTTAAGTACTATTAAAAGCTTGCTTTACACTGAGCTTTGCTGAAATTGTACATTTGATGGTATAACACGCACTGTTGTTCACTTGATGCAGTCTGATTCAAAGAGCTATAAATATATTTGCCCTTTCTGCTAAGCCTGCCTAAGGGATTAGCAATCCCCCCCCCCAAAAAAAGTTCAGTTGAATATTAACTGCATTAACTTTCAGACTGTAACATACTGTTACACTCAAACAGCCTACGGTGAAGTATGGATGACTTGGTTAATACAAATATTTTCATGCAAAAATGTTTTCTTATGGCTGGACAAAAAACATTCTGTCAAAAGGGGATGACCTCTCCTACTTGCTTGACTAAAATGAAGTATAAAGTCTGGAGAAAGACAAAACTTCAGTTGGATAAGAAATAAAACAAAAACTTCTTATGAGACAGTATCCTTACAATGCACTTGCATGGATTTTAAAATAAATCACAATGGGGACTGAATAGGAGTTACTTCTACGTGGTTTGATAGTTGGACTGCAATTTTGGATACCACAGTTCAAATCCCTGCTCAGCCATGGAAACCCACCAGATGACCTTGGGCAAGTCACACTCTCTCAACCTCAGAGGAAGGCAAAAACAATCTCTCTGAACAGATATTGGTAAGATAAGCCCATGACAGGTTCTCCTTAAGTCAGAACTGACTTAAAGATACAAATACAATCAGCCTAGGGTTACAGGAACAAGCCTCACACTTTTCAAAAACAAAATTGGAGTTCCATTTATTTTGAATTCCAAACAGATGTTTTATAGAGGGTAGTTAGCCAGGGTAGTTCACACTCTGCCTCATCCCAGATGTGTGAAATGTAAACATACAGATCAGTATGAAGTTCCACTTGTAAAATCTGATTTCGTTAATGGTGTTGCTCTCATCCTACTCATATCATCAACACTTCAACAGAGTATAAGGTAGCAATCCAAGGCAAGGCATGAGTCAATACTTAAATCAGATACTATTCCCCTTCCAGTATTTAGGGAAACTACATCTCTGTAACTATGGAAGCTTACAAAAAACTGAAAAAAGAGAGAGATTGTTGCTCACTCTATTACATCTGTAATGTAACATACTTAATATTATTGATACTGGGGGAAGAAAATTACAAATAATTTTCTTATTAACTATTTACTTCCAAACTCTGGTATTGGTAAGACTTTTAATGCCCAGTGCAGTTAGGAACTCCAGGACCATATCACTCCTTTGTATTTTCCTTTCCACCTCACTTTCACTCCCAGAAAGTACTCAAAGTATTTCAGAGAAAATTATTTGAAAAGGCTTTGGAAGAATAGAATCCAACCTGAATTGAGATGGACAAGTTTCATCTATCTCTAGTTTTCATTATGCTGAAGACTTAATTGCTCCTGCTATTTACCAGTACAATTATGTTGTCAAGAAACAAAGGGAAAGGATAAATGCTGACACTCCAAAAAGGAACATAAACTGTAAGAGAAGATCTCAAATTGCAGCATTAAACTAGAAATAATATCTTTTTATGTAAAGCAAATGTTCCACCTGTGCCAATAATCATGATATCAGATAAAAGGCTACCACCCACAGACCTGATAGGCCTAAACTCTAGCAGACTCTTAACTCTGCTATTAAGCTCAGCTGGAACTCAGCTGTATTTCCAAAACATTACTTTCAAGAAATGTATTAACATTTCATAGAGTTAAAAGATCAACACTATTTCTCATGTACAGAAGGCTCAACATCATGAAGGTAGCTTTTTCGTATAAGAGCTAGACCTCACCTGGCGATGTTCAACTAGCTTGGTACTAATAAAAATATAAAATTCAAATACAAGCTAAAAACAATAAATGCAGACTAAAAGCAGCAGACCAAAGTAATTCAAATGAGAAGGTTGAATGTCTCAAGAACAACAACAACAAAAGTTCTAATTATGTGCAAGAGAACGGGCCAAATGAATTTTATTTAAAATAAGTATAATACCTGTTCAGGTAAAATGTTCTACAAACCATGAGTGGCCACAGAGAGAACCTTTTCTGAACTTAAGCCAAACATGAGACATGAAAAATAGCTCCAACCACAGATTTTAGGGAAGAATTACTGAAAGAAACTCTTTCTCTTCACCCTTTTTCTTTCTTGACGGTCTCTTCTTCCTTCACCCCAATGCTCATCCAGACTTCCTCTCTGTTTACATTCACCCCATGCTTTACCACTTATCAAGAGTTTCTCCCTCTGCCACACACCGCCAAGGTCCTGCAGAGGATGAACACTCAAGCGATTTAGGAGTCCTGTGGAGTACCAAATATAGCAGGCCCTCCTCTTGTACAACCTCCATATGTACTAATGCAAGGCTGCACAAAGCATTGCATCTCATTATAGTCAGTGGAGGTGACGCTTTCCATTTTTTAATATAGGGGTTCCTGGAACAGTAGAGGGTGCACTACATACTAGGCCTGTCTCTGCTTGGAGAAGGTCTGGCATCTGCTCAGGCACAAGGCTCAGACAAACTAAGGCCTTTCCGTGCCACCCTGCCAACCCACCATGGGGACAGGAGAAGGACAGGACCGTGATGAGGCTTCTGCATGACATTATCGCAGTCTTGTCCTTCTCCCATCCCCAGGAGGTGCAATCATGGATTAAATCATTGATGGGTTTTCCCCGTCAATGATCCACAATTGCATCATCACGAACATACCTGTCCTGTAGAAGCCCAGAAAGTGCTTCCTGCCACAGTGCAGCCTGGGAAAGTACCTGGCTGCACTGTGGAAGGAAGAGGCATGGCCATCACGCTTCCTTCCACAGGGAGCCAGCTGGTGTGGAGGGGAGTGCTCCTGTCACACTCCCTTTCTGGCAGAGCCAATTCTGAGATTCCCCACCAGACGTCCTTGCAAAAAGCTAGGATGAAGAAAGGGCCTAAATCTGAGAAGCATATTCTTGAGTTCCTTTAGTATCCATGCCAGATTTAGAAGTCTGAGTATATAATCTCTTGAAGCTATACTAGACACAAACACATGCACACACTTTTATCATCATTAAGAAGAAGCAAAACAAATATACTCTCAAGCTATAGCCCTGAAACTTTAAGATTAGTCAAAACTATGAGTGTCCAGGACAAAAACAGTAAAAGGTAAGGATAGGGGAATTATATTTTCTCCTGTCTTCTTGTCCATGTTCACATACATTTGTCAGCTGATAAAGCAGGCTTTAGTCTACAAAAATATTGCATAATGACTTTGTTGTAGCAAAGATGTGCTGCAACTCTTTGTTGTTTTTGCTTCAACAGAAGAACACAGCACCCTTCTGAAAAAACATTTTACAAGCAGCTAAAATGTTTATGATGTTAAGTTACATTAAATGCATTTTCCACATGACTTCAGTTCCGTGCAGTTTTCCAGTAACACAGACTATAGGAAATTCTGTGGTATACAAATAGCTCTCAATTGCCACTGATTTCAAAGCTAATTTCAGTCAAAGAATACTTTATTTTTTCAGATTGTACTGCCAGTTTCAAACAAGCATCTATATGCCATGTATTTTTAATTAATGGTTAAAAGCTAGCCATGTAACTAAAATCTAAGGGTCAGCAGAATGTACAAAAACATACAACACAGAGAGAGGTTTCTTAAAGGAAGGGAATCTAGAAAAATACAGGATTAAAAACAGATGTCTCAAATAGCAATTTTGTTTTTCACATTCCTGAGAATGATCTTTCTTTCATAATTTAAAATGAATATCATAACACTGGCATCCTTAGTTAAAGTTGCACTCACTTGATAACTCAGTAAAAGGAATTAATTCCTTTTGTACCTTAAAGACTTTTGGCTATGACTTACCTGCATAAATAGAAAGAACTAATTTACTACAGAAATGCCCATGGGCAAACATGTTCCGGCTAATGAAGTGTTCAGCTTTTGCTTGATTAACCAGCTGGTGGGGGTGGTGACAAATCACGGGGCATAAAATGCTAAGAAAAAAATGATTATTAGTTTTCTTTTAAAACTGTTCCATAAAAAATGTCCTTATTTTAATTCAGTATTTGGGAAATGAATGTTCAGAAAGATATACTCACATAACTTACTGGAAGAGAAAAGCCTGAGACTCTATCAGGAAATCATTCCATGCAAAATCACATCATGAGAAATGGCTCAGGTGAAAAGAAAGATGGTGGTCAGCTCTAAAGTGTACTTTCCTAACAGGTATCGCCACTTGTCATAAAGTCAGTCTTCTAATACTGAATATTGCAAAGTGCATTATATAAGCTGAAAACTACAACTGGGCTGTGTGTCAGCTTCATTTCCTCAGTGGTTCTCTATTCATCAAGCACAGCATTTAGCTGTAGTTAATAAAAAATGTAATTGAAAAAATTGAAAGCCAAGTCCTGGTACATTCAAGTCCAAATGTATCCATGTCAAAAGATTTAGCCCCATATGATCTATGCTATGTCTTCCCAAAGGCAAATTTCTTGTTCATTAAACAAGGCATTTAAATTATGAAGTGACACTCAGCCTTGTGAGGTGAAGCTTCATACTCCCTGGACTATACAAGAAAAAAATCCCTGAGATTGGATTTACAGGAATCTTTTTAAAAACTTTGTTTTTTCATCAACTTCTCAAAATTTGGGATCTTCACAGTTCAGGACTCATTCTGAACAAAATTCATATGTGGTCATTTTGCACAAGAGACAGCGTTTTCTGCACAGGAAGTAGCACTTTCTGCATGGAACATGGCATTTCTACACAGCAATATTATTTCTTGTGCAGAAAAAAGTTGTTTCACACATATACACACACAAATGTTGTCACTGTGGGCTTATTCTGTACAAAATTCACAGATGGGTAACATGCAGAGAAAACAGTGGTTTCTGTTTTCTTGGGAAACAAACATATGCTAATTTTGCACATAATAAGTTTGAAATTATGAATAGGTTTCAAAAAATTTCATTTTTGAAGATTTTCTCTCAGTAGGAAAAATTGCTAAAATTACTTGTTGCTTCCTTCAGGAAGAAGTTTGGTGAAGAACTACATCCATACTCAAAATACATAGAATTATGTATTTTTCACTTTCACTTTAACTCTGCTATCATGTATCTGTATTTGTTGAGGGAAATATCTGTATTTGTTGGGAGAAACTAGTTCTTCTTTGTGTTGATTCTCGCTTTCAATTTTTTTCCTTGTCACTGAAAGCAGGACATTCAAATATGAACAAAAACAAAAAGTTAGTTTATGAGGCCACTTAATAACAATATAGTGTTTTTAGTTTCACCTGTACGTAACATTCCCTTCTTGTTTCAGGCATATGAAGCAACATATTTATGGCATGTGTGTGACTGAAGCATTCCAATAACTTTTAGGGGTTGCATAAAATATAGAAATTACAAAAGTCATTACAATGGCTAAACTAAATATAAAGCAATCAGATACTTGCTCTTTCATTTGGAGACATCCCATTAATTTTAATTAATATTTCCCTGCTCTATCTATGGCTTGTGAAAATCTATGTTAAATGATTTCCGGGTCCTCCCACAATCAATGAGCATGCAAATCTGTAAAAAATTAGCTGT
Source organism: Cyclura pinguis (assembly GCA_030412105.1). Taxonomy (NCBI): domain Eukaryota; kingdom Metazoa; phylum Chordata; class Lepidosauria; order Squamata; family Iguanidae; genus Cyclura; species Cyclura pinguis. The sequence continues at coordinate 41,338,300 of CM059599.1, forward strand.
GCAAATAAATATGATTGCAGGGGTAACAATTTGCATACACTCTCCTTCCAGACTGGGGGCAGAGAAATAAAAACAAAAAATATAGATATATTTCATCCAGAAGCAAACATGCCTGTTTGCACTTCTCCTCTCCTCTCCTCTCCTCTGGCTACCATATGTGGCTTTGTTCCTAACAGATGAAATTATATGTATACCACACTGTCTTATGCATAAGACTGTAATGTTCTGTACAGCATGCAAGTTTGCCCAGCCATTAGGTGGAGTGAGGCAGCTGACTTGGGCAGAAAATTGTAATTCATCAAAAAGGTGAGCAAGGTATTGGGTATTAGGCTTATTACCATTACAGTCTTACTGCAGAAATATGAAGAAGTGCTTGATTCCTGCCTCATGAAACCAAATAAATTGGCTGGCTTTGGGTACTGTGCACTTTGACTTAGAGGGGAGAGGCCATCATTAGCTGTTGCTATCCCCAGTTCTATGCATTAATTATGCCACCAAACTGAACATATTGAAAATTTCACAAATGTATTTGCTTCCTAGCAAACAGCAAGTATATCTTTGAATCTGGTAAGAAATAAACCTTTTGGAGACCTTATTGTTTCCCAAAGTGCAGCATAGAGTCAGGCAACGCACCCAACATTTCCCAGAACAATAATCATGTAATTTAGATATTGCTTAATTGTTGTAAAAGTAATTAATTGCAAGTAAATAGTTGTTTGGAAGTAGTTTTTCCAAGATCTGGAGGAAGGGCGAGAGTTTCCTGAGTATTTGCTCTAGGCCTTGACGGCCCCCAAGTAACGGAAATGGAGCCATGAAAGGAGCAGGTGGTGAACAGCTACAAAGACCAGTCAACTTTGTGACATTTGTGGAGCCCTCCTTAAAAAAATATGGTGCTTTTTATACAGTGCCAGCCCATTGGTCCATCTAGTTCATATATTCTGACTGTGATTCTTCCAAGATCTTTGCCAGTCCTTCGTGCAACCTTTTAAATGAAGATGTTTTTAAATGATAGTGTCAGCAACTGAATTCAAGTCATTTTGCATTCAAAAACAGGTGCTCTATCATTTTCCCTCTCCCAAAATAATATTACTTAAGTTTTTCCAAACTAATTCTTTTATTTTATAGAAAGGCACACATACAAGGGATGGAAGCAATATTAATTTTTGTTTGTTCCCCCACAGAGAAAAGGGTTTTCTGACATTTGTGAAACCAGTGAGGAAGAATAATGCAGTAATGAGATTTCTGCTAAATTTTCTACCAGTATCTGTGCATTGTGATGTGTTCTTGAGAAGTACACTGGAGAGGAATGCATGTGGATTTTCTGGATAGAAAACATTTCTTGCGCAGAAAACCCATTTTTTGTACAACATTTTAACACAGTACACATTTTCCTGACACAGAAAATATATTATCTGCACACAAAAAAGCAACATGCATTTCTGTACAAAAAATTCCCCAAAATACTTCACGGGGAGGAGGAAAACCTTGCACAGAAGTCTTTGTTGCCCATTACATTGGGGAGAAAACTATCCATCCCTGTGTTCCAGAACAGTATAGGTGAATATTTTCATCCTCAACACACTACACACACTTAAATTTAGTAGGTTCTATATACTTAATTTCATGGCAGATGAACTGAAGAATGATTTGTGTGTCCCCAAGGTATATTTTAAATAGTTTTGGTATCTATACATAATAAACATACCTAATTACAGTTTATAGGAAACTTCTCCCCTTCAAATGTCAGCTCAGTCCACTTTTTCCCCATATAGTTATTTCATAGCCCCCCTTCCATTTTCAGAGCAATATGAGCTCTTTAAAAAATTAAAGATACATAAGGTGGCAATTTGGCATGCATAATCTCAGTGAATGTTCGTAGTACATGTGGCTCCCCCCCCATACACACACTTTCTGCTTCTTATATCTATCAAGTATGTAAGTCAAAAAGAACTGAAATGCCCTTTCACCTCACTCTAGAGGTGATAACAGAGTCCTTCTAAAATTGCAGACACATGCCGTGACTGAGTGGGGGTGTTTGTAAACAACTATGGAAATATTTCTAATTATAAGCCTTCAGTGCTTTAATTAGAAGGTCAATCTGTTAACTGTAAAAAAAGAAACCTTCCAAAAAGGTTCAGCTAAGTGAGAGAAGCCAATGATTATTAACTTAGTGGTAAAAACAGAAGCCTCATATTGTGGAGGAGTAAAGTGCACTGCTTGCTGTTAAGATTAGTACTTGCTTCTACCTTTCCAGAGAAAAATGTTCATACAATATTGTTTTTATTTCTGTTCTGAAGTTGCTATATCCATTCATTGATCTGATGTATTATTACATGCATGAAGCAACTGCTTTCCTGATTTCAATGTGTTTAACCAAAGGTTGAAAGACCTTCAGGCCATTTCCGCACTGCACAATTATAGTGCCATTATTCCACTTTCAACATCCCATGGAATCCTGGGGTTTGCAGTTTAGAGAGGGGCCTCAAAGGCCCCTCTCTAAACTGCAAACCCCAGGATTCCATAGGTGTTGAAAGCGGAATAATAGCACTGTAACAGTCTAGTGCAGAAATGGCCTCAGTCTCCTGAAATTTCACACATTTAGATGTATAAAGCACTTATACAGAACCACAACAAGCTGAATGTCCTATTCAAAGTCCTATTTACATTAACTCTGTTCAGATTATTCCATGCAACCACATGACATTTCCAAGGTCAGGGCTGACAGTGTGGACTAGCGTGTTTGAACCTTTCCTGAGACATATATCCCACGGCGGGAGGAGGCAGCCAACCATACCCACTGGTTCCTCATCTGCCACCTCCTGTTCATTCACTTGTCTATCGTTTTCTAGGTCCAGAGGGAAAGACTGGGTAAAGAAACACACATGAATGGTAGTAACATGAAACCTGTAGCAGCAACCTGTGAACACGTTTGTTCCCTGAATAGTGAAGATCATGGCATCCCTGAGTGATCTAACATTGTATGTAGCCTAGTAAGTCAATAGAGATAGTGGGAATGAAGAGGAAGATCAGCATTCACAACTGCTCACTAACTCATGGCAATTCAGAAGCAGTAAGGGACAGCAGACAAGTGCATTGATCAGGCTCAGAGTCAGCACGCTGAATGGTGGGGAAATGCCACTAACCTTAAAGGGTGTAGCATAACTGATGGCAGTCCTTTTTTCCCCCCCAACAGCTCAGCTCTGAGAAGAGAAATGGGGAATTAGATGGCTGCATGCGTGTGTGTGCATATGCCTTAAAGTTGCCTGTAAACTTAAAGTGACCCCATGAATTTCATAGGGTTTTCTTAGGAAAGGAATACTCAGAGTGGTTTTGCCAGTTCCTTCCCGTGAAATATAGCCAACATTACCTGTATTTGTTGGTGGTCTTGCACCCAAGTACTAACCAGGGCTAACCCTGCTACTAAGATCAGACAGGACCTCATACCTTAGCTGTAGCTACTGCTATTTTCTTTATTCCTAAGGCCAGAAGTGTTGTACTGACAATGTCTTCTCACAAATTGACTTGTTAAGGGCTGGCTAGACTGAGCATTGAGTGCTGGCTCAACTGAGTGCTGCCTTGACTGCAGCAGTGCTGCTGCTAACATTTCTGCTATTCTGGGATGGGGGAATTGTAATATAGTTTCCAGAAATTTTTATTTTCCCTATTCTTGGCACACCAGTAACAGAAATATGCTGCCCTTTGGACAGCTGTAAAATCAACTCCAGCTCCTCACTACTCGTACTCTAATGAGGAACTACAAAGGATGGATTTATTTGTGTCAGGCCAGGACAAGGCTCAGCTTTTCTGGGTTCAATCCCATCTTCCTCAAAATGGAATAACTACACAAAGTTCTAATTCTATTAAAGAGATGGAACAGTAAAGCTTTGAAGATTCTATCCTTCTCAGCAGATTAACTTTCTAGTCAGTGAAAAAAATGCAGCCATCATAACATATGATATAAAATATATTCCTTTTTAGTAATCCCATTTGTTCCAAATTAGCATAACAAATCTCTGAAAGCATACCTGCTTTTGGATGTGTTTAGGAAATGTGGATATCAGTGCTCAGGTTGAACAGGACCAGTTCCTCTGACAGGATTTTTCAAAAACAAACAAAACAAGCACAGAAATGCTTTAAATAAGTAAGCATCCTGCTCTATATTTTAAGTCAAATTAATTATAAATGTAAACTGTAATATGCATAGTTGGTGCACTTGAAACATTCTCCAAATTTCTCTTAACCACTTTTGCTAACCAACATCTCATTCAGATTAAGGAGGAGGCTGGGAACACTTTAAAGTTTCTCCTTGCCAAGTGGAGTTTCCTAATTCGAACTGAGACACGGGCTGGACTCATGGCCAGCTCCAGATCTAAGAAGTCCCTAGGCAGAGAGTTCTTTGGTGACTCCCCCATCACTGGACTCTGGTGTATTATAAACACTAGTCATTACTGCTGGGTGAGTCTAGCTATTTTTTAAATTTTCCACAGTGCTTAAGGGAAATATTAAATCAGGGAGATTGTAGAAAATTTAACGGATAGCTAATGCAACTGTCCAATACTGTTCAGCAGTAAGCCATGGGAGGAAGGGGGCTGGTACCAAGATACTGGGATACTTGAAAGTGGCTAAGGATGCCAAATAATGAAGCCTAACCCACTGTTCCCTTCCCCATAGTTTGAAAAAAGACTCATACCATCAGCCCAACCCATATGGCTGGGTCATTTAATATTATCCAAGTTACATTAGGCCTAATCATAAATAAGTTGTTCTTATACAGATAGAAGAATATTTAGAGGAAATTTTTCTAGCCTTAACTGCTGTGAACCAATAGAGTGTCAATCAATGGAACATTTAACCAATTATGGCTAGTAAAGAATTAATGTTCAGGCAAGGAGAGCATGGGTAACAGGCTCACTGATGGAGGAAGTCATCTGGCAACATAATCCTGATTACTTAAAATCACAGAAGAAATATTCAGATTTTAACCCTGCCGAGAAATCTTCAATGAGTTTTATAAAATGATACTAGTTTCTCAGGTGGTTACTGCTTTAGACTGAAGTGTGAAAGCAATGCCCATCTGATTAACAAAAGTCATTTTATGAGGACAATTCGTTAGGTGACCAACTCTGATGAAAATCTATACATTACTATATATAGCATGCCAAGAAACCACTGCCTCTCTTCATATGTCTTCTAATGTTTTAGATTTTGTGAGCCTTTTTAATGACAATATTGGGATTGAGTTTGAGACTGTGGCTAGCATCTTGTTCAATATGGCTAGGACTATGTGGTCAATCATGCTTGTTTTTTCAGTTATTTCAGCTTGGACATGGTGATAAAAACATTCTTTGTAGAGATCCAATTTCATGTTCCAACCATAAGGAGAAATTCATGTAGAATTCTTCTTTTTGTAGCACTGGGGAATGTTTTCCTGTTCCCTGGTGCAATGTCCATTCTCATGCCATAGAGACTGAAACAATGCTTGCCCTGCTGGTATCAGTGCCCATGAAATATTCCTTGAGTCATAGAGTATAAAGTCTTTAGATCATCACAGAATTGTATCATGTTTGGATACAATGGGTTTCAAGGGGCAGAAGAATAGGCCTTTGTGAAATAACTGATTCCTCTGCCTGGCTCACCATGTGGTTGGATATATTTCCAGTATTATTGGATAGATTTACAGTATGTGGTGGGCCACAGACAGTAGTGAAGACAGTTACTTTTCTTTCTTTTACTTTGGAAAAAGAAGCTGCTTCTTACATGTTTTTCCCTCTTCCAGGAGAAATTTGGCTTATGCTGAAGTCAGATTCTGTATGTGTGATTCCAGATTTGGGATTTTTTTTTAGTCTTTTCTGGTTGTTCAGAACACTGTTGAGAAATTTAGCAATTTACCAAGGAGAATACTGCATAGTATGTCATTACAGTTTGTGGATTATGTTGTCCATAGTGGATTGTTCACATTTATCCCATTAGAAGTGATATCTTGATATCATTTATTCAAAGAGATTGTTTTTTGTACCTCAGCAAGTATTTTGAAGAGACTGCTGGATTTCCATTCCATCTGCACCCAGGCTAATGAGCAAAAAGCATAATTTTCCATGCAGTTTCAACTATATGGATCAAAATGCTACCCACAATCTCAGAAACAAAGGATGGAGGGGAAAGGCTGTTGGTCTACACACATGTAGTGGAATTTATAACTACTAGTTATAAGGTCCTAAAGCAAACTTTATTGCAACAAGTGTCCTCTCGTAAATAGATGTTTCTGTAACCATTTAAAGGCATTGGATTTCTTCAGTGCTAGGAATGGCGCTGGGATGATTTCAGCATAAAGGCCATGTGAAAAGAGACTGTGGCACTTGGCCAGGTTACCCAGCTGTTTTCTAAATATGATGACAGGTGCCCATTTTTTCCATTTGCTTGTGGAACGCAATATGTCTTCAAACAAAATTTTTGCCAAGCAGGCTGATGCAGTTACATTTCAAAGATCCAGCAAGCTAAGATGCAGACTGTAGATTGTTTTGTTTGACAATTACTTTGATAGCTTCCCCTTTTAAATGCAACCCCACTCCCCAGCATTTCAAACAACGAATTGTAGAGATAATACAAACGCATTCTAGATGAAAAGAAAATGAGATAGGTTTCAAATGAACTCCTGTTTAAGAAGTGTCTTGCTGCAGCCCCTGTGTAAATTGTTTACACATGTTCACACAAACATACTATGTTACTAATACACATATTAGTGCAGTACAAAGCTAAAGCCAACTGTTGCTTCCCAATATAGGTGCAGTTATAAAATGGATATCAAAACCTATACACAAGGAGCATGTTCTTTTCTGCACAGAAGATTTTATATTTGTGTGTCAAATTGCCCTTAGTCCTAGAAAAATTTTAGTAGATTACTTCTCAATTCAAGTCATATCGATCAATGCAAAAAAAAGAAGGAAGTCTTTAAGTCTCTTGTTAGTCTTAAACAGAGTAGGTTCACTGAAACCATGGGAACTTACTCTTGTGACAGTGCTATTTATTTGATGAGTTTACTCCGCTTGGGACAAACAATTCAATTCAGCTTAAAGAAAGTAAAAGCCAAATGTCCAAATGGTATGACCTGCTGTTACAGAAGGTCACACAAACTTTGCATATTTGATTTGTTTTGAGAGGTGCTCACGCTTTAAATATCCCCTGTAGCAGTGGTTGTGCTCTGATTAGGACTTAAAACGGAATTTAGGCTCGTTTTTTAATTTACTGAGGTTTTTTAAACAGAAACCTGGGATGGCTACCTCTCAGGGATATTTTAATTGTAGATTCCTGCAGTGGCAAAGGTTGGACTAGGTGTCCCTCGGGATCTCTTTCAACTCTTTGATTCTTTGGTTCTATTCCTTAAAAGAACATAGGAATTTTGATTTTAACATTATTTCTGCATCCTTTCTTATGGAATGATTTGATGCGTGTATAAGCCAGTGTATGTGCTGTGCAAGAGTGAAAAATCTATGAAAAACATATATCCCAACTCACTGGGGAAGTCTAAAGTTCCAGCAAGACAATATGTCCAACTGGCACAAGCCTCATCCACTTGAGGGGATTAGGACTAATCCACAGCATTTTGAACATGCCTATAGCAGTGTGACCACAAAAATTCTGAATGCTAGGATGCTTCAGGCTGCTTTCTTCACTGAGCAGCTGAATCATATGTTAAGTACAGCTGGCTACCAGGAAGCATGCCACTGACGTCATCACTTACACCATGGTCAGATTATCTACGTAAGTAGGAAGCTGCTCTCAAACATTCCTCTTGAACCCTATGAAACCCTAGAGACATGTGAGAAATTTTCAGCAATTATCATGCAACATGGGAAATATATGGATTGGACCACCATGTTAACATGTGTAAAAGGGTCAAGGAAGAATCGAACATGTACGGCACCATGAAATCTTTGGAATAAAGGCAGTATTTTAAAAGTATACAAAAATATCTGGGTAGTCTAGAGAATGTTCTTCTGTTACCCCAGGGGTTCTTGTACGGGAGGAGGAGTTCAGTGCTGGGTTTCAGTGCAGGAACCAAAATATTTAGAGAGGAGGAATAATCACAGCAAGGTTTAGATCTTGCCTTGGCTGTATCTGGACACATATGGAATCAACAGTTAAAATCTGAAACTTATCTTGTACAAGGTGTTACCAAAAAATCTAATAGATACTCATGTGACAAAGTAATCCTATCAGAGAGGCTGCTTCTTCCAAAGATGCACAGTATATTGTAGGCATTCAAACTAGTGGCCAATGCCACATCTCGTGGCAGCATATTCATTTGTTTATTGCATACCACATTAAGAAATCCTACTTTTGTCTGTCTTGGATCTTGCACCATTAGGCTTCACTGGGATTTTATCTATTCTACTGACTGAATGAATGACTTACTGACTGATTAATTTTATCCCCTGACTTTCTGCTAAAGACAGACACTCAAGGTGTGGTTATTGGGTTGGCAATAAGCATAAAGCTATTTGACATTTATGGGGATGGAGAAGGGTGCATGTCACTGTGTATCTCTCAAAGTTTACTTCATGAACATACATGAGTTCAGTCAAAGAAACAGCGAGCATACGTGAATAGAGGCCATGCAGTAAACATGTATTTGTTGTTAACAGCCATCAAGTCAAGTTTGATTTACGGTGACCCTATTAATGAGAGACCTCCACGTTACTCTGTTATCAACAGCCCTGCTCAGGTCTTGCAAATTCAGGACTATAGCTTCCTTAATTGAGTCTATCCACCTGTAAGACATTAGCAAGACAAAGAATAAAACAGAAAAACTTTACACTGAAAGACACAATTCTCCACTTTGCAAAACCAGACCACAGTAATATAGGGGGGGAAATGAGCAACAGCATTAGGCAAGATATTACAGTACTAATGAATAAAATCCTTTGTTCTCTTAATAGAATTTTATTCATGAAATAGAAAGAAGGGAATGATATAAGAGAAATGGGGAATACAGCAGGGTTGAAAAGAGTATGATCTCCCCTGTAATGGACTTGGCAGGCACTATAGGCGTAAATAATCAGGCAATAAGCATGTGCTTAACTTCCTTAGCACTACTTCAGAGACTAGTTATATTTCTGGGGAAAAGCAAACCACAAAAGTACTAACTCTGAAAGGAAAAAACAACAACAACAACAATGTACTGGCTACACAATCTTCTTAGCCTTAATAGTTCTTCATTGTCTCCAACCCATTCAGGGTCACTGTAATACAATATTAATTATGCATTTTGAGAGTTTATCATTTTTAGCAGAGTGGAAACCAGGAATATAGAATGTAGCAACGAAAATCCAAACAAAAGGCAACAAGTGTTGACCATGTTTGTATACAATTTATGAACCAAAATTCTGGTGAATTCTCACTTTACAAACTGTGTGCTGGGACATTGCCCATTCCCTCTCACTTGGCTTCTCCCATCAGCAGAATTTGTTGAATTAACCAAACACTGAGAGTGTAGTACATCAGCTGAATGAGGACAATTGGCTTTGCTCTCCCCAGCAAGCCAAGAATAAGAAACCAAGAAAAACCTTGTTTGCAATTATGGCTTGTGAAGTCCAAAACAAAATTGGAGCCCTGGTTCAGGTAACACCTTATGTTTCCAGTTCCTGGTTAATTTATTCATAGTACTGATTGAGATGAGCCAAGTTAAAGTAAATTCACTAAATGCATAGAAATGCAGGTCATAAACAGTAAGCAAGAATTCTTCCAAATGGTCGCTTATAACTTTGTGTATATGCATCTTTTATACAAGTAATTAGGTATTCTGATAAGAATCAATATAAAAATTTGAAAACTAAATTATAAACAAATCAAGAACTTATCTCTATTGACATTAGATTTTATCTATAATGTCGTTCCAAGTTCCTCCTCCTCCTCTTCCTTTTCTTTTGTACTCATTCATATCCTGCCTTTCACCCAATAATGAGACTCTAGGCAGCTAACAACATCTTTAAAACAATACAAATTAAAAACTGTACAAAATCATTTTAAAAAGTATAAATGTAAGATTTCAAAAGCAATTAAATAATTTATAAAATTGAAACATTAGGCATTTAAAATATTAAAATTCATTAAAAGACTATAAACAACCCTAAAAACAGCATTGTACAACATTAAAAGCCCAAGCTTAGTCAGTTTGTAAAAGCATGGCAGCATAAAAGTGTCTTGAACTGCTGAGGCAAGGAGAGCATGGACAGAGCCATCCTAGCCTCTTGAGGGAGGGAGTTCTGAAGGCTGGATGCAGCCATTAAGGACACCCTGTCCCTTGTTCCCACCAAGCAAGCCTGGGTAAGGTAGTAGGACAGAGAGAAGGGCCTCTTCAGATTATTTTAGAGTTCTAATGGCTCATGAAGGGACATACAGTCCTTCAAATAACCTGGACTCAAGCTGTATACTGCTTTATAGGTCAAAACTGAGCTTTGAATTGTGCCAGGAATCAGACTGGACACTAGTGGAGCTGTTGCAACAAAGGAACTGTATGCTCCCTGTAGCCAGGCCCAGTTAACAACTTGGCTCTTTGGGCCAACAGAACTTTCTGGCCACTTTTCAAAGGCAGCACATTACAGTAGTCCAAACAGGGTGAGGAAGAATGTGGAAAAGAAACAAAGTAAGGTAGAATTTCTACTAGCAACATTAAGAATGCGTAGTCACAGAATGGTCTATTGTCCATTGTAGTATGTAGTACATCTGGTGCCAAAACGTACATGATAACACTGTATCAAAGAATGTATAAATTGTTGTGAATTCATGGAAGCAGGGCTCTCGGTCTTTGGAAGCAATTCCACTGAGACCCAGCCGGCTGAATAAACTTGGAATTTCCACTCCGTGGGTCTCGATCTCTATTTTCTGCAACAAGGATGTAACCAAGGCATGTACCCGCATGGCCAAATTCAACTTTCCAGGAATGGTTGCAGTTGCTACACTAGCTTGAACCGTGGAAGAACACTCCTGGACACTATTGAAATCTGGGCTTCTAGACTCATATCTGAATCCAGGAGTACTCTCAAACTGTGAAGCTGTGTTTTGAACATAAATAACCCCATCTAACACAGGTTGAATACCTATTCCCATATCTGTCTTTAAGTTGACCAAGAGCACCTGCATCATGTCTGAAGTAAACTCCAATTTGCTTGCCCTCATCCAGTCTATTACATCTGCCAGGAACAGCTTTCTTGGAATTGGGTGGAAAGGAGTGTCAGAGCTGAGTATTGTCAGCATACTGGTAACACCTTATCCCTAAACTCTGCACAGGCCCTCCCAGTGGTTTCATGTAAATATTAAATAGCACTGGGGAAAAGATTGAACCCTGAGGGACCACAGGCAAATGGCCAAGAAGTTGAGTAGGAATTCCCCAGCACTGCACTCAGAGAATGCCCCTCCAGGAAAGAATAGAGCCACTACAGAGCCATCTCCAATCCCCATCTCAGAGAGACAAGTCACAAAGATGCCATTGTCAATAGTATCAAAAGCCACAGACAGGTCCAGCAGAGACAATAGGGACACACTCTCCTTGTCCAGTTCCCTGTGTAGGTGATCTACCAAGGTGACCAAAGCTGTCTTCATCTCTTAACCAGGCCTGAAACCAGACTGAAATGGATCTAGATAATCCACCTCAATTCAATTAATACTGCAATTTTTGTTGCTATTCTCAATACAATTAGTGGCTAAAGTGACTCAGACACAAAGTTCTCCTGGTGTAACTTGCTAATAGAAGATGTGAAAAGGGTTAATATAGCCAGAGTTACAGTTACTGTACAAGGAGAAAGAGAGAGAGGAGTCACAGAAGGATGTACAAGCTGTGCTTGTGCTGGAACTTAAAAGCATTCCCCTCAAATTACATGTGAAAGCATGAAAAAAATGTGCAAATGACTTGCCTTCCCTTGTAAACTGTGGAGAAGCTCTGAGAAACTTGAGAAAAACAACATTGTAGGTGATGCTTCCATCAGTGAACAAAAGCAAACAAGCTAGGCTCAAATAATGCAGCAGGTGCTTCATACAGCATTTCACTAGCTGTGTACTAACCATCCAAGTGAAAGTGCTACAGAAACTGCATATTTAGGCATGAATGCTCCAGGCCATTAGCAGGTGCTTTGAGCAGTCATCCAAATCAAAGCAAGACAGTGGAAAAAGCCAAAGATTGGTTAACAGGGCCTGCAAAAAGCATAAATTCCAATAAGGGCACATAAAATGTTTTCACTGGCTGTGGAGATAGCCTGACAACAGGGAGGAGGGGGAAAAGGAAAGAATCTACTGCTGTGTAAAGGGTTTTGCTGTTTTGTACACAAGCCCCATGATACAACTGTTGGCTAAGGAGCTGAGATCAGCATGTATATGTCCTCAGGTGGTTAGAGACAAGATAGAAAAGAACTTCTGGCATTTGGGGAGAACACTGGGACCATTTGATAACGCTCTGCTTGAGCATACTAGGGTTTCCCCTATGGGTATTATCCTAAAGAAAGCTCCAGGCAAGTTCAAGCTGATTCATCACTTGTCACTACTAGAAGGTGAGTCAGTTAATGATTACATTGACTCTTCAAAGTTTGGATTTATGTGCATCTTTCTCAAGTACCCAAATGTCAGTTCTTTCGTGTGGTACTTAAAATCCACAAGTATCAAGAAGAATTCATGCATAGGAATCTGATTTAAAAGTACCGGCTTCCATGCTTTTTTTCTCAAAATTCACTGGTAAAGTTTTATTGAAATATAATTCTGGCTCCCACTGTGATTACATTTTTAAAGATAAAACATAGCAGAGATTTATACAATCTTCAGGCAGGAAATAAATCCTTAAGGACATTGTCAATTGCTATAGATAGTATAAACCTAGAAGAAAGGCACATTCCCCAGTACATGGCTTTGCTATTCATAAAAACTCTTAACACATTTCAGTGAAGTAAACAGACCTTTTTTGTGTGTGCTTCTTTGCAGTTTTTCTCTTTCCACTGAAATTAATATCCCAGGCCTCTTTCTTACCTTTATGTTCAGTGGAGAATATGCAGAGGGGCATACATGCTGTACAACATTTGTGGGAGAAAAGAAGAGAAAGGTATGTAGCATTTTTTACATTTATTGTATTGCAATATTTTACTGCAAGTCACCCTGCTAAGTTTATTAAAGTGCAGGATATAAGTGAGGCTGCCCTTGAAGATGACTTGGAAATTGCAGCTAGTGCGAAATGCAGTGGCTAGACTGCTCACTGGAATGCTATTCAGAAGCCATATACCACCAGTTCTGAAGGAATTGCACTGGCTGCCAATATGCTTCTGGTCTGGATTCAAGATGATGGTAATAACATTTAAAGCCAGGAATCTCAGCCTTGGGATTGCAGAAGGTACATATAGAGAGAGCGCTTTTCTTTGTATATGTACCTGCTGAGAACTGAGATCTGCTGAAGGGGGTCTCCTCTGTGTTCCACGAGGGGAGGGAGACACATTGTAGAAGAAAGGGCCTTCTCTGTTGTGGCCTCCCAGTTGTGGAATGCCATCTCCAACGTTGCACCAACATTGGCACCAACACTGGTATCATTTCAGATCTAGGTCAGAACTTGGCTTTTTCTTAAAGCTGACAGGCCGAGCTGATTTTACCCAAGGTGCAGATGTGCTATGGTTGCACTGTTTTAAATAGAAATACTAGCCTGGCTGAACAAGAATGTTGCAAAGGCACATTATGGACATCTACTTGGGAAGCTTAGCTGGTTGGAGTTAACTGGACACTTACAAGATTCTGAGCCCAAGATGATCAAGCACCATATCTACATAGTATCTGCATATACTAATATTTATTATTAGATACATTATATATGTTGGATGTAGATTCTACCACGGATTTTGGAAAACAAGTTCAGGACTAAGTCATTGGGTTAAAGAAACAAAAGTAATGCACATGAGATCCTGTTCAAACCTAACCCTATCCACCTTCTTTATCCTACTGTTAACTCTGAATACATCAGAATTCTCACTTGTGTCAGAAAACACACCACAGGTCACTGAATCCAAGAAGTTTGTTTGCGTACTTGTTTTTTAAATGCTGGTATATGAAAGTTAAGCAGTGCATTTTAGTCCCTGCTTAGGACTAGAATGTTTCTTCCAGGTGTTAGTACTACAAGTAATAATTTAGATCAGTATTTAAATTAAGAAATTCATTAAGTCTTTCTCAATGTTCTCGAATTAGTCTAAAAGAATTGGGTAATGCCCAAGAAATCACGCAAAAACAACATCCAGCATCTTAAAAAAAACAAAACAAAGGAGTGATTTGTTCTATTCATGCTCCTCTTCAACAGATTTTGGAACACATTGCTCTGTGCAGCAAGACCCTCCTGAGAACAGTTGGCACTGCCAAAAGATGTTTATAGGCAAAAATAAACAGGTGGCATTCTGATTGTTATTTATTTATTTCCTTACTTACTTTGGCTGTCGTGGATCACAAACAAGGTAATACACTTAGATCAAGGTCAAGTCATAATATTTGTCCCCCACAGGAAATATAGTGTCCAAAAGAGAAAGAGACACACATAGTTTAGGACCTGTACATCAAGAAGAAGAAAAGTGGAAAAACAAACATATACAGAGCCATTCATTTTTTGGTTGTGGGAACATTGTTTAGGTTTTCTTTGCCCATAATAACCTGAACTTGCAAGGTGGTTTTCATTTAAAAGTAACTGATAAAATGCAAAGAACAAAAGGCTAGCCAAAATGTTAGATATTGTATCCCTGAAAAGAGAGCCAGATTAGTCTAGAGGTTTGAACATTGGACTATGATCAAGGTTTGAAAACCCACTCAGTCTTGGAAACTCAGTGAGTGACCTTGGACAACTCACACTCTCTCAGTCTCAAATGAAGGCAAAGGCAAACTCCCTCTAGCAGTTACAAAACAGTGGTGAATATTCCCTTCCTAAGCAAGTGAGTAAGGGAGAAATGGCCATACAACGTTAGGCACTTTTAGATTAAGCTGATTACCTATATTCATTTCAAATCAGGTTGCAGTTGGATTTGAGAAGAGAAACTACCCTGCTTTGCGAGTCACAAATTCCACTCGTAGTTGCAATATTAGAGAAGAAAATAATGAAACCAGTGTGAGCCGTATTGTCAGGTGTCTAATATTCTTCATTAGGTAGTAATGAAGGAGGGACGGGCAGGAAAAAATTGTTAAACATCTGTATCCTTTTCTCCCTTCTTGTGGTATTTATAATGTGCCTGTTGAAGAATTCTGGAGAGTTTAGAATCCTCCTTAGGTCTCACATATTGCCTATGAAATCTCGAAGCCTGGGAGTCTCCTGTCTTGTGACTATATCCCCCACATTAATCATGGTAACTTGTCGATGTTACAAAGCCTACTGAGTTGTGTGGGTGGTGATGGGCAGCAGCATCTAGCTGTACCAACAGATCAAATGTCCCATCTTCCATGTGTAGCTGTTTCTAATACCCTGACCATATAGAACACATGCATATAACTCGTCCGATAGTCTGTGATTTGAGCTGCTTTTTAGAGCTATCTATTCTACTTGCGTTTTGAATTCTCCATATGATTTACCATTTGATCATTGAATTTATCTTTGTTTTGGTGCTAGCCATCTTCAAAATGGACAGGTGTTCTCCTGTATGTCTCTTAAACATGCCATTCCTTAATAATATGCTGAATCGTCAATAAGATAAATATCACTTGACATACTGGAAATGCAGTCTGCAGCTAGACTCAGCTTCTTGAGTCATCTATTCTGTATACAATTTTAGTTACTGATTTGTTCTGACACATTTGTTAAGCTGATCTATGTTACTCTGATATCATGAAGATGGTGTTGACAGCAAGTATGGCCAATCTAGCATGGGATTTGCAAACACATGCAATAGATGTTCACCTTAGATGAACAGAACATTTTTATGCCTTCCATCACTTATCTGGATATTCTATGACTGGCTGCAGCTTAAAAAAAGAAAAGAAAAAAGGAGGTCCTGCAAAACTTGATGTCTGACTACCCTGATGTAGAGCCAAACGTTTGCCCCTGGCTATCATTCCCAAAGACAGACAGATACACTAAAATTTAGACAATAGCCACTTGTCTAAATCCAAAAAGGTGAAGAAACATTTCTTTCTAGGCATCCACAAGATTAATCTGGGATTGCTAAAATTAATTGAGCTTGCAAATATTCACTACATTTTGGAGAGACATTGTAACATGCATTTGATATTGTATGTCCAACTTAATAAAGTCCTTCTTTACATACCTACCTTATTTCTTATTTTGGGAAATGTATATTTGTGCTATGTAATGGTCAGTTATGACCCTCAATGAGTCACAATGAGTCAGTGGCAAAGCCAGAGACAGACTGTATGAATCTTCCTGCTTCATGTCACTTGACCTTACTATACTATCCCAGAGGGGAATGCATGTGGCTCTCATTAACCTGAAGTTAAGAGAAGGTGTGCAAATGGAACTTAAGTACTGAATTTGCCCTTCGGTTCTTTTTGCCTTTCAATTACTGACGTTATTAACCTCTTCTGTACACCTTATGGTTACATTAATGGATCACAAAGCATTTGCACTGCTTCACCCAGCTAGCATTACCTACACAAATGAATATATTATATAAGATACCATCCTCCTTTCAGGTACTCTCTATGGATAAGGGACTAATCCAGTCCAGGTGCCTCTGTTTACTTACTTTTTTTCACAAAAACTTTTCTAATTTGATGTCTGTTAAAGGAAAAGGCACTCCATATCCATTGGCAAGTGAAAACAGTATTGCAGAGAAAGCAAAGTGAAGACTGTGAAGCTTTTTATTAAAAAATAGGGAAAGGTCAGTACCCTTTCGCCAAAAGATACTATGAAAGCTTGTAGAAATTATTACACCACAGCCTTTCCTTTATTGAATTCAGTCTGAAAAGAAAATCAACTAAAAGGCAAAAAGTTTCACTTCCATTCTTCTGCTTGGGATACTTTCAAATAAAGATTGAAAGAGCTGGAAAAACAGCTGCTTCAACCATCCCTGCTAAGTCTGCAACCTTAAATTAAAATAGAATCTAAATTGCTGGAGTTAACAAAGTTAAAATTAACTTATCTAGTGGAAGTTTGGAGTGACACAAATATGGCCATGATTTACACTAGTGTAACTGAAATGGCATCTGATTATAGACATGGTAATTCCAACCAGATTTACAGGAGGTCAAACTCTCTAGAATTCAGTGATATTCTGAGTACTTGAGTACAACTGAATCTGCTTCCAAGTAAACAGTTTAAGCTACAGTCTTAAAAGCAATAGTTCTCTCATACTTATTACAATACATCCACAAATCATATGAAAAGTAACTATCATTAATATAACCCCTTGTTACTCTTGGCAAGTACATACTTTCTGATGTTTTTATATAAAACAAGATTATTGTTTTTAAATTACTAATTAAGATATTTCCAGCTAATTCAGACACTATATTTTTTAATCCATCCTCACATATACAACTGAAAATATTTCCATAATGTAAAGCGGGGAGAAGGCATGTTTTTCAGCTGCAGTGATCATAGTTATTGCTGCCAAATGATAAAAGAAATCACTAGCTTTGTAAGCTATACTGGTGCAAGCAACCATTTACCTGTGTGTGTGTGTGTGGGGGGGGTGAATAGCATGGGTTCTATAATATATGGAGATGCACCTTATGTGGATCAACCTATAGGTTCTAAAATTTAGAGAACCCCCAAACTATTTCAAACCTGCATATGTTAATAAAGGGGCTGGAATCCGTAGGTCCTTCTGGTATTGTTGAACTTTGGCTCCCATCAGTCTCAACATGGACAATAGTCCAGAGGTTTTCCAGTTCTTTCCATTTGCATTTGCTTTATGCTTGAAGCTGACTATCCCAAAGAAAAACAGGCCAGTCAGAAATGTCATTGTCAATTCAGTTGCCATTGCATTTAGTCAGAGCTTGTGAACTGAGAATTTTTATGTTCTAAATATTTACCTGTTAGGTTAGAATTCTGTGGATTAGATTATTAATAAATTTTAAAAATAAGAACACCTTACTGACTTGATCCATCTGGAGGAATATGTCAATGTCAGGTGGTGGCTAAGCAGACACAGAGGCAGGAGCTGAGTTTATGGCTTTAGTAATAAATAAATCAAGAGGTTACATCACCAAAACAAACATCCAAGTCCCAGGGGCAGCAAACTCAAACAGCAAGGTTTAGCCTGGAACAGAAAGCCCGTGACACAGGACGCAGATTCCCGGTTGGTAGACGGTTGTTGCCCCGTGCCCAACTCCAACAGTGTCTGTCTTAAATACACAGTCTTTAGCCCAGCTGGGGCTGATCAAATGTCCGTTGGCCCAGCTCACAGCTGGAGCCCCTCAAGACTTCAGGGCCGATTCATCAGACGCTTCTCCCGCAGCCGCTGAGACCTCCGAACCACCCCCTTCGCCAGCCGCCTCTGGAGGAACATGGGGGGAAGGTCTGCTGCAAACTCCGGGCTGGAGTCAGAAACACCAGCCTCTGTCGAGTCAGAAGCACTAGCCTCTGCCTCTGGAGCACAAACATCTGCTGCAGGTACTGGCTCGGGATACGTGCCCGGGACAGCTGTGGGGTCGCTGGTAGACTCCTCCCTAGACTCTGAAGGAGCCCCCTCTCCCGAAGGGCCCTCCACGGGATCCTCCCTCGGCTGGGAGTCCAAGTCTAAATCGGAGTCCAAGTCTGAATCGGCAGTACACTCAGCCTGGCTCATGACATCACTCCCCTCCCCAATAACTCCTCCTCCGTCCTGAAGAGGCCAAGGCTTGGCCGGGTAACGATGGTGAAATCGCTGCACCAGCTCCGGAGCATGGACGTCTGCCACGTCCTCCCAGGAATGCTCCTCCGGCCCGTATCCCAACCAATCGACCAAGTACTGGAGGCAGCCCCGCCGCCACCGAGAATCTGGAATATCAGCTACCTCGAACTCCTCCTCCTCATTGACCAGAACTGGAAGCGGCGGCGAACTGTGTGCAACGTCATCCCGTACATCCCTGGCGGGTACCAGCAGCGACCGATGAAACACCGGGTGGACCCGCAGGTATCGAGGGAGCTGCAACCGGAATGCCACTGGCTTGATCTGTGCAGAGATGACAAAGGACCGATGAAACGAGCGTCCAGCCTATGACAGGGGCGGGTCGTCGGTAGGAAACGGGTGGACAGCCAGACGCGATCTCCGACCTGCAAAGGTGGCCCAGGCTGATGATGTTTGTCAGCCTCCCGTTTATATGCCTCCTTGGCCTGATCTAGCTGTTCCCACAGGAGGCCCTAAATCGCCTGAAGCTCTTGCAGCCACTGATCAGCGGCTGGAACTGCGGACGGCGTTCCTATCGGCGGAAACCACCTAGGATGGAACCCGTAGTTGGCGAAGAACGGGGTGTGCCGAGTCAAGGAGTCCGTGGCGTTATTATAGGCAAACCCCGCCAGCGGAAGAAGATCGACCCAATTGTCCTGTTGATAACTCATATAGCAGCACAAGTACTGCTCCA
Source organism: Cyclura pinguis (assembly GCA_030412105.1). Classification (NCBI taxonomy): domain Eukaryota; kingdom Metazoa; phylum Chordata; class Lepidosauria; order Squamata; family Iguanidae; genus Cyclura; species Cyclura pinguis. The sequence goes on from CM059599.1 coordinate 41,357,815, forward strand.
AAGTGGCGTTGGTGCACTCCATCTGCCCATCCATCTGTGGATAATGGGCAGAGGACAGACGAGGCTCGATGTCCAATTGCCGAAGTAGACTCTGCCAAAAGCGGGCGGTGAACTGAGCTCCCCGGTCCATCACGATCCCCTCCGGAAGACTTTGTAGCCAGAAAACATGGTCCATGAACAAGCAAGCCGTCTCCTTGGCTGTGGGGATTGCGGGACAAGGGACGAAGTGAGCCATCTTGGTTAGAAGGTCCACCGCCACCAGAATGATGGTGTGGCCCTTCGACAGTGGAAGTTCCATGATGAAGTCCATGGAGACCATTTTCCAGGGACCTGTAGGCATTGGTAAAGGTTGTAAGAGCCCCATGGATCTGCCCGGTGGGTCCTTGGCCCGGCGGCACACGGGGCACGTGCGCACATAGCAATCTACGTCTGCTCGGACTCTAGGCCACCAGAACTCCCGAGTCACTAACTGCAAAGTTTTGTACAACCCAAAGTGACCTGCAGGTTTCCCGTCATGGCAAAGACACAGCACCTCATCCCAACAGGCCCCAGTCAGTATGAACAGTCGACCGTGGTGGTAAAGTAGCCCACCCGCTCGGTCCACAGCGATGAGGGGTCCCCTATCCAGTACCGCAACACCAACAGGTCTTGAGCCTGGGCATCTCGTATGCGCTCAGTCAGGGTCGCAACTTCCACAGCGGATGCCAAGTTTTCTGGGCGCAGAATGGTGGAGCGAACCTCCTCTTCCGAGGTCGCGGTATACTCAGGTTTCCTGGACAAGGCATCCGCTCGCTGATTGCGGGCTCGAGGCACATACTGCAGGCGAAAGTTGAAGCGCAAGAACAACTGCGCCCACCTCATCTGATGCGGAGTCAACTTGCTGGCTGTCTGCAAGTAGTCCAGATTCTGGTGGTCAGTCCGCACCTGTACCGGATGGAGAGCCCCTTCCAACAGATGTCGCCAATTCTCGAACGCCGCCTTGACCGCTAGCAGCTCTTTCTCCCAGATAGTATAATTCTGCTCAGCGGGCAACAGCTGCCGGGAATGATAGGCACATGGCAACAACTGGGACTCGGGGCCGGTAGGCTGCAAGAGGACTGCCCCCAAAGCGACGTCAGATGCATCAGTTTCAAGGATGAACGACATCTTGGGTCTGGGTGCCGCAGGATAAGCTCTGTGGTGAAGTGGGCTTTCAGTTGATCGAACGCCTGCTGTGCAGTGGGGGTCCACCGGAACGGAGCCTTCCCACACAGGAGGCTGGTGATGGGCGCCGCCAACATGGCAAAGTCCAGGATAAACTTGCAGTAGAAATTGGCGAACCCCAGAAAACGCTGCACGTCCTTGCAGCTGACAGGGGCCTGCCAGGACACTAGCGCCTCCACCTTGCTGGGGTCCATCTCGATACCCTTTCCGGAAATGCGGTAACCCAAAAAGTCGACCGCCGAGAGATCAAACACGCACTTCTCTAACTTGACGTACAAGCGGTGTTCCTGGAGACACTGCAAGACCTCACGCATATGCCCTCATGGGCACGTTGATTTGGGGAATAGATCAAAAACTCATCCAAGTAGACGATAACAAAGTGGTCCAGGTAGTCCCGAAAGACGTCATTGACGAAGTGCTGAAACACAGCAGGGGCGTTGCACAGGCCAAACGGCATCACCGTGTACTCATAGTGGCTGTAACAGGTCTGAAGCTTGGTTTTCCATTCGTCACCAGCCCGGATCCAGACCAAATTGTACGCCCCACAGAGGTCCAGCTCGATGAAGACAGTGACGTGCTGTAACTGTTCCAGCAGCTCCGGGATCAAGGGTAGGGGGTAACGGTTCTGAACGGTGATCCGATTAAGGGCCTGGAAGTCATTGCAGAGGCGGAGTTCCCCCGACTTTTTGCAGATGAACAACACGGGAGCTCCCACCGGTGAAGTCGATGGCCGCACAAAGCCCCGGCACAAGTTCTTCTCGAGGGACTCCCTCAAAGCAGCCAGCTCAGGCTCAGAAACAGCGTAGATCCGCCCAGCAGGGATGGGAGCTCCAGGAACTAGGTCTATCGCGCAGTCGTAGACTTGGTGTGGTAGCAACCGGTCGGCTTCCTTTTGGTCGAAAATGTCCACAAAGTCCCGGTATTTCCGTGGAAGCTCAACGGAGGATTCCGGGCCCGCGGTCTCCAGAGAAGCTAATAGCCTTTCTGGCCAGCAGTGCTCCTGGCAGTAGTCAGATGCAAACAACACCTCGCACCGAGACCAGGAGATGCGCGGATTGTGGCGGGAGAGCCAGGGCATTCCCAGCACCAGGGGAAAATGCGGCACTGTCGCCACCAAGAAGCAGGTTTGTTCCGCATGCCCCTGAATCTCCAAGACCACTTCAGGAGTCTGATGGGTAACTGGGCCAGATTTCAACAGCCGCTCATTGATGGTCTCCACGGGACATGGCTCGGGCAGGGGTAACAGCGGTATCCAATGGTCCTTAACAAACTGCAGGTCGATGAAGTTGCTGGAGGCTCCAGAGTCGATGATGGCCCCCCCAGGAGTCGGTGGCGCGCTGCCGAAACACATCGTGGCTGCCACCAACAACGGATCTCGCTTAGGCTCAGGCATCGCCGGTGGGCCCACACTTACGGATTCGCCCAGGCCACGCAGACCCTCTAAGCCTGGAGGTTGGCGTTTTCCGGCGGGGTAGGGACCGACGGCTTGGAAGGACAAACTCGAGCAAAATCTCCACCCAAACCGCAGTACAGACACAATCCGGACTGCCTCCGGCATTCTTTCTCCTCAGCAGTAAGTCATGAATGCGCCCCACCAAGCTGCATCGGTTCCTCAGTTGACGCCGAGCCAGCGGGGGTGCTGGTCATGGACCGGCCTGGTGGGGTTCCCCGTGGAGCGGATACCCAGGTTCCCCCACCACCAGCAGTTCTAGAGCCGAGATTTCCTGTGCAACGAGCCTGCCTGCGCGCCTCCAGACGACCATCAATGCGGAGCGCCTGCTGTATCAGGAGCTCCAAGGTATCTGGCGGGGGGCTGCAAGCCAACTCATCCAAAGTTTCTGGAGCTAGTCCCGCCTTGAACTGATCCTGCAAGGCAGGGTCATTATATGCCAAGTCCTGTGCCAATAACCGGAAAGAGGTCGTGTAGTCTCGCACCGAACCCCTTCCCTGCTGCAACAGGCGTAGCTGGCAGCTTGCCGTCTCCGTTTGAACAGGGTCTCCCCAAACAGTCCTGAAGGCCTGCAAAAAGGAGGCCATGCTGTCCAAGATCACACTTTTCTGGCGGAGCAGGGGAGTGGCCCATTTGGCTGGCATACCAGAAAGCAGACTGATCATGAAGGCAACCTGAGCCTGCTCATTGGGGAAGTCATGGTTCCGGACCTGAATGTAGAGCTTGCAATTGGCTATAAAAGTCTCTAACTCAGAAGGTTCCCCAGAAAAACACTGTGGAACCTCCACGGGAATCTTTGGAGCTGGCGGGGTTCGTACAGCCTGCAACTGACCCACCTGGAGTTGGAGATTCTGGACAGCATGGGTCAGCTGGTCAACCTGTGTTCGGAGTCCCTGGTTCTCCTGAGCCCCAACAGCCAGCTGCACCTTTAACGCTGCCTTCTCTTCCTGTAAAGCCTCCATTCTGCTTAGCCGTGAGGACGGGGCAACAATCTGTCAATGTCAGGCGGCGGCTAAGCAGACACAGAGGCAGGAGCTGAGTTTATGGCTTTAGTAATAAATAAATCAAGAGGTTACATCACCAAAACAAACATCTAAGTCCCAGGGGCAGCAAACTCAAACAGCAAGGTTTAGTCTGGAACAGAAAGCCCGTGACACAGGACGCAGATTCCCGGTTGGTAGACGGTTGTTGCCCCATGCCCAACTCCAACAGTATCTGTCTTAAATACACAGTCTTTAGCCCAGCTGGGGCTGATCAAATGTCCGTTGGCCCAGCTCACAGCTGGAGCCCCTCAAGACTTCAGGGCCGATTCATCAGACGCTTCTCCCGCAGCCACTGAGACCTCCGAACCGCCCCCTTCTCCAGCCGCCTCTGGAGGAAAGTGGGGGGAAGGTCTGCTGCAAACTCCGGGCTGGAGTCAGAAACACCAGCCTCTGTCAAGTCAGAAGCACTAGCTTCTGCCTCTGGAGCACAAACATCTGCTGCAGGTACTGGCTCGGGATCCGTGCCCGGGACAGCTGTGTGGTCACTGGTAGACTCCTCCCTAGACTCTGAAGGAGCCCCCTCTCCCGAAGGGCCCTCCAAGGGATCCTCCCCCGGCTGGGAGTCCAAGTCTGAATCGGAGTCCAAGTCTGAATCGGCAGCACGCTCAGCCTGGTTCATGACAGAATATATCCTGTAAAACACAGTTCTGTTTCTACTAAGGGGGGGGGAAAAAGAAAGATGTATTAAAGTAATTTAGGAGGGGGTTCCTTAAGAAAGCCTAACAGAGAAAAGGATGGTTTCAAGGAAACTGGCAACTGAACACAGAAAGGCTCTCATATCTCCCACTGTGAAGTAACAGTATCTGGGCTATAGATATGTTTGTCAAAAGTATCTATAGCACAGATAATTGAGTTAGCGCAGTAAACTAGCCACATGCTTTGAAGTGCGTATGCAGTTGGTATACTAACCTTTCTTTCACCTGGTAGATTAAGCTCATCATAGCTTCACACATACTTGCAGGCCCATGACCTATACTCTATCCTCATTAACACATCATTTATGGCAGACAACCATGTTAGAATCAATATTCAGAGGTCTGTATAGCTAAATACAGATTTCTCAGTACATGTGCTCTCAAATACTTAAGAAGTACTTTCTATTTTGTATATGAATCTTACTATTTTTAAAAGGCACTGCCTCTGTCTCAGAGGTGTTCACACATGAAATGCTCTTGCATGAGAATAGTTCCATCCACAAAATCTGAAAGAGGAAGGCAAACTAATATTCATAACTACTTGAAAATGCACTAAGAAGGTAAGTAGGCACATGTCGCTGAGCTTAGAGGAGGACTGTTCATTTTGAACTGTGTCTGTACTTGCATCAGACTTACATATCCTGGTGCCCTCTAGATGTTCTCGGCTTCAACTGCCATGATCCCTCACCATTGGAAATGTTAGCTGCTGCTGACTGAAAGCAAAAGCCAAAGCAGCACTAGGCCAGGTAAGGCCTCCCTATACACTACATTTTCTACAGTGGGGCAATGCATTCTGAGCCACAGATATTCAGTTTTTCCACGTACAACAGGTTTCTGAGTTAGAAAACATATAAAATGCAATCAGTGCACGTTCATGCACATATCCATGCATGCAAACCAAGTGATTTGCTTTTGCTTGGTTTGTTCTATCCATAGCTACACTGATGAATATGAATGGCAATTGCTAACCAACCTATGAAATAACAAGATCATACAACAAGGCTTGGGTTAAACACAGGCAGCTTTCTTTGACCTGTAGTCTATTTAGGTTTATCCTCAGAGAAGTGCAAAAAGGAAGAGGGATATGTAATGCAGGAGCAGCTGAGGAAATTGGAAGCTGAGACCTCTTCCCCAGCTTCCCCGGGTGAGACACCAAGGTCCCAAGGTGAACCCAGGAGGTTGGGTTGCTACCCTGGCCAACTATTTACTGGGAGGCATGCCCAAGGATGTATCCTTTCTTGTCACAGGACTAGGAGTGAGGTTGAAAATCTCCAACCATCCCCAAGGACAGCTTCCCACCCCACCCCCTGGTGTTCACTGAGCTGTTACTCCCCACACACACACACACACACACACTTGTCATTGGAAGCCTACTTAAGACATCAGCCTGAAGCAAATCATCAAGTCTCCTGCAAGCTGCCAAGGAAAATTTGCCAAGGGACTGGTCTATAAAGCCTCTGGTTCCACCACTACCCCACACCTCCACGTCCAGTGCACTATGCTGTGATGTGCATTATCAGCCACTTCTTCATGTCAGGCCAGCAAAATTGCCTCCCCCTGCAATCCTGAGCTAGTTAGTCGTGGGTGGGTGGGAAGAGCGAATTATATAAGAAATTGAAGCCTAATTTAGGATGGAGATAGGGAGTTAAATTAAATTTGAACTACGAACCCACCAGTTGTGAGGTTGCATTCATCTCACATTTCTGGCAAACAAATTTTTGTTTGTTTGTTTCGAAATCTGCATAATCTAACTGCATATGAGTGATAGCATAATAAAGAAAATTTCTGAGCATGCTATCAGAGACAACTCTTCTTTCAAACTACTTTCAGCACTCTTGGAACACTATGGCCCATTTCCATCCACATCTATTTAATGTCACAGAATGCACTTACAATGAATGAGCAACCCAAATGGTTGCTTGGGGTCGCAGTATTTTAGGGATGTGAAGGAAGCAGTATACGATGCAAAACGTTTCCCCAGGATCCTTAGCAGTGTCGCAGAGGATGCTAGCGTGCCATTCACAGATCACGTGCTTCTGTGACATTGCGCTATTGCAAGCTGGAAGAATCTCTACAGCTGTCCAAGCAGCTGATCCTCCAATCAAGCAAATAATGCGGCAAGATTACAAAATAGAAGGCTACAACAGCCCAACTCCTTCCTACTTCTAGAACATTCAGAAGGCATATGAGTCATCTTGGCACCAAAGAGCTCTTTGAAAATTAAATCTGTTTTCAGATGTCTGAAATGGAGTCATTTTTGCTGAAGGGAAAAAAATAGCTTGTCAAACTTCTCTCAAGATTTGGAAAGTCTAGAGTAACAAACATATAATCTCATTGTTATACATACTGTTTCAGGCTGCTCGGAATACTAATTTCTAATGCAACTGTTAAATTCATTATTGTTTCCAGATCAGTTCCATATCTCATTGCAACCTAGAGCCAAAATCCAAGTATTAATCCCAACAAGAGTAGACTCTTAACTACTAACTTACTAATAACAAAATCATTATAGCATATGCATCTTTGGACTACAGTTGACACTGGAAGCAAGAAATATTTCCTAATTTACACATCTGTAGCTTGATCATGTTCTGTGACCTCCCAAGAAATTTTGAATGAATCTGAGCCATAAAAGCTGTGGGCATCAGCTGATGTACAGATAGAGAAAAACTGGCCTTCTTGAGCACCTATTGTTTTACAGTTATGGGTTAAGCTACATGTGGAATGTCCCATTAAAATTTGGATCTGAGCTGGAACCAAAATGGAAATGGAATATATTTTGTGATATTAGGATCAAGCAGTACAGTACTAATTACTGAAGAAGAAAAAAACAATTGCCCAGATCCAGGCTGACATACTTATCCATTTCAAACATAGACTTCAAGTACAGGAAAAAAGGGGAAAGGTACACATGAGTGCCTAGTCCATATTTATCTCAAAGCTAGAAAACAGGAAAACAGCTTCTAAATTAGAGTAACTGTGCACAAAGATGAAGACAACACCATTCCCATAATCAGCAGTTGAATTAATGGCTTTTTAAAAGCAGCAGCATATGCATGGGCCTGAGCAGAACGGGACACTTACAGGATAGCTGGGAAGGTTTAATTCATCACCCCACAAAATGATCCAAATGCAGATCAGGATACATGCAACAGATATTACATGGGAAAGTGGAATTCTTATTCACAGTAACAAATATAGTCAAGAAAAATTATTTTTTCAACCATAACATCATGAATCCAAAATGTGGTCAGTTGCTAGAGGATTTATTTTAGTCCAAAATCAAGTTTTCTCAGCTCTGATGTTGAAAATTAATGGGAACATTTTCCCATTAATTGCAATGGAAACAGGAGACGGGGGCCTCCTTTCGGAACTGGGGAACAACCCTTTTGATCTGGTTCCAAGTGACCTATTTGGCTTCAAGCCTGAGTGGGGATTTCAAGCAACACATCCACAGTCTAGCCCCACAGGCTCTTTAACCACTATGTCAAACCTAGTTACAGTGAATAGAATAGAACAGAAACTTTACTACAGTCATAGACCAGCACAGGTAAAAAGGAGATTCAGAATAAAAGAAGATAATTTAAAAAAACAGGTTAAAAACAGCATTTAAAAATATCCCCTCAAGATACACAGCTCCAATACAACAGACAAGGTTGGTATTAGTCTTCTGTGGAGGTCAGTGCCAGATGAATTTTGACCACAGTTGCACAGAATCTGGCAATATTATATGTTATATTGGGGCTGATGTCTGAAAACAGCAGAGAAGTGTAGAATTGTTCGGGGTGTCCTTGGTATTTTTGCAATAGGGGTGAAATGAGGCTGAGGTGGGTGTCCCTGTAGTATGAGCACTGGAGGCGTACATGCTCTGTTGTTTCTATTTGGCCAGAGTCACAGGGGCACAGTCTGTCTGAGAAGGGGATCTTCTTGTATCGGCCATCGAGGACAGCTGAGGGGAGGGCAAGACATCAGGCCAAGGTAAAGGCCCTCTGATGTTTGGGTATTTCTAGTTTTGCAAAATATGCCATAGGTGAAGCCAGATATCTGTTAGAGTCACTAGCAATAAAGGTTAGGGCACTGGTTAGATCCAGTTGTCACTCTTTGTCTGATAACCACTTTTGTCTGATTGTATCCCATTCTGAGCAGAAGATCTGAAGAACAGCACAGAGATGAGATTTAGTCATCACTGTCTGTTTCCACATAGACTGAAACTCATCTCTTAAGGTGAGTGGGGCAAGGCCAGTGAGGAAGAAGGATAGTCTAAACCAGTAGTTGAGTATGGTCAGCTATACTGTAGTTACAGTGATATTTGCCTTTGTGTTGCCTGTCAGGAAATGTCAATCCGAAAAGAAAATATCCTGGTACACAGACAAACAAGTGTTGCCCAGTATGAGGATGTCTTCAGTTTTAGTCCCCTTGAAATGCAGTTGACAGAGGTCTCTATTTTCTAATCAGAAACATTAATTTGAATTTAACACTTCACATTACATACTGAAGTCAGAAGTCACTATTCTGATGATTCAGTGAAAAAATATGTTGTATGGCCAGCTGAATTTCATCTCAAGTCATTAATGGCTTAACTCTATTGCCATCATGTGTAAACCTCACAGATTTCAGCAGGATCCCAAACCACTCTGAAAGGGTCACAGTTTTAAAGATTTGCAGTTATTAGAAGCATATCTTTTAAAAGTATATGGAGGGAAGATGAGCTGGCTTTCTGTTTCAGGTTTATTTCTGTATTACTTTGTGGAGGGGGGGGCAGAAATGTTTAATTCTTTATGAACAGCATTTCAGATGCAGTGAAATTAAATAAAACAAAAGCTGGATAGGTAACAAAGGAGCCAAATGTAGAGAAATCTGCTCTGCTATGGTGAGCCAAGGAGCCCAAACTTCTTCACACATGCAAAACTCAAGATTTAATTTTCTGCAAGATTACCCACAATAATTACAAAGTTTCTGTAATTCATCCTTAAAAAGCTGAGAATGATACAATCCATAAGAATTGATCTTTTATCTTTTGCCTTCCTGTATAGTGTACATGTATCCATATGATGCGTAACAAGATTCATCAGCTGGATGCAGGCAATATCGTAGACTAATTTCTATAGCCACTAAAATTACTATTACAAATTCAGTAAATAATGCGGTGAATAGACATGCAGCTCTAGGGGCTCTCAGAAGATAAAAGAATGAAGTGGTTTAGCAACTACCAAAACAGTGTATTTGCTCATCAATGTTCATTTTGTAAAACCTAGATTCATTAAATACAAAGACTTGTAAAACCTAGATTCATTAAACACAATCCAGTTGTTAATCCCAAATAGAGGAGACCCACAGTAAAAGCTGATTTATCAAGTTGATTCAAAGACACTACTCTAATTGGAACTAACAATTAGATTTAGGCCACAGGCACTGGTTAGCATTATTAAAGCAATATCCCTTTAGGCCTTAGCCAGTAGTAATCCATTCATTCATATATTTATAGGCCACTCATAGGAGTTAAACCTTTTCAAGGTGGCATCTATTGATCTATCGTCCATCCATCCATCGGTAATGGGTTATGTAGCTTGAAGTTCTTTATTGATATCTTTACAAAAGAAAGATCCAGGTTTTCATCAGTCTTGGTGCCACAAATTAGTGACTTTAAAAAGATTGGGAGATATTCAATTCAATATCTCTTTGCAACCTAAAGCCGAGATTCAAGTATTACTCTCAACTAGGGTATATTCCAACTGCCAAGGTTTTGTATAGCTAGTTTGCAAACCTGTATATAAATGTCACTTGTGGTGGTTTGGGGAGAATCGAGACCTACCAAAACACCACCTAGTTCAGGTAATAGCCCTGATGGAAACAATATCATAGTAAATACTACTACAATAAAAAAATAATTATGATTGAGGTACTGTTATTTCTTGGTACTCCAGACATTCATACACTGAAGTGGATTTCTTGGACTTCCCATAATGTGGCATCTTTAAAATTACATTTATATTTTAATTGACAACATTTCTCATCATTTGCCTAGTGCAGAATAAGCTTAATTGAATTGAATGGTACTTATTTATTTTAAAATTTATTTGTTGTACTTATAACCTGCTTTTCCTCAATGAACTCAAGACACCATACAGAATTCCTTCTCCCTCTACCACTTTATTCTCACATCAGTCCTGCGAAGTTGGTCAGGCTGAGAGAGACTGGTAGCCCAATGTTACCCAGGGAATTTCACGGCTCACTGTAGAACCTGGATTACAGAAGTCCCATTCCAAATTCTAACCACTAAATGTTAGTGACTTACTTCCAAATATCTTCCATAATATAATTTGCTTTAATTGGATACAGGCTCTAATATTAATCTTTGCTAAATGAATCAACAAGTCAGAAGAGAGAATAAATAAACTGAATAATTGGTGACATATCTAAAAGCTATACAACAACATGCTTAAAAGTCATCTTTGTTTGTATATTTAAAATTGTCACGAAATGATGCCATTTAGTAGTGTAGAATATTGTGAACTTGTGCATTCTGGATTGCTATGTAATTTTTTTTAATTTAGAGTTTCTTTAATTCTAATGCATTTCCAATTTAGGTGGGACTTGCTCATGATAAAATACATTGAAGATAGCAGCCTTAATCAAAGGAGTAGCTTTTTTTTATTTAATTAAATGGTTCACTGATTATTTTCAAACAGCAGAGTCTTCTTTCATTGGCAGAGGACTGGAAGGAAGCAAGTAAAATGACAAAATGAGAAGATACTACCTAAACATAGCAGGTTTAGCAAATGTTTGAAGGAAGACATTACTATATGTACCCTTAAGAAAACCATGTGTGCTAATACATATGATATGTGCAAAGGGTTCATTATTATTAAACCTTTTAAATGACAGTAAAGAGAAAGTATAGAAGAATAAAAAAAAAAGAAAAATATGGCAAAGCAAGGTCTCATATTGTATACAGGTGACTATCATAGGACCACAGCTGACACTTTAGAGAACTGATGGTGTATCAGTTCTCTAAAGCACAAAAGGTATGAATTCAGAAAATTCAGAAAAGGTATTTGGAGGAATAATAGAAAGAAATCGTATAGTGTTGAACTAGTATTCTGGAAAAATTACTCAACCATGGAAACCTACCAGGTAGCCTTGAGCAAGTCACATTCTCTCAGCTTCTGAGGAGAATAATGCCAACCGCCACCTCAAGCAAACTTGCCAAGAAAACCCCACAGCAGGTTTACCTCAGGGTCACCATAAATCAGAAAAGATTTGAAGGCACACAAGATGAGGAGGAGGAGGAAATGAAAGTCATAGTACAGTCAGCCCTCCACATTTGTGGGTTTCACTTTTGAGGATTTGATTATTCATGGACTATTTGTTGTCAGCTCTGCTGCTGTTGTATGCCATTTTTAATAGGGACTGCAAGACTCATGAGACTGAGAAACTGCAAACCAGGTTTGTAAGTCCCTATTAAAAATGGTGTAGGGCAGCAGTGGAGGTTGCAGTAAGTCCCACCAGCCGCCCAATTCTGCCTTGTGAAGGAATCCTGATGCCTCAAAAGAATCCACGGTGGGTTGAATATGGTGATCATACTTTTTTCGTGTGTTAAATATGGTTTGGGAGGGCCTAGAGTTATTCACCTTTTTTCACTTTCATGGGGTTCTTGTGCCCCTAACCCTAGTGAACGTGGAGGGATTATTGTATCGTAACTTAAGGGACTTTTCCCCATTTCTATTAGGCCTTAAGAAATACTTTCTTAAATCTATGTAAAGGTTACATGCTTAACAACAATAATCCAAACCTGTCCTGCAAAGTGTTAAACAACAGGCACAGAAAACAGGGCATGACCATGATAACAACAACAACAACAACAACAAATCATCTGATAGACTTCTGATCCAATTCTACAGCAGCTCATATCGCTAGCTCACTAATTCGAACCACCATCCACTTCCAGGAAAGCAACTGAACTTGTGACAGAGAAACCAGATCAGGTTTGTAGGGAAATGGTACTTAAACTACATACCAAGATGAAGGATCTTTTTTTTCCCCAGGATTTTCTGCCAAAATAAGAAACAGCTAAGAAATAGAACTGGAGGACAGTAGTGTAAAGTCTGGAGGAAAGGCAACACAAGTATTAGCATACAGGCTGGGTTCTCTTTCAAGATTCAGACAAGTGCCTTTGCCTGAGATCAAAGAGAAGGAATCCCGTGACCTTCCAGATGTGGTTGGACTGCATGTACCAGCAGCACTTGTCGACACAGAAAATGTGGAATGTTCGGAGTTGTAGGCCAATAACATCTGGAGAGCTGGATGGCAGACTGAGAGAGTAAGAGCGAAAGAGTACTCTAATCATTGGTTATTTCAGGGCTGCTGGGTGGACCTGCTTCTAGTCTGATTAAATGTCTGTGCATTAAGCTTTATTAGAGTCAGAAGCCTCATGCTTGAGGATGGTACTAAAAGGACACTTGCAGTTGGATAGCCAGACCACTTCCTTAGAAAAAGAAAAGGTCAAGGTGAGGGCCTGCCTATCACTTCTCTCCATATTCACTTGTCCCACTTTATCTTTTGTAGGTTAGAAATACTTCACAAAGGTGTGGCCAAATTTCACTCTTAATTAAGGTGCACTTCTTTCTTACCAGCCTCAGAGCGATATCCCTAGTGGCCAAAGAAGCAAAACCAGGGAGGAAGTGATGGTGGTGCAATCACGGGTCATTGACAGGGAAAACCAGTCAATGACTTACTCTGTGATTGTGCCACCTGGGGACAGGACAAGGATAGGACTGCAACAACATCATGCAGAACAATTGTTACTGTCCCATTCTTCTCCCGGCCCTATGGTGGGTTGGGAGGGTAGCGTGGAAAGGGCTTTTGCTTCAGAGGAACAAAACAAAACTATCTCTGATTTTTCCTTGCCTAGGAAAACCACATGAAATTCATGTGATCACCATAAGTTGACAGGTGACTTGAAGGCACATACACACAAACACAGAATTGTCACATGTATATGCTCAAGATGGAATCCACACAGACAATATACATAAAGTTAGTGTTTTACTCATCCATATATGTGCTACTTGGAAGAAAATATTAGGGCAATATTATAAATAAATGGAAATATTTCCAGCAAAAATTTTGATGCAGAAAGCAATAGTATATCAGTATATAACAGAGGTAATGCTAAAGTTGTTATCTGGAAATCACAGCCCTATTTTCTGAGCACTTAAGGACATAATGAACTTGCATAGCAAAAAAAGTTAAATTCTACAATCTCTATGGACAATACTATGTTTGATCAAAAATGCAAAAATGCAAATGTTGAGTAAGGCTTACTTCTTAGTCGTGTTTAGGATTTCATTCTGCATTATGTACTTTAAGGGACTGTTCTCAGGGTTTTTTTGTTCTGATAATTTATTAGGCAACAACTACTTTTGGCATAATTTATTACATTTCTGTTGGTCAAAAAAGCAGGAGCTAAATGGGGCACTGATATCAAATTCCTGATAAATGCAAATCTTGGTCATCAACTAGTATGACTGTAAGATTTTGCCAAGCATTATCCACACTGTTTTATGCACAAATCGTGGAGTTCATAAGGCTTAGAAACTTGCTTTAAAAAAAAATGCACTGTATTGTTACATTTTTCCAAACCAACTGTATCTTGGCACTGGTAGAAGGAAAATATTGGGCTGGATCATGGACCATTGGTCTCATCCAGTATCGCTGTTCTAATGTTAAATCGGCACTTAATATGCTATTAAACTAGAAACATTTCCAGGGAATTATTTTCCCCCTTCAGTGGATCCTATGTAACTATGAACCTAGTAGAAATGCACCATTTAAATGAAGTCTTAGAAAAACGGAATGCTTTTCCTCTAATAGTGAACGCACAGAGATACTGTATCACATGACCCCTACTATAATTTCTATTAAAATCATTTCATGTCTGGTTGCTTCTGCTACCCTGGCTCATTTGTATTGTTTACAACAAGTCATTGCACTCAGCAGTTAGTAGTGGCTGAATCCATGGTTACCAGTTTTTACATTCACTAGTTAAATGGAATGCAGTTCTTCTGTGGGTTTCATGGAGAAAGCACTTAAGGAACCACAATTCAGCTATCAATCAGGCTAACCTGGGAGAAATTAATCTTATAACTAAAGGTATTGTTTCATATTAAAATTTAATAGAAAGGGAACTCAAAGGCTTTTTTTTTAATTAGTTGTAGCTGCAGAGAAGATAGGTTGAGATCTGACACTCTGATCCAAACACATTTTCCTGGAAACTGTCCCCACCAGTTTAAATGGAGTTTATTTCTGAGTAAATATAGTTAGGGATAGCTTTATGGACTATTTTGTCTCCATCCACTCTGCAGTGTCTTTTTAAGCTTTCCAAAATAATAAAACTGCACTATGTTTTCAGGGACTATTTTTCCCCAAATATTAAAATATTTTTTAAAAAAAACTAGGATGTGTCTGGAATGTAAATACAGAGTGCTTAAGTACAGGTTTAATGAGACTGCAGTCCAAGCAAAGAAAACTTAGTCAAGATAGTAAAATATAAAAGAGAGAGAACTGAGTAGAATTCAATCAAGGCTTAAGTATTCTTTACCAGTAAATTAAGATTGCAAACTCATACATTTCAGTGTTAATTAAGGTAGACATCAATAGATTGTATTTGCCTCATTATTTACTGTTTGTCTAGGTGGCTTGTGGAAAAAAAATGTCTGTTTGTTTACAAGGTAGCTACAACACACATTTAAATTTCTCAAAATAAAATTAAAGAACAACCAGAAAAGTTCTTTTACATCTTGCTAGCTGTAATGTCTGTCTCGCCAGCCATGAGAAAGCAAGAAAGAGTTAAGTCAAACATTTTACTAGCTCATCTACTGCAAAGTCACTGTATCAGAAGCCTCAATTGATTTGTTTCCTCAGAACGAATTGAAAATGAATGTAACAGAACAGGGGACGATGGGGGGAAAGAAATCCCTACCACACCACTAATCGGATATTGTATAATAGTTGATTGCAGGTTTGCACTGTGCTATATCGTTGCCTAAATCATATACGTACTTACAGGTTCTCGGTTCTTCCAAGAGTTGGGTGCAGTTTCAAGGACAAATGTCTTAAGGATGCCTTTTCTACCATGCAGCAATGATCGTGGCTCTGATCTGATTATATGAGCAAAGTGCTAAATCTGACAATATTTTTTTAAAAGAAAAGAAAAAGAGGAAACTTCTTGTGTATAGTAGAAATCTTGGGAAAAAGTCTCAGGCTTGGAAAAGGCTGCTTAAAATGTGATGGTTGATTTGCTCCCTAGTTGTAGCAGCTGAAGCCTGTTTGCAGCCCTGCAGAAAGAAACCTTTACTGAAAAACCAATGGCATCACATTTCAGTGAAGCTTATGCCAGGCTATGGAGTGCAAAGCAGTCTTCGACCAACTTCATATAATTTAAATAAGTTGGAGTTACTGCTGCATATCCAGGAAAGTCTTTTACATATATTGTTGCTAATTTAGTTTTATCAGTAAGTGACCAATATCCTGCAGTTATTATGTGTTCCTAAGAATTAAAAAAAATCATCTAGCTAGCTAGACTGACCAGATGCAAAGAGAAAACCAAGGCTCTGTGTTTTAAATCAGTGGTAGTGAATGTGTCAGTAGGAGACTGAATCTGAATGTGTTACACATGGCTGTTTGACCTTTAAATGAGCTATCCAAGGTGTTCAACCCTATCCAACAAGTTCAGTACCTTGAATAGTTCCTTTAGAGCCTGGACTAAAATCTGGAAGTTTATCAACTCACAGATACGGAGCCACCAGCTGCCACTCCATGCATGTGCATGCACACACACACATTAAAGAGACAGGAGTCCTGGTCCCTGTCCTGTGCTATGGTTCATTCTTACTATGTTGACTGTTGTAATTTTCATATATACCTCAATATAGTAACACCACAGTAACAAAACTGTAGCTGTGGGCAACCCAGTCCTGTCAGTGCAGTTCAGCAAAAGGAAAGCCTTTTGCCAGTGTAACTAAAGGGGCATTTTGTGCAAGATAAATGCAATAATAAAATATCACTCTTCCTCAGCTACCTTCCATTATTCCCACAATTCCCTTTGTGTATTTGGTGGAGAACAAACATCAAAGAGCTGTGGTGTTTCCACTTGGTTTGCCTTACTCCACTGCCTTGGAGCCTGATAAAGCATACTGCCTAAAGACAGTGTTGGAAAGTCCTTGACAGGTAAAGACTACATACTGGAGTGATACTCATTGTGAATGCGTATGGGATTTTAAGAAGGACAGGCAAGTCTTTACCTCAGCAAGTGGGAAATGGAGAAGCAGCTCAGAGAGGAGGCCCCCATGAGAGGGCAGCAGTTCTACTAGTCTGGCAGAGTGCTGGAGCTTAGAAACATTACTTTCTGGACTACATCTGCCCAAACTCCCTCAACCAAATTCTGAAAGTTGTAGCCTAAAACTTTCAAGCTCCGCCACTGCTACCGCCACGACATATCTGTAACTGTTTCATTAGCACACTTCTAAACAAAGTGGCTAAAATAAATCCAGGAAAATTGTTTTAAGAAATATGAAATTGGGCCTGAGCTAACAAAATGAATTTCAACAGAGAGAAATGTAAAGTCCTACACTTAGGCAAAAAAAATGGAATGCACAAATATAGAATGGGGGACGCGTGGCTGGATAGCAGTACATGTGAAAGGGATCTAGGAGTCTTGGTAGATCACAAGCTGAACATGAGTTAGCAGTGTGATGAGGCAGCCAAGAAAGCCAACACGATCCTTGGTTGCATCAATAGGAGTATGGTGTCTAGATCGAGGGAGGTAATGGTACCACTCTATTCTGCATTGGTTAGGCCTCATCTTGAATACTGTGTCCAGTTCTGGGCACCTCAATTCAAGAAGGATATCGACAAGCTGGAACGTGTCCAGAGGAGGGCGACCAAAATGATGAAGGGTCTGGAAGCCATGCCCTATGAGGACCGGCTTAAGGAGCTAGGTATGTTTAGTCTGCAGAAGAGAAGGTTAAGAGGGGACATGATAGCCATGTTGAAATATTTGAAGGGATGTCATGTTGAGGAGGGAATGAGCTTGTTTTCTGCTGCTCCAGAGACCAGGACAAGGAGCAATGGATTCAAGCTGCAGGAAAGGAGATTCCAGTTGAACCTCAGGAAGAACTTCCTGATGGTCAGAGCTGTCCGGTGGTGGAATATACTGCCTCAGAATGTGGTGGAGTCTTCTTTTTTGGAGGTTTTTAAGCAGAGGCTAGATGGCCATCTGCTGGGAATGCTTTGTTGGGTGTTCCTGCATAGCAGGGGGTTGGACTCGATGGCCCCTGGGGTCTCTTCCAACTCTATGATTCTATGAATATAAAGACATTCTGAAGCCATTCATAACAGAGCAATGGTAGGATGATGCTCTGGGACCAAAATTATCACCCTAGCACTTTTTTCATGTGGATGGCTTTACTACGTCATTATATTCATACTGGCCCAAGTTGTGGGCCAAGATGGGACAAAGTTGTGGACAGCACATAGTTCACAAGTTCATTTCCCCAACCACATGTTCTCCAGATGTTTTGAACCACAACGCCTCTCACCTCTCACCATCTTGGAAATGATCAGAGATTATGTTAACTATAATCTAAAACCTGTGGAGGACGTTAGGTTGGAAAAGGTTTGCTGTTTAGGTATCTTGCCTCAGGATTCCAGACACAGGCATTTAAAAACAATACTCACACAACTTTAATAACTGGAGATGCACCTCACTGAGTAAAGAAAAGGCAGGACAACTATGCTAGGAGAAGCTAATGTTTCCTGTCCTCATGCTTGTTACTTGCAAATACTGTATCTTGCCTACCAGCTGCATTACTTAATAATCCTTCCTCCTCAAGAGCGGGGAGCAGTATTCCCCCACACATGCAAGTAAGGCCTCTTTCTATTAGTGAAGGTCTATCCAGATATAGCCACCAGTGCCAAACACTCATATTGCATGGTCCAGATAGGAAAAAACAACTGCATACCAAGTTTCATAGCAACCTCTACAGAGGAAAGGGCAAATACAGCTAGAATCACTCCACCTCACCCCTGGAGGAAAAAAAGCCCTATCAAATAGGGAAGAGACTGAAGCATGAGCCCTGACAGAGAACCCAGGTGGCACAATTCACTCTCATTTTTCATCCTGCATATTTCAGTGCAGGGTCCGTGTGATCTAGCTACTGCTTATTAGATTCTGTGGCCATTTCTGCACTAGACTGTTATGGTGGTATTATTCCACTTTCAACATCCTATGGAATCTTGGGGTTTGCAGTTTAGGGAGGGGCCTCAAAAGCCCTTTCCTAAATTGCAAACCCCAGGATTCCACAGGATATTGAAAGTGGAATAATACCACCATAACAGTCTAGTGTAGAAATGGCCTGTGTCTCCCCTTTAGTTCACCCTTTGCTGCCCATGAGAAGTCTGCCACACAACCACCTGCAGTGATCACTTACCACTGGCTTGCTATCCTGCTGTTTTTTCTTTTCCCTAAATGTTCTCGTCTTTGTGAGGTAGTGAAGTATGAACAGACAGTGTCCCTAGCCTGGAGATGTAGCCATAAAAGATGTCACATCTGAAACTCTACTGACTATCCAGGAAGGCATAGGAAGACCAACGAGGTAGATGGGTTGTAATCCCATGCATGTTTCTTTCTTATTTTCAAGATTTACTCCACACCAATGCTATTCAATAAAAGCTGGACCTTTTGTTGCATCTGTTATTTGTTTGCTCGGGAGGTTGTCTAAATCCTCCTTACAAAGACTAGCTTCAGCTCACATTAGTATAAAAAGAATAGGCATAGATGGGAAGTCTGGTGCTACAAGGCTCACGGGCAGCAGCTTTTTCATTGTCTCTTCAAAAGGTGCATTGTCCTATGAGAGAAGGAGGCCTTCCCAAGGTATTTGGGTGAGAGAAATACTGTTCCTATGGTGCATAAAGGAGTGAGTTCTGTGTGAAGGGGAAGAGTGTTGAGATTTTCTTGTATGCTATCAGCTTTTCTACAGAGAGGTGGAAGCCTGGATTTGAACTTGTGAAAGATACTCATAGAGTGGATGATATTTGGGGAGTGGGGGAGCTAAAAAGTATCTATCCTTTGGGATCTATCTCTGTTGCCCATCAATCCATTAGCTTCCTCAGTGTCTGAATAGCAGGGGTTGTCATCACTTCCACAGCCCATTTGAGGCTATAATGGACATTGGGGGTGTAGCTGTCATAATTGATATATTTTAGGTTCTTTGCAATAGTGTGTTTTTCCTCTTCTGTTCCAGACTAGAATTTGGTGAGTAGTGACATATCTGTGCTCACTTCATAATGAGTGGGTGAGGTTGTTTGATAAGAAACAAAATATATCATCAAGTGTGTCATCATAGTTTATACTATGACACTTGAAATTCTTTCGTTTCTGACCATTGTCAGAGCGTTTATGAATACTTCTGTTATCCAGTACCCTTCTCCCCCTCCTCAGCACTCTTGACTATTCTAGCTAGCAGTGCGCTGCCTGTTATTTCTTCAATATTGTGAACTTTGTTCCAAAGGGCAGAAACTAAAACTGACAGTACAGCAAATGCATGCCCTAGAATTCAGAAAGGAAAATAATTAAGATCCTAGGAATAGATCACACACAGAGATATACTAATCTCTGGATATAGAACTATATATTGGAGGGCTGAGCAGTTTATGTTACATAATTAAACTAGGAAGTTCTCTATTGCTTTTTATGTTCCTTACAAGTAACAGATTAAGAACACGTGACCAGAATGCTATCAATAGACACCAAAATCTGTATCTTTACTCTTGACTTTTCTCCTAGAACACCCTGCTTTCTTCCACAAGACTGCATCCTAGGGGACTGAGCTGATACCTCCTGGCATAGAATGAAATAATTTGTATACTGACATAAAAGGAAGAAGTTTATTCTAAAATGCCAGGCACAAGACAGATTTCAGTCTGTTACTGCCGCACACTTCAGTTATCAAATTGCACTTACTAGTCTCCTTTTCATTCCCCAAACCCCTTTTCTAATCTTGGAGCTTGTTTCAAATGAATTTTTAACTTGTATAATAACAACTATAATTTGGCTTGATCTACGGTGGTTCTCCCTCAATGTACAGCATCTGTAATAGGCATGGTCTGCCCTATAGATTCTCAAGGATGTGCACAAAGTTAGCATGTTAAAAATGACACCATCTTGAAACAAGGCAATATCCTTCTGCATAGAAATTGCCTGTTGGCGTTATAATAGTGCGTCCTTTTGTAATTTGGACCTCTAGCTAGCTCAGCTCAATCTAAGCTTATGGCTGCTGACCAGCCAGCTTGTGATTGCTATGCAGGGAGCAGCAGAAGAACAGACCACAGTGTCAGCACCATGCTGGGTAGTACAATCTAGATCAGCTCCTTCATTTAGGAAAGAGTGAAGCATCAGGAACACAATGCTCCATCGCCCCTTCTTCCTCTCAAAGCTGGGTCCAAGGCTACTAAGCCCCCAAAACTGGCTACCAGAATTCTCCCTTTGACACAACCTGAGAATGACAAAGAAACAGAATGTTGGGAACTTGTTTGTTTGTATAACAGCTCACCTTTCTCCTTGCAAAGGTCTCAAGGCTACTGTTATAAATTTCATATCCCATATAGTATTGGGAGTACTGTATCTGCAATGTATCTCAAGCCTGTCATGACTTTTCCCTCCTGCGGGTATAGAATACTCCTCTTCAACACACCTATAACAGGATATAAACCTATTATCCTTCACTTCCTCACCTTGTCATGCAGGGCTCTCTTAATGATGTTGGAACACAATGACTTCTTAGCCTGTGAGTATATCTGAAATCACATGCAGAACTTGCCATTTTAGAATTAATGAAGAAACAAATCAGTTGGATGATAATTACTGTACCTTTTTATAAAATTTGTTTTCATTAATAAATACTGAGATTGATTTCAACTAATGGTCATACACAAATAAAACTTAGAGACACTCATGATTAGGCCACAACTGCCTAATTTGTACCTAAATGAAACATTTATTTAAGTTCTACACAGAGCGTTAGAAGTTTCCCTTTTAACAAGGCTATTAGGAAGAGACTTTTTCTGAGATATTTGCTAAAGATAGCAATAATTATGGCAGTCTTCTTTTGTTTGTTTCCTTGTTTTGAAAAAGCAAGTTTCAAAAAATTAAGACAGGATAAGTGGCATTGTAAAAGTACTGTGGTATAAGGAAGATCCTTTTTTGTCTTTTTTAAACAATCTTAGCATCAGGTCATGCCCCATGCCATTCCATGTACAGTTGACGTTTCTTTCACTATCAGAACCACCATCCCTCCTCCTTCCTGAATAGCACACATATAAAAATATTAATGAATCAATCTGATGCTTTGCTAAACTGACAAAATGAACGTAAACTGGACAATCCATGCTTCTTCCATAATCTCCATTCATTACTACAAAACCGGTGTAGGAGCTGGTGAATTGTGCTACAGCTTGTAATTGTAACATATTCCCAAATAATATATGACATTCCTTATAATATGTGTGTGCCTTCAAGCTATTTCCAACTTATGGCGACCCAAAGGCAAACCTATCACAGTGCTTTCTGGACAAAATTTTTTCAGAGAGGGTTTGCTTTTGCCTTCATCCCAGGCTGAGGGAGTATGACTTGCCTGAGGTCACCCAGTGGGTTTCTGTGGCTGAGTGGGGGTTTGAACTCTGTCCTTTAGACTCCTAGTCCAAACCTCAAACCACTACACTTTGCTGAATTCTACACACACATTACATGTATGTATTATACTTATGTACCACTTGTCCTTCGTGGAATTCAAGAGTGTACATAGGGATATCCCACTATAGCAATGATAAGAGTTAGGTTAGACAGAGAAGTGTCTGGCTTATTCTAATGCTTTTGTATTGAAGAGAAGTACTCATACTCGTGGTTTCAACCCTGAACCTGAATGGCCAGCCTTCTGCAGTTATAGCTAGTGTGCCAGCAAGTCTATTCCTTGGACTGTCTGCACTGGCCATAATGATACATGCCTTAGTTATATCTCATGTAGATACTGTGACACATTTTGCATGGGGCTACCTTTAAGAAATGCTCAGAATCTTCATTTGGCCAGATTGTTAACTGGAACTATATACAAGGAACATACAGCTCCCTCACTGCAACAGCTTTGTAGGCTGCCCTTTTGTTTCCAGATACAATTCAAAGTGCTAGTTATGGCCTATGAAGCCATATGCAGCTTGGATCCCAGCTATCTGAAGAACCATATCTTCCTATATTATCCTGCCTGGGCTCCAGGACATTTGGGGAGTCCCTTCTATTGGTCTCACTGCCTTCACAGGCAAAGCAGTTGGGAATATGGGGAAGGCTTTCTCATTGGCTCCTTCCAGGCTTTGAAATGCCTTTCCTGTGGAAAAAAAATATTCAGGAGTAGCAGAAAAGTATAACAAAATCCAAAATCCATAAGCAGGAATATGTTTATTGGGCCAACTCCAAAGTATAAAATACATTATGCAAACTTTGAAAGCTTCACTGGTTTCTTTATCAGACAAAGCTGTGAAAAATCATACAGGATTAAAACGGTGACGTTGTTAGAGTCTTAAGCCTACGTTTTGTTTAAGATGTTGTCAGTTAAGATGGTATTGAGGGATTTCAATGTAGGCAAAGACCACTCGCCTAACTGGCCTTGTAATAAAGAGTAATAAAAGACAGAATAAAAATTCAACTCCGTAAGCAACAGAAAAGTAATTTCTGTTGAGGTCCAACTATCCCTGTAGGACATCCACAGGCCATATACCCTGTGGAAGCTAGATGGGTCTTTCCCTTCTGTCAACAAACAGTTTTTTTCCTGATTCCAACAGGCTCTTCGCATGCTGTTGAAAGGCCTTCCATTCAGTTTCTGTTTTCCTGACTTTCATCTTCTGTCTTTTATGGATCAAATAACTTAATGCCATCAAACTGCATAAACTAGATAGTACCAAGTTACAAATCATATGAAAAACTTGAAAACATATTTTTATCATGCTACCCATTGTACTGTTCTCCTTACCAAGGAGTTTAAATATGTCCACATATGTCAGCGAATAAAACACATATTGTACTTATTCATCATCATAAATACCACACCTCTTTAAACATATGCTAGTGTGGTAAGATCTATTCATATTCCAAACTAATTTAGAAGTACCCACCTACAAGGAAGAAAACAATAGTAACCTGGTAGATCTAATTTATATTCTGCCTTACTTTAACCACGTTTCCAGGCCATAGGAACCTAAGCCTAAGGTGTACAGCTTCATGCTACATTGATATTCCTCACTAACTATGAAATAAATTTTGAGTGATTAAGAGGAATTGTTCATACAAATTGCCAGTTTCTGCTTTTCACTCACACAAAATAGCTTAGAAAATATATACTGCATGTGTTTATTATACTTACAGTTGCTATGAACATCTATAACTCTCCAACAATTTCTTTGATTTATGTTCAAAAACATACAGGGCATGAAATGATGCCTGCAACCTTACATTTTCCTCAAGAACATTGTGGGGAACAGATACATTCCAAAACATCATGTTAGATTCCTTGTTATGCCGCCTTTAAAAAATAAATGTATGATAATCAATTACACATGCTTCAAAGCAACTGCCACTAGATTCTCCATCAGAAAATATGTTTGAGAAAAATAGCACCATTGTGTTATACATAGGGAGCATGCATATATATATACACACACACACACACACACACGCACACACACACACACACATACACACATGCTTCTATAACATATTCATCTTTCTGCTACCAATAGAAACATCACACTGTACAATATGTTCCAGCCTCCCTGTGCACATCAATAAAACAAGTCCTAGAGAGGGTTTTCAGGATGGTATCATCAAGTAATTAAGTACTAAGAAAGGGGTACATGATACATAAATATTTCATTGCCATTTTTGTTTATGCCTTTTACAGTCAAGAATTAGTACAAAATGTTACCTCAAAAGAAATACAGGTAACTACTTACAAAAAAGTATGTGTTTACTTCCCCTTATAGGTTGCTTTTCTTTCTAGAAGACTTGCAAGAAGCACATAGAATGTGTACATAACAGTATAATAAAGCAATCTGCAAATTAGAAATCTAGAGCAGCCTTTCAGAAATACCAAAACAGGTCAGTCAAGATTGCATTGTCTCCCACATCCTTTGATTCTTTAGTGTTTTAATTTGTTTTTAAAAGAGTGTTTTCATCTATTATGCACGACATCAAGAGTGCTGAGAGGCAATAAGCAAATAAATGTAATTAATAAATACAAATCATACCATGGTCAAAAGCCTAAGGTATCAGCAAGCCACTCAACTCCAAAGGCCCAGTACAATGAAATGTTCATCACAGCTCTATAGAATATTTGATATGGAGTGGACCACACAAAATTCCAGGATGTGAAATTTCCACAACCCAAGCATCACTACTGAAAAGCCTCTTACCCAAGCCACTACCAACCACACATCTGAGAATGAAAGGACCTAAAACAAGTTCTCACCGAGCAATATGTTATCACTTTCAATCAACTTTTCAAAGCTGTTGGTATATATTTCAAATGAAAATTGGCACCATTTTTTTAAAAAAGATACATCTATCTAGCTGTTCATTCCAAAGGATACTGAAATTTAACAGAATGCAAATCTAGTCAACCACAGAAATATTTATTCATAGAAATATATATGTATGTGATTAAAAAAGCAAGCCAACACCTCCTCTCCTAAATTTGTCCTTGATACCAGAAGGTTGCAGTCAATGCCCCTCCTCCCATATGTGTATGTGCGTGCTGTGTGTGCGTATGAAAGCAATTAAGAAGCAGAACTACATAAATATAAAATAAGCAAAGCATTTTCAGCTTCTGCTACACCCAAGGTGGCAGTCTAGAACACTCTGTCTTCAGCATTCTTCAGTGGATGATAGCATTATCCTCTAGACTAAGGCCATTTCAAACACACACACACAAACACACATACGCACCCGTAACACCCAGGATGGGTATAGTCTCCACGTTGAATGTGTTACTGCTCCAAGGTCACCCTGTAAGACTTCATGGATACGTAGAGATACAAACTCATGTCTCACTGGGCATGTCTGCTATAACACATTGCCTCTCTCAAAGCTCCCTTCACATACTGGCTTTCAAAAGCCCTTTTTTAGTTTTATGACACAAAATACTAAAGGACAGGGACAGGAGGAATTTTACGTGTGATAACCTCCTTGCTACATGCTATGTGAAGCCATGTTGGATTGTGTGGCCAAGGAAAATCCTAAATAGTTGGTCCCCTGAATGCCTGCAGTTTTTATGTTATTATCCCTAAATCTGAAATAATGTTCAAGTCTTTAGCAAGAACAGTATGTAAAATGTAGGTGCTGACACATAGCAAAGTGAAGTATTTTTTCATCCATTTAATAGAGAAGCCCTTGTTCTAAGCAAATACAAAGAAGGTTTAACTGAAAACTTACAGCCATTCATAGCATGATCAACTTACATTTTTTGCTGGTTTCTCTGCATGAACTACTTACATCAGTTTAACCCTACATGTGGTTAAAGTTACATGGAGGACAGCAAATAAAATATCTGAATGAGATAAGCCTTGCCTAACTCTGCCCTCATAACTCCTCATATACGCCATCACCTATGTTAGCAAAGCACCTATTTTCACATTGTTCTCATAATGAAATCTTAAAGGTATGATAAGAGTTAAGCTGTGTGTACACTATGCTTCTCTTGTCCATGCAACTCTGCTAAATGGCATCAACAGTTGTTCACTTATTTTCACAGTGGGAAATTACCAGGTACTCACTATATAGGAATAATCAGATAGAATCTAGGTCAAAATCAAAGCATGTCTGTCCCATCCATAGGTGGGGGAGGGGCTGACATGCAAACATCACAGCAATGTAAAAAAAAAAGCAATTTATTTGTCAGACTTACACTATATCCTTGGACGCTCTAAATAGAGTAGAAACTGCTTTGAGGGGGAAAGAGAAGGCAGTTTCCCATCAGCATGGCTTTTCAAAAGGCATTTAAAATCAATATGAAACTACAATATTAGGGGGGAAAAAATTATAATCATTATTCAAACAGCTGACTTGAAATGGTCCCTTGTTCATGGGGAAATCTTCAGTTAGTTTTTCAAGTACTAGCAGTTCAGTGGAAAGATTCACCAACTGGCCCCTGGAGAAAACAGCAGATCTGCATTTAAATGGAGATATATTGTTTCCAAATGTGTGCTACCTGGAAGGCAGATACTGTCAAGGTTTCTTAGTGAATGGATTTTAAATTGCATTAGGTAAGTTTCATTGCTGTAACCCTTATTGTTTTATAAGACTGATACTCATATTTCCTTAGGATTTTTCCTGTATGCATTTTTTGTTCTAATAGCTTAAAATTACATCCTAATTTATAACAAAGTTGCATACTAACAACAGACAATGACTATTTCTTTTAGGAGTGCAACTGTGGCATTATTGAAAACCACAAAGACTTAACAGAGTTACATAGAAGATAAAGGTTGCTCTATAATGTAACAACTTTAGAGCCACTACATATCCTGCTTATTATCAAGAAGTATATTAGGAACATTTAGAAATGTACTTTCTGAGTTTTAACACTGAGCTTTTATCTTTACACATTTTAAAAAATATAATCTTAAAACATATTTTAAATTAAACATTCCATGTCAATATAACAGTTAACAAACATCTTTTTTCCATCTTTAGAATTAATAGACTAAGCTGGCTGTCAACAATGCACAATTAAATCCATGGAGAACAAAATTAAATGGATCTAGCTCGCATATTGGAAAAACACTGTAAGTTCAGATGACCCCCCCCTTACTTTCCTACTGTGCGTGAATGCAAATACAGACCCCCAAATATACAGCCTTACCCCCACTGTGCACTCCAGGAATGCAAATTACACACTTCCCACCCCAAATGCCACCATCCAGGGAAGTTTTGAATAGATAAACTATTAAAGTATGTAATGTTCATAAAGGTTTTTAAAAAATCAAACAGACATTATTATGGTGGAGAACTTGTTTCTGAATTTCTAGTGGCAGTGAAATGCCCTGTAAATAAAGTTACTGAGAACAGACCAAGATATTCTTCTCAGCTACACCTTCACTAAGAGCCCTTCAGCTGTCTACTTAGTTTGCTAAGCCATATCTTACAGCACTGACATTCTAATGCTGATTCAAATTCTGGGTTCAAAATGAAAGATGAAATATCTTTAAGATCATTTAATATTGAAATACTGGTGCAATAATAAGCAGTGCTAGGATCATGATGCTGATAGAATATTCTAGATGGTACCCTTTTAATTTTGGGAAAGCGTTACAAAATGGAATATGGCAGAACATGCCGCTAATGTTGCCACATTATCTGATTATTTTGATTGAATACATTAAGCACCAAATTACCATTTTCCATCTATTGAATATTTATGTGACACCCGTTAGGAGTTGACATCATCATCATAATCATAAATGCTAGCTTCAGTAAAGAATCAAAGTAGCTTCACATGTTAGAAGTTCTTACCTGGAACTTGCATGTATGAAGAAGGTAAATCACCACCTGTGAGAATATTTCTTTCATGTTCATCATTATATAAACACGACAAAGGGACATAACCTTCAGCACATGCATTAAGGGTCATAAAACAGGAGGTCATAAAACAAGTACATAAGGATGCATGGCATGCTTATTCCAAGTCAAAAGGTTCAGTAGCCTGCTTAAATTTAATTGAATTGTGAGCATGCTTGAGATTTAAAAGTGCTGATACAGACATTATACAAAAGTTAACAATGAAAATATCTGAAACTCTTCAATTACTAAAACTCTCTTTTTAATATAATATCTGACCAGAAATATATTCATATTCATTAACTAGTTAAAGGCAGAGATTCATATGCAGGATAATGCTATCCTGGGCTATGTCAGACTAGCTCCTAACAACCTATTCTAATATACTTCCGTTTGGAAAGTAAGGCCCTTATTGCACTATGCTGCAATCCCACATCATCCCGATCCCATCCCAGCAATCCTACTGCTGGGGTGGGATCAGGATCTGAACACTCCTCACCACACCAGTCGGCTGCTGACAGATGGGTAGCATTTGGGACATGCTCTTTCTTCAACAGTACAGCTGGCCTCTTCTTGCACTATACCGTGGAAGGAAGCGCTTGATAGAGCTTCCACCCTTCCCCCATGCCTGCAGCCGACGGGATTGGTGTGTGAAGGGAGGCCATTACCAGATTTTTTCCTAGTAATGGCTTATAGTGTGATCACGACAGCTGAGGATGTGACAGCAGCAGGTCCACAATGACATTGTGTGATGATGGTGTGTGTTGCAGACAGGCAGCAATGCATCCCCATGCCGGGATGGCACCATCATGCAATAAGGGCCTCAGATTCACCAGATTCTATTAGGCTTGTTTTCAGAGAAGTGTGCACCATATTGTAGCTTTTGTATCCTGTTAAGCTAGATGTTGCACACTCAAGCAGGGTCTTGTTCAAAAGATATCTGCATGCAAAGTTTTCACATGTTTCGATATAAAATAAGGCTGGAAGTAGTGCCCAATGCTGCTGTACAGCTTATGGATGCAGCTTCCTTGAGTACTTGTAGGAGATGGACAATCCTGTCACCTTCCTGCAGCATACCATGCAAACTAAAAACCTGCTCCGGAGAGTAGGACAGCTCTCTGGAACAGTTTTCATTTTTTGTGTTTTGCATTGGAAAATGGCTACACAGAGAAAGAGGAACCAGTGTAGTACAGTGGTTTGAACACTGGAGTACAACTCTGGGAGACTGTACTTCAAATCCCTGATCAACCATGGAAACCCACTGTATGACCTTGGGCAAGTCACACTCTCTCAGCCTCAGAGGAAGGCAAAGGCAAACCCCTTCTGAACAAATCTTGCTAAGAAAACCCTGTGACAGGTTTGCCTTTGGGTCACCACAAATTGGAAACTACTTGAAGGCATCCAATGAAAACACAGGGAGACACCCCAGCCCTTTGCTTTACAGGGAGCGGATTTAGTCCTGGATGACTAAAATGCACTATTTTTGCATGTATATACCATTTATGTGTTTCAAATCCTCTTATTGTAGGCATGGTGCATCACCAATACATAATGATAGTTATCCAGACACATAAATTTCCCTTCTGCTCCATGTACTTGTACAAATACTTCCCCAACTTTCATGTTTAACTTGAGCCTGTTCCATCATAGCTGCACGGCTGAGAAGAGAAGGAATACAAAGAGCAGTCTTCCTGTTCTCCTTCTTATTTCTCTAACCTTTAGGGGACAATTGCTCCAAATCACTGGCAACTCCCAAGTATGTTTTCATACACAGCCTAGGCTAGGTTTTAAGAAACAGATTCCTCCCCCACACTGATATTAATCGACTTCTTCTAGGATGGCCTTTTAAGACCTAGAGATATACATGTTCAGATTCCTTGTTCTCAACACAAATAACTTATACTCACTTTAACAAAGAAAACTGTTTCATGTGGTACAAATGGTAATAATTCCAAATGATGAGTGGGTTTGTGTTTGTTTGTTTTGACCCATTTTTTTTTTTGACCCATTTCCCTTTCAGTAGAAGATAAAAAGTGTGAAGCAGCACAGAGAAGATCACGTATAGGTATATGACACTGTATATATATACATGCCACACATGCAGTGAAATATCCACACAAATTACACCGGCAGATTTCAAACTCTTATGCACAAAGACATAGTTTTTGTATAGATAACAGTACAAAATATGCGAAGCAACTCAGACACAAAGACACCTCACACAAAGAGGTTCACTATCACACATGCACCCACTTGCATAAGCTACTCCATAAAGTGCAATGTATATTTACGGCCTTGTAAAGGTAAATTGTCAGCAAATTATCCAAATACAACGGAAGCAAAAACACTTGATGTCTCAGCCCTAGAATCATGTGGCCCATATCCCTCCACTCATAAGTAAAGGTGCCCAATTGTGTAGCTCATCCTTCTCCTTCCAAGTAGCAAATTATCTTGCTCTGTAGAGACATAACTGACCAATGTCTGTTCCTGCTCCGTTTATACCAGCAGGGCTCCCCAAATTGGCACAATGAAAGGATAATTTATATTAGAATAGGAAACAAAGTAAAACAGTCAGAGGAATGTACAAAAATGATGACTGCCACAACTTTTGGTAAATAATTGCCTTTCACTGTCCTAAACTTTTGGGAGTGAGGGAGGTCGATATTACCAAACACATCTCATGCCACCTGCCATCTCTTCCTTGTCTCTTAATTTTGTGAGCCGCAGTGTGTGTGTGTGTGTGTGTGTGTGTGTGTGTAAGAATTCTCAACACAAACTTCTTATTGTCTCAACCTATGCTCAACCTAAGCAAGTTCCTCTCTGAGTAGGCTCTTTGAATGAAGCCTAATTCTTGCTTACTTGAAAGTAAATCTCCCTGAAACGGAACTTAGTTCTCAGTAGCTGGACATGGGGCCCTCAGACCGGCAGTACAGCCTAGCAGAAACATATTAATGAGCAGAAGGAGGGCTATCAGATAAGCAGCTTGATAGATAAGAAACGATGGTCGTCATTCTCTTAGCGTTGAACTGCAGCCAGGCCAATGTGGCTCTTGTAAATAACTCCTAGGAAGTGTCCCCCTCTTTTTTTAAAAAAAAAAAAGGAGGGAGGGAGGGGCGTCGGAGAACGCGCTAATGTTTCTTTCCTTGGGTTTCTCGCGCTACATGGAGCTTCTGGTGCACCATCTACCAGCCTCCCGTGGAAGGATCGCGCTGCCCTTGGCAATCCGGGAGGCGAGGCAGCCAAGGTGGCACCCGATTGGCAAAGCTGGAGGAGTACGGAACTTCAGAGCCCCTTGAAAGGGGATCTGAGAGAGGTGGGACAAGCGCGCATAGCCGTACACGCAGAGACAGACACAGACACACTAGCAGCAAAAGAATACCCACACGGCTAACGATTGCCGGCATGCAAAACTGGCAAAAGCTTCAAAGTCAAGTCCATCCATACTCCCCCTCGGTCAAACCCTCACCCCTACCCCCACCTCTGTCTTTCTCTGAAATCCGAAGAGCTGCCCCCTTCTTGAGCCTTGGCCAGTTTCATTGATCTTCATTTATTACTATTATTTTAAATTAATCAATCCCCTTCAGAAGCCAGGGAAGGTTGAAGAGAGCAGAAACAAGACAAAACCTGGGCGAATCGAATCTATCAGCGTGCACACACACGCACGCACACGCACAAAAAGAAAAAGAAAAACTACGCTATCCTTTTAAAAAAACATGGCAAAGAGCTGGGGAGGGGGAGGTAAAGAGAGAGAAATCAATAATGCCTGGTTGGCTGATTTGACTGTGTGGTTTCTATGAAAAGGAACTGACTCCTGAGCAAGTCAAATTGAACGAGGTTTGAAGGTGGAAAGCGGGGAGGGGGGGTGGAGGAGGAGGAGTGTAGCCGCTTCGATCATCTTGTCGCCTCTCCGATTTAAAAAAAAAAAAAAGCAAGAAAAGAAAAAAACAAGAAAAAAATGCCCCAGATGCAATGTTAGTTTCCAGATGTGCATGATGATAAAAGGTCTGGACTCTTGTTTACCTGGTCAGGGCAGAACCGCAGGCGGGTTAATCAGGTGAGTCGTCGGGGACTGTAAAGAAGCCGAAGCCGGTTTCTTTTGCTAGGAAAGTCTACAACACCATGCAGGGACATTGCAAAATCTTTACACACGCCTCCTTTAACTGGGCTCCCGCGACCTCAGCCGGAGAAGGGGGGGAGATGTCTGTCTGAGGCTGCCGGAGGCCACCTCCTCTACCCCTGGCCCCGGGTGGGAGAGCTTCCCCGGAGTTCGGGGTCCATTCAAACGGCTGCTCCTCACCGGTCGAAGCGGGTTGTGCGGGAGAGGAAAGCGGCGGCGGAGACGCGAAGGATGCTCGGGCCTCCCTCTTTCCTTGGTAGAGTCGATCCGCACTCAGTCTGACCCAGGACGTCACTCTGCCTGTCTGTTTTCTCAATGATAACTTGGCAGGAGAAGGGGGAAGCTGCCAAGGTCTTTTTCTTTTCTTTTCTCTAATTCCCCTCTCTCTTCTCTGAGATCATTACTTGGTATGTGCGTTTTTCTCGCATGCATATTATTTTCTAATATATATACACATATAATTACCCGAAGATCCTCTATGCATAATCATGATCATTAGCTGCCTGCACGGTTGTATTTGCATTTGACTCTGCCTGCCTGCTTGTATGTCAGCGTGTGTTGGTTCTTTGCTGGGGTTCTTAAAGGGGCTCCACCGAGGTGAAGGAGGAAGAAATCCAGCCGGGGAGGGGCCCTTTCGGAGAATATGTAGAATGCCAGACTCTGGTCGCTGTGTTTAAATAATCTGCCAGCTTTTATTTAGAGATCCTTTCCCCGCTGTACAATTTGTTCGTCTCCTCACAGTAATAATGATAATCAAAATGCTCAGATCCAGGGAATGGATCCTGCCACGGCGCATCCAGTTCTTGCCCAAAATTTGGCCCCCAAAAGTGTGCTCCCAGAAGCACCTGGGAGTGTGCAATTTGCCATTTCCTGGCCAGACACACACATAACACATACTGCTTTAGAAACAGGTAGTGGGTTCTATTTTGAAACTCCAAACCTTGGGTTTACTTCTTTTTTTTTTTCATTTGTTTCTGGCTTTCCCTGTCACAGTAGAAAATGCTATTTAAACTTGTGATGAAAGGTATATCTCTGTTGTTTACACCAATGCTACTCAAAGTGGTGGTCCGTTCACAAGCCTTGTCGCCAGTCCCTTCTGAGTTTCCAGGAAAGAAACAATTGTAGCCAGTTTCCCACATCAGATAGCTTGGGAGCCATGGGTTATACCAAAGATCCCATTTCATGTGTGCTTCTTTCCCATTTATTTCTTTGAAAGGGCATCCATATATTTGTCTTACATTTTACTTTGTGATAAAAGCCCAACTAAGAGGAACATTTTGGTACAATGCTGAGACAGTGAAATCATTATCAGTTTGACAAATTTTGGCACAATGACTGAATTAAATCATCTCAATGCATACTTAGCAGAAGATTGCAGTGCAGCAGTATAGCACATCTTTCCATGCAAACAGGCCTAAGTTCAAACTTGGCATCTGCAGGGAAAGCTGGGAAGAATTCCTGCTGAATTTGTGCCCATTAGCGACTGCTACTGTAGTCCCGTGGTTGACTCAGCCTAGGGTCAAACACACAAGTACAGTAGTAATTGGAGGAGATGTGGTGTAGTTAGTTGTAATCTCAACAAATGTTTGAGCATTCATAAAGATAAGTCACCTTACCTATTTTTTTCCACTTATTATTTAAACAAGCATATGTCATCTTTTGTGGATGAAGTCCACGCAATGTGTTGAAAAAAATATGAAAATAAATTAACATCTATATTATGAGAATACAGTTTTAACATATAAAAATCAATAAAAATGATAATGCGTTACAATATAATTCATTCAGTGAGAGCCGGTGTGGTATAGTGCTTTGAGCATTGGACTATGGTCCCGGGTTCAATCCCCCGCTCAGCTATGGAAACCCAACAGGTAACTTTGGGCGTGTCACACACTCTCAGCTCCAGAAAACCCCATGATAGATTCACCTTAGGGTCACCATAAATCAGAAAAGACTTGAAGGCACAGAACAACAGCAACAACAGTATTTTAAACACTGCCCAAGAGCCACTTCAATAAAACATCAGTCAGCAGCACGACCAATGGAACAGCAGCAGAAAGACAAAGCAGATAAATTAATATCCACCCAACACTTGTGGGTTTCCAAGACATTTTAAATAATGAGGAGGTCAACCAGATATCCCTTAAAAAGAAGTTTCCTAAGATTGGACCAGATACTGAGAAGGCCCTGGTTTTAGTGCAGTGCTTATAAAACTGGTATTTCAGTGGTGCTTATAAAACCGGTATTTAATCACGTGCAGTTTTTCAGGCAGCCATTTAAAGGCCCAAACTAGCTTTTTGAACTGGCCCCAAAATGGACTAGTACCCACTGCAGCTAGTACAGAATCAGCATGATATGTTTTGCTTTTCTGGCCCCAAAGGGTACTTGCGTAGCAGCATTCTGCACTAACTGAACTTTCTGGGTTGTCTTCAAAAGGCCCCATTTAGAACACTTCACAGAAATGAAATTTAGGGCACGTATAAGCAAGGCTAGGCCACACTTCTTTAGGAGAAATCGCATGTGCTGCACCAGCAGGGAATGCTCACACATTTTTCTCAGTCTTTATATGAAAAATGTCCCAGATAATTGATTTTTTCAAGATTTTTATTTATGTCAGGACTTTTTTTTAAAGAACAATAATTTGCAGAAAAAAATTGTACATTTTTTTGCACAGAATAATTTTTCCTTACCAAAACCAGTGTTTTTGCTGAAAAGTTTCTTGCACAAATTTTTTACCCCCCCCCCCAAAATTCAAAATATGCAAAAGCTCTTATAATATTGCTCAGAAGGGAGAATACATTTGAAATCCTTCATTCTCACATGCAAGAGGGAAAAAAGCAAATATTTGAATCCCTAAGATCACCCGAAGTCGGGAATGGACACAGCTGGACACTGCTACCACTTATTCTTTTAGTCACTGTATTGAATGCAGAAAAATCCACAGATTATCACTTGATCCTTCAGTGGGAGTGCACTTCTATCCAGAATGGGTTATATCCTTTTACCGGATTGCCTGGTTTCCCCTCTATCTTCTCTTTGCTTTTTGGTTTTCATCTATCTCAAAATTACTCCTAGCCTCTCTGGTTTTTTTTTAAATATTTTTTTTTATTAAACCATAATAAAAACATACATCTAACCATCAAGAACAAAAAAGAAAAAGAAACAAAAATAATAACAATAACAGAAAATCACAACAAGCTAAAAGCAAAACCTTATTGCAACTTGACAGGTTATCATTGCAATTATAATTCCCTTATAAATTAACCTGATCTTTATCTTAGACTAAATATATTTACTTTGGTTCTATAACAATTTAATTATATTAACTTGTTTAGATATGAACTTAGATTTCTTTTAGATGTATTTTTTTCAACTTAACCCACAATTTATACCCAGATTTAGTTTATAAAGCTGGCTCCCACTAAGTTTCCCCACCTGCCACTTAGATAGAAGATTAAAGGGTCCCAAGTTTTTATATAAGAACCCATCAGTGTTCCTCTTATTAAAACAGTCAATTTATCCATTAAAGCCACGTCCAGACGTTTGATTAACCAATCTTCCTCATTAGGAATATCAGATTGCTTCCAGCTTTTGGTATATACAATTCTAGCCACAGCAGTCATATAAAATAACAACTTTCCATATTTTGTCCTTCTATATTTTCATCCATCATACCCAACAAGTAGAATTTTCTCTGGGATTGTGAGTAGAAAGTTGTCAAAGGAGCATACAAGTCATCAGTATATTGCTGATACTGCAGTGGAAACTTCTGCATGACTTCATGGAGATGTTAGAAAGCAGGGAACACAACATGGAACCCTATAATACATTGTTATGAAAGGATGCAGAGTGGAGCAGAAGTTTCTCAGCATGAAAGTAAATGTGCTTTGAGTTCTCTGTTCCCCACATTTTTATAGTGAGAACAACTCTGTGAAGCACGTTAGACTGACAGAACTGGACAAGTTCAACCAGTAAGTTCTATAGCTGAATGAAGATTGGTTTCTTTCCCTAGTTCACCACTCCAAACTTGATAGCAGGCTGACTCTCAATGGGAACCTATCTTTTAAACAGGGAAGGGAACACATACATTCCAGAGGAGTGTAACCAAAAAGCAATTGGCCTATTGACTGTAATAAATAAAATGAAATTATTTGGTGCTGTGCTATTTTATTGTGAAATTCCATTCACATCAGTCTGCATGATGACACCTACAGACATGGACCAAAGCCATGATGACTTGCAGTGTGATGACAGAACTCCATACAATAAGTGCTCTTTTACATTACAAGAGGGTATCAGATCATTCACTTCAAGATCACCATTTTTAGTGTCATCCCCATGACAATTGTAATTTGGACTTCAAGCCAGACACTGAATGCCAAATGTTTCTTTCAAACTGTTGCCAGGTTCAAGGAAGGAAGGAAGGACAGATGGACAGACAGACAGACAGACAGACAGACCCACTCTGAACATTGGGTAGCAAATTTCTCTTAACAAATGGGGCACTACACTCACAATTCTCTTTCACAATCCCAGATATGCACCAAGAAGTATCAGAAGTATTGGGTTATGAGGTGTATGCCATTTATTACAATATTATTTTTAATAATTGTGGTGGTTAACTAGCTGAAAATATTTTTAAAATGCAGAAATAACAAGATTCTAATAATAGTCATAGTAATAATGGTAAAAACAATATCAGCAACAACAACTTTTTGTAAATTGCATTTTCTGAATTGCCCACTATAAGCACGTAGAATCATATGGACCATTAACCGCAGCTATTTCTCTCAATTCAGGAACAGACCTACATCTAGGAACATGCATGTGGTACATGGAAACTTTTCTGAATTTCCTCTGTTCAGCACATAAGAACATTTTAAGAAGAATAAAAATATGCAGTGAAATCCTAGAACCAAAGCTCCCTGTGTGCTATAAAAGCTTGTTAATCAATAAATGAATGTAGGATTGTACTCTCCCAAAAATACAAGTACACTGTCCAAATAATCTAAATTCAACAAACATGTATTTCTCTTCCTTCCCTTTTTCTTTTTTTAAAGCAACTATATCTGAAATGACTCAATTATATATAATTTTTACTCATTCAGAATATCTTTGAATATCCTTTTCCGAATATTCATGAGAGTTACAAAATAATTTATCTACAAAACAAAAATCAAATATTTATATTTCAGTCTTGATGGGACTATTTGGCAATGTATAGAACTGAGTTCTCATTGAAGGCAGTTTGCCCAAACTGAAGATTAACACCACATTTTTATTTTGCAGCTACAAATTTTTGTTTTGTTTTGTCTCCCACTTTTCCTCCAGTGTAGGACCCATAGCTTTATCTTTTTAAAAAGTCCTTTAAAGAAGTCCAATATAAAACCAGTTGATCTGCACAATCTACTTACTAGTACACAGTACATAATATGATAAATCAGAAACAGAAATAGCCATGTGTGTTACACCATAATGCATATGATATTCAAGTATATCACATGAATGCTGTGAATAAAATACAACCCTAACAAGGTAAGAGCAATTAACCAACAAGTAGCTAACCAAATGTCCAGCTAAAGTGATCTAAAATGCTATCATTTGCCCATGTGAATTTAAATGCAAGACTGAGAATATTGGTATACTAAGTAATATATTCTTTATAATCTTCTACACTATGTATTCTTAGCAATTTGTTTAATTTTTATTTAAAAAGACTGTTAGCAATTAACTGGTTGTGCAGAGGACCTTTTAATTAAGGTGTGTGCTGTACTTTTAATGTCATTGTTATATTTTAAATGTTTTTATATTGTTTTAAATTAGTGTAGTTTTAATAAGCTGTTTTTAAAAAGCTTTTTAACATAATCACTTTTGGACTGTGCTTTTTAAAATCTGTGTACGAACCGCCTTGCAACCCACATTGAAAGAAAGTCTGGACATAAATTAAATAATAAAATAAATAAACAGAGAAACCATGGGAATTAATAATTCATGATCAAGTATGGTAGCAATCACAGCCAGAAACAATAGCCTGGAGAACTATAAATAGCTCTTCTTTCCTTGAGAGATTTTTAACCTGTGCACAATTTTGCATGATTTTGAAATGTTAAAACAATTTATTTTGAAGCATTAGCATCTGGAGCTCCAAGGGAAAAAAGTGTTGTTGTTGGTTTTTTTAAGAAGTCTATCTGTATACATACATGTGAAATTTTCACTGCAGTTGTAGCAGCTCTTTGGTCTATGATTGTATAGCCTTGGTAGATTTTTAAAATGCAAGTGAAGAAAAGATATTAGGATCGCTTTACATATGTGATGGCAGTGTCAAAATCTCTTTCAATGATTATTTTACAGCTTTCTTAAATGCCCAACAGTGTGGAGACAGTCCCATGTAAACTGGAAATATAAAAACAAGTATATACAATTATATGGCATTGCAGTGCACCCTCCATATATGTGGAAGTTCTGTCCCAGGAACCCCCCTGCAAAGTAAAATACATAAATGTTGTGTCTCATTGTAGACAATGGATACAATATGTGCATGCCCACATTGACTATTAGACACTTTGCATGACCTCACATTCAAGTATGCAAAGGTCATGCCAGAAGAGGGCACACTGTACAGTGATTCCTCTAATCTCAACTGCTCACAAAAGCAGAATTATAGCAGAATTCTATACATTTTTTATATTTTATAATTTATAATTTTTTTATATTTTTTTATAATTCTATAATTATAGAGGTATAATTCCATACATCCAGGAGAACATATATTGGTACTTCACACAGGACATTCTCCACACAATCTAAACACATGTAGCCCAGAGAGCTTGACTGCTGAGGGGTTAATTTTGCAAATAAATTTTAAAATATAGTCAAATAATCTAAAGACTATTTTTAACAATCAAACTTGTTCAATTAATTTAAAGAAAATAAACTTATTTTCATAATCTTATGCACTGTGGAAAAATTTGCAATTATATAAAAAAAAAATCAATGTAATACTTGGAAACCACATTCAGGAGCAGCAGGATTGGCCATGCAGCAAAATACAGCAAATTCCAAAATCTACAAAACGGCAATGCCTTTATTGGACCAACCACAATGTATGAAATATATCGTGCAAGTTTTCAAAGTTCAACTGTCTTCTTCATCAGGCAAAAGACATTAAAAATCATACAGGACAATCAAAATGATGATGTTAGAGTCACAGATTTACATTCTGTCTTAAGATGTTGCTTTTGTTGTCAGTTAAGATGTTCTGGAGGTATATCAATGCAGGCAGAGGCCACTCCCCTCTTTGGCTGTATAGCAACTAGGAAACAAAGAAGAGCCATAAAATCCAGACAATAAAATGTCAACTCTATTAGCAACAGAAAAGTTAACTTCCTTTGAGATTCAGGCTGTTTCTGTCCTGTGTGAGGCTTTCATGATGTATTTTGTGCTTTTTAGTTGGCCCAGTAAAGGTATTGTTGTCTTGTGGATTTTGGAATTTGTTCTATTTGGTTGTGTGGGCAACACACAGCTACTCTTGAATATGTTTTCTGGATTTGAGGATGCCAAATTTAGCCACAACAGGGAAATCATAAAGAAGAAGGCAACAAGGGAGGACTTCACTTTTTGAGATTTCTGTTTCCAATGAGGATAAAACTTTTTTTATCAGGACTACATTTGGCAAGTTTTACCTATACAGTACCTAACTTTTTTTTCAGATGCAACAGTGCAGAGACTTCTTGAGAAAATCAATGTTCTCCGTCTAACAAAGAAGCAGATAGCCTCACACAGGACAGAGACAGCCTGAGTCTCAAGGGAAGTTACTTTCTTTTTGCTAATGCAGTTGAAATTTTATTGCTTGGATTTTATGGCTCTTGGCTAAATATGTGGGCAGTTATTTATATGCATAGCTTCAAAGAAAACTTGACACAGTTTAACAAATCCTGATTACATTAAGAAAAAGATGCTACAAATGTCTGAGATATAATCAGTTTATATAAAGAGATCTTAACAAAATCTGAGCCACTGCAGCATAATGGTTAGAGTGCCGGATGAAGCTTAAATCCCTACTCAGCCTTCAAGCTTACTGGATAACCTTGGCTAGCCACTGTCTCTCAGTTTAACCTGCCTCATGGAATTGTGGTTAGGAGATGATTGAAGGGTGAGCAAACAAGTACATCAGCTTGAACTCTGGATGACAAAGGGAATACAAATGTAATCATAAATAATAAAATATGGAGTATTTTTAATTTATAGTCTTGATCTATATAGTCTTGATTTATAGTCTTATGTGGAAACAGTTCCATATTTTGGAACTGTTCCACCTTGAGGCCGTTTCATTGGAAAGGCAGAGTATAAATAACTTTACTAATAATTCCATATACGCAGGTGGGAGTGTACATCAGACACTCACACTGGCCATAGCTCCTAGCACTCTTTCAAAAGCAGAAGAAAAACTTTGCAGTATCCTTTAGAGTTGTGTGTGATCCATCATGTTAACCTACAGCTGAGGGAAAAGTCAGCACTCTACCACATATACACACAAATTCTTGTGTGCATGGATATTTGGATCATTAACAATATTCTCGAATACTGTTTCAGTTCGCATTGCTGACCACCAGAATAAACATAATTTGCATGCATGTTGCCCTTGTTTGTAATGGGTTCACTCTTTTGTTCATTTCACTACTCCTGATTTCTTATTTAAGTGCAGAGATTTCTAAAATTGATTTCATTGGAGCACATGAAGTTTGTTGCAGCTTCCAGTTTGTTCACACCTCTAAGGAGTGCTGCTCCACCTCACTAGTGGTTTAACAAGATGTCTGGGGAAATATCATCTGTGTGAAGCTTTGGAAGTTACAGTTTTGGACTCCAGCCATTAGAATCCATCAGCCAGCATGATCAGTGCCATTTTAAGGACTGAGGGATGATGTACCGAACCAGCACTCCCCAGTTCCATCTCGGAGATTCATCAGGAAAGGTACTACCTGTCTGTGAATGATACCATTGTGGTGAGTACACTATTAACAATT
The DNA here is from genome assembly GCA_030412105.1 of Cyclura pinguis. Lineage (NCBI taxonomy): Eukaryota > Metazoa > Chordata > Lepidosauria > Squamata > Iguanidae > Cyclura > Cyclura pinguis. The sequence continues at coordinate 41,399,002 of CM059599.1, forward strand.
GCCAGTAAATGATCTCACCTGAAAATCCCTACAATTTTCTGCCACTAGAAGCCCCATTGGATCCAATTCCTCTATAAAGCTGTTCTTCGAATAATGGTTATACTTTATAATCTAGGTTCTAACTGTGCTAGTTACCAGACAGTAGGTGTTGTTATGCTGAAGAAATAATATCAGCTTATTAAATACAATTTATAGTTTATGAATCTGAAAAACCACAGCTAGAAAAGAAAAATACAAACACAGTACAGAATAAGATACTAAATATATATTTTGAAAAGATATATACTATACAAAAAAATAGAAAAATGGCAACAAAAGGAAAAAAAGTGACTTCCTACCCAACCAGTGTTGAGTGTTTTCGAATGATTAACTATTCCGGAAATGTAGGTAAGTTAAATAAGACCTCTACAACAAAAGTAATTAGTCTTAATGCAATATGCAATCCACTCTCAAAAAATTGTTGGAATATAACCTGGTATAATTCTTTAGCACTGCAGGTCTTCTTCCCATTCTCTCCATTCAAATGTTTGTGCTAGCTGACACTCATCCTCCTCATCTCATGATATCAGCCTTATAACTCCACCCTTGTCTCACTCTCTTCACCAATCACCATTCTTATAGAATCAGAAGAGATCACAGTGGCCATCCAGTCCAACCCCCTGCTATGCAAGAACACCCATCAAAGCATTCCCAACAGATGACCATCTAGCCTCTGCTTAAAAACGTCCAAAGAAGGAGACTCCACCACCATTATGTGAATTCACTGTATCCAGCATCTTACAGCTGTCACTCAAGCACCATAACCCATTCTGATGATACTCATCTTTCTATATCAATATAAACATGCAATATAAGAACACAGACTATGACCATTTCCCCATGGTGTTGCAGTCCGACGATGGGGACATGATGGCAGCGGTCCGTAGGTCATGCTATTGCACGACATCATCATGGTCCTGCTGCCAACCCGTCCCCCTATCACGATTGTGGAATATTCGCTTAATGGAAAAAATCTGGTAAGCGCCTGCAATCATGCGATGCTCCCATCACCCCCATCCATGCGGCAGGGGCAGAAGTTTGAACTGAGTTTGAACACATCCTGAGTTTGAACACATACCCTAAGCTTATAATGTGTATATTGTTCCATTATAAAATGCAACATCAAGTATATTATTGATCAGGAGACAATAATATTGCTTCAGTAACAAACTTCAAATAGATTTGAACACAGTGCAGAATAAGGCCAACAGAGCAAGGAGCTTTGAAGGCTAAGAAGATTATTCTAATTGTTGCAAACTGGGAAGAATACTTCTGAAATCAGACTAATAATGCCAGTATAAAAATGGGTTTGAGTGAGAACTGAGTCCAGATCACATAGCACAACTGTTTTATAGCAACATTATAAAAGTAAAAGCCTGACTCAGTCTAAATACATGACCCTATGATTTAGATCTCAGCAGAAACTTTATTAAAATCACTCTGACTTGTTTTATGACAGAAGCCTTTATGGAAATTCCGTATTTCCTCAAAATGAAGACATTACAAAAGACTCCAAGCTCTAGAACTAACCTAGTTTTTCCAGAGTATAAAGAGACAGAGGAATGAGTACAGGTAGTGAAATACAAACTGAAGTACCTAAACAACCAAACATTTCTAATGCATATCAATTTAAACTGAAGTCATTGAAAAGTAATAATGTAATCTTTTAAGGCAGTTTTCATCCAACGTTCTTTTAGCCTGGGAAGGACTGTCTGCTTTATCTGTGATTGAAAGCAACTTTATTCTTAGTCATATAACTTATAGCTGTAATCAGCATTGTGTGCGGCATCATGGAAAGGGCTCCAGGCTTGCTGTTGTTTGAGTCCCTCTCCTCCCCTTTCCACTCAGCTAACTCATGAGCCAGCTGATCAGCCAACCACTCTGCCTGGGGATTGTTTCCAGACTGCTGATCACCAGAGTTCTCATCAGCAAGTCTGCTGTGCCTGATTCTGTTGCAGCTGCTTTGCTTGGGACTTTAGTCCTTAACAGTTTCCTAGCCGTTGTTAGTTGGTGTTCAGAAGCATTCAAAGGAATTGGCTTTGCAGTTCTAATAGCCACAGCCAGTCGGGGAATATAGAAGATGGAATAAGATTTAAATCACTCCTTCAAAATCTCTTAGGTTGATTAGTGTTCATCTCTTCATTAGATCCCAGCTGCGCTACAGTGATAGGTCAGCTCTCAGAAGAATCAAGGAGTAGCTAAGGATGGTTAGCCTATTAATACCCCCATGGAAGTATCAACGTATCTGGCAAATATTTACTATATCACAGATGTTTGATTAATGCTGATTACATCAGAGGCCTACCAGGTAGCACTGGACTATGAGTCAAGAGAGGTTTGCCATACTTAATAAAAACATGAATGTCAATTACATCAATTGATGTAAAAGAAAATGAGCAGAAATGGAAGGACCTTGAAAGAAATCTGCGTTTAAGATCTAGTTACTATCCTACTAGACACAAATGGATACAATCCTGACACGCTTGGACAGAATTTATTATGGAAAAAATATTCAGTTTTGTATTCTGGAAGTAATTAATGAATGCAAACAAAGCAATGATGGGTATTTATATCCTGTTTAAAAGTTTGCTTTTTGCTATAAATTGGAGCCAGTGGTGCTGAAGGGTACCGATCAAAAATATTGTAAGAACCATCTATGACAGACATGCTTTTGCACTGGATGATAATAATATAACTTAATAGAAAAGATATAGGCCCTTTCCGCACGAGGCGAGTGAATCGCTCCGTGCCGTTACTTACCAGCTCTTCTTGGGTCCGAAGTAATGCAGACTTTCCCTTGACCCCTTCTGCAGGGCTCCTCCATTAATGCAGGGTGAACCGGAGCAGTGCGAGGTCTGTAGATCTGCACTGCTCCGGCTCAAAATGGCGGCTTCCTGTGGCTTCGTGGGAGTGGACCAACCGCTGACACTGGCCACGTCCACAGCCCACCCTCCACTGATCGCAGGCTCGCATTGATGCGAGCCTGCACATCTGCACAGGTAAGTAGGAACGCAATGGCGCGTTCCAGAAAATGTAAAGACCTGATTTTTCTGGTCCTTACTTAGCCCGGGGGAGGACCACTTGGGGGCAGGTTGGATCAGACTGAGGTGTGGAACTAAGTTAAATAGTCCGCACCTAGTCTGATCCAAGGTGCGGACGACCTCCGTGCCAGGACCCCTTGGCCCGTTTTAACTGCCTCGTGCGGAAAGGGCCATAGTATATAGAAAAGGAATGGTGCAAATATTCCATGCATTAAAACAGGTGAATGATTGTTAAGGCAGCCTTCCTCATTCTAGAGCCCTTCAGAGGTGTTGGACCACACTTAGGCATCTTGGTCAGGACTGATGAGAACTGAAGTGTTAGCCATGATCTAAAAGATCTTTACAGCTAGATTTAATAAACAAATTTGTAAAATATATTTTATAAAATATAAGTAAATAAATAAGTCCAACAATCAGATCTGTACTTCAAAACTCTAGTTTAAAACATAGGAAACATCAGCTCTAGTTTGCAATTTTTAAATTTTAAATTGGAAGAATAGTTATATTCATACTAAGAAATGTTGTCTTCTTTTGACTCTGAAACATAACTAGATTCAGTGCAGTTATGCACGTGTAGTGAAATCAACTCATGTATCAATACAATTTGTGGTGTTTTACCACTGTGGGGAGTTAGATTCATGGGGCAGATGTACCCCTGCAGCTGAGATGGGGAATGTCTGGTCCTTAAAATGTTGTTGGTCTGCAACTTCTACTATCTCTTACCTTTGACTATTGCAGATATAGTTTTTGGGAGCCACAGTTAAAAAGCAACTGAAAAATCACACATTTCACACTTCTGTTCTGCAGTATAAGCATTACTTTCTATAAAAATCTAAGACATGGCAAACTACCTATATAAATATATCTTGGGACTGGTAAATGTATGAAAATCCATACTTCATCTAGACTAGGAGTAGGCAATTGTGGAGGAGGCAGCGAGCATTTTTTACCTTATACCTTCCAGGATTGCACCAGTGACTCTGTCATGACCAAAAATGAAGGAAAACCACTTCTACTTGTATTTTCAGCTGATTTTCAACCCTTTATATGCGTTTAACAATTTTTATGGTACTTGGGAATCTTCAGGGATGAGAGGACAGAACCACCATATATTGCAGTTGCTTTCCCATCTTATGGCACTTTGTGGAAAAACACTTAACATTTGTGTGTGGGGGGAATATGGGCACATAGGGGGTTCAGGGACCACAAAACGGTATCCCACAAACTGTACTTTCCCCACCTCAATCTACACCATGAAAACTAGCAGTAGTTCTCCATAGGAGAAATCTTTCCCAGTTCTGCTTCCAGAAAATCTTGTATCTTCTCATTGTTGTGTGTCTTCAAGTCATTTCCAACTTACGACAAGCCTAAGCTGAATCTATAATGAGGTTTTCTTGGGAAGATTTATTCAGAGGCAGTTTGTCTTTACCTTCAAGGCTGAAAGAGTGGTTTCCATAGTCATAGTCCTACGTTCAAATCACTGCATCATGCTGACTGATGTCATATTTGGCTAATTCCAAGGACTTATTTCTCGCATACAGTGGGTTCTATCAAGCCTATAGATATTGTCGTATGTGTACACTAGCACAGTATCATGATCAAACTAGGGTTGGTGCCTGCTGGGTTATCCTAACTCACACGGTAGTAAAAAGGATAAAAGGGGAAAGGGAGAGTAATATATACATGACTGTGAGGATCCTGGATGTAAGTTAAGATAGAAGTCATAAGCATATTTAACACAAAATAAATTGAATCTTTGGTTTCATTTACATTTCAAAACTCTTATCCTGAATATAGTTCAGCACCTATAGCCAAGGCCTGGTACACACAAAGATGTTTATTGTTGATGACTACCCTCAATTAATTTTTGGAGAAAGGTAGAATATAAATCAAATAAATAAATCTAAATCACCACTGTTTTTTTTTAACAGTCCTGCCTGTTTTGCTGACCAAGGCAAAGGACAAAATGTCTCTTCGCTATTCATGTGTAGAAGGGTGTTAGAGTGGCAGCTGAGTCTTACTGTGACAGGAAAGTATTATGTACTACATGAAAAATAGCAGACTACTTTAAGGAGCCTGGGACAGAATGCGTGGAATATACAGCTCTGTCCTCCAATAGCAAGAATAGGTCGAAGCCTTTGACATGCAGTTCCTGACATTGGGCTACCAATTGTCAATTGCACAGTAAAAATAGTGAAGAAATCAAATTATGTACATGTATGTATTACTAACTCAGATCCTAGAGTTATATGACTACATTGTTACCGCTTATTGGCAAAGCAGTATGAATTTTACATCCTCCTATTTTAAGAAACAAGCAAGCAAATATATTTATGTTAAATATTGTCAGCTATTTTAAACAGCATCCAGTTCTATAATATAATGAGGCACGACAGGCAATACCACCCAGGGAGGTGAGAGGACAGGGCCTGCTGGTCAGTCTTCCTTTCTCTCCCTGAGGATTTCTGCCTATTACTCTGCCATTTCCTCCAGGATCATGACCCTCAGGTATTGAGCCAGTCTCCTTGTTTGGAAGTGGTGTGCGGGGAGGAACTGAGGTTCTTTTTCATTTGTACTGTTTTTGGTCTTTTAACAACTTAGCCTTCTGACAGCAGAGAAAGATATGGAATATGGAGATAGTTATATCACTAAGAGAGGGTAAGGGATTAAAAGGTGCAGGTTGCCCCAAAACTGTCCCCCACTCCAAGTAGTCTGGATGGATTTTGCTTGTAGCAGGCCCCAGATCAGTAAAAAGAAAGACAAAAAAAGATCCAGGATCTAATCCTGGATGAGAATGCCAACTGATGTGACTGGTTCAAGTTGAAGGAAGGGTTAATCTTCTTCAGCTTTGACCACCTGGGTTCTGTGTAAGCTGGCAAGGCCTTGGGAATGGGAAAGTAGAGTTGCAGCAGTCTATTGTGATTCCATCTCCCTCAATACGTGTCCCTTTCTGTAGCCTACTGGTTTGACTGTACATATGAAGATGTGTGTCTAGGATAAATAGGGATACTGTTAGCATACTGACCATCCCTCAGCATTCTTCTTTCCTAAACTGGATTGGTTGGTCTTGGCAGTGGTGTTGGAGTCTCTCTCCCTCTCCAGCTTGTTGTGCTGGGAGACTTCAACTTCTAGGCTGAACTGCTCTATCGGGAGATCCTCATGACTTCATGTCTTCCATGACAATTAGTGTCTGTTCCAAGTATTGGGTCCTAAGTAATTAGTCTGTCCCAAGTATTATCTGGTGCCAGCCATACTGCAGGACATACTCTAGACCTTGTTTTCTGTGCTGAGTGGGATGATGGTGATCTAGGTATGAAGAAGCTTTCTACAGTTCCATTGTCATGGACAGATAACTACTTGGTAAGGATCAGACTTATTGGGACTCAGAGCCACTGTGGGAGTGGGGTGACTTAAGTTGATCTTCTTCAGTGGACTTATAGATCCATATAGATTCCTAATGGCTCTTGAAGAATTTCCTGTTGCCATGGTAGATGTTTCTGTTAAAGGCATTGTTGAGCATTGGAATGTAGAAATTGCTAGGGCAGTGGAAACAATTGCCATGAGCATCGCCACCCTTGAGGGGAGATAACTGAGCCCCCTAGTTTACTAAGGGAACTGGCAATGATAAAATGGATGGGACAGAGACTAAAGTAGTAGTGGTGAAAAATTAAGAATATGTCCAAATGAATGAAAGAACCAGTTGGATAGCCTACTCCATGGTAATGGTAACAACAATGACATTCTATTTCTCTGCCACCATTATGTTTGCATGTAATCATCTAGCAGAGTTTTTTCAAATGGTCAGGGCCCCTCTATGCTCTGTCCCACAAAAGAATAATTCAGACTACTAGACAATCTGCTGTGAAGAATTAGCACAACAACTTTCAGATAAAATCCCTCAGTTCTATTCTGACTTGGATGCTGCAGTTGATATGAGTCTAATGGATCTAATTTAGGCTCCTGCATGTCCCAGTTTATTGGATACATTTCAGTTTATGATGCCTGACAATGTGGAGAAGTTTTTTTGAGAGAAGAGAGCTATCACATGTGTGTTGTACCTTTACACTTCCTGGCTGAAGTGGATTGGCTGAGTGCTTAAGGGAACTAAGTGAATGCCTTGCTCCTGCAAGGATCTGTTCCATCCTGTGTAAAACAAGCTGTTTGCTGAGGACTTTTTTTGGGGGGGAGGGGGAGAGCCTTCCAGAATCCCATGACACTAGAGAATTATCATCCCAATCTCTGATATTACTCTTTTGGTCAAGGCTCTGGAGTGTGTACTGTTCTCCCAACTCTAGAGGTTTCTGGATGAAATGGATTGTCTACATTCATTTCAGTCTGGTGGCAAGCCTAGCTTCTGGACAGAGATGGCTTTGGTTATCTTGGTGGATGACCTTTTGTAGGAACTGAAGAGGGGTAATATGTCTCTTTTGGCTCTGCAAACACTTTTGATACCATTGACCATGGTGTCTTGGTGGGCCTTCTCATTGGAGTGGAACTGGGCTTTACAATGGATCCAATCTTTCCTGTACAGGCACACTGATGTGATGGTGGAGGCAGATGTTTTGATGATGACATCCTGGCCATTGTCCTATGGGTCTCTGAGGCCTCAGTTTTGCACTCCATTCTATTCAACAACTATATGAAACTTTTGACAATGAAACTTTTGACAATTCAGTGTCACCACTATGTCTATGACAGTCAACTTCATCTCTCCTTTCAATACAATCTCAAGGAAGTTTTGTTTCCTTGCTAAAATAGTCTTTGCTGTCAATCAGGGACTAAATGAGTATGAATAAACTAAAGCTTAATGTATTTAATTGCTCGTCTGTACAATCTTTGACTGGGCAAACTGAATACAGTCCACTGGCCATAAATGATAACCCATCAGGGGCTCCTGGCTTTGTTTCACTAATAATAAACAAATAAAATAAATGGAGTTTACAGATAGAGTTTACTATGCCATCATGTGGCCTACTGTGTGTGTGTGTGTGTGTGTGTGTGTGTGTGTAAATACTACATATACATAGATAGTAATACATGGCTAATGGATCATGTTTGGTCTGTGTTCCTTTCCACAAATCTGATTTGGCTTGATGTTCTACATGGATAACTTTTTAAAAAGTGTTTAAATATTATATTCTAAACTGAATAACAAACTTGAAAAGTGATCATAAACCAGACAGCCTCATCTAATTTTCAGGTTTTATTAACTCTTTGGGAAGTGTACAAATTGTGCAAATTGTCTTCTCCTCTTCCTCATGTAAGCTCATTCAGTCAGCCGACTGGAATGACCAGAAGTTGTTTGGTGTTGGCTGTTAAAATAATGAAGAACAACATCATGTTCATAAAATTTATATCATCATATATTGAAACATAATAAGCCATTTTAAAAGGAAGAGGAAGGAGAAAAGTCATGCTCTTTTATGTATGGAAATGTACTAGGACCATATTGTCCATTTTGAAAGTTGGAAAAGCAGTACATTCACTACAGGCCTAACCTGCTTTTTTGGGGGGAGGGGGGTGAGAAATGGCAAATGAGGGTGTTTATTGTTTACCACCAAGCTGGTCTTGTGAATCCTTGATTAGAACTGAGAGAGACCTGTAAACAATGCTAACCACAAGATTAATGGGAGATGCATTATTCAGTTAGCTAATCGAGAATCCTTTTAAACAGTACAATGCAGACCAACAAAAAAGATATATCTACTTTAACAAAGATATTATCTCCTAAATCCAATTATCCATCCCAACTAAAATAGTCCTCCATATGTTGTATTTATTATATTTATTCTTATGCATATTCTATTTATTCAATGAGTCTGTTCCATTTGGGACTAGCAACTGGATTTAGGCCTGGAAGCTATATCCCTGCCTCAGGCCCTGTTCAAATAGCTAGAAGAATCACTACATGAGGATGTACAATACATTTTAGTATCTGCAAACACATAGCCACTGTAACAAGTGAGTTCTGTAACAAATCGTTGCAATATAGAAAGCTTTCTTCAAAATGTTAACCATGTGCTTTTCAAAGGCACACTCCATTCATTCCCACTTAATTTCTCCCCTATCTGTCTATCTATCTAGCTAGCTAGCTAGCTAGCTATACTGGCAACATTCAGTTTGTACTCATCTGAATTATATATTCACATGATACATTATCAGATGTTCCAGTATACTGGATACATGATGAGAGAAAAAAACCTTCAAGACATTGTTTTACTTGTAGTTATTCTGAAATAAATTACACTATTTCAAATGCTTTATACCCAGAATTTTTTAAAGAAAACATTATTTACTCTATGTATGTGAATATATAGAAAATTAAAACACTTGGAAAATATGTGAATGATCAGTGAAATACACAGTGAAGACAAAGCATTGTTGATTTTATCTTCAGCATTAGTCCATGATCAATGGAGCAAAAATGATCTTGGTGTGTTGTCTTAAGGTAGCATTGCTTAATCTTTAAGTTTCCTTTTCATCTGATGCATTCCAGTATTTTCTAACTCAGAATAGAGTTCAAATTTTTATAAACAACATATTTAACATTTATTTTGCAACTAAATTATATCACAAAACCTAGCTGGTTCTAAACACTTTAAAGCCCACTGTAAACTTCAAAGAATGAACATTCCTTGGCTTAGTTTCAACAATATGAGATGTATGTTTATCGGGAAATACTCCAATGTGGAATGAGATCTTATATGTACCCCTTTGTTGTTGTTGTGTGCCTTCAAGTCATTTCTAATTTATGGCACCCTTAAGGTGAATCTGGAGAGCCAGAATGGTGTAGTGGTTTGAGCACTGGACTACAACACTAGATCTGATTGATTCCCCACTTGGCCATGAAACCCACTGAGTGGCTTTGGGCACATCACATACTCTCAGCCCCAGAAAATCCCATAATAGGTTCACTTTAGTGTTGCCATAAGTCAGAATCAACTTGGAGGCACACAATGAGGTGAACCCATCGTACAGTTTTCTTGGCAAGATTTCTTCATAGGAAGTTTACCATTGTTTTCCTCTGAGTCTGAGAGATGTGATTCACTCAGTGGGTTTCCCTAGCTGGGTGATATTGGGAGATAATCTGTTTTTACTACAAGTGGGTAGAATTCAAAAAATCATGTAAAAAAAAATCATTCAAAGCACTAGGCACTAAAAGAATCAAAGCTTGATGTGACAGTATCAATGACTACAAAGCCAACTTTTTTAAACCATTAGAAAACAATTAGAGACAAACATTTCCCTCTGCTATATGATAAATACATTTATAGAGCTCTATTTTAAAAAAAACATTTTGGCTTGGATATTGAATTACTATGTTTCAGTTCAAAGAAACAGAAGGGAAGATGCAGCAATTTTCCATGATGGTACCCTCCTCTAGAAATCTGCTCCAGAGGGTTGAAGAACCCTATGGAACAATAAAGGGATTCCAAGTGGGATGGCAGGATGAATCTCCTTGAAATCTAAAGACCTAATCCAGTGATGAGCAACCTCTGGCCTACAGTTTGCTTATAACCACAGGGGTTCCATCTGGGTTGTCAGCTTCTCTTGTTGCATACACTCCAAGTGTCCTGATTCGGCAGGGACTATCCCTATTAATTCTCTGCCATCCCATTTTTCCAGCTGCTTTTAAAATGTTATGGTTTCTCTCTCTTCTTCCCCCATTCCCCTCAGTTTACATGAGTCGCTGCCAAATGAGCTGAAAAGGCAAGAGGAGTTTGCATTCAGTTAGCTCAGCAGAGGGAAGGGGAAGAAGAGAAGTGGGCAGAATCTTGCCCTTCTAGTTGACTCAATCAAAAGCATAGTGCTGCAGCTTCTTCTAGTTTATGTGTTCTTCCTCAGTCATAACTTTTGCCATTTTGACTGCACTCTGATGTTGCTTGGTCACATGTGTCCTGGTTTTCATCTGTGAAATGTTGGGGAATATGCTGTTACCTTTAGTGACTGGAAATAGAAGATTAAAGCAAAGTGTGGCTGAGACTGGTTTTGCTCCCTTAGACTTCCTGAATTGCCCCTCCTAGAACTCTCAAGGAATGGCCTTTTTACCTTTTAAAAAGGTAGTATGGGCCCTCTATTGTTTAACTTTTTAAAATATCTGTTTTTAAAAACCCCCACTGGATTTTTGGCCACTTCCGATTTTGTTTTGCTTTTCATTTGAGACATCTTTGGCAGTCTGTGCAGCCCTCAGGTGGACAGAGGGTCAGAAGATTAGCTCACAGGTCTGCCCAAGGTTTCCACTCCTGAATTAGAGAATATTTAAAGACCAGGAAGGTTTTGTGTGAAACTGCATGAACCTGTGGAATAGACTCATGGTACACTTTTCAGTCTAGCAAGCTTTTGCAAAGAACTGAGCTGTGTTTTGCACTGGGGCTTACTCCCGAATAAAATACATAGCTATACTTTTATTTGTGGTGGGAAAACATCTTAACTGCTCCAAATTAAATCTAGTGCTGTTCATTTTGCTTCACTCACACTCACTACTGGAGTGTACCCAGAAGACCCCATCCAGATCGCAAATTGGCCCCCAGCCAAACAAATTCCCCTCCTTCCCTCCACACCAAAGGACATAATATAAGCCAACCATTCAAAACTCAGCGATTTCAGCTACAAATTGATCCTCAGATATTTGTGATTCTTCACCAAATGCTTTTCTTTGAAACTCTCTGGTATTGCACCTAACACTACTAAAAAGTAACATGACTATCTCCTTCATGTTTCTTTCTTCTCAAACTCAACCTGATCCAAAAAAATTTGTTTTTTGCTCAGATGTAACATAAAAGCATTAATAGCATTCATGTACTCTCCTTAAACATTATTCTTTCTAACTTCAATATCTAATTCTGCCACTCTCTCTTGTAATGTATTAATGGCCAGTTCCTCTTCCTGTCTTATTTCCAGTCACTTATTTATCTTTCATTTTTTCTTGTATTTTGTCAAAGTTAGTAATTTTTTCAAGGAATCTATGCTTTTATTAATCATATTAATTCTTCCTTCTTTATCATTATCACAAACATTTTGACAATGTTCTTAAGCTGTTGTTCCAGTCCAGTCATTTCAGATGATAACAATTGTTTAAACTCTTGTGAATTAAACATAGAATTAAACTTATAATTTTCTTCTAACTCAAATCTACTATTGAATTCAGTTACCATTTGAAAATGAAAGTCGTATCTTTTACATCTTTCATAATCCTTACTCTGTATAAAGCAGCTGAGGTAAATCAAATCAAGACAATCAATCTAATCTATTAATTATTCTTCTACAAACATTAAATCAATAGATGTCAACTGGTTAGTCAAATAATCAATCATCCCAATTAAACAAATCTTCTTACTTGATTTAAGCAAGCAATGACTGAAAAGAAAATCCAACAATCTATTGGTTGATTGTCAACAAAAGGCTTTTGTTAAAATATGACAATATTACAAGACAAAATTATAACAAAGCATATGAGTCCTAAAGAAATGTGTGTTTTCAAAATCAAAAGCAGCTCTAGATATTAGCAAGCAAATAAAAAACTATTATTCTTTCAATCTACATCCCATCCAAAATGTCCACCCTTTACTCTGTCCAGTACACATCTGCAAGGCATTGCCTGCTTTTATTTAGCTACTGCCTATGATATGCTTTAATTTACCTAACCATTATGAAATTCTGACCTGAAGCAAAGAAAAATGGTGCACAGGAAAAGTAATCCTGCTTCTTTCTCTTAATGTGCTTCACATCCATAGTGGTTAGACAGCCACAAATGCTTTGGCAGAATCGGTCAGTCAAAGCAACAGCTCTCTCCTTCACTTCTCTGCTCCCTCAAATTCATGGCAGTTAACAGATTTATATTCATGCATGTTGGACCAGCTATGACCATTATTTATTTAGTTTATAAGTTCCGCTTACGAGGTTCTCACAGTAACGTGTAATTAATGTGATCAGAGAGCCATAACACAAAACATAGAAACAAAGACACCACAAGAAAATTTGACAACTCTTTAAAATTAAAAGTGAAGATCAATAAAAACTTCTATCACTCTTTTAATGCACTTTTTTAGGAACACACTTTACTGCCTATCTAAAGCAAACAAGGAAAGAGTCAGTCTTACCTATCTAAGGCAGAACTTCCACAGTCATGGGACTGTTACTGAAAAAGCCTTGTTTTGTGGTGCTTCCCGACATCCCAGAATATCTGGCCAAAAAAAATTCATTTCCTCTCCTAGAAGTCTTGAAGAGTGGCAATCTAATTTTAAATATGTTACAGCCTTCCCGCCGTTAGCATCAAGAAATATGCACTTTCATTCTAACTAATCCATTTATTTATTCTTTTAATTTGGGGATATCTGGCACAATCCATGAGGTCACTTGCAGGGTCACTGTGGCAAAAATTTATCTATTTAATATCCTACCTTTCTCCCAACATGGCTCTAAAGGTGGCTTGCAAGAAGGATGAATCTAGATAAAGCTGAAAAATCTACTGATGAAAAAGTGAAAACACAATTGAAAAAGCAATCTTATGAAAATGCCATTATTTTTAAAAAATATATATAAAATCCTTTTAAAACATAATAAAGATAAAAATGCAGTGTGCATGCACGCACACACACACACACTAAGAGAACCATAAAAATCCCTTCACAACCAATTAATCATAAAATGCCTGTGTCAATAGAAAGCTCTGTATTTTCAGGCAAAAGAAGCACTGAAGGGAACAGCGTCATGCCGTGTGGAAGGGAATTCCACAACTTGGAAAATCAGCCCTTGAACCAACCCACTGTGAAGTGAACCGGGAGCACTTCTATGATAGTCCAAATAACAGGCAGTTTTGTGTGGAAACAGGCTGTAAAAAAAGCAGTACCGTCCTCTTGCCACATTCGTGAGTTTGACCTTTGCAAACTTGATTATTTGCGTGGTGCTTGTTGCCTCCCCCCCCCCCCGCCATTCTCCTTCTTCCGTCCCCTACCTTGTGCCCAGGCATCCATGTCTTCCTTCCACAGACCTGGGCAAAAGGAAAGTAAATGGCAGGGGGCAGTCCTGCATGTGTGCCTTACTCTACTCATGCACTACAAATTGTGCATAGAAACAAATAGCAACTTACTGAATCAATACAAGGTAATTCAAAAGGATATTCATTACCACAGTCTAGCTGCTACACTTTGCACTAGCTGTGATTTGTAAGCATACTACAGTAACCTAAGTGAAAAATGATTACAAACTAAGTCAATGTGGTCAGATCTTCCTTCCTCGAGAAAGGGAGCAGACAGAGTGTAGCAGACAAAGTTGGATTAAAGTAATCCTGCCACTTCTACTACTTGATTTTTCAGGAGTACCTCTCCAAGCTGTGTATTGATCTTCTAGAACATGTGTAGGATAAAGCTTAGAGCAGATTGCCTACTGATTGATATGGCTACTGACTTGTCTAGAGTAAGCCTAAATTTGTCCACTCACATCCAGTACCTCATTGCATGTAGGCAATGAATTAGGACTTCCACAGGCTCTTTCCCATTGACTCTGCCAAAATGTTGTATTGTGCAGTGTTCCTACTCTGACCTCCAGCCATATACCTTTCAAGAACATCCCATGTTACTCCTCTGCCACCCAATTCTTTCATTCCCATTCGCATTCAGTCATGATCATGCTCAGTGTTTACTGGGCTTCTGTGCTACAACATCCTTCATTTCACCTTTACTTTTTTAAAAAGTTGCCCCATGGCTGCTTACATTTCCCTATTGTACTCAGATAATGTTTTTTGTTTTTGTTTTACTATATATGCACAGGATGAATTCACTGTCTGTATTAAAATGGCAAATGTTATTCATTGCCAATTAACGCAAAATAATGCAACTTCATTACACAATGATGAAGTTTACGCAATGATTGGGTATGAACTGGCTGTCACTGGACTGAACCCATCAATGGATATGAATTACCTCTATTAATAGAAAAAGTATACATCTGAACAATATTAGTTGTACTTGAGACTATGAATTGGAGGATGATACTGCAAACATGCCATGCTTGTGGAATTCCCATGAGGATCATGTTGGCAACTGCAAGACAGAATGCTGGACTTGATAAGCTTTTTGGTTTGAATCAGCAGGGATCTTCTTAGAGTCTCTCTCTCTCTCCCCCCCCCGCCCTTTGTGTGTGTGTGTGTGTGTGTGTGTGTGTGTGTATGGAATGAAACTCAAACAACAACAACTATAGTCAGCGTTGGGCCTTACAGCAGTTAATAAATGGCAATGACAGATGAGGTCCTTATCTAAAATTGAGCATGTTATCAGAAAACTCAGTAGTTCTCTAAATGAAGCTATCTACATGCATCCTGCTTGCTTGCTTGTTTGTTTATTTATTTATTATATCTATATGCAACCTTTCCTCCAAAAAATTCAAGGTAATATATCATAGCTTTTTCTTGTGTTTTTTCACCACAACAACCCTGAATGAAGATAGTAGGGGCTTCTCCAGATAAATGGCTGCTGCAGGTTGGCCCTTTCCGCACCTTACCTTGTTCCAGCATTGGGGTGTGGGGATCACGCGAGCAGCCTCTGCCGACAGGCTCTCCCTTCCCTGCTGCTTCAGCTCTGCACGAGCTGCCTGCTCGTGCAAGAGCCCTGCCTCTTCCTTCTGCAGTACAGCCTGGGACCTTCCCAGGCTGCCCTGGGGTAGGAAGCACAACCAGCCCGGCTCCAGAGGTCCGCACGCTAAGTGCGTGCGGGGCCCAGGAGCAATGCACAATCGCGCACCATTTTTGGCTTCTAGCCTAAAATTAAAAGGGGCACGATCAGCCCCTGCTGGCCCCTGGAGCATTGTGCGATTGTGAGTGCGTTGTGCAGATCGCTCCTTGCAATTGTGCGACGCTCCAAGCCCTCTTTCACATGGAAAATGCCGTGCGAAAAGGGCCGTTGTTATATTTTTTGCTGTAGTTCTGGTTTGATCTGCGTTTGGTTGAGTTTTTCCTGTTAAATATACAAATGACATTTCTGTTCTCCCAGACTATTTTCTGGCAATTCTCAGGACCACTTGCAACATTTTATTCCCATCAAATGAGAGGCTGTATTTTTAATTCCAAGACATATCAAAACAATCTCTCTCTTTTTTTTTTGAGTTATAGTGAATCAGTGCAACACTGAGAAAAACACTCTTGCACTGTAATTTTGTATGTAAAGTATGTGTCCATCAGGTTGCCTTTCAACTTATGGTATCCCCCATTAATTTCATAGGGTTTTCTTAGAAAAAGTCTCCTTGGAGATGGTTTGCCATTATCTTCCTTCGAATAAATATAATTTTTTAAAAAAATCAAAGAGAAGAAAATGTGCCCTTCAAGCAAACCTCACTCCTGTTTATTTAAAAAACAAAAAACAAAACAACCGTTAGAAGAACCCTAGTGCAGATCCAAGAAATCATTACAAACAGTCCCCCACCTCAAATAAATAGAATGTGTGAACATGAAGGTGACAACAACTGGCAAAACCCAAAGCGCTATATCACAAGAATTCAAGTTTCTTTACACCAGTGTGGAAGAGCCCTGGGAGAATTGATTGACCTAGCCCAAAATCATCCAATGAGCTTAACACTTGAGGGGAGGGGGTTAAACTTAAGCCTCCATGGCTGTAGTCAGACATTCTGCTACTACACCACATTTCTACTAGTCCTTGATAGACTATACTGGCCAATTTAAGAGTTGCCAGGCACAACATGTTTCCGCTGCATTGTACTTTGTAATATTCACCAGGGCAACACATTGAAATGATATATTAATATGCATATAAGCCTCTACAAACTACTGGAGCCTACAGTTTCTCCACTAGGTGGCTAGGTATAACAAAGTAATAATAAATTATGTATGGAAGAAAAGATGTGAATTTATCAGAAAGTTTAATCTGCCAGTTGGAGAGCTGCTGAATCCAATGAACTAATAGGAGCAACAGGAATACCTCAAAGTCAGCCGAGTCTTTTTTTATTATTATTGTTATTTAAAAAAAAAAAAAATTCTCTCCCTTTCAGATTTTTCCACCAAAAGAAAGTCAATACCAATAAGAACAGCACCATCTATGCTGAATCCATCAGAGAGCTGATAATGAACACGGAGATGGATAGAGATGGGCTGAGCACAGTTTGGATTTCTACCCCTAAATCTATACATAAAAGACCCTTTAGATTGCCTCAGTGTTATTTTTACTTAGTTGTCCCTCAGATCCCCTCCCAGCACAAATCAAGTCTTTCAGTTCTATATAGAACTGTTTTGAGCAAGTCCTCACATTTTCTATATGAAATTATGCTTGGAAAGCGGATGAATTCCTGCCTTTTGTCTGAAAAGAAAGACACTAAGATTCTTGGTTTTTCCACTGTTCTTTTCCAAGAAGGAAAAAAAGAAAGGAAGAAACACAAGCGAACTTGGAAACTTCTTTAAAAAGGGAAAAAATGCACAGTTTCTGCTCCTTTCCCCCTTTCTACCCTCCAGTGAATCAAACTTTTCCTGAGATGGAAATATCAATAGGATAGGTGGTACTCATTTGTGTGCTTATGTTTTCTGCCAGATTTAATCAGCTTGCAAAAATAAGGAATATTTAATGAAAAATACCTCAGTTGTAAACTCCTAAGTTAGGTGCCCAACGTAAACCTGAATATGTGAATTCTACACATATTTCCTTCCTCAGATTCTAAGGCACATCAAAATCCTCACCTGCTTTCCATTTGCCCCCAGTCCTAACCTAACCTAAAGAACAACATATGTAAAATGCATTGTTTTTTTAAAAAAATGTGTAAGTGGGTACGGGAAAGTTTATATAACCTCTAGTAACATGCAGAGTGATCATAAAATAGAATTTAGTTCCACTGAGGCCAAATTACTTCGGCCATTTCCACACCTCACTGGTTCCCACCAATGTTCTGTCACGATCCCATCATGATCCCAGCAGCGCCTTTGCTGGGAAGGGAGCATGATGGGAATGCTCTCCTCTACACCCAGCTGGCTCCCTGCAGAAGGGAGCAAAAGTGACACATTTCTTCCTTCCACAGTGTAGCCAGCTTCTTCCTGTGCTGCACTGGAAAAGGAAGTGCATAATTGCGCTTCCACCCCTTGTGTGTGGCCAGGGGTGATGGTGGCATTGTGAGATCATGAGCATTTAATGGACTTTTTCCATTAAGCAAATATCCCACTATCGCAATGCATGGGGAAGCGATGGCTGTGGAACTGCAATGATATCACAGTACTATGACATCACAGGACTATGACACTATGTGGAGGTAGCCCTAGTTCCAGATAAATGGCTTTAGCTTGGAGTGGAACTTTCAGATACTGGGATATATGTCCCACAGGGATTCTCCATCCAAGCTGCATAATTCCTCCTTGCTTACAGCCTCCTCCACACCCCTGGACTGGCTCCAGAAGGCTGGAACACCCCATAAGGTAGATGTGTTGGACAGAGGGGACTGCTAATGGAGAAGAAAATGAAGTCCTAGATTTTGCACAATAATTTTAAAACAGAGACAATTCACATTTTAGGACAGAGGTAGGCAAAGTGTAGCCCTGGATCAACTTGTCCCTTAGCCACCCACCCAAGCTGTTTTTGTGACATTCAACCCCTCTGCAGTCTGTAAACTGCCCATGTTCTGGTCATCTGGAGGCCTCCAGGAGTGGACATTCAGCTTTTAAACAGATTTAAAGACCACCCCTGTGCTCTTTAGCTTTTTCTTTAAAAAAAAAAACCTTTTAAAACCAGAATTGGATTTCCAGCCATGTCTATATTTTTCTTCCATTTTTTCTTTTGTTTTCTTTGCAAGGGGCATTTTTGAAAGTCTTTGTCGCCCCTGGAAGGTCGCAGGAGAAAAAAAATCCCGAATTCAACAACATATGCCCACCCTTGGAAATAATAAAAATTGTGCTTAATTGAAACAAAATGTGAAAGCTTCTAGTTTCTTTATGACCACACTGAATAGAAGAGAGGAGCAGGCGTATGTTAGTCTGAGGTTCATGCACATAAGAAGAACCATGTAAATCATATAATATTGCTGCATCATAAAGCCAGGGTAGGAATCATGTGGCCCTAAAGATGTTGTTGGGTTGCAAGTCCCAACAGTCCATCCAACATTGCCAATGGTGAGGAATGCTGCAAGCTAAAGTTCAACAACTGAAGTGCTGCAAGTGTCCCACTCTTCCCTTAAAGACTAAGCAAATTTGATTTAGCAGAAACTTTTCTGGTCTACAGAACCATTATAAAATCTGTAGTCAGCCAATGAGTAAGACTCAATGAGAAACTTCAGAGCTCATAGAGTATATTTTATACATCATTATCAAGTTGTAGAGAAAACAAACCATTGATGCATCTTGCATATCTTCCTGCACGTTCAAAGATATTGCTTTAACCTGACTTAAACTGATAGGAATTGTCTAGTTGAAACATAGCTATCTAAAAACAAGCCGGGGCAGTTGCTCCATTTTACTTTTTCCACAGTGCTGTTTGGAATGGAGGAGACAATTTTGACTGCTCCCTAACAGAAGCCATTTCCGCACGAGGCTGTTGTAGCGCTATGATTCCACTTTCAACATCCTATGGAATCCTGGGGTTTGCAGTTTAGGGAGAGGACTTTGAGGCCCCTCCCCAAACCACAAACCCCAGGATTCCATAGGATGTTGAAAGTGGAATCATAGCGCTATAACAGCCTCGTGCGGAAATGGCCAGAGACACAGGAAGCACAATTAGAACAGTTTAGAAAAGCTGTTGGTTTACGATTCCCAGAATGTCCCATGCTGGCCTAGGATTTTTGGCTCTGTATTAAAAAAAAAAATAACTTTTCCAGGTTCTGCAAAGTTTCAATTATACAGAAAAGAAATTATTTATAAGCTTGTATGAACAGAGCTAAATGCCTTCCAGTTCAAGTATTGCACCACTCAATGGTTGTAAATTAGAATCATAGAATAATAGAGTTGTAACAGACCACAGGGGCCTTCTAATCCAACCCCCTGCCATGCAGGAACACACATCAAAGCACTCCCAACAGTTGGCAGTCCAGCTTCTGTGTAAAAACCTTCAAAGACGGAGACTCCACCACACTCTGAGGCAGCACATTCCACTGCTGAACTGCTCTGACTGTCAGGAAGTTCTTCCTGAAGTTCAGGTGGAATCTCCTTTCCTGTAGCTTGAATCCATTGCTCCTTGTCCTAGTCTCTGGAGCAGTGGAAAACAATCCTGTTCCCTTATCAATATGACATCGTTTCAAACATTTAAACATGGCTATCATGTCACCTCTTAACCTTCTTTTCATCAGGCTAAACATACCTAGCTCCCTAAGCCATTCCTCATAGGGCATGACTTCCAGACCCTTTACCATCTTGGTCTCCCTCCTCTGGACATGTTCCAGCTTGTCAATATCCTTCTTGAAGTGAGGTGTCCAGAACTGGACACAGTATTCCAGATGAGGTCTGATCAAAGCAGAATAGAGTGATAATTAGATTACCAGAAACTTCATTCTTTAATATTGAAGTAATTATCCTACTATTCTATAGTAGCAGTAAGAAGCTTATTCAAAGTGATTGAAACACATTTCTAAATAACATGTAACTTTTCCAAGCTCTGGGCACAATTAACTAGAAACCTAGCTATGAGTGCAGAATATTAAATTTTTATGTTTTTTAAAACAATGAGGTAGTTAAGTCATTTTTAAAATGACCAACAAATATGCTACACACAAGAAAGTGATGTAATATGGTTAATTTATTGCTGTCACCTTTCTCATTCTCATTCCTGCCTTGCTAAAGTTGGTTTATAGGCTGAGGGAGATAAAAATATTGTTTGAAACCTGAAGAGTTTTTGGAGAATGACCTCATAGTTTGAAAGCCTTGCCAGAAATAGAGTGGACCCAATCCTGAGAACTAATCATTGTATGTTTTATTTAACAGGCCCTTCATTGCATTATCAAAATAAGTAAATTGTGGTCCTAAGCAAATTTACTCAGATGTAAGTCTCACTGAGTTCAGTGAGTACTGTAATG
Source organism: Cyclura pinguis (assembly GCA_030412105.1). NCBI lineage: Eukaryota > Metazoa > Chordata > Lepidosauria > Squamata > Iguanidae > Cyclura > Cyclura pinguis. The sequence continues at coordinate 41,420,067 of CM059599.1, forward strand.
TGCTTAGGATTGTGATAGTACCATGTCACTGTATGTAAACATGTCTCAGATTAGGCTGTTAGTCTCTTTCTTCAGTATACTTGAGGTCTCTAGTTTAAAGAATACAGAATGTTGTATTCAAAGTGCTTTGGATTTTTTTATTCACAAACTTACACTATTTCAGGTTTAAAAATAAAACTAGCTATTCGTTTGAAAAATTGTAGCAAATAGAGATCTGTATCTTGAGAAATCTGGTTTACAGAGATCAATATCTTGCATAAATTGTGGTACGGTACCATTCAATGTTCCTTTAAGGTACTATTCAGTATTAATTTTCAGTTTAAAGTCAAAGGCTTTCACAGCTGGAATCCATAGGTTGTTGTGGGTTTTCCGGGCTTTGAAGCCATGTCCTATTAGTATTTGCTCCTGATGTTTCGCCTTTATCTATGACTGGCATCTTCAGAGGATCCTCAAAGCCTGGAAAACCCACAACAACCAATTTTTGGTTTTTCTGTCATTTCGGATGTCGTGATATCCCTTAAAAGGGAGATACTGAAGGCACAGTCTAAAACTGTGCCAATAAGGAGGAAAAATGGAAGGCATCTGAAGAAACCAGAATGGTTGACTAAAGAACTCTCAGCTGAGCTAAGCGTTAAGAGAAACGTGTACAGGAAATGGAAGAGGGGGGAAACCACCAAAGAAGAATTTAAGCAAGTAGCCAGGAGATGTAGGGAGAAGGTCAGAAAGGCTAAAGCACAGAATGAACTTAGGCTGGCCAGAGACATTAAAAACAATAAAAAGGGCTTTTTTAAATATGTCCGTAGCAAAAGGAAAAAGAAAGAGGCGATAGGGTCGCTGTGCAGAGAAGATGGCGAATTACTAACAGGGGGAAAAGAAAAGGCAGAATTACTTAACACCTTCTTTGCCTCAGTTTTTTCCCAGAAGGATACAAGCACTCAACCTGGCGGTTGGGGAGCAGGTGAGGAAGCGGGGGAAATGCGGCACATAATAGGTAGAGAGGTGGTACAGGAATACCTGGCCACACTGGATGAATTCAAGTCTCCAGGGCCAGATGAATTGCATCCTAGGATATTAAAAGAACTGGCAGAGGTCATTTCGGAACCGCTTGCTCTAATCTTTGAGAAATCTTGGAGGACAGGAGAAGTTCCAGCAGACTGGAAGAGGGCAAATGTTGTCCCCATCTTCAAGAAGGGGAAAAAAGAGGACCCAAATAATTATCGCCCAGTCACCCTGACGTCAGTACCCGGAAAGATCCTGGAACAGATCATTAAGCAGTCAGTTTCTAATCACTTAGAAAGCAATGCGGTAATCACGAGAAGTCAACATGGATTTCTCAAAAATAAGTCATGCCAGACTAGTCTTATCTCTTTTTATGATAGAGTTCCTAGCTTGATAGATGAAGGGAATGCTGTGGATGTAGCATATCTCGATTTCAGTAAGGCCTTTGACAAAGTTCCCCATGACATTCTTGCAAAGAAGCTAGTAAAATGTGGGCTGGACAGGGCTACTGTCAGGTGGATCTGTAGCTGGTTGACTGACCGTTCCCAAAGGGTGCTCACCAATGGCTGCTTTTCATCCTGGAGAGAAGTGACTAGCGGGGTGCCACAGGGTTCTGTCCTGGGCCCAGTGCTGTTCAATATCTTCATCAATGACTTGGATGAAGGAATAGAGGGCATGCTCCTCAAATTTGCAGATCACACCAAATTGGGAGGGGTTGCTAATATGCCAGAGGACAGGATCAAAATTCAAAATGACCTGGACAGATTGGAGAGCTCGGCCAAGGCTAACAAAATGAAATTCAACAGAGAGAAGTGCAAGGTCCTACACTTAGGTAGAAAAAATGGAATGCAGAAATATAGGATGGGGGACACGTGGCTGGATGGCAGTACATGTGAAAGGGATCTAGGAGTCTTAATAGACCACAAGCTGAACATCAGTCAGCAGTGTGATGCGGCAGCCAAGAAAGCCAGTGCAATTCTCGGCTGCATCAATAGGAATATGGTGTCTAGATCGAGGGAGGTACTGGTACCACTCTACTCTGCTTTGGTTAGACCTCATCTTGAATCCTGTGTCCAGTTCTGGGCACCCCAATTCAAGAAGGACATGGTCAAGCTGGAGCAGGTCCAGAGGAGGGTGATCAAAATAGTGAAGGGCCTGGAAGCCAAGCCCTATAAGGATAGACTTAGAGAGCTGGGTATGTTCAGTCTGCAGAAGAGAAGGTTAAGCGGGGACATGATAGCCATGTTTAAATATTTGAAGGGATGCCATGTAGAGGAGGGAGAGGGCTTGTTTTCTACTGCTCCAGAGACCAGGACAAGGAGCAATGGATTCAAGCTGCAGGAAAGGAGATTCCACCTGAACCTCAGGAAGAACTTCCCGACAGTCAGGGCTGTCCGGCAGTGGAATATGCTGCCTCGGTGTGTAGTGAAGTCTCCTTCCTTGGAGGTTTTTAAGCAGAGGCTGGATGGCCATCTGTCGGGAGTGCTTTGAGGGTGTTCCTGCATGGCAGGGGGTTGGACTGGATGGCCCATGTGGTCTCTTCCAACTCTACATTTCTATGATTTCAGATATGTAATTATGAATGACATATCTGAAATGTTATTAATGAAAATATTCTCTAAAATAAAATGATTTTATGTGTTTTTTAAATATTTCCTTAAACTTTCATACATCATAATTATATGTATCCTTATTTCAGCTCACAGCACTCAAAAATAAGTCTAATGATCATACTTATTTGAAACGAGTATTGAATATATGTGTGGGTTTCATGTGTAAACAAAAACTTGGGAAAGCTTATACTTTTAAAAATAAATACTAGTGTTTGGGAATACAAAATGGTATTTATTAGTTTATGTTACTCTTTCATTGTACCCTTCCAACAAGGACCCTAAGAGCAGTGTGAATGTTCACTTACCCTCTCTCTAACTTTATTGTCAGAACAACATTGTGAATGAGATCAGCCAATGCACTGATCTTTATGTCATCATGGCCATTTGAACTCAGCTCTTCACAGTCCCACCTGCCCACATTAGTTCTCAGGTTATGTCAGACTATATATAGTATCCAACTCTTGGATCGTTACTTTTTAAATGTAATTTCTTCCTGTTTACTCATAACTTTTTTCCAGTAAACTATTGCTGTTGCTTATTGCGGTGTTCAAAAGTAATGAATTACAGTAATTTTTGCAATATTCATTACTTTTTAATTTCTTTTACTTTTTAGGTGGGTAAGAGAAAAAAACAAGGCTTGAAAAATTCATTTTAAAATGTTTTCTAGAATGCCTTTTTATAATGTTCTTTAAAAATAAGAGTTGAAAATAAGTGAAAAACATTACTTGTTAGACCAGTAAAGTAATTTTCTCTCCTATTTTGTTGTATTATTTTGATATGTGACTTCATTTCCACCCATGTTACTCCCCTAGATAGCTAGGTTTAGGTAACTGAAGTGCTTGAAAATCTGTTACATCTAAGCTCGGATAGTATCTAAGATGACTACTGAGCATCTACAATTTCCATGTTTACAAAGCATGCCATATTCCCCCATTGCAAAGCATGCTGAATAGTCACCCAAAGCATGCTAGCCCTGTCCATTTCCAGTTCCAGCCTTCTTCTAACATGGAAAGTGATGCACTTGAACAGGAGAACTTGCCCAGCAACACTCCAAGAAACTAGGAACTTTTAAAAAATTAAGAGTCTCAATTGTGTGGAGAGCATTCATCCACACACAGAGAGAGTAAGTGTACTCCCCATGTTTGCACAATTATTCAACTCTCTTTGTGAAAGGGAATTGAGCTATTATGATATCGTCCAGGAAAAGAAAAGCATTGCCAAAATGAGGAACCGTTTCCTTCTCATATGGGAGCCAGCACTACCTTCAGGTAGAACAAAGCAACCATCTCAGTTTGCTGATTTGGGGTATCATGAAAGGGCAACAAATACTGCATTGTTTCATTTATTACTGATTCTTGCTATGAAGAAGCAGGTGAACCATATAGGATTTTCTGACTAAGGTACAAAATAGGGATTTTTTTTTAAAAAAAAAAGATGCTGAAATAACTGAGTACTTTGCATCTGCACTGGGGAAAGGTGGAAACAATAGTTTCTCCACCTGAGGCAGCAAACTGTCTGGGCAGGCCTTCTCACCCATATATCCTCATTTGAGATTCGTACATTGTGAATTTTTGTGGATGTACAATTCTCCCATTAAATAGCTGATGATTTATTTGTTCTGTAATCATTTCTATCATGAAATCTGCAATGATTTTAAGAACTACCTGAAGCATTTCACAGTTATCTAACAGTCAAACTGTCCATCACATTTCTTAGTGATGTTCCCTACCACTTCTTTGTGCCAACTACAGTGCCTTCATTTTCCTTCCTACACATCACACGGTTATTTTCCCTTAATATTTCTCATACTTTCAATGGATTCATTTCAATCCAGTTTCTGGCCTAGTTTTAGCACAGACATAGTCACAATTATCCTGATGGACAATCTATAGTAACACTGAGAGTGTGACCTTTTGAATTTTGGGGCAGATATACTTTGGCAGGTTTAAATGGTTGACCATGATGCCTTTCTGGATGGAGTCTGCGGGGGGGGGGGGGCATAGTGTTATTTTGCTTCTATGTGGAGGAATGAAGTGGTACTTGCTAATACTTCTTGACATTGGCATTTAAGGTATTTAAGTCTGAGGCTTCTGCAAGATTTCATCTCAACATTTAGGGTGTGTGTGTGTGTGTGTGTGTGTGTGTGTGTAAAGCCATTCAGTAAGGATATCCGTGGAACCAATGTGCTCAGTCCTGACAAGACAGAATTTTTGTGAACAGGTGGTTCATCTGGTCCAGGTGATTGTGTTCAATCAGTTTAGGATGGAATTATACTCCTGGTAAAGAATCAGATTTGCAGTTTGAATGGAGGTGCTACTAATAAGGAGTCAGGCACTGGGAACATATATATTTTATCAATTGCTCAAAAGTTCCCAGTCTATTTCTAAGCATAATCCATGTCCCAGGGTTTGTTTGGTTTTTTTAAAGCACATTTGTAGCACTACTCAGCTTCTAAAGAAGTTCTATGCAGCTTGAGAAATGGGACTAGAGCTTGGAAAAATTGTTTCTTTGGAGTACCAGCTCCCTGAATATCCAAGCTAATATTTCCACAGTCCATATAGCCTTTCCCGAGCCATGCTGGCTAGGAGAATTCCAGGACCTGTAGTCCAAAACCTAACTTCTTAGAACTAAGTTCTGAAGTGAAATCTGATCACACATTCTGTACAAGAAGTGAGGTCATCTTAGAAGAATCTCTTCCAGATGCCCTCAGCCATCTGTGGAAAGGTGGTTGGTGAAAGGGCCTTCTTTGTTGTTTGGTTCTAGATTTTTACTGCTGCTTTTGTCTGCTGTTTCACTTGACCTGTGTATGTATTTTACAATACTATTATCTTATTGTTATGATGTCCCCTTGTAAACTGTCCTAGAAACATATCTGAAAGATGGCACAGAACTCTGTAAAATTATGAAGCGTATTTAACTGTATATTGCCAAGAATTTTACCATGCATGCATATGTCTTTGGCTAGGAAATAAATTAGGTCCAGGAGGGAATGTCTCTGATGCAGTGAGGGGATGGTATACTTGTTTCTCTACTTCTGGTAAAGTACTAAGATAAGGAGCATGACTGCAAAGTCAAGGAGAGACCCTTTTCATTTGGCTTTCTTTCTGATCTGCACCTTTCATTAAACTGGAAGTATAGATCCTCACTTATCATATCATAGGCATGCAACATGGCTGAGTTTTTGACATAAGCTGGAAGGACAGACAGATGACATTTCACTTTCCTTCTAGAAGGTTGTGAGAGTACTTTTCCCCTGCTTTCCTTATGCAGGCATATAACTATGGAGGTATGAGTAAGAAATGTGCACTGTTCAGCAAATTCTGAGGTTAAGTTTTCCCTCCTTTTAGAACCTTTAGACTCCCAGCACCTACTGGCAATGTCTGACACCTGGGCATTGTTTTGCTAATGTTAACTGGCAGCATAAAGGCAGAGCAGATGCTGGCCCTTAATCTTCAGGTGGTTTTGGGACTTTTGACAGAAGACAATTGTTTCTATCTACACAACTACCTTTAGCTGCATACTTGGAATGAGGAGAGTTGTTTCTGAATACGCAGGATCCTTTTCTTACACTTTCCTACAGCTGACTCCACAAACATCATATCTATTTTACAAGTAAGAGTAGTGATTAATTCTTCCCCATGTAATGTCATATATTCATCCCTTTCCTTGATCACTATGTGAATAGGGAGTTAGACTGTGAGGACTATAGGTGACTCATAGATCTACGGTTCATCTTCTCCACACTCCTTAGTCAATGAAGCAAGCTCTGAGTTTGCATTCCCCATGGCATGGTATGGTGCTTGTACACATGGTTTATATATTAAGGTAAAGGTGGAAGAGAAAAGTGAGATATGCATATCCCTCAATATTGTACCCACACAGGGAAATAATGTGCACAAAGCATGTGTCTTCTCTTATGGCAACCAAATTCAGCCACAGCCCACTCACTCCCTTGAAAGAAAGCAGAGGTAATAGGACTATGTCATATTTAGTTGAAGCTGCAATAGATGTGCTATTTCATAAGATGTCTGATGGGGGAGGGGAGACAATGAGATACTGCCTTCTCAATCATAATCTTAGTTTTTTCCTAACTGGAACACTTGGGCTATTGCTGTCGTTTGTGATTTTATTCTCTGATTTATTAAAGTCTTGAGATGAATAAAAGAGGTATACCTGTCACAGAAAATCAATGTCACAATGGAAATGATGCTTCAAATAAAGGGGTCAAAGCAATAAAGGCAACCCATAAAAGTATTTACTATGGAGTGCATATTTGGAAGGAAAAGAAGAAAAGCAAGGCACTCTGAAGTAGTAGTGTTAGATTTGACTATTCAGAGCATATTGAATTGTGCTTGTGTGTTTAAAAAGACAGGAATTTGGCTGAATCCATTTGCAAATGAATTGCTGTTTTTCCCACTAACAGCTAGCAAATCTCCTTTTAAATCCAGAGAAATGTTCAAATATTAGCTGATCAGTGACATCAACTTTTACTAATAAACATCTTTAATAACATATTTAGAGTCCAGCATGATTTGAGTGTTGGACTAGGATTATGGAGACCAGGGTTTGAATCCCTGCTTGGCCAGGGAAACCCAATGGGCAACATTGGGCAAGTCACACACTCTCAGCCTTAGAGGAAGGCAAAGGCAAACCTCCTCTGAACACATCTGGTCTAGAAAACCCCTTGATAGGTTTGCCTTAGGATAAGCAAAAGCCAGGAATGACTCAAAGGCATATAGCAACAAAAGCAGAATGCTCCATAAACTTTATTTTGTCTGTTTTGTATATCCAGTACTGACGTGTGTGTTGTGTGTGTGTGTTTTACCAGTTGTTTAAAAATGCTCTATTCTGGTTTTACAATGAGGCTTTGAAAGATACATTTTATGATTCTTAGAGTTATTTGAACTACAGTTGATCTTCCACATACACTAGCATTAAGGGCATAGGACCACTACAAGAATGAAAAAACCCAAATATCAAATGTGTGTGTGTGTGTGAGAGAGAGAGAGAGAGAAGGAGGCCAAGGCATGCTGGGAAAAGCAGGAACCCAGGGTTCAATCCAGGTTTTTCTCCTTCCTAGGGTGTAAGAGGGCACTGGGAGAGGGTTTGTGGTGCTCAGAAATTGGGCTGTGAGCCATCCTTAGCTGGCTAGGCAGTGGCTGGTGGAAGAGGAAGAGGAACAGAGGCAGGTTTTTAAAGGGCTGAGCAGCCTGATCAGAGCTGCCAAGAAAAGAAGATTCCCCTGGAAAAAAAGCACTTCAGGTGGGGGGCAGGGGTCACAGAAACTCACAAATAATCAAATCCATGAAAGTGAAACCTGCAAATGCAGGGAACTGATTATATTTCTGAATGCTTATAATATAGCAGAGGATAGAAGAATCTTCTATAGAAGCACAAGACAGATGTTCTTAACACAGGATAGATCAAAAGAAAAATCCAATTACAGTCTACTTAATGCAAGTGATACATTCACATTTTATGCTGATGTATACAAAAATGTGATTGCAACCTTGAATGTAGAAAATGTATTAAGCCTGCCCTAAAGGCACCAGATCCCATCTGATCTTGGAAGCTAAGTAGGGTCGGCTCTGGTTAGTACTTGGATGAGAGACCACTAACAAGTATCAGCTGTTGAAGGATATATTTCAGAGGAAAGAACTGGCAAAATCACCTTACCTAAGAAAACCCTATGAAATTCATGAGATCAGCCTAAGTCAAAAGGCAACTTGGAGGCACATGTTCACACATGCAGACCTCTGTATTGTGACTCCCACCAATTTTACACATATTGACACACCAATTTAATGTAAAGTAGTTTAAACTGTAACCCATAACACCATTCCTTGCAAACACCTAAGGAAGACTGAAACATGAAAATTGTTTGGATGTGAAATGTTCCTCTCATTCAAAACTGAATTTTACAGTATGATTAATTATATAATTATTAATGAAAAAACAAAGCTAAAAATGTTCAGTCTTAGAAATGAAATCAATGCAGCAAAGTATATTGTGAATAATTCTTACCTAATTTGAATTCTTTATGTTAGAAAAGTTTAGTCTCAACTATGTTTATTTCCAGATCAAAAAGAGAAAAGACTTTTTCCCAGCTCTCTCTCCTCCTCCCTCTTTCTTCTTTCCCTTTCGCTACTTGAAAATAAGTAAGCAGAAGTTGACTTTTTGATGTAACGTTAATCTTGTGCTGAGTGGGGTCTAAATAAAGTAAGATTAAACAAGCGTGCTAAGGAATAATGTATACCCTTGTACATCATCAGGGATGGAGCTATGGAAAATGAAGATATTGCCTCCCAAATAAGAATTTTGCCCCCTACTCCATGAAATTTCCCCCTAATCCTCTATTTTCTGGCATTGAAAAAGAGTGAGATGCTGAAAACCATTTGCACTTAGAACTCTTATATTTGCTGTGTTTGCCTTACTTTAGTAATTTTGTTGTTGTTAATTGCCAACTTGTGACAACCCTATGAGGGAGAGACTTCCATGACCTCATGTTATCAACAGCCCTGCTCAGATCTTGCAGCCTTCCTTGACTGAGTCTATACATCTGAAATGCAGTCTTTCTCTTTTCCTGCTCCCTTCTACTTTACCAAGCACCATTGTCTTTTCTAGTAAGTCTTGTCCTCTCATTATATGTCCAAAATACAACAGTTGCAGTTTAGTCTTCTTGGCTTCTAGAACATTAGAAGCACACCACACTCTAGCTTTGTCTTGCCCTTCAAAAGCTCTGATATTGCATGACAAACTTTTGTGCTCTAATTTAGAACTGACATCACTTTTTTAAAAAAAAAAAATAATCCAGCCTGATTTGCTCTTGGGCCCATTTATTTGTTTCTTCCTGTCAGCTTCTTACAGCAATTTTGCCTACCCCTCCTCCTTTTGGATTTTCAAACTGTATTTCTAAATGCTCAACTAAAATTTTAAGTTAACTATAATGCTACAAATTTGGAGACTCCAGAAGAAAATTCATGGGGGAAGTATTTTTGTTGGGGAGCCGTGAACTCATTTTGCCCTCCTCCATAACAACATCCATGGCCTGTACTTTATCCATAATGACAGAAAGAAAGCAAAATTTCCCTTCAGTGGAAATGGCCTGCAATGTGAATGCTTGTTGACCTACACATGGAACCACAGTAAAAATAGTGTAGCAGGAATTCTTTCTGAGCACTGTAAAATGGAAAGAGACTCATACTTTTTCCCTTGCTAACCACAATGGTGACAGTTTAAAAAAATCTGACCTTATGTATTTACATATCTAAATAAGGTATCATAGATAAGAATAGAACTAAAACACCTACTGCCTTTCCATCTAGGCCTTTCTTTTAAAGGATTCTCATAAAATGTCTTACAATTATACACTTACCTCAAGGCTAGTTCCAGATCTGTTATGCCTTTGTAGCTGCATATTACGGAAGACCCTATGCAATGTCCACCTACGTGTTAAAATTGTACGCCAAGAAGCCCCAAAATTACAGTCCTAATATACCCTAAAATTTATGAAATCAAAATGTTTACAGACTTACAAAATTTTTTTTTTTTTTAAAAAAAGTGATGTCAGTTCTAAATTAGAGCACAAAAGTTTGTCATGCAATATCAGAGCTTTTGAAGGGCAAAACAAAGCTAGAGTGTGGTGGAGGGAGAAACGGTGAGGGTCAAGATACTCATTTAGTTTGATGATGGACCTTTTAAAGCCTCCACAGAGCTATCAGCCCTTGTATGGACGTGATGAGGATCAGAAGTCCCACAAAGAGAAAAATTGAATTTAGCATTCACCCTGCCTACCCTATTGCGGTCCTGCTGAAAATTGCTCCTCCAAAGCCATGGATCCCAGAAGAAGTGGGGTAGGGTATCACTCAAGCACACACACACACACCCCGAAACCTACGCTGAACGGGCTAAGTCATGTTTGAAATGATCTGACAAAATCGGATGACCAAAACCCCTATGTAAGTAGAGTCTTCTCGGAAATTATCAATCATTCAGAAATGATCAAACACTAAAAATTATTAAGAGAATAATAAAGACTGCATACAATCTATCCTATGTCCATTTACTTGGGAATAAGCAACACTGAACACCTGAGGGACTCTTCTGCATACACATCGTGTTTCTATGAATCTTTTTATTTAAAAATATTTGAATCATAAGAGATCGGAAGAGCAACTTGACCTTCTACTGCAAGTATTCGCAAGTCAACAAAATTAATAACATCTTGCCTCCCAGTGTCAAGCCCCTCTTGTCCAAAGCTGCCATTTACATCAGGAGGAAGATTCCGAGTGGATGGATGAAAGGAAGGTATTTGTTTAGAAGAACATCTTGTAGAGATAATAAGAGAACTGGAATGGTAGAGATCACTGGAAAGAGAAAACTCCAGAACTACTAAAGCAAGTGACTGGTGCAAGGCAATTCTGAAGTGACATTGAGGTTCTTGAAGAAAGAATTGGACAGGAATGGTAGGGAGGGAACTAGGAAAGAACAGCTGAGAGGAAAGTTGAAAGAACTACCAGCCACTGTACAAAATAAATGCAGATTATTCTGCTCCTTAACTCACAAGAACTTTCAAGATCCCTTCCTCACTAATTAAAGGTCATCTGCTCACCCACCCTCTCCATATATGTACTCATCATCATCTGTATGTTCACTTGGCAGCTGTGCTAACAAGTAATTATTTACATATGTAATCAGACATCTCATATACCTTGCTGTCTTAATTTCATATTGCCGAACATCACCTCAAATGTAATGCTTTTCAGTACAGCACATATTCATTTGTGAGTCATCGGACACTGAATCATTAAGATATGAGAAATAATAATGATATGGGCTAATGCCTTAAATTGTTTCATTTGCTTTTAACTAATTTGTCCCAGGAAAATCATTATTTTCCAGTGGATTTGAACATCACATAGCACTACAGTATCAGTAATGAGTGCCTCAACTTAGAAAACGTAGTAGAAACCAGACAGTTCAATAAGGTAAGAACATGACAAACAACCATTCAGATATATAGCTGGGGAATAACAATTAGTAAAGGAAAAGGAAGACCTAGTTCCAATAAAGAGGGTAAGTGAAGCAGCTTCACAGAGGAAGATACAGGAAGTTTGCTTTAAAATACTATAAAGGCATTTGAAAACAAAAGTATAGTTGCTTTAATGAGAAGAACATGAAAGAGTAATGATTTGAAGTTGAAAATATTCACAAATTTTCATTAACCAAATAAAACCAATATCATCTTGAATTTTGGAATCAAATGTGTAACACAGAGGCAAAAATTTTGCATGCCAGAAAACAAACTCATCTCTAGTATCTGTTTGCCACAAATCTGGACTAACACCTCCATCATGTTTGAGCATGAGATATGACCACACAAACTATCGCAGGGATTGTGACATGTCTGTAAATATATTAATAAATATATTAAAAACTTTAAAGGAGCACCCTCTGTGCACAGTCGTGGCACACAGAGGTTTTGATACTTTCACATGTTATTTGATTGTAAGGAATAACTGACAACTGCTGAGTTTGGCAATTCATTAGTGGGGCCCATTTGGTATAAAATTCAAGTCTTCCTTTTTTCTGTGTTTTCTGAAGCAGTGTTTCTCAATGTAGTGGTCTATGGACTAGTGATAGCCTGCAGCAAGTTTTCAGGAAATAACGAAGCAACTGTAGTCAATGGGCACAAATATGGTACCAGTCCCTGGAGCACAAGAATTAAAAAAAAACCTAATTGCCCAAATCACATAGCTTAAGAAGCTATGTTATAAATGATATCTTCCCCCACCATCATCTTGTTCTGCCATAACTTTCTTGCCTACATTCTTTTAGGAGACAGTGTATCTCTGTATTTTTTTTTTACTTACCTATATTGAGTGTATGGAATCAGAAAACAGCATTTTAGGGAAGGATTGAAAGGAAATCCACAAATTTGTATTTGCCAATTTTTCGCTTAACCGGCTGTTCTGCTTCTCGCTCTGAATTTGAGATATGATCACCGTGGTGTCCTGAGTCTTAATAAAAAGGGCGTTTCGGCGCAGCAAAGGAACATCTTCCTTGCTTTATTTCTAGGGTCTGAGAGAGATTATCATTTACAGAAAATACATCCAGTCTACTTCATGTTTGTACATCCGGGGGAGGAGAACTATTGGTTGTCTGTGGCAGAAAGGGGTGTCTTTTTTTCAGAAGACCGCCTCATTTCTGGCGGTGTTCCTTGCTACCTGCCCTGGCCCACTTCAAGCCCCCACAGGTGCCTTGCATTGTGTGCCTCATACGTGCGACCTGGAAGGCGAGCCAAGAAGCAAACTTTCGCCTGCCTACGTGCCCCGGCCTGCCACCGCCAATTCAACGGGTCAGCGGAAACAAGGCTTCACGTCTCCCCAGCCGAGCGAGGACAGAGCAGGGCTTCGGGGGCGGGGGGGGGGTCGGCGTGGGAGCTAAAACGCAGCTCCCTCGCTCCGCTCTGCTCTGCTGTCGCTCATTGAAAAGGAGGCTTTACTGTCGCCTATAAATGGCCCTGGATCGAAGTCACTTTTTCCACATGAGGCAGCAAAGTTCGAGCAGAGTCTCTCTAAGTTCCTGCTGCTATTTTCTGGGACTGCGCTGGCCTCTCAGCTATGCGCCCAGGCATGGCAAACCCTCTCCCATGCCAAAATGCCCACCGCCAAGCCATCCCGGGAGCCTGGTACCAAGAAATGCGAATCTAAGCAAGCCCCCCCCCCTCCTCCTCCTCTTTCCTTTTTCTCTGTCTGAGCTTTCCGAGGAGCAGCAGAGCAACTGACACACGCGCGTCCAGAGCCACTCACTGGGCGGTCTTTCGCCTTCCCTGCTGCCTCTCCTCTTTTACGAAGAGGTGACATCCAGGGCACGACACCTCCCCTGCCTTTGTTCATGGCATGCCACTTTGAAAGCGGATCGGAACCCCCAAAACCGATCGATACACACTCCTTGCTCCCCAGAAAAGGAATCCCTCGCAGCTGGCGGCGTACAATGCGGGCAGCACACCGGCAGCACACTGCTCGGGGAAGATTTGCATTCCTGTCTTAGCTCTCCCTTGCCGGCGCAACCTCCAATCTAACGCGTAGCCTCGTTGCAAGTGGCATTAGGAAGGAGAAGAGCGGCGGGGGATAAGCTGTGAGCTCCCCCTTTCCCCTCCTCATGGGGAAGAGGCTCTCTAGGACCCTCTGTCTCCTTGTCAGAAAGAATGAAGTCAGCCTTCTTTGTCGACCCCCCCCCCCGCCATCGATCGCGTTAGGAAGCAGCTGCCCCCCCCACTCACTTTTATTGCACAATCTCTATGTTCTCTTCCGCCGGCCCCCCCCCCCCATTGCATTCCAAGGGATGTCGATTAGCAGTCACTAAACTACTGGACGCTGAGAGAGGGTACCCTCTTGGAAGTAGCAGAATTTGAGGGAGGCAGGGATCTTTTTTTGTTGTTAATTCCAAGCAGACTAGATCTCGGGACAAGGCATACTCTCAGCAAACCTTCCTTCTCCTTTTCGTCTTTTCCATCCGTCTCACCCCCCCCTTCTCCCCCCTTGCGTTGCTCTTACACTTTCTTCGTTGCCTTCCACTAGGCGAGACAAAAATATAAACCACGCGTGTATCATTTTTCCCCCTAAAGATTTCGTGTACGGTAAGAGGTAGTGGAAAGGACCGCTGAGGAATGAAGAGAGTCAGAAAAGGAGACGGCGCGATAGGCGATCGATCGTGGGAAGGTACTCACATGGTGGCTGCGTGACGAGCAGGCTTCCTGGCACTCGGAATCTCAGCAGCTGGAAGTCTCCTCCTGGCCGATTTTTGATTGTAGCTCGCCCTCTCAGCAGCTGTCGCGGCAAAGCGATCAAAAGCTGCAGGACTGGTCACTTTGCAAAAGGGAACAAAACACGGGAGGGTTTGCATTACTCCAGGTTCATGTGTGTAGCCTATAAATAGCAATCTTTTTTCGATGGAATCAGCTAACAAATGAGAGGAGAAGGCGTAATTTCGCGGAGGGACACCCCCCTACCAAGCAGTTGCCAGGGCTGAAAGTCGAGGGTGTATTACAGCAAAGGAATTGGGCTTGGCGGTGATTATGCATGTGTTTGTTGCGAGTTGTTAGGGAGTTCGGGTTTTTTCTTCTTCTAAACACTCCTATGGCATTTGCCTGCCTCTACTACGCTCTTCACAAGCAGAAGGACACGGACCATACTTGGTAGTACTGACATTATCCATAAGTTGTTAGTACTGGATGGGAATGGTAAAGAGGTACATAGTGTCTGAATGGAGATGGGAAGAATGAGGTCGAAAAGAAAGGGACTGTTGTTTGCCTTTGACCTGAAGAGTAGCAGCTTCTGATGAGATTCGGGAAGGCAAGGGTGAGGCACTGTAAAATCAGCGTTCTCCGCACCCCACACAACACACAGGACATTAACCAAGAAACTTAGAAGTCAAACATGTCTATTACAGAACAAGTCTTAGCCCTGAGTTTGGGGTTAAAGAGTGCGTGCGCTCTCGCTTGTGTGTGGAATTCAGATTTTGCTTTCACAGTTTCACAACGGCTGGATCTCCCTTGACTCACATACACAGAGAGAAAGGTTTTCTCTAGAAAGGAGGAAATTCAACTACAGTTATTATTTCTGCCAGGAATTCTCTCCGAAGCCTATGTAATGTTGTTCGTGTCTGCGAAGTCTCTCTTTCTACTTACAAGTCCCCTGCTTTCAAAACAAGCACCTAAATCAACTCTTCAAACTTCTGCTGCGTCTTCTTAAATTAATAAACTTCCCTGTCGCTTTTAAGTGGATAAACTAGGAAGCGCTACAGACTACATGTGTGTTTATTCATCACGTTTTATGCCCAGTTTTTACACTGAACCCCACTTCCAACTTTTCGTGGTCAGTCACAATAGCAACCCATGGGGGGGGGGTCTCTTTTATATTGAGCTTCGAAATTTGCATAGATTTATCAAAGTTCTTTTCTCACCCAAATTAGAACACGTTAAAAAGCCAGATTGGACTGAAGGCCAAAGTGGTTTATTTTGGAATAGCTGGTAGCCCTGAGTGACCTTGAAAGCAGAGTTAGTAACTGGAGATCCAAGAGATCCTGATGATTTACTTGGAAGACGAGTGGTGTCTTAGGTAGAATTTTTAATCGTTTTTTTTTTAAAATATTTGTTTGTTTGCCAACCTATTGACATTTTGGGTGCCCTTCCTGGTGGCTCCCAAATATATTTAGGACTAACCTGTAAAAAATGAGTGCACATATATTCATAATAATGGGGGAGAAAGTAGGTGATGTGCCCTCCAAGTAGGAGTCCTTCAGTGGTTTAGACCTGGATTTGTGAAAGCATGGTTTTTGCTGCCAGAAACACACTGCGTGGCCTTAGGGAGATCACTCTCAATCAGTTCATCCCCTGTAAAACAGGATTCATAGAAAGATACTTCACAGGGCTGATTGAGAACAGAAGGATTGTAGAAAATCAGTTAAAGGGAGCACTTGCTGCAGCTCATCACCAAACTGAATACAGATACTAAGGTAAAAAGTAGCCAGTATTTTGGACAGATAAGAGGTAAGAGTATATTATGGACCATTCCTCCAAGTATTTGTCTACAAAGTCTAGTACCGCGTACATTTTTAGGAGGGACGTTGCTGTTACAGGAAGGAGGGAACTCCTCCTGCCGCCCCTCCCCTGCCCTCTCCGTTTCCCTTTTGTTCACAGACCCAGAAGTATCGGCAGGTGGGGGGCTTCCCCCTCGTCACCACGGCCTCCGGCTCGCCCCCGGGGGCATTGATTTCTGCCAGCCAGGGAGAGACCGGCTCCCTGTCAGCGGCGGAGCTGCCTCTGCCGAGGATCCCGAGCCCCGGAGCTCCGCGAGGGCTTCCCTCCTCCCCCTGACAGGTAGCTGTCAGCGCTGCCCGGCGAGGAACTGCTGACCTGTCTAAAGAAATGCATCTGCGTCTCGGAGAATTTTCCGGACAGATGTTGCCAGTTCGCTCCGCGGAGGCTTTCGTCAATTTGCGCACACTGAGTGGAGCTGATGACTGTTTGGGCTTGGCAGCGGCGGGAGGCGGGGGGGGGGTGATGCCATCAGACATCCTGTGGCACCGGCTCTCCGGGAAGCGTCCGCTCTTCTACCGCGGGACTCCCGAAGCTCGGTCCCAGCAGCCGGCCAGGCGCAGAGACACCCCCGAAGGGACCCTCCTCCCCCCCCTCCCAAAATAAGACTGGAAAGTCACTGGCAAAGTACGCTTGGAAAAAGAGTTTCCCTTTGCAAGACTGGCCCTGTGAAAAGTCGTGTTCTTTATCTCTCTTGTCCTCTCTTTTCTTACACTCTTCTCTCTCTCTTTTTTCCTTCGGGCTTGTCCTATGTTCCTCACACTTCCTTCAGACGTTTATTTTTTTCTACTTTTGTCGTTCTCAAACTTTTCATTTTTGTTGCACTTTGTCCACGTTAATCACTGTCCAACATTATTTCAGAAGTTTCAAGTAAAAGGGACATCTTCGTGGTTATATAAACTTATATAACCTCCTGAGGTTATAACATGTGCTGCGTGACTCATTATCTGAAAATAACTTATATATATATGTTCTGTGTATTTGACTGACATCTTCCTGTAACCTCACTGGAAACCAGGCCTGGCTAAGAGATTCATAGAATTGATAAAGAAGTTGGGGGTGGGTTTAAGAACCTTAAAAGCAAAATCAGAGAAAGATATTGATGGTTAACAATGTCTATTGCATTCAACAAAGTGAACTATTTCAAAGCAGCAGCCCCAGGTACAGCCACTTGTAATTCAATATTAAACTTTTTAAAAGTTTGAAGTACTAAACATCCTTCTAAATGAGTGTTCAGTCTTGGAAGCAGCATACACATAGGGATGGTGTATGGGTGTACCTTCATACTTACAAGTTTTTCTTAATTAAAGTAGGCAAAGATCCAAAGTTTTGGTTGGGAGATCTTTTATGTTTATCACAGAGAAGCTTGCATTATTGTATATAATAAAAAGTGTGACCAGAAATGACTTTTCTGTTGCCATTAACAGGAACAACTGATCAATGAAACCAAGAAAAAAAAACTTGGCTAGAAGAAGCTGTTTTCTCTTTGCTTCTTTTCATTATTCTACTTTCTCTTTGTTTCAAACAAAGAATTTAAGATACATAGTGTTGAGCATGGAATAATATCAATCCTGAGCCTTTGAGCAGGTTCCAAATACACAAAAAATTAACCAATAAAATTTTATGCAGCACAATAAATACAGCTAGCTGTATTTACAACATGTTCTGCCTTTTTTTCTGCTAATCTTGCCTACAAGATTAAATGTTTAGAATGTATTGGTCAACAAATGAATTCGTCTTATGCAACATGCATGCTGAAGCAGAAGGTGGAGAAGAGGAAGATATCCATGATTCCCATTTCTGGATGAGCTAGTTAACATTTTTGACTCAAATGAGAACATGAGCAGTGGCATCAGGGGAAAAAAACCCTCAGGTGTTTTTCAGTTAAAAGTGTGCTGGTCTTCAGTCTATATCTGTACTGAACTATCTATATGATCAAGGTTAGGTAATTACAGAAAAATAAAATTCATCTTCTTTAGGGGAAAGTCTTTTTTGACACTAATGTCAAACAGGTTGACAGCAGATCTCCAGTTTTCTCTGTATGACCTAAAGTGACATAGGAACAATCAGCTTAATCTCTATTCTGGAACAATTTATACCTTTCTTATCTCTTTTCATATTCTCTTTCACTCATTTGAAACATATGGTCCCTAAACTATGTTATACTTTTTCATTTATAAAGAGTGTATGCACAACTCTAATAAAAGTGTTCATTCTCTGTTTAGGAGTCATTTAATTTTCAAGGTTCAGATTAAATGTATATCACACTATACTGCAGCAAGCAAATTTTATATACATTTTGGCTTGGTAAATTCTCAGATATCTCCACTTCCAAAGGCTGTACTCACATTGGAAATCAAGTTCAAGTGAACTTTTATGCTAATGAAAAAGAGTTGCTAGTTAACTGTGGTATCTGATAAATCTATTGTGCACTGGTCTTCCTTGTTGCTAATCCCTCTTCTACCTAGTTTTGAAACTGCCTGCATAAGATGACTCCCTTGTTAGAATCTAAGCCTCAAACCCTGTATCCAAAATAATCAATCAACTATACCCAAACAACCTGTGATAATCAATGTCTGAATTATCAACATTATTCAGAATTGCACTCTGTTCTTCACATAGAATCTAGATTAAACCACTCACTTTAGACATATTTTGTCATGCAGCACTAAGACATGTGTAACTTCAGAAGTTTTGATGCAGGTTGGTGATAAAGTTGTTGCTGAGACTAGCTAAAAGACAGCATGTTTTGTAAGGTGAAGGGGCTGCTATTTGAGCATAGTAAAAGAGATGGATGGAGATAGACATAATTCAGTGGTAAAGCACATGCTTTGGTGCACAAAGAAAGATTCCAAGTGGATTCCTGGTGTCTCCAGTTAAATTGTTGGGCAGAAGCTGAAGGCAAAGATCACTGCAGGAGATCCTGGAGAGCTGCTGGCAAGTAGGCAATAATAGGCCTAATGGATCAATAATCTGACTCAGTAAAAGGCAGCTTCATGTGTCTACAGAGATCCACATAAGTGACTAGAGAAAGATGTACTGGGGTGCTGCTGAGAGGAAGAAGTCATGGAACAGCTGGTTGCAAAAACAAAACAACCAATGTGCTACAGGAGAAGGAAAACTGGAATGAATTTTAAGTAATTATGTGGTAGCGTCAGCACAGTGAAGTGGTTTGAGCACTGGACTACCACTAAACACTGTGGCAACCTTGGGCAAGTCACATTCTCTCAGACTCAGTGGAAGGCAAAGACAAACCCCCTCTAAACAAATCTTTCCAAGAAAACCCCGTGATAGGTTCATCTTATGGTCACCATAAGTTGGAAATGACTTGAAGGCATATGACAACAACAACAACAACAATGGAATAAATTACTCCTTTAAACCATGATTTTTTTCTCTACTACCAAGAGTCCTCTCTCTTTAAAATGAAAATATAATGAAACATCTAAAAATTACTTTTATCACCACCTGATGGCTGATTCATACAAGTATTTTCTTCACTTGGTTACTGAAATTTGAAACAGTAACATGGTACAAAATATATGCTTTCTAGACACACAACTCGATCTCAGACAATACTTTTCAACATGGGCCATTCATACTTTTGGCTGAAAGCTATCAAGTACTGAATATATCCTACTATTAAGTATTGAAGAGAAAGAGGAGAAATTAAAATTACGTGAGACACTACCACAAATTGTTTGACATTTCTTCTTATGAATGTATATGTATCTATTCTGCAATGCCATAATTTATCCAGCAGCTTTGGGCCTCTGCCTGGAAGCACAGAGCAGAGCCTGGGTCCAATGTGCTGCAGAACAGATTTAATCACTCAAAGACTACTGACAAACAGTTGATCACAAGGAAATAATCCTGCACAGGTCTAGAGATTATCTTTTACAACTGCACATTTCCCCTCTGCTGAGGGGAGATGTGGCTTCAAGTCTACCTTTGAAAAAACCCTGTAAAGATATTTTGAAAAATGTGGTACAATCACCTATCCTCCTGCAGCTCATAGAGTTGCTCAACTGGAAAGAAAATCCTTATAGGGTATAATGTATACAATTCATCCCTTCCCTTCTCCCTTCCAGCTAGGTTACAAACAATGCTAGGTTACAACAGTTAGGTTAATGCTAGGTTACAAAAAAAGGGCCTTCAGTGCCACATTCCACATGTAGAGTAGCAATACCACGCCACACCAAAACCCCAGGAGTTTCTGCCTACATATGGAAAGTGTAAACTGCTGTTATCATCCGAAGCAATGGCCAATCACTCTGTGGTAGACACAATTCAACCTGATTCTAGTGAAGGCTTCATTGTACTCTATACCATTTACTGGGTATCTTCCTACCTAGAAAGTGATAGGTTATTTTGGAAAGGTATGGTTGCTTATAGATGAAAGAAGGTGAAAGAGTAAAACTGTTTCTTTCAGTGTGTTTCATTGGTCAAAGATGGAAAACATGCACTTTAAAAAAGCAGCTACAGAGCATAAGCAAAATAGTTCACAAGACAAACAAAACTTCTGGTTTCAAACAAATCTGGATTAACAAGGCTTCAGTCACCCTCAGGCAGACTAGAACAAATGCAGTGCAGTCTGCTACTAGGACTGGAGAGCAGCCCCCTGAGGTATGAGAACAGAGACTGTAATTGTGGATAAAGTAAATTTATTAACCTTCTGTAAATAAGGCTCATACTATCTCCTAGCATCTCATAGTGGAGGTAATCTAAAATTTTGTCTTTTTTCAAATTAGAAATTTGGGGAAAAAATTATCATTCATTCCATTTTCCTGCCTCCCTTTTATTTGAGAAAAAGGTGTTAAAACAATGGGAATTACGCTAAGGAGGCTAAAGAGATGAGAGACAAAATTACAGGACTAGTTTATTAAGCCCGTCATTCTGTACCCCCCAAATATGGAAATAATTGCTCATCATTGTATTCTGCTGCAGACATCTAACAAGGAAGTGGGACCAATGTGGTAGATGGACCATCTCGCCCTATTTCTGGCACAGGTAAGGTATTAGTCAATATATGTATAAAGCAGTGAGGGGTGGGGAGAATGCTTGGTTACGTTTAACAGACAGGAGTGTCTTTTTTTCAGAAGGCTGCCTCATTTCTGGCGGTGTTCCTTGCTACCTGCCCTGGCCCACTTCAAGCCCCCACAGGTGCCTTGCATTGTGTGCCTCATACGTGCGACCTGGAAGGCGAGCCAAGAAGCAAACTTTCGCCTGCCTACGTGCCCCGGCCTGCCACCGCCAATTCAACGGGTCAGCGGAAACAAGGCTTCACGTCTCCCCAGCCGAGCGAGGACAGAGCAGGGCTTCGGGGGCGGGGGGGGGGTCGGCGTGGGAGCTAAAACGCAGCTCCCTCGCTCTGCTCTGCTCTGCTGTCGCTCATTGAAAAGGAGGCTTTACTGTCGCCTATAAATGGCCCTGGATCGAAGTCACTTTTTCCACATGAGGCAGCAAAGTTCGAGCAGAGTCTCTCTAAGTTCCTGCTGCTATTTTCTGGGACTGCGCTGGCCTCTCAGCTATGCGCCCAGGCATGGCAAACCCTCTCCCATGCCAAAATGCCCACCGCCAAGCCATCCCGGGAGCCTGGTACCAAGAAATGCGAATCTAAGCAAGCCCTCCTCCTCCTCCTCCTCCTCTTTCCTTTTTCTCTGTCTGAGCTTTCCGAGGAGAAGCAGAGCAACTGACACACACGCGTCCAGAGCCACTCACTGGGCGGTCTTTCGCCTTCCCTGCTGCCTCTCCTCTTTTACGAAGAGGTGACATCCAGGGCACGACGCCTCCTCTGCCTTTGTTCATGGCATGCCACTTTGAAAGCGGATCGGAACCCCCAAAGCCGTCCACTCACGTTAATACACTCCCTGCTTCCTAGAGAATGACTCCCTCGCAGTTAGATATGTGCAATGCGGGCAGCACACCTGCCTCGGCAGAAGCCCAATCTTCCCGCTCGGGCAGATTTGCATTCCTGCCTTGGCTCCCCCTCGCCGGCGCAACCTGTAATTTAACGCGCAGCCTAGATACAAGTGAGGCTTTGACTTCACTGTGACAGGGGTACGGCTGGAAATGCCTAAAAAGCAATGAAGGTTTGGAGGGATGAATGTCAATGGGGACTGAGTAACTGAGGTTTCCTTCGCACTCTTTCTTCTAGGGGACCTCTGCAGGACCCTTAGCCTCCCTTCCAAAGGGAATGCCGTCTGCTTTTTGATCTTATTAGGAGACGGCTGTCCACCAGTCACTTTTGCTTCCGGAATCTCAGAAATTTTTTATCCTCTAGCTGTGATTCGCATACGGTTCTACCCAATAGCGCCCAACTTTAGAGACAATGCCTAAAGCCCAAACCAGGAGAACTGAAAAGGTGGGATACCTTATTATAATGTGTCACATTTCTAAGCCGATTTGGACTCTGGAGACAAGGCATTCTCTAGCAAGCCTTCTTTCTTCTCCTCGTGGTCTTTTTCGTCGCCCCCGCCTGTGTCCGCTGCTCCTCTCCTTCCCTTTCCTAATTGCCTTCTTCTCACCAGAAGTACAAACCATACATTATTTAAAAAAAAAAAAGAAGAAGAAGAAGAAAAACTATGGTGAGGTACTTACATGGCTGTATGGCGAGTGGGTTACCAAGCAGCTGGATGACTTCACTCAGCCGGTTTTTTTTTTTTTTTTTTTTTTTTCTGACTGTAGCTCGTCCTCTCCGCCGCTGCCGCTGCAAAGCGATCAAAAGCTGCAGCACCGGTCACTTTGCAAAAGGGAACAAACACGGGAGGGTTTGCCTTACTCCAGGTTCATGTGTGTAGCCTATAAATAGCGAACTTTTTGATGGAATCAGCTAACAAATGAGAGAACAAGGCGTAATTTTGCGCAGGGAGCCCCCCTTTCTCTTTGGAAGATTACCCCCCCCCCCCGCAGGCACTTGTCAGAACTGAATACTGTGCGTGTATTAAAGAAAAGGATTTTTGTTCGGCGGTGTTTATGCGTGTGTTTGTTGGGTTTTGTTGGGGCCGTGATGACGGTAGTGTGCTAACTGCACATATATGTCACAATTGCTGGTCTGTGCATCTGAGACTGACCACGGTTCCACTGGTCGCAGCTTCGTGTAAAAGTTATTAACGGGACACGTTCAGGATAAAGGCAGGGGGCTGAGGGAGGTGAAGCACAAAGATGCTGTTCGCAATTGTGCGGGGAAGGGCCAATTAGATCCAACTAAACAGCCCCTTTTAGATACCCGACTTTAATTATGCTGTGAAGCCTGTAAGACAGCATGATGGATTATTGTGAGGCACTTCACGAAATAAAGGGGTTCTACGAATGATTAAGGTAAAATAAAAGTAGCTCTTCGCCATCCCTTTCCTCTAAAAAGTGCCCGAACAATCTTCGTCGTTCTTACTACAAAAGAGACTGCATTTGGTGTGCTTGTTGCAACTCCCCGAACAAGTAAGACCATGAATTACGAGTTTAAAAGTTTGTCAGTACCTTGACACTAAGTAAAAGCATGGACCACTGATCTAAGTGTTTGTCTACAAAGTCTAGTACCGCGTACATTTTTAGGAGGGACGTTGCTGCTACAGGAAGGAGGGAACTCCTCCTGCCGCCCCTCCCCTGCCCTCTCCGTTTCCCTTTTGTTCACAGACCCAGAAGTATCGGCAGGTGGGGGGCTTCCCCCTCGTCACCACGGCCTCCGGCTCGCCCCCGGGGGCATTGATTTCTGCCAGCCAGGGAGAGACCGGCTCCCTGTCAGCGGCGGAGCTGCCTCTGCCGAGGATCCCGAGCCCCGGAGCTCTGCGAGGGCTTCCCTCCTCCCCCTGACAGGTAGCTGTCAGCGCTGCCCGGCGAGGAACTGCTGACCTGTCTAAAGAAATGCATCTGCGTCTCGGAGAATTTTCCGGACAGATGTTGCCAGTTCGCTCCGCGGAGGCTTTCGTCAATTTGCGCACACTGAGTGGAGCTGATGACTGTTTGGGCTTGGCAGCGGCGGGAGGCGGGGGGGTGATGCCATCAGACATCCTGTGGCACCGGCTCTCCGGGAAGCGTCCGCTCTTCTACCGCGGGGCTCCCGAAGCTCGGTCCCAGCAGCCGGCCAGGCGCAGAGACACCCCCGAAGGGACCTCCTCTTCCTCCCCAATAAAAAAACACGACTGGAAAGTCACTGGCAAAGTACGCTTACAAACCTCTAAAATCTGGCTTCTTTACCTTCCCGTTTCTTCCGTCCCGTGCTCTCCCTTGTTATTTCAGCTTTCCATTTTCTCTTCCCTTTCCACTATGGACATTCACTGCTGCCACTTCCTCCCCCTTAGTTTGACCTCCTCTTAATCTTTGTTTCTCCGAGTTTGAGGTGTTTCCTCCAGGAGCATCAAAGCAGGTCGCTTTACCTCTTTTCTTTCCTGCAGCTCTGCGAAACTCTTGACATTCCCTACAAATAGGCACTTCCTATTGTCTGTTAAGAAGACAAGGACCACACTGGCTAAGTGCGCACACTGGTATGGTGCATGTAAGATCAGGAGTATAGTCGGAGTTGTTTCCACACGTGCGGTGAAGTGGTTTGAGCGCTGGATTAAGACCAGGATTCGATCCTCCGCTCGGCCATGCAAGCCTACTGGGTGACCCTGGGCACGTCACATTCTCTCAGCCTCAGAGGAAGGCAAAGGCAAGAGCAAACCCCTCTCTGAACAAATCACGCCAAGAAAACGCCTTGATAGGGTCGCCTTAGGGTCGCCATAACTTGAAAGCAAAAACACCAATTCAGGTAGCGAGACAAGTATTTAATTTGCATCATACACACTGAATCTTGGTCATAACATCTCTGTGATACATACAGACAGGCGATCACTATACATTCTATATGTCCGCACACTGCTGGTTTTTTAATGTGGTAAGTATATATGTGTAGCGCCTGTTGTCTTTCCATAATGCCGGTGCTATTCACTACGAAAGGGCTCGAAAGCGAGCTGAACAGAGCCATCAGCAGTCCCCTGCTCCCCTCTGTTCTGGGTTGGGGATATTAAATCGTTACTTCTGGCAGGCTCCGAGATGCTCTCAAGTGGTTTTTAGTCTGGCGCTCTGGTCTATCCATATACATTTCCAATCTCATGGCTCATAAACTATTAGCAAAAGGATTTCATTATTCACCTTCTGTATCCTACAAAAGACAAGGGGGTAAAATATACTCCTGGTAACAATGGGAACCGAGCTGGGTTTAAATCACAGGGAGCTGAGAAGGGCAGCCTTTTGCGGTTGTTATGTCCGCGCAGCCTTCCCTTCTTTCTCTTACAGGTTTGCTCGTGTTTTTAGAAGTCTGGTTTTGCCGATTAAATTCTGCTCTGTTGTTTTGTTTTGCGGTTTTTTGTACACAAGTTGTCCATTGCTTTGTTTATATGCTGCTATTCAGGGAGAGAAAAAAATCAGAGATTTTTTTTTTTTAGGGGCATGGAAACTCTCTCCTGAAAGAAGAAAGAGATGAGTGTTTTACTTATTGCGTGAAAGGAGTAAACACTGCATTTGACTATAAGAAATAAAGGCTAAGTTCTGGCAAGTGCAGCCTGTTAAGGAATGCGTGGAAGTAACTTGGGTTCCCCTCCCCCGAATCTGATGGAGGCAGAGAGCGCAGACTACAAAGGCACCCCGCGAAGGGCTGCCGAGGGCATTTCTGGAGACAACTGGAGGGAGGCTTTCCAGGGAACAAAGGCAGGGCACTGAGGCCGAACCGTGGTGGCCATTGCAATGTCAAAGGACTTTAAACTGCCGCTGATTTACATCAGGATTAGATGATTTCTAGGAAGCCTCTGTATCTGCCCCTTAAGACCCTTAGGGTGGCCATCTACAGCTAGATAGAGGAGAAAGGAGGCGTACATGCTCTCCATTGAAATGCAGCGGAGACACTGGCAGGGTGGAAAAAAAATGACTAGTAGAAAAGCTGCCCTTTCTCATGCTAAGGGGATGTCTTGTTGCTGTTGCTTTCGTGTGCCTCCAAGTCGTTTGCGACTTATGGCGACCCTAAGGAGAAACCAGTGTGCGTGTGTGTGTGTGTGTCTGTGCGCCTTCAAGTGGCCTGTAGACTTATGAAGACCTCATGAATTTCCCAGGGTTTTCTTAGGGAAGGCATATTACTGGGGGCTCTCTCAGAAATCAGAACAGACCTCTTTCACGGTCTCATACTTTTGATCCACCTTTGATCAAATATGGCCTAACTGACGAGCTAAATTAAGCCATTTTGTACCAAAAAGTGGATTTGCCAGTTTCTTCCTCTGAAATGTAGCCTACAGCCCCTGGTATTTATTGGCAGTCTCCCATTCAAGTACTATTGCAGGGTTTTCTTGGCAAGATTTGTTCAAAAGAGGGTTGGTCTTTGTCTTTCTCTTAGTTTGCTAATTCCAAAACATCAACATGGAAGCCCCTTCCTTCACAAAATGTTCATCTGTCTAGAACATCATAGAAGTGCAAGGTGAAGCAATGTGTACCCTTCCCCACAAAGGAGGTGGACTGTGAGCAAGAAAGAGACATAATGCAGAGACATAAGACAAAACATAAGATAAAAATACACCCATATTTTAACATCCTTTCCTTTCCTTTCCTTTCCTTTCCTTTCCTTTCCTTTCCTTTCCTTTCCTTTCCTTTCCTTTCCTTTCCACTCTGGTTTCTAGTCGAAGGAACATTTTCATCACGAGGTGATTATATTTAAAAAAAAAAACAATTGGGAAGGTTTAAAATAAAAAAAGAGAGAGAGAGAGTGAAAGGAAGAGACACACATGAACACTTAATAATTTTGACTCAATGCAACAATATTATTTGAGGGAAATCTCAAGTCACTTTCAAGAACCAGGCCAATGTTCTCCAGCTGTTTAATATACATGGTGTGGGAAATCTTAGGAAAACCCACAGCTAAAAAGCTGGAGTTCTAAAGAAAAGAATCAAAATTACTGGTATCTATACAACACAGGTGTGGGTGTATTTGGGTGGGGGAAGTGGGTAATGGCAGTCTGCAAAGATAAAATTTTAAACTTTATATAATGACCTTTTGTGCTGATAGGGTATGATATAATTTAAAAAGAGCAAGGTGAGGTTAATAGAGTTTTTACAAGATGCAATGCCTTAAAACCCAAATTATGCTATTTCACAATTAATAAATAATTGCAGGCTCAGTTGTTAAATGCATAAGGGATAGTGTAAGGGGTGACCTTACATTTCACATTTAATTCACTCCTTAACTTGAAGAATATCTTTGTGTTATAGACACAAATTTTCTACACGCAGTTCCCTAATTTGGGGGGGGGGGAGATAGAAACTCCAGAAGATTTGTGTATATGCATAGGTTTCTCTCTTGCACACACATACAGGTAATGAAAAAGGGTTTTTGTTTTCATTATTTCTGCTACAAAATGGCTTAATTTAGCTCGTCAGTTAGGCCATATTTGATCAAAGGTGGATCAAAAGTATGAGACCGTGAAAGAGGTCTGTTCTGATTTCTGAGAGAGCCCCCAGCTATTTCACAGTTAAACCTCAACCATATTTTGCTCAAAAGTAAGCCCCCTGATTGACTTCAACTGCCTGGTAAGTGTGTACAGCGTTTCAGCCTGGGCAGCCGACTGAGGTGGTCTGCCTTGCTCCCCCAGCCGTTGCCCCCGCAGAGCTTTTACAGCCTCGGCCAAGGTTTCCCACCACTTTTGCGCGCCAAAACCGGCGAACTCGACGGGACCGAAGAGCGAATCTCCGGCTTGGAAGCTGCCCGCCCAACAATTTACAGGCGGGACAGCGGGGCAGCGGCTGTTCGTTGGTGCCGTTGCTGCTGTGGCTGCCTCTTGCTGTGGCCAGGTTTTCTGAAACTAAAGACAAAATTGAAAAAGAGAGAGAGATAGAGCGAGCGAGAGAGAACGGGGATGGAGAGGCAGAGATTTGGCAGAGGGCAGTGTGTTGATTAATTCATCTGCACCAGGGCAGTCGGCCACCAGCCTTTTTCCCCGAGGAGAAGGTGGATTTCCTTTCCCTCACTCTACAGTCCCATAGCTCACTTCACCGTCTGCAAAAACCAGGCTTTCTGTGGCGATAGACCTCGGTCCGTCCAGCGAGTTTTGAGGCGAGAGTAGGAGAAAAACGCTCCCAGCAGTGAAGGAACCTCTGCTTATTTAGGAATGTGCCATAGTTTCCCCTACACACACACACACACACACACACTCTTGCCTGTCTAGTTTTATTGTCTTTCCCCTCATACCTATACTTTTAAGCAGTTGAAGCACATTCCACTCCACAGCTACCCACTGACTTTATAACCCAAGAGTTAAACAGTAACTTCTGGTGGAGGTAATAAGTAATAAAGGGGTTTCTGTTTCAGCCTGTGATGCCTCCCTCTGCTCCATCTACATAAAAGCTCATCCCCACACCTTAGTAATACTGCGGGCTCTACACCTGTCCTGGAAAAAAGGATACAGGATTAACATGCCCTCCGTATCATCCAGCAAGCTTTTTCTCACTTTATGTTAGTGGCCTTGGTGTTCCAAATACACTAATACTCAGGATTGTGCTCTCTCGCTCTTTTTTTTTTAAATGTTCCCTTTTATTTGTATGACTCAAAAGGATATTGTTGCCTCTTAGTTATCCAAAGCAATGTACTGTGCAAGTTCCCAAAAAAAGAGGGGGGAAAAATATTACTTTCAAATACTTCATGTATTTAGCTCTATCATTGATGCTTTTCATTTTCTTCCAAGGCTTAAGGAGCTAACATCTGGAATAATAATAATAATAATAATAATAATAATAATAATAATAATAATAATATAAATGACATTTCTTTAAAAAAATAAATAAAACAACAATGTTGGAAACCAAGGAGAAAGTTTCCATCTTTGCAAAGCATGGGGCTTTGTACAAGAAATCTCCAGGATTACCTTACTTAGCATCTCAAGTTCCAGGGGCACAGAGCTCCTAGAGATCATAAATTAATCTGCCACAGAAGCAGAGCTCACACCTGATATCCAGGCAGACAGAAGTGGTCGCTAGCTCCAGCTGATCCCCAATTTGATTTACTCTGGGTTATTAAGAGGTATGGTGAAGTGTTTTGATAAAAAACAGTCAGCAGTTTGAGTTGGGAAGTCCTTTGTTGCTGAAAATGGCTGACTTTTACAAGGCAAGGCATTTGTTGTTGTTGTGGATGTTTCTACAGTCCACCCTCTGCTGCACTGTTCTAAGCTCATCAATTATTGTCAGTAGTTAGCTCTTTTCTGAGACAGTGGTGTGAAGTTCTTTAGACAGCCTGTCTAGTCCAGGCCTTTAGCACCTGCAGTTGTGCCACTCCGGGAAATTCATCTTTGGCAAAGGATTTTGAAACAACTATAAAGTCAGCAGCTCTGATTAAACTAGTCACCTAGGAGAAGCATCTGTCTTTGGCAGAGTCCTGGAGCCCAGCTACATCACAAACCTCTAGTTCGATCAGGACCCTGCCATTCTTGTTATGCAAGGCCCTTGGGCAACCTTCTTAGCTGAGGACGGTTACTTCATTGTTAATACATCTAGACACTAATAAAAGCCAGGTTTCCAAAGGCAGGCAGCTTGGGTTTGTTTTCTCAGCTTCATTAACTGTATTCATAATTTCACCTCATCTTTCTTCATCGGATGATATTTTAACAAGTTCAACTGAATGCAAAGGAAAGATTTCATAGATATTATCTAATCCTATGCAAATACTTAAGGAAAGTGGAAAGAATCCTGTTGGTGCATGACACTGACATAACTACACAAAGACTAGGCTGTGGTGCCAGGAGAAAAGAAAAGACTACAGGTGCAGGCATGGAGAAACTGGCTGCTTTCTCTCTGTGTGGTTCTGGAAAAAGTATAGCTACTATTGTAGTGCACCACTAGGATTCCAGTGGAAGACTACACTATAGTAGTTCTCAGACTCTGGTCTTCTAGAGGTTTTAGATTTCAAATCCAAGAATTCACAACCAGTATGGCCAATGTTCAGGGATTCTGAAAGCTGAAGTCCCCAAACCTGGAGAACTATTTTGAAAAGAAAAAGATGGGAACAGTGAAGAAACCACAATCTTAAAACCAGCCACTCCAAGGAACAACAAGCTTCTTTCTGGCATTTACAAGCCTGGTCTTTACTACCCAGGATATCATAAGCTATCTTGTCCCAAGCCCACAAGTATTTAGGATATATATGAGCAGCTTTGGGATACTGACAGAGTTGAACAGCTCACTGCATAATACTGGAACTGAAGTTATAGTGAATGAAAGTAGTTTATGTAGAATATAGAGCTGCCTAAATACCCTAGAGGCAGCAGATGCTATCTGCTCTTGGAAACTAAGCAGGATCAGCCCTGCTTAGTATTTGGATGGAGAGCAACACTGAACACCAGGCGCTGTAGGCTATATTTCAGAGGAAGGAAATGGCAAAACCACCTCCGAGTAGTCATTGCCTAAGAAAACCCAATGAAATTCATGGGATCCCCATAAGTTGATAGATGACCTGATGGCACATACACATAGAGAAAAAGGTATTATGTAGGAGTAATACACTGCAAACAACAAAACACTACAAATAACAATGCTTTAATAGATACAGTAAATGGATGTAGTAACAAGCAAATAAGCAAATAACTCGGGCTAACTAGGAGCAGAATTTTTCCTCCATAATGTAGCCATCATATCGGTCATAAGTGACTGCAAACATTAATGATTTGGTTTGCAAAGCATAATTATCTTTTGCTCTGCCTGTATATTCTGTAAAGTCCACACATATTCCAGTTTGCAGATAGGATAGATAGTTCCAGATACATTATCATCAAAAAGGCCTCTCCTGCAGAGTAAATGATGTATAATTTTTTTCTAGTTCAAAATTGGACAAAAATGCCTTTGATGCATTATCATGGCATGAATTGTATGATCATTATTCCTAAAACAGTGGAAAGCCCTGCTTCCATGCAAATGGCTGTTTAACTACATATGTATCTTTATTTTTGCATAGCTAGACAATGCACTTCCATGAATACAAAAACGATCTCTTGTCCAGCTCTTGCTAACACATGGAAGCACATGGCACATTTCTTTGAAACTGCAGTTGCCTAGCTAAGACAAGAAATGGTTTTTAAGTTTTTCACCAGAAAAAGTTGCTATGATTCCATACACACACTCCAGTGCCCATGATTTTCCTGTATCTCTTGATTTTCCCTTAGTAAAACTTTGCCTTTGTTTAAGATTACCCATTTAGTTTGGGTCAGGAGTTGCAAACTAAAAATCAAACTGCTTGGTAAATGTATTAATGGATGAACTCACATCACCTCAGATGCTCAGAAGAAAATAAGAACAGGTTTTTTAAAGCATATCTTGAAACAGGATGCAAACACTATGCAAGGAAAGAGGCAGAAACAGATATTCACTATGAACCCCAAAGGTTGGTACATCATCAAAATCATAGCCAAGATTTCAGTGTTGTTGTTTTTTAAAAAAAAAAACCCAACAAAGCTCATGTTTGGGTGTCCCCCCAAAAAGTGTGTGCCCAAGATACTCACCTACATTAGTCAATGCCCCCGAAGATAATATTATATCCCTACAAGTTTGTATCTGAGATGTCTAAACTGGGGGCATAATGCAACAATACATGCAAATAAACTTCCACCAGGAGTTTTTGAGATATTTTGTTACTCTAGTAACAAATTTTGTTATCTAGTAATTTTGTTACTCTACTACCTCAAGGCGGTAAAATATTTTTAAACATCTGTATTTCTTACACTACATTTAAGCCTATTTCCATTAATATTTTTCCCCATTTCACCCCAATTTATTTAATCTGATCCTTGATCCATATCATTAAGTGATTATCTCTGGACACTCCTTCTCCAGTAAAAAATAAAAAGAGATATCTCAAGCTTAAAGTTTGCCCACATTTGCTATATGGGCATTTAAATTTACTTCAATGTATCAATTTTTCTTTTGGGACACAGAACCTACATGATGTCTACAGAGAGTTTTCTGGTTTCCAGAGCATCATCCAACCATAGTTCAGTTATGGATAGCTTTGGCATGTCATTATAGTTGTTGTTCTTGAAAGTAACATGCTAATCTCTGAAAAATAAGTAGTCTTTTAAAATGATGGTAACAAAGTACATTGATGTAGTGATAATTTTTTGGAGTGCAGGCCCTCCTTATGACAATCCCTGTAACTATATTTCCAAGAAGATTCCAAAAATGTAAGTGGCAGCCATCCACTACCAAGCTACCTCCCAAATACTCTGAATCATAATAGGCATAACTTATAACAATATGTTGTTCCATTTCAATTTCCTCTCCATTTGCTCTCCAGATAAACGCAGAGGGAGGTACAAAGGAGTCTAAGCTGGCTGAAAGATGACAACAGAATGTCTGATAAACAAAAAATTGCAGAGCAATCCTGGCTCTACTGCACTACCACCTAAGCACACCTGCAGGGTGGAAGGTGAAATAAAGGAATGAATTAAGAGAATGAGATGCTTGTAGTTACAGAAGACTACAGAAACAGGATGTTAGTTCTGAAGGAAGGAAGGAAGGAAGGAAGGAAGGAAGGAAGGAAGGAAGGAAGGAAGGAAGGAAGGAAGGAAGGAAGGAAGCGAGCAAGTGAGCAATGGTGCAAAAAAATGAAGGAAATGCACACAGCTTATCACTTAAGGCAGTCAGCTTCATGTTAAGCTCATATATGTCTGGCATCCCTTAAGTCCTGTCACTCTAGGCAAGCATTTATATTTCTTAATAGGCAGACAGTATCTTTCACACTGTTTAACAGGAAATCTGTATCCCAGTTTTCACCTCTGGGAATCTGCACAGCCTATGCTCTGATCTGACTCTTCATTTATATGCTTTCAAATGCAATGAGTGCACTAAAACTATATCCATAATATGCATGTGCTTCAGCAAGTTGACCAAAAATAATACATTGGTAACTGTGGAGATAATATTAAAGAATGATACAGATAAAGAGTGCTATGGCTTGGACTGTGGTACCAAATAATAACATATGCAAAGTATGACCATACTCTGTCCAAATTTGCTAAATTTAAAGCTGATATTCTACAGAATAGTAGGCAATACACTTAAATGGTAAAGTGATGAGAACCTGCCTTGAGCTTTGAAGTGAGATGGGTAACAAATAAAAATTTATTATTATAATAATAACTCTAAATCAAAAGTGGGCAACTCGTGATCCTCTGGATGTTGCTGGACAGCAACTCCCATTAGCTCTAGCTAGCAGTGATGAAGGATGATTAATGAATAATAAACCACGTAGAATGTCAAAGAGAAATACAATAACATATTTGCAGTCTCTTTCTTCTGTTTGGTTAATATGGTTTTGTATACAACTATATTGTATGCAACTACAACTATATTTTGATAGATAACCTGATATGAGCATGCTGAAAATAAATACCTATTTTCTTCCAAATGTCATAAACATATCTGATGATGACATTGATTTCTACAGATAAATTCGTTATGCTCATAGAGGATTCTTTATGTATCATTTTGTTGCTGATACTTCCAAAGGATCTCCTCAGGATATCATTAACAGGCTTTCTTAATTATTGTGACCATAGTATAACCTAACCAAATATTAAGACTTTCAGGAAAAAAGGATAGAGTCATGAATGCTAAAAGCCTCAGAGAAAAGTAAAACAACAAATAAATTAAGGTCAATTTTACCAATAAGAAAAATAAAGATCTATTGTGCAGATGTCTAATTAGATTCATAAAAATGTACCAAACATTATTAAATGTTCTAATATTTTAAAACATGTCAGTGAATCAGGTCAGAGATTAGAACAAAACATTCTGTTAGCAATGTTATTCAGAGTCAATATGAAAACAGGCAGAAAAACACTAGTTTGCAAATTATAAATACAGTGTGAGCATTTCTTCAGGAGTTTAGTTCATTTAGGCTTTGAATAAATTCTATCTCTTTGTTCATTTTTTTTCTTAAATTGACTGAGTAATAGTTTTGTCTCTTTAGGTAACCGTTAATTCCCATGAATATGTAACCCCCAGGAATTACTGGTTTGGCTCAGTTGGGGCTGAGAGACACTAAGGAAAAGTCTGTACTTTCTTCAGTTTAGAGGATCCTTTCCCATTACACAATTATGGCATTATAATTCCCCTTTAACTGCCATGGTGCTATCCTATGAAACTCTGGCAATTGTAGTTTAGGGAAAAGTATTTAGAATTCTCAACTGCAGAGCTCTAGTGCTGCACCAAATTACAAACCCCAGAATTCTATAAGAATCCACTGAAGGGGAAAATTATGAAGTGACTGTAAGGCATAAATGAAGTACAGCCATATTGAAGAAAACCGATACAAAGATACAAAGAACAAGTGTGATATCCGTAGTTTGGAAATACTGTTTAGTCCTTATTGGAAAGTTTGCATGCATGTCATAGTCTTTGATTGTTCAATTGGTGTCACTGCATGGAAAAATTCTGTATAAAGTTGGTTTAGTTGCTTGTTTGGTGTAGAACTCTGGGCTACCAAACCAAAGTCCAGCCAACTCTGTGTTACATTACATTAGTGGCAGAGTTCAGTCTATTATTAGATTCCATTCATGAACCATAAAGGATTAAAAAAAATTCCCTTCACTGCCATTGCAATTAAAGTGGGATCATAATGTTGTGGCTACTGAGGAGGGGGGAGGTTTTTGCCAGGGATAAAAATTGGTCCCTTGTCTCCATGAATTGGGTAGTATGATTTTAGGAGTGAATGGAATTCAGGAAGGAAAGGAAGGGTAAATTTCCTGTAATGGAATTTGCATTATTTCCTTTATCTGCTGTTTGGTGCTTTGAATTTGACTACAATGACTGCTAAGCAGCAAGATTGCTGTGAGCGAATCCTGCACTACTACTTGTGGGGTTTGTGGAATTTTGGGAGAATGTACATGTGGTAAATGAGAGCCAGTGTGGCGTAGTGGTTTGAATTGGACTAGGACACTGGGAGACCAGAGTTCAAATCCCCACTCAGCCATGGAAACCCACTGGGTCACCTTGGGCAAGTCACACTCAACTACAGAGGAAGGCAAGGGGAAACCACCTCTAAACAAAGTCTGCCAGGAAGACCCTGTGGGAGGGAGCTTTAGGGTCTTTGTAAGTCAGAAATAACTTGAAGGCACACACCAACAACATATGCATTGAATTCAGTTTAAATATGTCATATTGTTACTAGTGTTCATGGTTTTAAAAGAAAGTTTATATAAGTCTGTAAATTGTTTGAGATGTTTGTTTCTAAGTGTTCCCACAGAACTTAGTAAAGTGGCACAAGTATATTTCAAGTACTGTATATTGATTTATTTTATATTGTTAAGTGATTGAGATTGGTCAAAATGAGCTTTCAGAGATCCCTTACAGACTTGTGATTCTCGGTTATAAGACTGGGATTTGATTGTGATATATTAACAGCATAGGTAGCCTGTAGCTCTAGTAAGGAGTGAGCCCGAATAATTTTGAGAATGAAGCACCTCTGTCCACTCAAGTGAATAACTTTTCCTTGGTTCATGGAAAAAAAGTAGGAGATATGCTAAAGATAATCCTGATGGTTCTGGCAGAGTCACTATATCACCTTCCATGTTAATGGCACCTCTCTCAAAGGATAGTCTCTTTTGAGAGAAAAGAAGTAGCTAATAGAAAGGTGCCTTGCCTTCCATCCCTATGGACTGTACTAATTTGACATGAACTGCATATGGACAAAAGCATAAGCTGCTATTAGAGTCAGTCAGAAGCTGACCTCTTTGGTGGTATCAGGATTGTGTTGTTTCTCCTTAGATCTCTGATATGGTGGCAGTGAACTCTGGGATAGGAGTTGGGTGCTAAGTGAATCCATAAAATAATCCAGGACACAGGACTTTGAATTGTTGCTAGTATTGGCAGTAGTATCTGCTACTAGCAGCAGCCCTAGCTTTCTGAGAATGCTTCCATGAGCAATCCAGCTTCCACATTGATTATCTATACAGTTGATTCCATTACAGAAATGTCCCATTATAATCTGAGTTTGGAACAATGTCTCCATCTTTAGGACTCAGTCATAGCTGACTTACTGAATTTCCTGTTACAGAACTATTGGGACATGCCCTTAGTTGCATTATGTGCACCATTAGTTGGTTTCTGGATTTATTAAATTTATGATATTTAGTAGAAAGAGAAGATACAAAAGAAGATATGGATTAACGATGTAAAAGTGTGCTTGTGCATGTGTGAAAGACAGAGAGGTTATGTATCTTTTACTGAAAAATAAGCAAAATTTAAATAACAAAAAACTATACAGTTCAACTGAGCTGTTAACTGGAACTGTCACTGTCACATATGACTTTCTACATGATAGCAAATACTTTAATACATACAGATAACACCATTTTCAGGTATGCAAAAATAGAAGCATACTACTCTACTTAGATTTTGGAATGGCTTGATCGTTTACTACTAATTTGATCTTATTATTACTTTTAAAGATATCAAGAAATGCACCCATCTGGATTGAAGCACATATATGTATCAGATATGTTTCCAGATGAAAACTTCTGGAGTACAATCAACCTGACTTATTTACAGGTAAGTCTGTAAATCTTCCAATTGTGAAACACCTCATATTTTCCCACTGCTTCTCCCCTTTTATTTCTAATGCAAAAAGAGAGTTTCAGGAAAAACACAATGACAGCACAATGTCATTTGGTTGGTAGTGTTAAAAGCTGTCAGTCTGGAAGCACCCACAGAGAATGTGTGCCACGGGGTATGGAAACAGACACTTTTGTGTTTGGTTGTCACCTGTTTTAAAGAGTGCAAAGTATTGGACTGCTATTACTTGGGAATAAGTGTGGTTTCTTATATATTACATAAAACCAGAAACCGTGCAACCCTGGTACTACAAACACAAGAACATGTGGTTTTTCCAGCAACCAGCTAAACGGGCTGGAGTAGTTGTTTTTCTTAACAACTACTCCAGCCCCATTCAGTTGGTTGCCTGGCAAAATCGTACCAGGTGTATCTGCTAAGTGAAAAAGTCCATGGACAGATAAAAACCTCAGGAACAATAGAACAAGGGGAAACTCAGCAAAATCATACAGGGAGTTGTAGAAATCTCCACACCAGAGCTGGTCTTTTTCTATAGCACATCTAGTCCCAATCCCAGGCTGTGAAGTCTCTCCCTGGCCAAACACTCTCCCCCATCCCCTGGGAGATAAGTGTAGGTCCAAGGAGAGAGCAGTTTGGCAGCCCTTGAGACTAAGGCAGCTATACCAAGCAGCAGCTCACTGCTAGCTCTCCCAAATCTAGCACCACACCAGTGCCTAGCCTCGTCCTGCCTGCTTCTTAAGTGCCATCCCAAGGGCAGGATACAACCCTATTTTTTCCTCTTGTCTGAGTGGTAATGGTGATCCCGTACCTACTACCACACCTTACTGGATTGGGAGCCCAGGTCTTGCAACCTGTTAAGGGGGTCCAGTCTAGGAAGAACTTACTGAACCCAGGAAACCGGGAAAAAGAGCAGGGTTGTGAGCATGCAGTGACTTACCACATTTGAGGGTAAACTGAGTAACAATATACAGCCAACAACAGTGGTCTTCAGAATTGTGTTCTATGTCCAGAGGCCAGATCCTGAACAGCCCAACTTTCTCTGTGTGTGTCAGGAAGCAATCCAGTTGGCAGTGTTTGTGGTATAGGTCGTTACCCAGAGATGGCAGCTTTTGCTACATTGACTGAGGATGAGGATGCTCAAAGGGATGAATCCAGTTACCTCTGTCTTGTTTGTAAAATTTAATAAAGTAGTTGGCAGTCACATGGGATTCAAACTGGGTCATGCTTGGAGTCAACTACATTGGGCACATCTACAAGGAATGGGCAGCTCCGTCAACAGTTATGAAATAGATTTTCATGGACAAAAGCAGATATAGATCTTAATGGGAATACTGGGGTTGGGAAAGTATCACAATATTTGCCCCCTCCAGTCTCTTTTATTTTTGCACTCCTCCAAGTCCTCCCCCAAAAAACTCCCCAGGAGTCCTAGACATATAATTCTGAATCAGAAGCTTATGAACGCATGGAGCATGATCAGATTTTTATAGAAATATTCTGCTATGAGTGCACATCTTTCATTCATTCATTCATTCATTCATTCATTCATTCATTATATTTGTACGCCACCTTTCTCCCAGCCTGGGACCCAAGGCAGCTTGACGTTGAATCAGTATGAAGTCTTTTCTACATCTATGAATGAAGGAAACTATAACACCTTTCTTTTGATGGTAATTTCAGCATGAATCCAAATGCAAATATAGAATTCAAACTGCATGGCTTAATGTGGGGGGCGGGGAGGACAAAAACTAGAATGGAAAGATGGTATGGTGAATGCAGTGGCAGCAAATCCCCTCTCACCAAGAACCAGAATTCTGGTTTACTAGTGACATGAGAAAGCAAAGACAACACTGCCCTCCCTCCTGTTGAGTGGGTTTTGCTTTTTCTGCCATTGCAATACAAAGATGGAGGTACAACTATCCACTTCCAGATGACAGCACCCCAGGGAGTATGCAGGGGCATTTTACTATGAAAAAGTATGATAAACCAAAAAAAATCAGGGTGGTACAGTGGGAGCAGCTTCCTGAGGTCCCACAGGAGTCAATAGCTCAACTGGCACATTTGGACACAAATCCTAACTAGGTGAGTCTAAATCCACTACTTAGAACAGGCAGAGACAGGAGAAGAGGACAGAAAGGAGGAAGAATAAAGTGGGGAAATCAACATGACTGGAGTGATAGAAAGATTTCTGGGAAAGTGATGGGGAGAGATAAAGAAGGGATAGAAAGAAATAAAGAAGTGGGCAGTTCTGTGCAATCATTTTGCCTCCTACCCCAGCTGTTGTGAGTGTGCAGCTTCCAAAAAATCGACTCTCATGCTTTGTAAGGAATAAGTCTTTGAACATGGGGGGAAAAAAAACCTTCCCCACGCAGATGCAGAACCTATTCCAGTTTCCTCTTATTCAGGTAGACTCAACACAATACAACAGAGTGTTACATTACGTACATGGAAACTTATGCCCTTCATCTTACTTTTCGAACATCCTCCACAAACTCTGTTGCTTCCTCATGGTGAGGAAGTGACCCAGGCAGGGAAAGCAGTGAGTAGGGCCCAGGTGGCTCACTGCATATACATCACCCAAGCATCAATTTATCTGACTGTAGGGGACTCATCACCTAAAGGCTGGCCACCAAGAAGCAACTTCGCCTTGTCGGCTTTGAACACAATGGCCTTAGGAAATAATTTCAATTTGCAGCAGTGGAAGAAGTACCCTGGCCAGTGAATTCATGGCTCTTCAAAGCATTCAAAGTACAGTGGGTATGGAATCTAATATCAATCCATCCTGGGATAAATTTAGGCTTTACAATGGTTGAAGTTTTATGTAAGAAAATTTAACTGTGATCCTTTGGAATACTGTGGTTTTTGATTTCATATCTGTGCTTCTACTCATTCTGAATTACTGAAGGAGCTGCAATAAGAAAGAAAGCAAAAATACAAGAAGTGCAGTGTCCTACCCTAGACTGAGCAGCGGAGTAGGCCTCTGTTTAACGCAGAACACTGTTCTAAATTATACTTAGAATGATCTCTTTTTTTCTCTAGTATTTCCCATGAAACAGTACTGTGCTAAATCTTTATTTCCTCTGCCATTTTTTTCTACTACCCCACAAACTGACACAGGTATAGATCAAGCAGAGGTATAAATCAAATCAGAATCAATCCTAAAGCAACAGAACCAAACCTAAAATAATATTGTTTAAACAGATTAAGCAAAGTTACAAGGGTTTGAAAATCTGATTAACAAATGTGTAATGAGTACTATGAAGAAAAATGGGACTCACCAAATGAGGACCTTTGCTTAATTGCAAACAGAGAACAATAACAAGAGCAAATATCTTCTGTCTTACGCCTTCAGCTTTGTCATACAATGAATATAAAGCAAGAATTTAATGAGAGGTTTATCTGCTGACTGTTGTATCTTGGAGATTTGCACAAGTTAAAAGAGTAAATGCAATAAGAGCAAGAGACGCAACAAAATCCTAATACTGTACTTTAAAAAAACACACACAGTCACACTGTTGTTCATAAATAGACTATTGACTTTCACTGGGTTAAAGAGCTCATGCAGTGATTAAGTTTGGGAGGCATAATTGTTCTTGTCATGCAAACTCTGCTTGCAGTCAATAACTTTTTATCATATACATTTTTAATCACATATTAATAAACAAGAAGGTATGTTTTATTGATGGTTGGATTAGATTATTGACCAACTCAACAACTTTGTACACCAATTCAGAAAATATAAACAAGGTCAACATGCAAAGATAGGGTGAAGTAGATCAAAGATGGAGAATATGCTTTTCCTCTGGTCTGTGTGTGATTTATTTATTTCTTTTCCATTTAGGAGTTCAATATAGTAAACAGTTTCAAGCCTTTGATATAACTCTCCTCTCTTTCCCACATACACGGTTTGCATGGCATGGTAAAGCCTAAGAGTAAACGTAGAATAACTCGGATTAAATCCACCTGTAGAAGGAGGCGGCTGTACCCTATTTAAAAACCTGGCAGCAGAACAATATTATTCGTATATGATATTCAAAAATCATTCTCTTACTAGTTGTCTTCCTTTCAGAGATGCAGGCACAAACATCTTTATGTACTTACACATAGACACATTATACACAATTTATAAGCCCCTAAACCCCCTGATGGGGAAGCAGAAAGAAGGAAAAAGCAGCAGACACAATTAAAATCTGAACACAAAAAACCCTCAGTTTGTATAGCTGTCCTGGTAAAGTGACTTTCACAAATCTGTCTTAGTTTAACTCAAAACTATTAGCAGCGGTTAAATGGTGTTGGTAAGGTTATTATTTAACTAGGGCTCATAGATGCTCTAGTCTACTGTGGACAAC
Source organism: Cyclura pinguis (assembly GCA_030412105.1). Taxonomy (NCBI): domain Eukaryota; kingdom Metazoa; phylum Chordata; class Lepidosauria; order Squamata; family Iguanidae; genus Cyclura; species Cyclura pinguis. The sequence goes on from CM059599.1 coordinate 41,461,193, forward strand.
TCAATGCATTCATAGAATCAGTTTCCAAAAAGACACAGAGTGTGGTTCACGTCCTATAGTTAACCAGTTCAGTGGTTCATTTTGATAATTTTAAATTTTGAACAGAAGTTGGAAAGTGTATCCACCCACTTGTGTGTGTGTGAAAATTTACACCTCTGGCCAAGACCATAACTCATCTTGTTCAGCAAGTTTCCCATTTTCAGAAACTAATTTATCATGGCTAAGTTGGTGAAATTAATGGGAGAAGACACCATGAAGTCTGGATACCACTTCTGTTCCATGTTATGGATCTGACTTCAACACATCAAGAATCAATTGAAGTGATGAATAAAGAGATGAGTAAGCAATGTCTGGACATGATGTATACATGCTAGATAAACAATTTATAAGACTCTGATAGTTGACTATATTGTTGAGGAGTGTGCATTGTTGTTAGTAAACATATCTAAAATCCAAAAATTAAACAATTAAAAAAATCTTCTATGTACGTTTTCCAGGAACTGAAGGATCTGACATGGGGAGAATGAAATACGGAATTACCCTTTTGTCACCCCAGCAGCATGTGCCTACACCTGGGTCCAACTGAATAAACACCTCTCTTTAAAGGTAGTGTGTCACTTCACTTTCTTCAACATGTACTTAACTGCACCTACTATGCTGGGCCCTAATTGTCTTTTTGCTGCCTGGGACTTCCACCACCAAGTCCTATCTTGACCTGAACCAGAAAAATTAATTAAATTTAAGAGCAGCTATTAACAAATGCGTATTTCTTTATTCCTTGCATTTAGTTTTCTGTAGTGTATTTTACCTTTTCAGAAGTGATTGATCCAATTGTATAAATAAATGCTGGTATTTTAAGGATTGTATTATTACATGTATATGCTACCACATCTTCTCTGCTGTTGCATTCTTGTTATGGAGTGTATTTCTATTCGAAGTCTGATTGGCACAGGTACTCTGGCCTCATTTCAATGCCAAGTTAAAACACAACTTTTCCTCCAAGCTCTGGGGACCCAGAGACCATGGTTTGACGTGCTTAGTTGTGAATTTCTGCACATTACTTTATCCTGTTGAATTTTTCTGATTAGTTTAATACTTATTTACTGTTTCATTTAGCGTCTGTATTACACCTTGAGATCTCTATATGTAAGGCAGGACATGAATAACTTAATGATAGAACGAATGATAAATTAGGAAGATTGAACACGCTAGGGAAAGGAAGCATGCTAATATTTTCCATTATGCCTCTCCTTGTCATTTCTACTGCACTTATGCATAGACTACTTTCTGAAAAGTCCTTCCCCTATGTATGGTATTCTCCATGCAGTTTAGAATGTTGCTTTGCTAGTGTTCCTGACTGCATGGAGAGTCTTCAGGGACAGAAGGTGCTCTGGTTTTCAGAAGGTTATCATCCACATAACAACAGCAACAGAAACATAGGTCATTTCTGCACTTTACCTGACCCCGTTGTCCTCCTGTCACAATCCCAGCAGAGCTTTTGCTGGGAAGAGAGTGCAACAGGAATGCTCCCCTCTGTACCTGACCAGACCACTGCCATCCCATCCCCATAGCGGAACTGCAATGCCATGTGGAAATGGCCATAATGTTGCAGGACTAGTGTGCTTCCCTCTGGTTTTATAACAGAATAGGGATTAAACAACAGTGTAAGGTTATTCAGAGTAAAGTTCCACTTGTCCAATGAAGCTAACTCTAAGATAAATGAGCACAGGATTCTTTCCTGAATGCCATACTGCTTCAGCTTATTTTGATCTAAATTTTTAAATTTGATTTTGCTATAAAGCATAATGCTACTGAGAATAGTATATTTTTTTTTCTTTTTCCATCTGATGGACTTGTGTGTTATCTCTTGACTTTTTATATAAACTGCAGGCCTACAAAGTCTTTGGCCTGTAACAACTTACTGAGTTTGTCATATAGTCATCAAGTGAAAAATAAATTAAATACTTAAGATCATCAGTACATTAACTGATTTATATCCCTGTCTGTACTTTATAGGACAGCTAATTGCCACCCATGTCAAAGTTCCATTAAACATAAGAAAATAATTTTTGACAAATACAACTTTTCAGAAAAATGAAATATCAAAACAACTTTGTTTCAAAGAAAATGATGAACCAGTTATAACTGAAAGAGATGCAGGTAAACTTTCTTGACACTGTCTTCTCAGGTGGGTTTTAGCAAGGCTTCCATTGTAATACTTAAAAAGCAGAGATATTTTTTCTCTATTATCTTGCTAGTACTGCTCTATAATGCGTGGGCCACCAGTCAAGGAGAACACTTAAGATCTTTATATACCAAGGTAAGAAAAGGCTTGGTGTAATGACGAAGAAAGAACTACCAGTGTAGAAAGTTATTAAACATTACCAGTAGCCCAAGGGCACTGTAGACTTGAATGGGTATCTTTAAAAAGGCAGATGTGTAGAAAAGAAATGTGTACTCCATTAATACCATGAAATACAATAAGAAGGGAACTCAAACATAAATGAAGAGCTGGATTACAGTGTGGATTGCCACAATAAATATCCTTCTGACAGAAAACAAAAGGTGAAGCAGAAAGATATCCATGCCAGATGCAAGGAAGAAACCCACACATTGGATGAACTGTTCATCCTTGTTATACTGTGATCCTTGTAATGCTGCCAAGTGCACTGAAAGATACTGTGTTACAATTGCCAGTCATATCAGCTAAAGCTACCTGGAGGCACCATTAACTGGTGCATTTCTCCTTGCCAGAAGTTGTCAAAGTTTTTATTTGTTCTGTCCAAGACATGTCATTTTACTGCTTCATCACTTACATTGGGCTATGCATCTGCTACCTTCCTATCCATGTTTGCATATGCTCCTTGCTCTTCTATCAAAAACTAATGAATAAATAAAAAGAAAGAAAGATAAGAGGTCTTTTGCAGGGTGGGGGAGAAAAATTGCAAAAGTACAGTTTATAAAGGAGCTGAAAAAATGTTTCATTTGGAAGTTTTGGAAAGTAATAGCAGAAACAACAATTTAACTCTTCCTCATGTAGAAGAAGAGTAGGAATGTTTCAGAAAACTGGTTTGGTAGCACAGAAATCTTTCATTAATGTGTGTGTGCGTGTGTATGTGTGTGTGTGTATTTTAAAAGAATATCATTGGAAAATGAAATATACTCACACTACTAGAATCATAGAGTTGAAAGAGACCACAAAGGCCACCAAGTCTGACCCCCTGCCATTCAGGAATCAGGTCACAGACCTTTGAAAACAAGTTGACTTCTGGTACTAAACTGAAAGCCATGTGTGCAGATTAGGGATATCCAGGGCTGATTTCCAAAAAGCATATCCCCTCCACCTAAGTCAAATTGCATAATTTCATTGGGCTAAATGGTCACCTTAGAGTGGTCCTGTTATTCTGGCAATATGTAGCAGAATCATTTCCAGCATAGTACATTTACTTTCAGTAAAAATGCAAAGTTTCATCAAAATGTATTGAAAGGGCTGCAAATGGTTCGTTATTTAATGTATTGTGACTATATGGTGCCCCTTCATCACACCCCAAGACTGCTGTTTGCAGCAGCTGCTTCATTCTGCTCAATAATGGGGTCAACTTTCAGGCAGAGTTTTATTGTTTTATCTCTATAGTCAAGCCTTTATTTGAACCATATTGGTAAAAAATCAGGTCAAAAGAGGAAAGAAGAGATTTAGATAAAAAGAGAGGAGGTGGTTATGTTAAGGATAAACTGTTGCTCCATTTTCATAGGGAGATACCACTATAGTTACACAATAAACCAAACTATCTGTTCAAAAGTGCTGAAACAAGGCATGAAAGTGTACATCTTTAGTATACAAGCACAGCGATTCTATATTTTAAAGCTCCACTTTGTAAAGCTATTTCTTGCATGTATAAACTATTCAATCAAGAAGAAAGCTAGGATGGGATAATTTCTCTACATAGCTTATCTTTCATAGAAGTCCATGTTCAAAGATGCATATCCAAGCTTGCAAAGTACACTTTATAGTCCAAAGTGGCAATCTATAGAAAGTTTGAAATGATCCTCATTTCTTCATGGAAAATAATAATATTACAACTCAACTTAGGCCATTTCCACACTATACTGTTATAGTGCTATTATTCCACTTTCAACCTTCTGTGGAATTCTGGGGTTTGTAGTTTCCTGAAGCCAAAGAACTCTCTGGCTGAGAATTCTGAATGCCCCTCCCTAAACTGCAAACCCCAGGATTCCACAGGACATTGAATAATAGCACTATAATAGTGTAGCGTGGAAATGGCCTTAGAATGCAAATTTGTTCGATCAGCATGGTCTTGACAAAGCCAGCTTGTGCTGACACTAGTGCCCTTTCTGCATCTTACCTTTTTCTGGCACTGGGGTGTGAGGATTGTGCGAGCAGCCTCTGGCGAGAGGCTCTTGGGTCCCTGCTGCTTCAGCTCCACACAAGCTGCCTGCTCGCGCGATAACCCTGCCTCTTCCTTCTGCAGTGCAACCTGGGAGTTTCCCAGGCTGCTCTGGGGCAGGAAGCGTGACCGGCACGGCTCTGGAGGCTCCGCAGGCCAGGTAAGTGCGCGCGAGGCCCGGGAGCAATGCGCGATCGCTCATCATTTTTGGCTCCCAATCGAAAATGAAAAGGTGCGCGATCAGCGCCTGCCAGCCCCTGGAGCATCGCGCGATTGTGAGTGCATCGTGCAGATCGCTCCTCACAATTGTGCGACGCTCCAGGCGCCCTTTCACATGGCAAATGTCTTGCAGATAGGGCCTAGGTCAGCTGAAGCAGTGCTGAATCCAAATACTGCCAGCCTAGAGATGCTAGAAAATAATTAGGACTGTCTTCAGTTTGGCCTAACCTTGTGCCAGTAATGTGGATGTGTTCCTGGGCTGGAGAAGGTTTGATGTCACATAACTCAACTCCTCCTTTTCCCTTCCCATTGTCTGATCTTCTTTAGGATCCTCTGCCAGCAAATTTTATCTAGCAGAGCAGTTTTACAGGCACGTTCTCCTGTTGGCAGATCCCTGATATCAACCAACAGAAGAAAGTTCTGCTACCATAAAAGCATTTATTGTTTGCAAGAGCTAGTTAAGTCAACACATACGTAAATCCTATTGATTTAATGGGCTATTCTAGTCAGGACTAACAATCGGATTTAAGCTAATGTAGCTTGTAGAAGGTAACAAATAACATTGTTTATGTGTTTCATGGAATATCCTAATCACACTGTTTGGTAATTATGTATTGTTGAAGTTACTCTAACTGACCATGATAGTGTTATTTTACAAGCAGTGGGGGATTTTGCTCTGATAGTTCTTTGAAACTGTTCTTATATGTGTTGTTTTGTTTTGTTTTCCTTCCTGGGTCCTATCTTAACTGGTATGTGACAAAATGTACTTTCTGAAGCCTACCCTTCAGATTAAGGTCACTATATTCATAATGTTTTTTTTTCATAGGAACACAGATTTGTCCAGTATATGGCTGTAAAATTATTACTATTTCTAAAGGTCTTAATTAATGTCCCTCATCTGAGAAATGCAAATTTACATTCAGATTAAACTAACAAATCTGATGCAGTTTTGCTGCATTTGTAGACTCTAGAACATTTTGCTTTCATGAAATGTTGAATACATAACAAGGTTCACTCCACAAAAAAAGGAACAGACCTTTATTCTCATCTCTAGAAAGTCCTTAATATGACATCTGTCCCTGTCCTGTCACCTGTTTTAAAGCTAACAAATGCATGACATATAATACAAGATTTATAAATTTAAAAAACCACCCCTTTTAAGTAATATTCTTTAAATCTTACTTTCTGACAGTCCTACTATTTGCTCAGTAACTGTAATAGGCGTATTTTTCAGAAAATACTGAATAAAAACTGACAAGCTATCAGGGGAATTTGAATGCATAATTGATAGGGGCATAAATTAATATGATTAAGCCTTTATTGGGTACTATTGCTGCCAAAGCTACAAAAGGGGCATGGAATAAAACATGGCTATGTTCTCAGTGCTGATAGGCATCAATATGTAATGTATATTATCTCTAGCCTTCTCATGTAGCCTGCTTATGACAGCACTCAACCTAATTGAAATTTTTATCTCTCTGTTGCATACAGACAGTTCTGACTAGCCCCTTGCATGAAAACAGGGGGAAAAATCCAAATGACCCAAATGAAGCTTTCTCTGTAGAGGTATATATCCTAAGAAATCACTTTTAAAAATTACTTCTTAGTTCCATGAAGAAAAAGAAGAACCATATAGACAAACATGTATTCAAGAATAACTAGGGCCATTTCAGCAGTAGAGTGTTACAGTGCTATTATTCCACTTTCAACCTCCTATAGAATCCTGGGGTTTGCAGTTTAGGGAGAGGCCTTTGAGGCCCCTCCCTAAACTGCAAACCCCAGGATTCCCTAGGATATTGAAAGTGGAATAATAGCACTATAACACTCTACTGTGGAAATGGTTTGTTTGCCTTCACCTGTTCAAACTAAACCCAGTGATGTTTTCCATGTTGAAAAAAGATCAAGGAAGTAAAAAAATTCTTCATAAAGCTACATTCCTTTTTATAGTCTATACTTTAGTTCCCTGTCTGTCACTTATGTCCTCAGAATGCTTAGGAACAGGTTTCTTTTCTTTTTTTAAGCATGCGTTTGTACAAAAAAATGTGCAGCTGGAAAAACTGTGCAGAAGAAAAGATGATAGCTGTGCAGCTGGAAAAATGATGAAATGCTATGTGTTAGAGATAGGACATCAGAATAGAAATCTATAGCAGCATGAGCATGTGAAAGTATTTAAAGAGAATAGTGAATCAGGACCACCAGCGTTTCAGATATATATGGTGCTGGAGAAGAGTTCTGTGGATACTATGAGCTGCTAAAAAGACAAATGAATGGTCTTCTGAGTAAAACAAGCCTGAACGCTCACTAGAGTTGAAGAGGACTAAACTGAGGCTCTTGTACTTTGGACATATCATGAGATAATATGACTTATTACAAAAAACAATAAAGCTTTGAAAAATAGAAGGCTGAAGGAAAAGAGGGAGACCACGCTACAGGTGGATTGATTTAACCAAGGAAGCCCCAGCCCTCAGTTTGCAAGCCATAAGCAGGGCAGTGGATAACTGAAACTCTTGAGGATTTCTCATTCGCAGGGTCACCATAAGCTGAAGTCAACCTGATGACAAGTAACTACTTCAAAACAACAAGTTCAGGGTAGCACTGGTGGAACAAGGCAACAGGGACAGATGTACAATTTGTTACTGAACTAAGACAGATTTACAAATTAATCATCACCACGTAGGAGATAAGAACTGCTGACTCCTGTAGAGATAGTCATCAACCTGTGAAGTGCTCAGTGTTTTTAGTATGGGGTGTCAGGATATTTTGTGCAGTTGGAAAACCTGCTTTTAAAGAACATTTCAGGAAGCAGAAGGTAAGCAGCATACCAAACAAGCTGAAACTTATACCAGACAAGATAGAAGTACCCTGAACAGGAGAACAGATGGATCTGAACAAGAATCTTGAACCAGTTCTAGATACTCTTTGAAAGACCACATTCAAAATTAGGACTATCTGTGGAGGTTGCAGGAAGCTGTGGTGGTTGGGAACATCTTTTGTCATTTTAAGTTGATATACTATCTGTGGATGCAATGGATCTTACCTCAATTATGTATACTTTGGTTACATTCAGAGAAGACTAAGGCCGTTTCCCCACTACACTGTAATAGTGCTATTATTCCACTTTCAACAGCCTATGGAATCCTGGGGTTTGCAGTTTAGGGAGGGCCACTTAGAATTCTCAGCCAGAGAGCTCTTTGGCCTTAGTAAACTACAAACCCCAGAATTCCACAGGATGCTGAAAGTGGAATAATAGCATTATAACAGTGTAGTGTGGAAACGACCTCAGTGTAAAGTGCTTTATGTGGGGTTGCCTTTGAAGATAACTGAGAACCATCTGCAAGTGCAGATACTGAGAAGAGGAGAAGTGGTCAGCCCAGGTCAGCTATACTGGCTATTTGTTTCTAAGCTAAATTTGAAATGCTGGTATAAGACTTTAAAACCCTAAATGATTTGACATCAAAATACTTGGTTTACATCCATACAAACCCATGTGAATTTTATTATGTTACTAGCGTATATATCCGGCATAGCCCGGGATTTTATTTTCTCATAGGTAATACTTGTTAGAAAGATTTGAGATCCTGTGTCTTTAATTCCTCAAACTGTCTTGTCCAGTACCTGTAACTTTCCCCCATATTCCCCAATCCAATATGTATTCAGAGTTATTAACACACAGAGGTTGAGTTCCTGAGGGAAATATACTGCCCTCCTCCTTGCTGCTAGGCCTCAGTTCCATAGCAACCAGCCTATTCAGAGCTTTCTGGCTGAGAATTCTAAAACCCCTCCCATTGCAAACCCCAGAATTCCATAAAATGTTCTCAGGCAGCCAATCATATGAGGTCTTCATCTGACACAGACAAACTTTGACTTTTATAGAAGCAATTAGATTAATGGGTATATGAGCAGGGCATTCTTGATAGTTGTCCCTTGATTTTGGAACTGTTTTCACTAGGATATGTGTTAAACTCTCTCCATATTGTCTTTCTAACAAGCCCTTAAGATCCCTTTCTGTCTGCCTTTGGTTGAGATGGGCTTCTGAGGGGTGACCACAGAAACAACAAAAGAAAGGGCAAAGACATAGGGCAGAGGAAGCTGAGAAAAATGCTGATGTTTGGACCAATTCATCCGAGACAAGGACATATGTGAGTTTGTTGGGAGTGAATAAATTCCAAAATACCAAAGTCAGGACATGTCTTCCGAATTTTGCTGTGTTACCCTAATTTTGGGGACTTTCAATATGAATATAAATCAGGAAGCTGGGCACACTGGTGTTGCAAGAGTCTTAACTTTAGGGGCTCTGTAGTGTCATGAATGACCTTAACAAGAGGCACTGAAGGCTCAGTTCTGCACTACATCTGAAGGATGAATGCATTAAGGGCCTTGTGGATAAAGGAGTATGAATCTTCTCGGCAACATATATGGATAAGAAAGTGTGGAAATTCTAGGACCATGAGGTTTTCTACTGTATAAACAGTCAAATTTAACACAGACTTGAAGACATCTTAAGTCACATTTTTGATGCACAAGGAAGAAAGAAATGTTTAAAGTACTCCTAATTCATTTTGCTGAGTGTCATTTGAAGCAGGGTTAAACTGAATTAAAATGGAACAACCCTGACCTGAGTCTTGTCATTCAAACATGCTTTTCCATCCATAGGGCACTCAGAGCAGTTTCATAGGATAAATACTTGCGTGAGCGCGTGCATACGAGCGCACACACACACACACACACTTAACTGTGAAAATATATTTTGTAAAGTATTTACACTGGATTCATTTCCACCATCCTAAGTACTGTGTTAGAAGTTTTTGTACAAGTCCAAACATGTACAGAATAGTGAAAAATTAGTCCACTCCATCTCAACTTAAATCCCATTTATATCTCTCCATTACATGGAAGATAAGTCCTATATTATCTCGCATTCAGCTTCATGCTTTCTAAATGCTAACATTTTTTTAAAGCTCAGATAACTATTTTCATTTAAAAAGCTGAAAATCATTAACACAAACAAACTTCAAAATGCTTATTCTCTATAATAAGACAGCTTTATGATTCTGATGTAAAAAAAAAGACAATGAAAACTGCTTGCTCATGAATTGTGTTATACATATTTACCATTTTTCAACATTCTAAGCTATAATATCATAATCATAAACTGCAGGTCATCCATAAATACAAAAAAGCCACATATGTTTTGAATTGTCTTCAATGACATGTTAAGTAGCTCACAGAACAGTATAATCTGCACTTGTAGTTTTTCACCTATTTATATATTCCACAGCATATAGAATATCTTCATTTGTATTGTACATCTGCTGTTGTCAGGTATAAATTTAATGCATAGGATAAAAAAGAGATGCATTTTCTTTTGTGTCGCAGCCAGAAAGGTCAAAGCATTTTTTAAGTTCTTAAACAAAGTTACTGCTGATATTTTGAAGAGAGTCAATGAAAATTAATCATTCATAAAAGCTTTTATTGTAATCCTATGAAGAACTTGCATGTTCTTTAAACCTCTAGTTATTTTTCAAAAGTTTTAAATTCGGTTAAAAACCCCTGTGAAGTGTTTGTGAGCTCAGATTGCCCAAACTCGATCCCCAGTGAAAGCCACTTCAACATTCATGGTAGAATATGTTATAAAATAATTTGCCCCCACAAGATTTCTCAGCAATGCTAAGGGTGGGCACTCTGAAGAGGATCCGAAAGATGTAGTTCCCACAACATAGCTCCTTTCAACCACCATTGTGTTTACTCCTCTTCCTGCTGCCAGTTTCACTTGCAGATTTGGCTGCACAGGGAGAAGAGATGGATAGGCATGCGGATAAAGTAGCACATTGCATGTTTTGTGTTGTCCAGCTGCCTGCAGAGTGAGAAAGGGAGGTAGTGTTCAGCTTCTGGTAAAACATGATTGTTCTAGGGCTAGTTCTGCTATGGGTTCAACATATGAATTGGTCCTGTACCATCCTGCAGGGTCAATGATCAACATGTAGGATAGCAGCCTTCCAGAAATCATAGTCACAGGATGTTGAAAGTGAAATAATAACACTACAATAGTGTAGTGTGGAAATGGCCTTAAGACAAACTGTGAAGCACAGGACAGTAACACCTAGAAGTGATTAACTTAGGAGAGAATCCTGACCAAAGCTTTTTTAGTGTAACATCATATTGCTCTCCTTAGGGCAATTGCTACTGTTTAGATTTGTTTAGATTTCAGCTACACAGAGACAAAACTACATAACACAAGGTCAAATGAATCTTTTATTAAATCACATCAATATAACATATTTAGTAGCCAGCTCCAAATGAAAGCATATACAGAGGAAATTATACCTACATTGATTATGGATTATGGATGTCACCTCTGTATTAGAGGTGACCAGTCCATTTCCCTCCAAAAGTAGAGAAGCTAGATGAATCAGTTCTCAGAAATCCATGGGTGAATCTGTGGTTTAGCTTTGCAGTGACATAGAAAGAACTTATAGTCATACCTGGGAACTTTCACAAACAACTTTAGAGGAACATGTTAGAGAGGGGCTAGACATTCGAACTATTTCAAACATCTGAACATTTCTTTGCATTTTTATTTCCTTCAAGTGTGTGTGTGTGTGTGTGTGTGCGCGCGCGCATATACCTTCAAGTTGCCTGTCAATTTATGGTGACCCCATAAATCTCACAGGGTTTTCTTGGGCAAGAAAACCTCAGAGGTGTTTTGCCAGTTCCTGCCTCTGTAACAGAGTCTCCAGCACTTAGTATTTACAGGCGGTCTCGTACCCAAGTACTAACCAGGACTGACCTTGTGTATCTTCCAAGATCAGACAGGATCTGGGGCTTTTAGGGTATAAATTTAAGCCCTCCTGCTTCAAGCATAGCCATTATTATTTGTACTTGAATTAAATCATCCAAGTTGTAATGAACTAAATCATACAAGTTGTGGTTTGTTCCTTGTCCATGCTACTTCTTGCTCAGGGATCTGAGGAGAATCGATGTCGTGCCCTTGGCAAGTTTAACCACAAACAGGTAAATTTATTCTTGCTCTCATGTCTTCTCTTCAGTCCACTGAATATGTCATCTTACTACATAGACTCTTAGAAATTTTCCACCTTCACAATCATTTTGGACATTTGGTATGTCCTTTCCTGTCTCCGTCCATGTTCTCAGATTTTGTTCCTCCCACTTGCTTCATCATCTCCATTACCTATTGCCTGTTCTTCCATGGTATACATATGGAAACAAAGATGTCTCAACCTATGCATAACCTACCAGTGTGGAGAAGAGCACCAGTTAAGATAAACGCAATTGTGTGTGGCATGAGTGGGGTTCAGTGGGAATTTGACGTTCCCAAACAAGTTTTATAGTACAACTTTCAAGTAAACTGGCCCTTAATCTTTGTTGCTCTAAGCAATTGTCACTCCAGTTTTAAATGGTTAAACACTTGGCAAGTAATATTCAGTGATTCATCATAAGTAGATATACTATTTTTAAAAGTGGTAAAGCTTGAAATGGAAGGTGGCAGCTGTGACATCCAGAAAGAGACACAGCTTTGTGGGCCTCACCTAGTAGTTCCAGAAGATTACCTTTTCTGCCATGCACCATAGAATCTGACAAAACTTATGCTTCTTTGGTAATACTGGAATCAGTCAAAATCTGCAAGTTAAATGCATATCCTGAAGATTGTTGGAATAAAAAAAAACCTCCTTCTCTGTGTTAATATTTTCATTCCATACAGCCTGCTGGGAAATTTCAACATTGTGACAAATCCATAATATCAAAGTGAAAGATTTTACATGTTAGTAAAATACTCTGCAAGAAGCTTTGCTTTTGCAAAGACCATTTATCATTTATGGAAAGTTGCTGAGTAAATCCTTTTGACTTTGCACCATCACATTCATCCTTGTTCCAACTAATGTAATTCAAACACAGTATTGATATTTCTCCCCAGATATTTGGGAGGGGGGAAGGAAGGTCCATCTAAAGCTGGTGTCACACTGTGTTTGATGCAACTGAATTTCATATTTGTCTCCTTATAGAACTATGCAGAAGATGTACTTAGTCATATTGATCTTTGAGGAAATGTGGGCAAGGTAGATAATGTGAAACTTTCATTGCCATTACTGATTCTTGCTCAGGCTCTGGAATTTTTTTCCAGTTATTTAACTGATTTGTTGCAGAACTTTTGCTGTCATACCAGTAAAGAATCCATCAAGTCAAGATGGTACAGCCAAGCTACTTTCTGTGTTGTATGTTGTACTCAATAGAACTGCTTCAAAATTATGTAGTTTAAGATTTTTCTGTTTTTAAAATATCAGGAAATAAGTTAAAACATGAGAGAGTAAAATTTTCTCCCACAGAACCCACACAAAAGGCATCCTGTGCAATAGAACATGGAAGGCCCCCTCTTTTGGACTGGAACCACCACCTACATCTTGTTGTTGTCATTTGACATCAAATCAGCTTTGACTTATGGTGACCCTATAAATGAGAGAGCTCCATGACAGCTTGTCACCAGTAGCCTTGGTCTGGTCTTACAAACTCAGAGCAGTTCGCTTCCTTGATTGAGTCAATCCACCTGAAGTGCAGTCTCTCTCTTTTCTTTCTGCACTCCACTCACCAAGCATTATTGCCTTTTCCAGTGACTTATGTCATCTCACTATACGTCCAAAGTACAACAGCCTCAGATTAGTCATCTTGATTTCTAGTGAGAGTTCAGCCTTGATTTGCTCTAGGAGCCATTTTTTGACCAAGGCCATTTCCATCCTACACTGTTACAGTGCTATTATTCCACTTTCAACATCTTGTGGAATTCTGAGGTTTGTAGTTTACTAAGGCCAAAGAGCTCTCTGGCTGAGAATTCTAAATGCCCCTCCTTAAACTGCAAACCCCAGGATTCCATAGGATGTTGAAAGTGGAATAATGGCACTATAACAGTGTAGTGTGGAAATGGCCCATAGTATCCATAGAACTCTGTTCCAGCATCATGTTTCAAATGTGTTGCTTTTCTTCCTGTCAGCTTTCTTCACTGTCCAGATTTCATATCCAAGCATTGAAATAAAAAGTACTATGGCATTGTGATTCTGATTTTGGTATCTTCCGCAGCACAGCCAGGTACTTTCCCAGGCTGCGCTGGGGGAGGAAGCACGATGGCTGTGCATCCAGAGCCTCCGCATGCAAGGCAAGTGCATGTGGGACACAGGAGAGATGCACGATCGCGCATCATTTTCGGCAACAAGCTGAAAATGATATAATGTGTGATCGCCTCCTAATGGCCTCGGGAGCATCGCATGATTGTGAGGACATCATGTGGAACAGTCCTCATAATTGCGCAATGCTCCTGAGGCCATTTCGCAACAGGATTGGTGTGCGAAAAGGGCCTCAGACAAGACAGAGATGCTCCAGGTCAGTCAAAAGCAGCTCCAGGAATAGAGAGATTCAGCTTGTGGTGGATGTTCTTACAGTCTCCCAGAAATCTCAGGCTTGCAGCTTGAATAGTATACTCCTGAACTCAATCCTGAGCCTTGATGCCCGTGTTTCAGTGGTGGCAGAGAGTGCATTACACAGTTAAAACTAGTTGGCCAATTGTGTCCAGTTCTGGAGATGTCAGATCCGCCTACAATGACACATGCTTTGGTTACACCTGTTTGGTTTACTGAAACGTACTCAGTGTGGTAGTGCAGTCTTTAGAAACTGTTCGGAAAGTTCAGCAGGTCCTAAATATTGCAGGCAGAGTGCTAACTGGGACTGGATACAGGGAACATATCACTTCCCTTGTTGAAACAACTTCAGTGGCTACTGGTTCATTTCCAGGCACAATTCAAACTGCTGATCGTGATCTTTAGAGTCTTATATGCCTTGTGTCACATGCTTGTCCAAGTTTTACAATCCTTGGCGGAGAAGCTTTCTCTGATCCCACCACCATCACAGGTCTGTCTCTGGTGAGGACACAGGAGAGAGAGCTTTCCCAGTGATTGTTCCCAGCCTGTAAAATTCCCTTCAATGGGAGACTACATGGGCCCCCCTCTGTTCTCCTTTTGCCAGCAGACAAACTTCTAAAAAAAAAAAAAAATCAAGCAGGATTGTAATGGGTTAATTGGTTGCAGGAAGCCTTTTATGGGATCTATGTATTGTATTTTTAAAACTTTTATTCTTATGTTTTTAATATCATTTTAAATTTTTCAAAATTTAGCAGTGTTTTAATGTGATAATTGTGTTACTGTATTTTAACTTTTTTTACTATCAGTTTTTTTAGCTTATTTTGTTTTTACCATTTGGAAACTGACCTGGGTCCCATGCCAGGAGGAAGGTGGCACATAAATGACATCAAATAGATAAATTTAGGTCCCTACGACTAGCCACCTTTACCAAAGTGAGAATAATTTCTGATTTTCGAGCCCAGCTAGTGGTGAATTTAAATGGACTTGGAGAAGTCTTTGCCAAAAAGAACCTGATGGGTGGGGTAAGGTAAATCATCCTGATAGTGCCCCACTCACCAGTCTCTGTATGAGCATCACAAGGGTAGCACAGAGCTGAGAACCCATTCATTACTCTATGATGCCTACTTCTTCACTTAAGAGATATTGATTGTGGGCATTACAGCTGCATGTCTTTGCCCTTTTCAGGCACTCTGCCTGAGCAACCAGATGCACTCATTCAGTTCCTGACCATCGTAGCTTTCACTCTCCTTGACATTATTACAGGTGAGGCGTTTTTAACATGGATGAACAGCTCTTGAAGAACTCCTATAATGTATTTGGTATAGGCAGCCTTTTTCTGCAGCATGTGTTCATGTTCAGCGTGTTCTTCACATTTATTTATTGTCAACAACCATATTTATAGTGACTATTAAAAGGAGGGAAAAACCTTCCCTCCCAATAAATGTTTGGCTTCCCCTCTGTCCTTTTTATGATATCTCAGTGAAGTGATGGAATGATCTTTCCTCCTGCAGTTGTCTTCTTGTTATTTATTTTGCTCCACAAGGCAGTTCCCTCCAGAGTGCTTTAAGATATTGTTTTTTTCCAAATATCCACTGCAAAGGGACTGTGTAATCTGTATCTAATCTAATTTCTAATCTGTATGCTTCTCTGTGAATTGTTGCTTGTTACCTAAAGACCTGTTTTGGGTGGTCCATGACAATCTTTCCTCTTGGCTTTTTGAGAAAATAGCCAGCGGTCGTTTGTTTAGATAGCCTAATTCAGTTCATTCACTGGACAAGAGGCAGTGAAAGGGGCAAGGACGAACTTGTGGAAGAAAGGTCTCCTTTCAATGGGATGCAAAGGAAAAGAAATAGATCAAGAGGCTATGCCTTGCTTCCAGAAACACATTTTTAAGCAGTCTTCCCTGGCTAGTAGAACAAAGAGTCCTGAGTCATCTTAAAGACTACAAAGATATTATAGAATGAGCTTTTGTTCCACTTCATCAGATTCAAAACATTGCTATTCAGAATTTCAGGTTTATATCCAGGATATAGATATGTCCAGTAACACAATATTTAAAGACATAGTTTTAAGACCACCCATGATCAAGATTGCAATATGGAGAATATCCTATGAAAAGAGATTTATAACTTCACCCTTCCTCCTCAGATTTATAATCATGGATCCTCTTAAAAGTACAAGTTAACATTCCTACTGACAACTAAGTAAATTAATCTGCACAGTCAACACTCCCTGGTTATCTTGGCCTAACATGGCCAAGTTAGGGTCCTGTCAAAGAATCAGTGCCCCCTTCTGATGAGTCTTATATGAAATCAAGGATTGCCAACCTTGGTAGCTTCTGTCCCAGTGCTATAGTAATAAACTGAAGAGTGATCAGCTGGGATTCTCTCTTCCTTTTTTTAACCGGGGTATGTGAATGAAATAAGCAGCCTATAGATCTTCAAATACAAGAAATAGTGCAGAATTAAATTTCATGCCTCTCATAATATTTGCATGAATAAATTTGATGCATACCTTTTATAACTTTTGGGGAAAGGTAATAAGAAGACTCAAAGGTTATTGTCTCAGTTATAAGACAGAGGATACTTTATAGACCTGTCTCCTATAGGAAAACTAAAAATTAAAATGGGAGATCATTTGTGCCTAATGGTATCCAGAAACACCCAGGAATGTAAATGGAAGAAAAGCTGCAGAAATTGTGAGTGTGAGTGATGTACTGTTTTATTTATATAACATTTGCCAGAGTGGGCGAGTAATTGGTCATTGGGTCTAACACAGAAGTTTCAGTCTTCTCCTACATTTCAGGCTTCTCCTCAAGCAGTCACAGAATGCCCAGGAATAACAATTCTTTGGCCTTCATCTAAAGGATTGTACAACTAGTTTGGAATACCAAGTGGTGTGCCCAATTATACTCAGCCAGCAGCTGAACATGTTACATAACAAACTTCTTTTCAAACTGAGGGGAGTTTCAAGAGCAGTCTGTGTTTAACATGTCAAAGAGGGAAAAGTCCAGTTAGGCACATCTAATCTCAGTGGAACCAAAGTACAGTTTGAATAAAAGTTCTTCAAACCCAAATCTGTATGGCTGCTTGGACATGGGACACCAAAAAACAAGCCAATCAATCAGTCAATCAATCAATCAATCAGCATACATATCCTGAAGTAGAAATTGTTAAACAGCAAACAACTTTTAGAATTTTAAAATTTGTTTATTTATTTAAATGTTTGTATCTAGCCCTTTATTTTTGGACCTCAGGGTAAAACACTTCAAAATTATAAACCATACTAGCATACTACCTCTTAAGAACTCACCAAACTGTCTTCTCCATTTCTTGTAGCTTTGCTCAATATTTCCCAATGCTATCTGTATTCAGAGTTATTTACATACACAGTTTGGGTTCCTGAGGGAATACGCTGTCCTCCTCTTTGCTGCTAGGCCTCGTGTCCATAGCAGCCAGCCTATTCCAGTCCCTGTAACTTACCCCCATATTCCCCAATCTCATCTGTATTAAGAATTGTTAACATACAGAGGTCAGGTTCCTGAGGGAAATTCAGTGCCCTCCTCTTTGCTGTTAGGCCCCCTCTGTATAGCTACCAGCCTATTCAGTGCTCTCTCGCTGAGAGCTCTAGATGTCCCTCCTTACTTATAGGTAATACTTGTTAGAAATACCATAAAGTAGCTTTACAATTTTGTGTGTGTCACTTTAATTTTTCTCACATATGCCTCCCAAACGTTTTCTGGCATCCCTATTGATGGTAGGCCTTGTCTCCATAGCAACGAGCTAGGGTCAAGAGCTCTCTGGCTGAGAATTCTAAAGGCCTCTCTCTGAACTGCCAACTCCAGGATTCCATAGAAGCCAGCCAGCCAATCATATGAGGTCTTCTCGCCTCACACAGCCAATTGTATGAGGTCTTGGCCTGCCTGATGCAGACAAACAGACAAACTCACAAACTTTGACTTTTATATAGTAGATATAATTTAAATAAGATAAAAACCTATAAAACAGGATGACAGCTAAAACAACCTTGAAAACTACAACAATTTAAAACCACATACACATACATTTTGAAATCAATTAGTCCCCAAAGGATTTGATAAAAGGACATATCTTGGTTTGGAGCAGAAAGAAACCAATGTTGGCACCAGTCAGAACTTTAAGGGGAAGACATACTGCAATTGAGGCACTACAACCAAGAAGGATCCTTCCCATGTTCTCCCAGTGTGTATTGCTCCTACTAGTGCAACACAGAAGAGGGGACCTCCTGAACACCTCAGTTCTCAGGCAGATATATATCACCATCAAATATTCGTTCATTCATTCATTTATTCATTTTATACCCTAATTTTCTCTGGCATAGACCCAACTTCAGGGCAGTTCCCACAGAACTTATTACAATAATCAGGAAGTTACAAATGTGTGAAGTACTCTGGCTAAATAATTCCTGTCCAGGAAAGGCTGTAGCTGATAGATCAGTGGGAACCGGCACCAATATAATATTACTAATGATTGCTACATTTTTTTTCTGTGGAAAGTAATCTACTGTGCCACAAATTTTGGAGGCTTCAGTTAATAACTACTATCCCTGCTCCATGGAGATGAAAGGGAAAGGAGTTCAGGAGGCATGGGAGTTCCTTAAAAGGGAGATACTGAAGGCACAGTGTAAAACTGTGCCAATAAGGAGGAAAAATGGAAGGCATCTGAAGAAACCAGAATGGTTGGCTAAAGAACTCTCAGTTGAGCTAAGTGTTAAGAGAAGCATGTACAGGAAATGGAAGAAGGGGGAAACGACCAAAGAAGAATTTAAGCAAGTAGCCAGGAGATGTAGGGAGGAGGTCAGAAAGGCTAAAGCACAGAGTCAGCATGAGTCAGCAGTGTGATGCGGCAGCCAAAAAAGCCAATGCAATTCTCGGCTGCATCAATAGGAGTATGGTGTCTAGATTGAGGGAGGTACTGGTACCACTCTACTCTGCTTTGGTTAGACCTCATCTTGAATACTGTGTCCAGTTCCGGGCACCCCAATTCAAGAAGGACATGGTCAGGCTGGAGCAGGTCCAGAGGAGGGCAACCAAAATGGTGAGAGGCCTGGAAGACATGCCCTATGAGGACAGACTTAGAGAGGTGAGTATGTTTAGTCTGCAGAAGAGAAGGTTAAGCGGTGACATGATAGCCATGTTTAAATATTTGAAGGGATGCCATGTAGAGGAAGGAGAGGGCTTGTTTTCTGCCGCTCCAGAGACCAGGACAAGGAGCAATGGATTGAAGCTGCAGGAAAGGAGATTCCACCTGAACCTCAGGAAGAACTTCCTGACAGTCAGGGCTGTCCGGCAGTGGAATATGCTGCCTTGGAGTGTGGTGGAGTCTCCTTCTTTGTAGGTTTTTAAGCAGAGGCTAGATGGCCATCTGTCGGGAGTGCTTTGAGGGTGTTCCTGCATGGCAGGGGGTTGGACTGGATGGCCTGTGTGGTGTCTTCCAACTCTACATTTCTATGATTCTATGATTCTATAAGATGAAGAAATGTGAATAACAGCAAAATTTGTCAAGGTATGGAACTGTGATGGAGCTGTGATCTTATAGGAATTTTATTGCATAAATGATTGCAAA
Source organism: Cyclura pinguis (assembly GCA_030412105.1). Lineage (NCBI taxonomy): Eukaryota > Metazoa > Chordata > Lepidosauria > Squamata > Iguanidae > Cyclura > Cyclura pinguis. The sequence goes on from CM059599.1 coordinate 41,480,843, forward strand.
GTGAAGTGGAAGCTACACTGACAGTACTTGGGAGAAATTAATCACGAGGAACAGAGGGGATGCCAATAGAAGTCTTTTGAGCTAGAGAGACAGAATACACTCAAATTCTAACAAAAATCTGCCAACAAATATGGATAACAAAACAATGGTGTTCAGAGTAGAAACACTCAATATACATTCCAGTCCCCAAGAAAAGATTCAACAGAGATTGCAGTAACCACAGGAACATTGCATTAATATCTCATGCAAGTAAAGTGATGCTCAAAATTCTACAACAAAAACTTTTACCATATATTGAGTGAGAAGTGCCAATTGTCCAAGTTGGGTTTAGAAAAGAAAAAGACACTAGGGATCATATTGCAAACATATGCTGAATAGTGGTGGATAATGCAGCAGACCAAAGAATTTTGGAAGAAAATCAGCCCATGCTTTATGAACTATAGCAAAGCCTTTGATTGTATAGATTATGGAAAACTATGGATCACTCTTAGAGAAATGGGTGTGCCACAACATTTGATTATCCTCATACGTAACCTGTATTCAGGATAAGAGGCCACTGCCAGGATAGAATACAGAGAAACAGAATGATTTCCAATTGGTAAAGGGATCAAGCAGGGCAGCATTTTATTACCACATCAGTTTAACTTGTAAGCTAGATGTATAATATATAAAACTGGATTAGATTCAGAGGAAATATTATGAAAATTGGATGAAGGAACATCAACAATTTAATATATTCAGATGACACTATACTACTAGTAAAAAACAGCAAAGACTTGGAATGACTGCTGAAGAAAATCAAGGAAGAAAGTGCAAAGGCAAGGTTACAGCTAAATCTTAAGAAAATAAAAATAAAGGCTATAGATGATTTACATAACTTTAAAGTAGACAGGAAGAGATGGAGACAGCCAAAGATTTCCTACACTTTGGCTGAGTCATTAATCAAAATGGAGACTGTAGTCAAGAAATCAGAAGTCTTGGACTTGGAAGGGCAGCTATGAAAGAATGAGACAAGATCCTCAAGCTAAATCTTTAAATACCAAAGTTCAGGATTGTTCATGGCACTGTATTTCTGATTTCTATGTATGGTTGTGAAAGTTGGATAGCGAAGAAAACTGATAGGAAGAGAATCAACTCACTTGAAATCTGGTGCTAGAAGAGAGTTCAAAGGATACCATGGATTGTCAAAGAGAAAAATAAATATTAGATAGTGGTCTATAATTATTAAGATCCAGGGATCCAGGGAGGGCTTTTTCAGGAGTAGTCTAACCACTGCCTCTTTTAAACAAGGTGGAAAATTCCTTCCCTGAGAAATGCATTAATAATATGTTGTATTTGAAGTCTAATTGCCAAGATAGACAGAGATCAAGAAAGGAAGTTGTCTTCCTTACTTGCCCCAGCAGTTTGTCCATATCAGTAGTACTCACCAATTGAAACTGATCCAATATAATCCTACTCACAGAGTTGCTGAACACCTTGGTATCAACTTCTGCTCCAACAATGGCATCTAAAGTGGGTCTTATGTGAGAGATCTTATCTGTGAAATGATCATTAAAAGCATCACAGCAAGCTATCAAAGGCTCTAAGATCGGTTTCATAGGGGAGGGTGCCTAGGTTAGACCTCTCACCATCCTGAATATCTCAGCTGGATGTGAGCTCACAGATGCAATATGTGCAGAGAAGAAAGTTTCCTTTGCTGCACATATTGCTACCCTATAGGAACAAATATGATCTCTATATCATGTCTTGTCCCATAGGAGTTGAGTTTTCCGCCATCTGCACTCTAGTCATCATCCTTCCTTTCTTTCCTGAATAAGTTGAGACTGTTGTCCTTGGGACATATCAGAAGACAACATGACTCACTTGGAAAGACAATAATGCTTGGGCAAGGTAGAAGGCAGCTGGAAAAAAGAAAGACTGCATTACTTAATTAGACTCAATCAAGTAAGTCACGGCCCTAAGTTTGCAAGTCCTGAATAGCGCTGCTGTAAAACAGAGTAACTTGGAGATCTTTCATTTGTAGGATCACCATAAGTCGTAATCGACTTGATGTCAGTTAACAAGAACAAATATGAAGACAATTTGTCTAATTTTTAGTTACAGTCTATACTTTTATTAAGCTGGTCTTTTTCATGCCTTATCTTAAGCCTCTTTGGATCCCCTGCCAAAAGAAACTAACTAAATAAATATTCTTGCCCTTTCCCTCTGATTCTACAGCATCTAGTGGATGCTGTTGAAGTACAGTAAAGTGTGTGTGTGTTTGTGCACGGGGTGGGGGAGTTAATTGAGTAGAAGACTGATAGGATGGGGGAAATGTAGAAAAGGCTACAATCAAAACAGCTATTTCCTCCCCCCTGAAGTAATTGTATGGATACAGTGGAATACATTTTTCCTTGATTGTATTAATCAATTGATAAGCCATTTTTAAAAAACTACTCTGAGTGACTTTGCAAGATACAAAGTTTCATGCTATAAAATGCAATAAAAATGATAAAACACGCAAAAATGCAATACAAAGAATATCAAGCACATCATAATTTTTAATACCTACATGAAAAATAACAAGAAATAGACAATGACTGTTTTCTATTTTGAAACAAATGTAAGAAGCATTGCTAAAGTGCTGAGGCCACCATAACATTTATGCAAACAACTATGTTTGGTGAAGTGACTGCTAATTTGTGCTTATTTTATGCCTGAATGAAGCCTGAAAAGTAGCCAAAGAATTACTGAGAAAAGGAAAAGGGGAGAGATAGAACTAGGGGACTGAGCAGTGGACTATGTCCAAGGCCATTTCCGCACGGGCTAATAGAACGGTGCAGAGCGTCCTCCAGGGAGGATGTCTGCACCTGGGAGCGGACTGGGTCAGTCCTACTTAACATAGATCCGCACCTCAGCCCGCTCCAGAACGACCCCAAGTGGTTGTCAAGCGTGCTTTTGAAAGACTGCTCAAAACAGGTCTTTCAAAAGCACGGAGTGCGCCATTCCATGCCTGTTCTCCGCTGCAGATTTGCAGACTCGCACCAGTGCGAGCCTGTGATCTGCCGGGGGTGGGCTTTAGGCTGGCGAGCTTCAGCAGCTGGTCGAGACCCTCGACCACCCGGGAGCTGCCATTTTCGTCCCCGGAGCAGTGCGGAGCGATGAGCAGTGCGGAGCGACGAGCATGCACTGCTCCGGAGCAGCGCGGACCGGACCGGGGAGCCAAGAAGTCCGGTAAGTAGTGGCATGGGGCAATTCCCTTGCCCCGTGCAGAAATGGCCCAAGTTTGGCTTATCTTCTTTGATAAAATCTACTCTCTATTTAAATAAGAGATGTTGGTACTACTGTTTTATAAGAATCAAAGTGTTAAGCAGCAACATAGAAGTGGTGATCAAAAATGTTTGAATTAACCTGAAAAGGCACCATTTAGACTTTGAAATCTAGTGTGGCATTTGCTTTGCATCTTGCCATCTTGTATATGAAATAATAGTAAATTTGTAAACAGAATGCTGGATAAGGAAGCAGAAATAGATATTAATTGGAATAATTTCAATGTTAGCCAAAATCTACAGCACAGAACATTTGCAAACAGTTGAAACAAATTTTGAGGGAGAGGAAATTAATATAGGTAAATCAAAACCCTGTTACAGAGTAGAAAGACAAGAGCGTACAGTTTATTCACACAGATGTGAAGATATCAGTCCAACACACCAAAGATCTGCTTTCATATTTCTTATCCAGCAGAGAAATATTTTCAGAAGACTGCTTCTCTGTACGAATAGCCACTGTCTGGAGCAGGGCAACAACAGAATGATACTCAAGCATGAGAAGAACAATTGGATGGCAATGTAAGTTATCGCATTTTCAATTAATGAACTCGCACAATAACAAACAGCAGCAATCTCATTGCCTTAGATCATTATTTTGACATCACAATATTTAGGAAATAAAATTGTGCACCACCTCTTACTTCCTGCACAGCATGCCACTAATTCTGCTTTCCAATTACCTGATTTCAATTTTAGGCTTTTTATAAATATTGATATTTACATAGCCTAGAATTCAAGACTGCTATTTTTCTTGGCAAATGAAACAACTTTATTGAACTGGAAATCTCACCCTTTAGCTATTTATTAATATAGTTTTAAAGGAATTCTCAGATTTTTGTTGGTAACTGCTCACTTAGGTTAAAATGCGATGCACTTGTTGGCTGTGGTGCCCCAGAGGGACTGCAGTAAGACAGACTTACTCAAGCTTCACTTGAACACAGAAATGAAAATCAATAAACAATTTGAACTTCTCAGAAGAGAATTTTTCTCCTCTAATGAATATACAAGCTTGGTTACAGCTTAATTTAAAGATTGAATTTAGTGTGTGTTTTTCCCTGCACTATAAGCATGACAAACACAAGCTCCAAGTGACATGTCCCAGAGGGGGACTGATTGTTAAAAACAAAAACTTGTCAAATAAACAACACACACACACACACACACACACACCCCACAACAGCTGGCTATGTTAAAAAGCACAAAATATATTTACAGTGGCAAAAAAAGAAAAAGAAAAAAAATGTGTAGTCATTCACTATACAACCAGAAATGAATCCAATCTGAACTTCTTCATTTATCCCAGTGTTCTCAACCTTTATAAGTGGACAAAACCTTCTGAAGTTATGTCTCCATGAAGATGTGTCTTATTCACATTAGTATCCTGCATTAGTCTTATTCACCACTTCATATTTTCCTTTCTAAGGTATGCTCCTTTGATAATTTATTATATGTGAGAAAATGCACATCAGTCCATGTATAGACAAGATGCAAACCAAATCAGTCACTTAAAACCAAATGAAATCACTGCAGTTTTCAAAAAGAAGATTCCCGCATGCCAACTTTCCTGCTGATGGGTAAATTGTCATGATTCCATGAGGAATAAAATTTTCAGAGCTTATAGTAACATTCTGAAAAAGCTGTTTGTCTTGATTACATATTTCTTCCCACAACTCTCTCAATATTAATTGTATTATTATACATAAGACCTGCCACAAATATTTAATTCTATTTTGGCCTCCAGATTGCTGGACACTTCATATTGTGAACCAGCCCCATGTTTATGGGGTGACCTGGACAACAGGAATTCTACAATGTATAGGCTAAGATCCTGCTCATTAATTAAACCAGTGCAGCTATACTGAAGTTACTGGATTGCACCATTGCACCAGAGGCGTAGGTTGAAGTGCATGGAGGGGGGACAGAGGGGTGTGGCATGGCTACATCATGTGGGGGTGGGGCTACATTGTTTGGGGGCAGGGCTACATTGCATGGCGGCGTCCCCAAAAAATTGCCACTGGGGGCACACCGCCTCCATCGCCCCCCCCCGTCCCTATGTGACTGCATTGCACAAAGATTCATGAGGAATGGGACCATCTCCACCGCCAACCATCACAGAGCAGCAAGGAGCTTCCTCCACGAGCTTCTGCCCATTTTGAGACTGCAAATAAGCAACCAGGATTGAGACTGTCACCACTGCCAACAATTGCAGGGTGGGAAGGACCTTCCTCCAGGAGCTGTTGGCCAATCTGGGGCTTCAGCAGGGACATGGTGGTGGTGATCACAGCTATTCTGCACCATTTTTTTTTCATAGGGACTTGAAAACACACAACTTTATGAGGGGCCCTGGAACCAAACTTTCATGAATAACGTTGGACGACTATATACCTTAGTTAACAAAGTAGACGTGTTCCTGGGCTATACTTCTTTAACAGAAAAGCTGGTACCAAAGGCAGAAAAAATGTGGAAAGAACAAGAATAGGTTCCTACACTATGAAAAAGAGCAATTCAGCATGGTCCAGGAAACTTTTTCTTCAAAATGAAAAATTATGCAAGTGTGAAATGAAACAACCCGGTCAAGCAAGGCTTGCATAAGTAAAACAAAAGCATTTTTAATTTTCTATAGACCACTTGAAAGCTTTTTCCAAAATGCATACCAGAACAATTTTTTCCTTCAACAGCCTCCAATTATCTTGTGATTTCCATTTAGTGGCAAAGCTTATAGATCTATGCTTTCCCCACCTATCAGGGTAATTGGTGAGGCAAGTGAATATACTTTCCTCTTTTCTTTCTGTTTTGCTCTTCATGTATGCTCACTAAGTGATTCTGGGAGCAGTTGTTTACTTGCCTGTTGTACATAAGCACCCACAACTACAGCAGAATCACCTAGAATGAGATCCCATTCTTTCCCAGGTCAAGCTTTATTGCATTGTTTACTGTAGACAAACTGCTTGCAATGCAACAGTGAAAGCCTGTCTATCTCCAGCCCTCTTTCATTATCCCCCAATACCAATGTTGCAAAGAAACAGAAGACAAGAAAACAGAAGACAAGAAAAGGGAGGCTGGGCTGTGATTCCATAAAAAGGCTTTGTAAAAAGGAGATTCTTTCTCAGAGGCCTGTTAAGTGAAGGATGCCTGTATTTGTATTTTGCATGTACTGTTTGCCTTTTATGATGCTCTACCATGGCTTTTGCTATTTCCCCAGTGAAATCATTTTGATTCTTGCATGTTCAGTAAAAATCCCATTTTAAATTGTTGGGTGTGGATGAAAGTTATTGACTGCAACTGCCTAAGACTCATTGCTGCACAACAGGTCACAAGTGTGTGCGCTCTGAACATGTAGGTAATTTGACAGCATACCCAGGGCCCATTGACACACTACACAGTTATAGTGCTACATTCCAAGTTAACCACCATGACAACATCCTATGGAGTCCTGGCTTTGGCACTTCAAGGAGAGGCATTTAGAATTCTCTGCCAGAGCACTATAATGCTTCACCAAACTACAAACCCCAGGACTCCAAAGGATGGAAAGATGGACAGTTAAAGTGAAACAATAGTGCCATAGTTTGTGTAGTGTGAATGTACCCCTAGGATACATTCTAGGATAAGGCCCTAACAGACCATCAAACATTATTTGTACCAACCAAAATCCAAGGCAATTCTGTGGACAGCTCACTCACATGTATTTAACCCAGAAAGCTGTTAGTATGCCAAAAGGTTGTGCATCTACTACTTTACTCACATATAGCTTTCCTCCCTGCAAAATATTATCAGTGATGTCTAAATTTCTGGATCAAGTCAGATAACCTGCTTCTGTTGACATCCACCTCACTCTCAAACCTAAAAGCATACAGATTACTCTTGGGCTTTGTGTACATGCTGCAAGAGGACTCCTTGTGCAGCTGAATGTGTTGAAAGGAATCTTGGTTGCAAAAGCCTTTTGTACTGGCAGTAGAGTTAGGCTGTTTCCGTAATACACTGTGATAGTGCTATTATTCCACTTTCAACATCCTGTGGAATTCTGGGGTTTATAGTTTACTGGGGCCAAAGAGCTCTCTGGCTGAGGATTCCAAAGGCCCCTCCCTAAACTGCAAACCCCAGGATTCCATAGGATGTTGAAAGTGGGAGTAATAGCACTATAACAGTGTAGTGTGGAAATGGCCTTAGTTTAGCAAAGAAAGCTAATTTTTGCACACAGGTTAGCCCTCTAGATCTTTGAGGTGGTATATGTTTGACAACTTGGCCCCTTAGAGGAAAAAATATGTAATCAGAAGTAGGGCAGTATTGCTTCTAAGATACCTAAAACAGCCAGGAATTTATCTGATTGCAGTACAGTCTCCTAAATGCCTCTATCCTGTGCACAGCCTTTTTTTCCCCCAGTTATAATCTCAACCTCACTCAAAGTGATTTCAAAAGCTTTTCATTTAAACTACTATTATTCTTTTGTCTACTGGGAGCCCAGTGCAAAGATGATGTCCTGTGTGCAAGAGGCAGGCAGGCTGAATAATAATTAATCAGCCCTACTTAATATTCCAAAGAAGAGGAGCAACAATCAGTTGTGAACCTCTATGTATTAACTGCCAGATCATTGTTATTCTAGGAGGCATCATAAGGCCAAATGCAGGTTACAACTGGTTTAGAAAATTTCTTTAATTAAGATACATGAAAGTTTAAGTCTCCCATTATAAATATCTTATTGTGAATATAAAAGACATAATTAAATGTCAGGGTGGCATAGCACTTTTATGTAATAAAAGGTGATGGAGTGAACTTGGAACCATTCATCTATTGGGGAGGTGAATCCAAAAATCAAAATATTCTTGAAAAGCATCTTTGATGAAATAGAATTTTAAAAGTTTTATAGGCACTTTAGTGGGTTACTTATTCAAAATTGTTCACCAGAAGGTCACTTTAAAGCAAACACAAAAATATTTTAAGATGTGTCTTTCCCAAGTAAATAAGAACTGCACAAAACTAGTTATGTATGGAAATATGATTTTATATAGAATAATTACTTTACCTCCCTTATCTCTCTTATTTCCTGCAGATCTGTCCTCTAATGCCACATTTTTTGGACTAAGCCTAAGAAGAAATAGATTGTCCATACAAACTTCCCCAATCAGTTCAGGTTTATTTGTTTGTTTGTTTTTTTGGATTTGAAATCTACAGGGATTTAGCATTTCAGGAGATCCAAGAATATTAAAAACATGGAGTTTCATGTCCTTTCTTTCTTTCTTTCTTTCTTTCTTTCTTTCTTTCTTTCTTTCTTTCTTTCTTTTGTAACAGCTGCTAGCTGCCTAGCATGGTCTTTTCCATGTGCATCAAGAATAGAACCAAAAGTGGCAGAAGGTCATCAGATGCCAGTTCTCCCAATGTCATTTTTGGCTGCATTTCTGGGGTGTGCAGCAGAAGCCAGCAGAAGCCATGCCTTCTAGGAAGAGAAGAAGAAAATAGCTAATGATGTGCAAGACTTATGAATTCTTGATCAAGCCCAATCTGTACATTAATTTGGGAGATAGAGAAGCTGTGAATTCATCTCGAATGAAGACCATCCTGCATCCCTACCCAATAGTTTAACCTCTTAGTCCCCATGCCTGACTAGATTGATGGGGTAATCTGTAGCTCTCACTATGTTTTTGGATGAAGCTAGAGTTGTCTTCTCTCTCTCTAGCTACATCAATGCTCTGAATACACTGAAACCAACATACAATAGCTTTTCATGGATGGTGGTGGTGGTGGTGGTTTACATTTATCTTCTTTCTGTCTGTAGGACAGAATATTTCATTTTTCCTCTACGTCTTTCTTTGGCCTTTACTGAGCCGGCTGTCTGAGAGCCAGCATGCTTTCAGCTGAAGGACTCTAAGAGCTATTTCATTAACCAGACCATTTGCTGGTACAAACCAAGACAGGAGATGTGGTGGGGGAAAAACAGATGGATTACAATTTGAAGGTGAGGTCTGCATCATTCCCCACCAATAAAATAATGTGAATGAGGCAGAGCAAGTGCTTTGCACCTTCAGTATGGTAGTTACTTAGAGTATTGGCCACAAACTTGTGTGCAGACTGAGATGATCTAGCTGGGATTCCTTGTTCAGCCAAGGGTATCCCTGGAGCCACTCATGGGATCTTTCTACCAACTCATTATGGATCTATGTGGATAAAATGAGATAACCCCCATTGCAATTCTTCAGCTTGCTGGAGGATACAAAAGATACATATGTGACTAATAAGGGTGAACTCAATTCTTTGAGTGCCACTAATGCAATTTCAGATCTAGGCCGATGTCTTCAACTTAATCCTTTGACCTCTTGCGCCCTCTCCCTATGGATATCACTTGAAAAAAAATGGAAGATTATGCCTTAGGTGATTGTTAGGGAATGTCCACCATACCATGCTTTCAGCAGTATATTAATTTTATCCTCTTTTGCCTCAGTCAAGAGGAAAGACATTTTTGTTGGTGTTGTTTTACTTTCAGGCCACTCATCTTTAACCCATTAAAAGCCAATATTGTGTCAAAATTACATGGAAAAACTTCTATTTATTTCAGAAAGATATAGCAAAATGAGCAATCTATTACATCAGTCCAGCATATGCTTGGGAGCTGAATCTATCTGACAATAATTGAATAATTCCTTTCCCTCTCCTACCCCATCACCTGTAGAAAGACTAAACTATGCCTTCCAGGCTTTGGACAGAGGTATTTCCAGACAATTATGCATACAGTCAGACTCTGCCTTTATCCCTACCCTCTGCTCTAAGCCCAAGTCAAAAATATACTAGTTTTAAGAGAGCCATTTTCCATTCTCTTTTTACCACCTTTTAAAAAAATATTTCCAACACATGCTTGTTTTGGGAGTTCATGGGAGACTTGGTCATAGGAAGTAACACCCCAGACAGCTCACTCTGAAATTAGTCTCCTTTTATGTAGAAAGAGTGGCATTTGTGATATCCCTAGACCTTTTCCAATTCATATCTGGTCCAAATCATCCAGCAGGGCACTCTTTGCACCTGGTGTATGTGTGTGTGTTGGGTACAAAGTTAATGATTGTGGTGTGGAGGAACTTTCTATTGTTCCATTGTCTTGGCCAGAAAACTACCTGCTGGGTTTTAGACTTACTGAGACTCAGAACGTCTGAAGGATAAAAAACAATAGTGTTGCTTCATTGGACTGGCAAGGGCAAGACTCCTAGACTGCCAGCCACTGGGCCACCTGCTAATGCCTGCTCTGTACACAAGTGAACCCTACTTTATCACACCATCCTTACAGTGGCCCTGCCCCCACATTTCTGGCATGAACACAGCCAGGTTGGCACAGCCAGCCAACCACCCAGTTGCCACCCCCTGTCAAAGGATGAAGCAAGCAGGCTGTAACAGCAGCAGCAGCTCTTGTAGATACCTGGGAAATCAAAGTGATTATCCCTGTGTTACCACTTAGTCTCAGGGATGTTTGTAAAAACCAGTCTGGAGTGACATCCAAATTACAATGGAAAGGACTTTGAATATGTATTTCTGTATGCATTTGCAAGCATACATGGGAGTATGCAGTGGCCTCCCCATTATGCTGGAGGGGGTGCAAAAAATCAGCATGGGAGGAGATGGGTTTCATTAAGCTTTACAAAGCTGTATCTTCCAAGGGACAAATTGTGCCTATCAACACCAAAAGCACCACCACCACCAATCGAACCCATATAGTGTAGTGCCTACAGGAGTAAAAAGGAAGATCTCAGTTTGAATCTTGTTTCTGTCTTTGATAAATCAGTCTCTGTCATCCTCCATCCAGCCATCTGCAATATAGGAATAATAAGAATATACCTCGCAGGGTTGTAGTAAGGATTATGGGCCTTTCCGCCTCACACTGTTACCGCGCTATGATTCCACTTTCAACATCCTGTGAAATTCTGGGGTTTGTAATTTACTGACGCCAAAGGGCTCTCTGGCTGAGAATTGTAAATACCCTTCCCTAAACTACAAGTCCCAGGATTCCATAGGATGTGGAAAATGGAATAATAGTGCTATCACAGTGTACTGTGAGAAGGCCCTACAGCTAGATAACACAAGAAGCACTTAAAACAATTAGAATATGTTATGTAAATAAATCTTATAGTTATGTGTCTATCTTGTTAAGTCTTAGTTCTTATAGCTGTTCGTTCATTCGTTTATTTATTTATTTGTTTATGAGAATTTTTGCCCTGCCACACGAGTTCCAAGAGAGACTTGCTATTAATTAGTTTGACAGTTTCCTGTCCTCAAGCTTACAACCAAAATGAGACAGAACATACAAGAAAGTGGGATGGGAATAAAGTTCATGGCTGCTCTTCCTTTCCTCAGAGACCAGGGCAGTGGCACTTGGCATGGAGGGAGGGACCCTCACCAGCTGTTGAGGCCCTGGCATGAGAGGACTGTATCTGCTTGCTTTTCTCTCTTATAGGCCACAGTATTATGGCCTCAACGGGTCATTATATGAGGGATGAAAAATTTCAGGAATCTGGACCAATTTTCTACCCCTGAGATCTTCCTGAGGATTGAACAGACTGCTAAAAAATCCCCCAAAGCCCTCATAAAAACAAAACTGGAAGTGCCCAGAAGTCCACTTCTGGCTTTTTTAAAATATATTTTTAAACATTAAACATCGAAGAGGGGTTCTGAAATGTATTTAAAATGCTAATTGCCATTTCTTTCTGGAGGCTTCCAGGAGAAGTAATTTACCCTTTTCAAGTAGAAAAAGAAGTAGGTCCCAGAGCCTCAAAAACAGGCTTGTAGGCCACATGGAACTCCAAGGTATCAGTTTGTTCAACCATCCATTATATAGCGCCTTTTCACACTACACTGTTACAGTGCTATTATTCCACTTTCAACATCCAATGGAATCCTAGGGTTTGCAGTTTATGGAGGGGCCCTTAGAAGTCTCAGCCAGAGAGCTCTTGGGCCTCAGTAAACGACAAATCCCAGAATTCCACAGGATGTTGAAAGTGGAATAATAGCACCATAACAGTCTGGTGCAGAAAAGACCTACAGACTCCAACCTACTCCATTAACAGTGCAGTTCTATATCAAATGGGCTGAATTCTAAGTAGATATGTATAGGATTGCACTGTAATGATGATATCTAAATTGTACATATAAACAGTCAATCCAATTGAAATCAGTGGGACATAGTTTTGAGTAAACATGATTGAGGGCCTTTCTGCACTACGCTGTTATAGTGCTAATATCCCACTTTCAACAACCTGTGAAATTCTGGGATTTGTAGTTTCCTGAGGCCTAAGAGCTCTCTGGCTGAGAATTCTAAATGCCCCTCCCTAAATTACAAACCCCAGGATTCCATAGGATGTTGAAACTGAAATAATAGCACTATAACAGTGTAGTGCAGAAATGGCCTAAGACTGGGCTGATTCTTCAAAACCAGAATTTGAATGACACAAGCCTGGAGTACAATAGAAGTAAATGGAGAGATTTTGAAAAAACAGAGAAGAGGATAATGACTTTAAAAATTATCACAGAAACCTGGGGGAAAATAGTCCGGTTCTCATACTAATTTCCATGAGGCAATCTTAACTTTTTTATTACTTTGCAAATTAATTTTAAATAAAATCCGTTCTGTGCACAATCATGGCAGTGTACCAATATTTAATAACTCCAGAAACTCTCTCTCTCTTTCTCTCTATCTATACTATATATGTGTGTGAGAGTGTGTGTGTGTGTGTGTGTGTGTATAAAATTTGTTGCTGAAATTAGCAATAATGCATGAAGAGAAATTTCAAGACACGTTTAGGCTTTTCTTTTTCAATAAAACATACCACAAAGGGAATAAAGAAATTCTTTACCCAAATTAATGGCGAATTATTTTGTCATGAGAATAGGAGTTTATATTCATTTAAATGAAAGTACACAAATTGTTCTTGACAAGAAAAACAAAGCTAGCCTAGGGCGGTATTTTCATGATAGAAAAAGGCACATGTCCATGAATATCTAGTATAATATTAACAAAAACTGTTCAATTAGCTATTCATGTGCCATTGTAATGAATATTTATTTGCATTGCAACTAAGTAACACTGATACCTTTTGTTCAGGAGTTTCAGAGATTCAGAATGAAATGAAATGAACATTGCTTTATTAGGTTATGTAGAGCTCATAACTAGAAAATGGGCAAAAGACCACCTGTGCTTTTGATTTGAAAACTTTTAGGGGAACTGATTGACTTCCCTTTATGAGTTCTCTTTCTCAGCTAGCTTTCTTTTTCCTCCTACTGAAAGCTGCTTGAGAATTTTTTTTCTTAAAAACCTATATTTTAAATGTATGTCTAAGATTCAAGAAATTAAAATATAACTCAGGAACAGCCTAAACTGTGTTCCCTAACAGCCACAGGGCTCTAATCCATGGAGCCGTTTCCTACACACTGATCAACGGCACAAATGTGCCAGAAAGTCACTCTGAAGCCTGCAAAAGAATTAGTGGTCTGTGTCCAGTTGGAGGCAAGAGGGAGAAGATAAATTTAGGCCAAAGATGGGCTGTATGTGGCCTTTGGCCTAATTTCAGAACTCCCTTGAAAATAATCAGTTTGGATCTCTGGCAAAGAACAATCTGTTTCTTACCTGGAAACCCAATGAGCAGGGTGAAAGGAAAAAAAGTCGGTAAAATTTTGTTAGGTAAAATACTGGACAGAGTTTCTGTGTCTTTGATTACCCCAAAGGTACAGATCCCTCTGATCTTGTGAAGTTAAGCAGGGTCAGCCCTGATTAGTATTTGGATGGGAGTCCATCAGTGAAAACAAAGTGCTGTAGGCTATATTTTGGAGGAAGAAACTGGCAAACCCGCCTCTGAATGTTCCTTACCTAAGAAAGCCCTGTAAAATTCATGGGGTCACCACAAATTGACAGGCAACTTGAAAACACATACACACAGAGGGAAAAGAGAATTTCATTCAGGCAACCAATATCTGCTCAAATACCCCTTTCTACACAACCATTAAAGATATAGGAGACCTGCCCTTTATTTCACCCAACAACACAGGGAGGAGGAATAAAGAGAGAAAGAGAGAGAGAGAGAGAGAGATTGGAAAAGGGATGGCCCTGTCTACTTTTGCCTGTGGCAACACTCTGGCCTTTTCTGCAGTAGCCTCCCCTCCTGGCATGGGGACGGGAGAGAAGTGGGACAGCAATGATGCTTTTGCATGGTGTCATTGCAGTCCTGCTCCTCTACCATTCCCAGGAGGCGTGATTGTGGATTAAATCATTGATGGGTTTTCCCCGTCAATGACCCGCGATTGTGCCACCATCCTGTACTTACCTGTCCTGCAGAAGGACAAGAAGTATGATGGCAGTGCCTCCTGCCCCACCGCACCCTAGGAAAGTACCCGGCTGTGCTGCGGAAGGAAGAGGTGTGTCCATCACATTCCCTTCCGCAGGGAGCCAGTCTGGTGTGAAGGGGAGTGCTCCCACTGTGCTCTCTTCCACTGCCAGGATTGCCACCGGAGGACCATGCAAGAAGGTAGGGTGTGAAAAGGGCCTCTGACTCTGGCCAAAAGTATCGCTGGGGTGGTGGTGAGGACATTGCCCCCTCAAATAAGAATTCTGCCTCCGTTACATTTTTACTTCAGTCCCACAAATTTTGCCTGTCTCTTTTCTATGAATACCTAAACTGCACATATTTCTAAACATTTAACTGAAGTTTAAAGTTACTGAAATGCTAGAGATTTGGGACAGAAGGAAAATTTCATGGAAGAGGGTGGAATGTTGTTAGGGGCAATGCCTTCATTTTGCCTCCCTACATGCCCCTCCCTCACCCAATGGCTGCACTCCTGACTCTGTCCCAGACCACCGCCGGCATATGGCTCCCAATAGAATGAAATCATTTCCCAATTTTGGAGATAGCAAACCATAAACAACTAGCTACCAGCAATGAATCCATTGTCTGATAATGGATTTAAAACTGAGTTACATTGTCATTGTAACTTAATGAAGAATAATGTCACTCGTTATACAGCTAGAATTTTTAAATTGCTTTTATAGTTATAAGGTATCTGGCCTCACTAAATGGTGAAGGAGAAATATCACAGGGTTCCATTGCTGACTCACGTTGTGACTCAAGCCTTCTGCCTTGTGGTCTTGCTAGTGGTGTTGAGGCAATGATGAGGTAGACAAAAAGAATATATGTTTTTTACCACAGGCTAGAGATTTATACTATTTACATATTGTTGTTTTTTAAAAAAGAAAGAAAGAAAGAAAGAAAGAAAGAAAGAAAGAAAGAAAGAAAGAAAGGAAGGAAGGCAGGCAGGCAAGCAGGCCATTTCCGCACCGGGCTTCTGTAATGGTGCAGAGCAACCTTTCATGGAGATCTTCTGCACTGTAGAGTGGACTGGCATGGGCTACTTTTTGTAGTTCCACACCGGAATCCACTCAGGAGTGGCCGGAACTAGCCGTGCAGTGTTTTTTTAAAACCTCTTTTTCGAGGTTTTTAAAAAGCACGGAGCACGCAGCCCCGTGCCGCTCCGTTGCCCGGCTCTGACGTGGATTTGCAGGCGCGCGCAAGTGCGTGCCTGCAGATCTGCCGGGAGCGGGCTTCCAGCTGGTGAGCTTTTCCAGTTGGTGGAGAGCCTCCACCAATCGGAAGCCGCCATTTGGGACGCCGGAGGACTGTGGAGCAGCGAGCTCATGCTGCTCCGTGTGGCGACGGACTTACCCGGCTTCAGGTAAGCTCCGTTTTAGGGTGTTTTCACCCGTTCCCCCCCCCCACATGTGGAAAGGGCCAAAGAAAGAGAAAGAAAGAAAGAAAGAAAGAAAGAAAGAAAGAAAGAAAGAAAGAAAGGAACTTTAATTAACTATTTTAGTTACTTTTCAGAACAGGAAAGTGAAAATATATTGTCACTATAATTGAAGCTACAGTGATAGTATCTGTCACTGTATCTGGGTAGGAGGCTTGGGACTATAATAGTAATTAACTCATTTCTGAAAGTAATTCCCAAGTTCTGTTTTCAATACAGAACAAGTTCACTACTCATTCTTTAGCCTTTAATTCAGTTGCAGTTCTTAGGAATTCATCTGTCTGTCTGTCTATCTGTCTGTCTACTTGCAACTATGTTAAGGGTTTAATACTATGACACTACCAGACAAGAAAAGGTTACTGAGACAAAAGCACAATTCAATGAGACCACATTCAGGGCAAAGGAGTTTTAAATAGGCAATCAACCTGCCCCCTTACGTGGTATGTCCTGGCACAATGCATGCCAGCCACAGAAATGGGTGGCCTCTTCTGGGAGGGCATCAAAATCTTCCTCTCCCAGGCAGCAATGGAGCTGCATGTGTCAAGGTAAGCCTATGTGAAATTCTCTGTGCACATATAAAAGCATCATCACCATCAACATCAACATCATCATCATCATCACCATCATCATCATTCCACTCTTCCCACAGATAAACAGCCTGATGATATTTTTGTTTTCCCAAACACTCTGCACAGTACTACTTGCTTGTTTCCAAACCTAGTTTGAAATTCTGCTACTATCGTTTGAAGCAGTGCTATTCAAAATGCTGGTTCCTGGATCAGTGCTGATCTTTGAGCTATTAGCTGGCAGTCTCTGGAGAGTTGCCAGGAAAGAAAAAGGCCATTTTAGTCAATGGGCAAAAATACAGAGCTAGTCTCTGGCACAATGGGGAAAAAATAATTGTTGGTTCCCCACCTCACCCCGGCCACATCAGACTGAAAAGCACTGCTTTAGAGGATTACAACATGGATTGGGACTGGGATGTCCAAATGTTTGACTGCACCCATCTGCAGCTATCACATGAGCTTCAGAGAACCTAATCTCTGACCTTTGAGTAAGAAACTTTAGAAGTTGGTGATTACCACTGACAAGACTTTTCTGATCATGGCCCCGCATTTATGAAATCATTTTCTACAGGAAATGCATAGGGTAACAACCCTTTCATTTTTGGTTTTTAAAGGAACCTGATAAGATGCAGAAGAGAAGGTTGAGAGGTGACATAATAGACATGTTTAAATATTTGGAGGGATGTCTTATGGATGATGTTTTCTGATGTTCTAGCATGTTTTCTGATGTTCTGACTAGCATGTTTTGTGATGTTCCAGAGACTAGGGCACAAAACAATGGCTCCAAACTTCAGAGAGAAAAAAGATTCCATCTAAACTTTTGGAAGAACTGCCATGCAGGAATACACTATCAAAGCACTCCCAACAGATGGCCACCCAACCTCTGTTTAAAAACATCCAAAGAAGGAGACTCCACCACACTCTGGGGCAGCGTATTCCACTGTCAAGCTGCTCTTACCATCAGAAAAGTTCTTCCTAATATTTAAATAGAATCTCTTTTCCTGAAGTGTAGAGCCATTGCTCCCTGTCCCAGTCTCAGATACAAGATACCATGTATACAAGAAGGGGATGGGATGGAAACTCTGGCTATTCCACAAGCCTGCTAAAAGATTGTAGCCTGGAGACAGAGGTTCCTCCTTCCATTGCCACCATCAACTGTCATTCCAGGTATACTAGCAGGTTTCAACAGAGAGAGAGGACAATCTTACTCAGTGATAGCAGTGGCTCCAATGTCAGAAGGGCCAGACAATTGAATATTTTCTAGGTTTTAGTTTAAACATTAAAGGAATTATTCAAGATGCTGAACTCTATCCCCCAGATAAGTTCACTACCTTGGAACTTTCCTTTAAAGTTCAGATTAAAAACTGGAGCAGATTCACTCTCTCAGGTGACATTGGAGCTCCCAGACTCCACTGATCCTGCTGAAAGTCCACTTCTACATTTCTCACATCTGTCACCATTGGCAGCCATTATAGAAGCTTCTAGTTCTAGGCCCCAAAAGTCCATTGGAAATAAAAACCTCTTATCTGTTGGCAGCTCCAAAAATACTATAGAAAACAGAGTGAATTGCAAGTGATATTGAGGATGCTCCCAAGGTACTGATGGTGGGTTTGCTTTAAGTGTGAGCTGGCCCCTAGAGCACAAAGCCTCTGTACAATTTCAGAGATAAGTTTTAAAGATTGGAGCGTTTTGTACATGGAGATAGTTTTAAATTTCAGGGTGTTTGTTGTTGTTGTTCAGACCTTGTGATGTATTGTGAGAATTTTCTCATCAATCCTACTGCAAGCATGGGTAGTCACAAGAGCAGTGTGCAGCTTCAAAAGAAGCAGCATATGAAATCCCAGAGCCTGGCATAAGCGTGGGCACAGAGTTGAGCGGCACCCAGTTGTAAAAGAAAAAGCTGCAGCCTGACAGAAAGACTAAGTACACTAATTCAGCAGCTTCAAAGGTTGAGCTCAAGTGAAAGAAAACATAAATTCTAATACTCCTTTGAAGGCAATAGAGGGGAAAAAAAGAGACTTTGTCTGAAAAAGAAAAGTTTAGAAGGATAAGTGAGTTTGCCATTTTGCATGTCAGAAGAGACAAGGAATAATAAAGATTCAGTTGTTGTTTTCAGAAAAATCTTTTCTCACAGATGTACTCTTCCTAAAAGTAAGAGCTTCTGCTCTGATAATGCCTACAAGATTTTCTTAAGCATTTCAGTTGTGTTTGTTCTTTTCTGTTCTATTTGAATGTATTGATCTTTTTTCAACAAATCAATTTTTTTCTCTCAAATTCTAAGTATTGTATTAAGTTAATGTTTTTTGTGAGCCACTAAGGGCACAATTTACTGTGGAAAAGCTGTGCATAAATAAAATGGAGCTTGGAAAAATTACTCTTTTGAACTACAGCTCTCAGAACCTTCCAGCCAGCAATGCCAGTGGACGCACTGGCAAAGGGATTTTGGGAGTTGTAGTTGCACATCTAATGCTTAGGCATCCAACTAGATTTTGTTTGGCATGAATTTACTATCTGCAATTCACCTAAATATCTTAAAGGAACAGAGATCCTGTCTGATCTCGGAAGCTGAGCGAGATCATCCCTGGTTAGTACTTGGATGGGAAACCAGCAATGAATACCAGGTAAGGTAGGCTATATTTCAGAGGAAGGAACTTGCAAAACCATCTCTGAGTATTCCTTGTCTAAGAAAACCCTATGAAATTCATGGGGTCAGCATAAGTCAGCAGGTGACTTGAAGACAGATACACACACACATATATATGCGCCTTAGAGAAAACACTCAACCAGAGGAGCATGCTCAGTCTTATTAAGTGAAACAACTTTTAACTATCTCTCAGCCACTAGGTGGCAACAAAGGTGAAACTTTAGAACAAGGACACATCTTCACAGATGTCCACGTTGTTTTACAGATTTATTTTTACTATCCAGCTGAGAACGCATAAAGATATCCCCACCATCACTGAGAATTCCTGGTGCTACTAGTTGTCATGTGAGGACAAGAGATCTGTAGGAACCTTCAGTATGAGACTATTCAAATACCTAATTGGAAAATGACTTGCAATATGTTGTGTGCACATTAATGAGTAAAGCATATACTAATGCATATAATAATCACTTTCCAGCTGTGCTAATGGCCCCAGGCAACATTGGAACTTCGGCTGCCACAGCAGAAGCACTGTAGCTGCCCTTAAAATGACTTCAAAAGACACAACAAGGTCACCTCCTCCTCATGATCTTCTGAAAAACAGCTCTATTATCTCTGGAGGTGTGAGAGTGGGAAATAGTGATTCCCCACCTTAGCTACAAATGGATTGAAATAAAAAATCTATCTTTCTATTGGAAGAAATTATGCATTCTGGAACAGGGCTATCAAGAATTCCAGAGTGGAGCAAGGTGTCTCAAGGAATTTGTTGACACTGGAGCAAGGTAAACTGCCAAAAAATAGTTCTTGCATCTGATGAAGCAGACTTTGGTCTATGAAAGCTTATGCTACCAACTTCTTTCTCTCAGTTAGTCTCAAGGGTGCTACAGGATCTCTTTGTATATCAAAAATAATGTGTGCTCAGATCTCAGAGTCCTGCTTAGATGCAGAAGGATATATAGGTATCCAGGTAAATGTAATCCCCTTTAACTTGTGACCATTGTGAGACCTCTTGATAGACCAAGCCTTGACAAAGTAATACATTCTGGATTATGTAATCCATTTTATAGCAAATGATCTTGGAATCTAAGGCCATTTCCGCACCACACTGTTATAGTGCTATTATTCCGCTTTCAACATCCTATGGAATCCTGGGGTTTGCAGTTTAGGTAGGGACATTTAGAATTTTCAGCTAGAGAATTCTTTTGTCTCAGAAAACTACAAACTGCAGAATTCCACAGGATATTGAAAATGGAATAATAGCTCTATAACAGTGTAGTGTGGAAATGGCCTAAGTTACAAACTACACTTCCTCTATGCTATATCTGCTCTCATATGATTGTCAGCTGATCAGAAAAGAAATCACCACTGCTATTTTTTTTTTTCTGGTAGGCCAGTTTCCAGAAAACTAAGAGCAAATCTGGACAACTTACCCTTTTGATAGAGCACCTCTCCAGAATGGACAGTTTTCTCTCTTGGGGACATGTCTGGAATTATCACAAACTTCATCCTCTACTATCATCACCACACAAGGATAGGTTATATAACATGAGGTAGGCTCCAGCTGCTCCTACTTCCTGCCTAGAAACCAGAAAAATATATTTCAAGACTATGCTACCATATCTGGAACTGACAGAGGCTCTGTGAGAAATACTGATTTCATACTGAGGGTAGTTGGGGCTGGTGGATGTGGAGCAGTGAATCTGCATGAAATTTTAGCCCAGGTTTTAAAGGAACTATCCAATGTGCTGAACACCTCCCAAATGGGTTTAGCACCCTGGATAGCTCATTTAAAGTTCAAAATAAAACTCATTCACCATCACACCACCATGGAAACCAGCAGCAGCCACTTTAAGAAGAGTCATGTCTTGGAGATATGTGTCAACTTGGGAGTTCAGTGATTGAGTAACGGGAATTACCAAAAACAAAAATAAAACCTATGAATGCAAGCAAAACAAAAGAAAACCTAAGGCTATGTCTGTAGTTTATATATTAAGAGTTATTTTAAAAATACAAAACTTCAACTTGCCTATTGCCAAGTACGCATAGAAGCCAGCATTTGCAATTCATCCTGAATTTCTCATGTGCATGCCTCATTGCTGTTTCATTTTTTTAAGTGTTGTATGGTCTATTTTTAAATGCTTTGACTTTTTCAATTTTGTTGTAGGGCAGTATTGTCAACCACCTCTACTAAGTTAGATGACTTGTGGCTCACTTCTTTCATTCCATTCTAAAACAGGTGAGCGTGCAGAGAAGATCCAGACTGATTTATGATTCTTTCAAGCAACATGCAAGTTGGAAATCACCCAAAATTATGAGCAAAGGCACTGGAACTCTTTGGAAATTCCTTGTTTGTGTAGGAAACAAAAGATAAAAGTTCCTGAGGTAACTGAGGTTGAAACTTGATGGTGCAAATAACTCTTATCTTTTTTCTTGCATATAAATTTGTTTCACACTGGAAATTCAATGTCCTACTTTCAGTGGAGCATGGTAGTTGTTTATGGAGAATGTGGTGTCTTAACGGGAGCCCAGCAGCATTAATAAATAGCTGATGTGACCCATAGCATGCAAATATATTGGAATAAACTGGTTCAGTTGCCCCTGAAAAAGGAAATAAAGAAAAATAAAACACTAAGCCTAATATTTAAGTTGCTATTTCATCATTGCTCTTCTTTCCTGACCATTCTCAAACAAGACAATTCTGCTTTTCAACTTCATTGAAGCTGCATTTCTTCTCTTTACGTTTAAATACAAAATAACAGCATGCTAAAAGGCTGTGTTGCTCCTTTCTAGTGGATTCTTTTCCCCTTGCTAATCTGAACATCACACCATCCAACTATCCTGATTTGGTAGAGACAGTCCTGATGAATTCTCTGTTATCTCACTTTTTCAGATCCATTTAAAATGTCCCAGTTTCTCTCTTCTTCTCCCATTCCCTCCTTTGTCCTCAGCTTACTTCAATTGCTTCAAACTGGATGAAAAAGTGCTAAAGTACATAGTTTGCACTAATTAACTTAGTGGGGGGGGAGAGGAGGGGTGAAATCTTGCCCTTCCCAGTCGGCTCAGGCAAAAGCAAACTGGTGCAGCCTCTCCTAGCTAGTCTGTTCTTCTTTATTAATAAGTTTTGCCATCTTGCCCACATTCTGATGCTGCTTAGCCACATGGACCCCAGGTTTCATCTATGAAATGTTGGGGGTGATGAGGCATTGAAAAACTTCAAGCATATCAGATAACATAGGAAAGCTGAGATAAAATCCTCAAGTCAGAAAGGCCATTTTAGCTGAGTTCATCTTTTCTACACGTTTCTACACATTTCTACACATCAGCACAGTAGATGCATTCTCTTCTGAGTGATTTCCCACACAATGGTAGGCATTGGGGCTGAAGCCTAGTGTAGGCCAGGACAAAGCCTTAAGTATGCAACCCCACCCCTTTTATGTCCTTTAATGTGCCTTTTTTTTGTCTGTGTGTGTCTTTCCATCTTTCTCTGCACCAGTGGGATACTGGAGAAGGCACAGATTACTTTTCCTGAGGCCTAAATTCATCAACCACTGGAGACTTTTAAGTAAGGTCGTCAAGCTGCATGAGATCAGGCCAGATGCCACATTGGACCTGAGCCTGCCTACCCTTGCTTTAGAATCTTTTTTTTATGATCTTCTCAGTAAAACTCCTGTTAATAAAAATAAATACAGTATTTGCTGGTGTATAAGATGCACTGGCAAATAAGATGCACCCCATTTATATGTCATCAAATACTGTTTGCTGGTGTATAGGATACACTGCTGTATAAGACGCACTCCATTTTCAAACAGTATTTTTTTTTGTGGGAGGGGAGTAAGTCTTATACAAATGTAAAAGGTTTCCTAGTTTCTTGCCAGTCTAGAAATTACAGAATGTATTTTCATTCCTATAATATTCACCCTCAGATTAGTCTGGATTACACTTTCTCCAGGATACATGACAGTGTCCAAGAAGTCCAGCTGGGGCTGTGAGGAGACCATGATGCTTGAGAGCCAACAGGCAAATTAGGAAATCCTGGCTTCATTAGCCAGGCAATAGGGCCAGACTGAGCCAGAGCATCTCATGAGAGGGGAGGAGGCTCTCCAAAGGAACTGGACTCCTTTCAGTGCTATATATAGCAGCAGGTAGTGGGAGGATAATGAAGAAGTGGCTCATGCCTTTGCTGCATCACCAGGGAGGAGGAAGACAAGGCTGAAACTCAGCCCCCCCTTCTGTATCCACTGGTTGAAAAAGTTACTATTTGGGATACAGTTGCCAGGATCCCACAGCTGCTTGAGGAATTCTTGAAATTGTAGTCCAAAAAGATAACTTGCCCAGAGCTCTGCTCATATTGGAGTTCACGGGGATACTCAGAAGAATTATGGAAATCAGAAGACACAACAAGTGGGAAATGACAATCCTGATGGCCACCCTAGTAAGCAGGTATCTCAAGTGAGCAGAACAGTAGTTCACAGGAAAATCTAACTCTAATTAGTCAGCCAAAACTAAACTCTACATAATCAGTTCCAGAGCAATGTGGTAAAAATCACACCTTGAGTCTTCCACAGGACCAAGAAAACAAACATTTGGACAATCACTATGATCAGTATTAATAAACATGAGGGTACAACAGCTAGTGCTATTCTACAAAAATGAATGAATGAATGAATACACCATAAGCACTTTATTCTTCTCACATAATTTCTTCTCAGTGACATTATTGAACAGGCTGTTGAAAACAAACATCGTTAAATGAGAAAAGAAGAGCAGGTGCCTGCTTAATTCCCCACTGCAACGTTTTCCCAGTGACGAATTCTCCCTAAATGGATTTAGTTTTTTGAAAAGAAGTCAGAGAGAAATTTGATGTGGCCCCCTGACCCCTGGTAAGCACATGTATCTTCACCTGTCACATAACACACTGGCACTTGCTTACTTTTCTGCAAAGACTATTGATTTTGCTTATTGGCTGCAGGCTAGTCCATAAAGAACAAATTACAAAGTCAGAGGTCTACAGTTAGCAATTGCTTGCATGATAACAGGGAACTCAGCACTATTTGCACCATGCGGTATTCACATGCTCACCAATGCAAGCAAATAAAAAGCGTAGATGCCCAATGTAATGGCTTGTGTTTTCTCAAAGAAACTAAGTTCACCCTCTTTTGCTCTCTCATTCAAAGTAAGCTACATAGATTTTATTTTAATCTGTAGTCACTGTTTTAAAACTATTATTTAAAAAATTTGGGGGGTTCTTCAGATAGTTTAGCTGAATCCCTCCCTCTCTCCTCCCCCTGCTCCTCCAGAGAGTTTTCCGTGGTGATGTCTGTACTCAGTGTAACACCAGTGTGCAGATACTCAGTGAAAGGAAAGCAGTATGTGTTCTATGCCTTGGATTCAATCAGTTAATTGAGGGGTTCCTTCTACTAACTATGTACTCATTTTTATGTAGTATGTGATTCTTAGCCTGGCCTTGGTATAGAACTTGGAATATTTAAAAACTGAAGGCACATGCCGGTATATTTTCATGTTCATAGGAATCAGGTATCTGACGAGGAGGCTGGTCAGCGAAGAGGTGATAAATAAATCCCTTAAATAAATGCTCAGTCTTTTTTTTTTTAATATATTTTTATTGAAGTTTGTAATTGAAAATAAAAAACCCTCCCTCCCCACTTCCAGGCTTATTTTCCAGTTGAATCTGCTTGTTTTCATTCCATTCATACATAATTGCTGCTTACTCAAAGGAGAAGATCTTACATTGTTACATCTTACATTGTTACATTATTGCTTTGTTACATTACCTTATTACATTGTTGCATTACACTACTTACAATCTTACTTTGTTCCTTTTCCTTTCTTATTCTATATCTTTAACCAATTCAAAACTTCTCTCCATTCCCTTTCAAAGTTTGGATAGGTTTATTTTTCAAAGAGAATGTTAACTTTTCTGTCTCTACCATATCCAGGACTTTTAATTTGCATTCTTCTATATCAAAATATCTCCTTTCTTTCCAATATTGCGCATACGTCAGTCTTGCAGCAGTTATCAGATATAACAATATCTTCTGATGACATCTTATTTCTCTTTGTTGCCCTAACATATTTAACAGATAAAACTCTGGCTTCATTTCAAAATTTAAATTATAAATTCTTTTAATTTCATCATATATTTCCTTCCAGAATTTTCTTGCTATCTTACAGGTCCACCACATATGAAAAAAAGACCCCACCTTTTCATCACATTTCCAACATCTTGCATTTCCATTTTTAGTTTTTTTTGCAATCTTTCTGGTGTCATATACCATCTGTGTAGCATTTTATAAAATTTTTCTCTTAAATATAAACTTGGTGTAAATTTTATATCTGTTTTCCATGCCCTTACCCATGTGTCCAGTTCAATTGGATGTCCAACATTTTGTGCCCACCTAACCATAGTATCTTTAACAACCTCTGATTCCATTTCTCTTTGCAACAATAATTTATAAAATTTGGAAATTCTCTTCTTCTGGTCCCCCCTCAACAATAAATCTAGTTCATTTTCTTTCCTTTCAAATCCATATAATTTTTGGTCCATTTTAAATCTCTCTTTAAGTTGTCTCCATGGGAACCAATTAATTTCATGTCCTGCAGCTTTTAATTCTTCTTCTGTATGCATTCTTGGCTTGTCTCCATCCCATTTCAGCAACTTTTTATAAGTTAGTAGGTTTCCTTGTTTTGTTAGGGCAATTTTATATGCTTCTTGGGGTGAAGTCCACATCGGAAGTCTTCTATAAAATTTATGCTTTATTTGTGACCAGACTTTCAGTAATGTCTTCCAAATACAATGATTGTTGAACTTTTTATTCACTGTTATTTTATCATAGCGTAAATATCCATGCCATCCAAACCTATTATTTATTCTTTAATTGTTGTATTTTCTACTTGTATCCAGTCTTTAATAAAGTCTAAACAACATGCTTGAATAGATGCTCAGTCTTAAAGGTAGATCCGATGAGTTGCTGCTTTGAGATGAAGACAAAGTATTGTGACAAATTCAGGGCCAGATAGTTTATTATGGCAGCGCTTTAGGTTCTTTTAAGATGTTTTATGAAAATGAGTGTTTGGGTAAGTGGATGTGTGGGAAAAGAATAACCTAATCCCAACCAGAATGCTTGCAGTAAAGTCTGAAAACAGCACCCAGACCTGTAGTTTTACACTCACACAAAGTTGGCCTTCCCATTGGGTAGAGTGAAGTAGTTTCTTTAGGTAGCAGATTTTCACTGTCATGAAAAGGTAACAAATGCAAATACTGGCTAGCATTAGGTTGAATATTTATGAGATCTTAACTTCGGGAATTAATGTTTATGGTAATTAATGACCAAACATAGGCCTATAATACTACTTTTAAGTTAGGCAGCACCTCGGTTGAAAAATGTCTGTGGCTCTGCAGGTGGAGGCATTGAGATATAATGACTGCAGCATTCTGCCAATGACATAGTTGTTGAGATGAGCAGCTGTCTCAGGACTTCCAGAGACTCTCCAGCTGCCTGTTTCAATGTGCCCTTTGACTGAGGGAGTGATGCAGCCATCATTTCCCAGCACCACAAATTGCAGCATCTTGGAAACCCTTCAGCTGAGTCATTGCCTAGCTGAAAAGGCAAGATTTTGTGGGGTGGCATCAGCAGAAGTAACTTCAGCTACAGGGAGTCATCATCCTAGTTACATCTGACAATGCAGAATCTTGGCCATTAATTTTTTTTTATTTTTTTGGAGGGGGAGGGGCATGCTCATAGGATTTTTGACTTATTGTAGCAAAACAATGTCCTGACACCTTAACTTGGATGAAGAGGGGGCCCTTTGCTCACATGGCTACCTTCAGAAGCTCAGCATTGCGAAAAAAGTTTTGATTCTTACTCAGAAAAAAAAAATTGATATGTACAGTTGTTTTCTGCACACTTTTTTCCAGTGTCATGTTATGAACATGGGGAGCCTGAAAGGAAGGAGAAGAATGCAATGACCCATCCTCCTCCCATTTAGGCCCTTTGCACACCTTACCTGTTCCTGATGGCATCCTGTAAGGATCCCGGCAGTGGGTCTGTTGGGAGGGGAGCATGATGGGAGCGCTTCCCTTCATACCAGCTGCCTGTGAGATCCAGCAAGTGCGATGGCCTCGCCTCTTCTTGCTGCAGTGCAACCAAGTACTTTCCCAGGCTGCACTGGGGCAGCAGTGCAGCCATTGTGCTTCCAGACCCTCTCCACACCAGATAAGTGCGGGATAGTAGTGCAATTGCGCATCATTGGCAGGGAAAGCCCACCAATGATTTACTCCATGATTGCATCACCAGGGGATGGGAGAAGGATGGTACCGCAACAACGTCATGTGTAACTGTCATTGCAGTCCTGTCCTTCTCTCATCCCCCTAGTAGGACAACATGCTGTGAAAAGGACCTTAACGTTTGAACAGAGCTTTTGTCCAGGAAAGAGTCTCATCCATTATGTGGACGTGGGAAGAGAGGGAATAGAAATTACACTGAAACAATTGAAGAGTACACAATCAGTATCTGCTTGTGCAACATAGCATAAATAGTAATGGCTTGGTAACATCAAAGTGACAGAACATCTGTCTGTCTGTCTGTCTGTCTGTCTCTCTGTCACTATTTTAAAAATACACACTTTAAAGGCAGCCTAAAAATAAAATAAATTAGTAACTGTTGCCTTCATGGATTCAATTAAATATGTTCTTTACTTCACAGTTCACCCAAAATAGTTGCAGCCCATCCAAACATTCAGGCTTGCCTCCATTTCATACTGGATTTGGGAGATCACTTATTTGAAAAAACTACACTTCAAAATACCTCCGAATGTGTGTGAAAAGCTTATGTGAAGGGGAGAGGGAGCTGAACCACATAACTGCTTTAGATATTCAATATTGTTATCTGCAGTTCACATTAGGATTCTGCAGTAAACACTATGGACCAGAAGTGTGGAAACTGTTATCTATAGTTTACAGATATGCGATGCCTTTGAAAGATAGGTAGTGAAACTCACTCTCATAGTCCATGTATTGGAACACAAATGTTAAAATAATCACACAAACTGTTGTGCTTTCTGCCAGTGTGACCCTATTCCTTAGCATTATCTATTGCACACTGATTCCATGTTCAAAGGTTAATCAAACAGTGTAGTATTTATGAGCTAGCCACCTGACAATTAAGTTGTCAGTGGATCTGAGCTTATTTATTTATTTACTTCCTTGCTTCCTTACTTACTTACTCAATTTATATAATTCTTACTACCTATCAATTCATATCTTCAGCAGATTCCCTGACTGAATTTTAAGGATCCTTTGACCCAATCATATTTTTTTTTAAAAAAATCACATTTGAATTTGACAAAATGCTTCACTTTAAGAATTTCAAAGAACATTCAAAACAATAAACAGGATTGTACCAGTTCCCAGAGACGACATTGTTAGAAATCTGATTTTAAAGCCTGACTTTTAAAGAATTATCATGACCTGCTTCTCATTTTTGTAAGTTCTTGAATGGAAAAGTTTATCATTATTCCATGCAATTCTATTTCAGGGTGTATCAGTCAGCTGTAACAGATTCTATCTATGATATCTCTGAAATGCTACTTCAGTGTGCAGTTCTGACATTTACATGGACCATGTTACTGGACTGCCCTGAAAGAGATCAAGGCATCTTGCGCTTGCCATAAAAGAGGAATCCTTCTGAGTAAGATACAATAACTGGTGGGGGATTGACTGAATCAGTCTTCTGAGTCTGCCAACTGTCTTCCATACTAACTGGGAAAACGTCTCCGCTACTGAAGCCCCTCATTACTCAGTGAGTTGCTTCTCCCCCTTCACACACATGCACACACACAGAGAGACACACACAAACACACACACACACACACGCTCTCTTAAGAACTGACATACTCCTAATACATGGCCTTTTTGTGGTGTCAAATGGATGGAATAAGTTTGTCATCATCCAGTACGAGGAGCAGCCACAAGCTGGAACATCTTCCACAATGATTCCTGTTACTAATTCTGCTGTGAAATATGTGAAGCATCTGCATAGGGAATTCAGTGAAGAGTGGCCAAAATAGAATTGGCTTTTATGCCCAAGCTCCTGGTGTCCGGGTAAGAAGACACAAGACAGATCGTATGACCCAACCAAAGCAGTAGCTCATCACTTTTCATGGGAGAGCAGTAAAGTGCTGATCCCAGAATTATTTGTGCTGAGGGAATACAGATAAAGAATCTTGCAGGTGTAACTTTAAAAGGAGCATAACATAAAATACAAAAACCTGATATTGTAAGAGACAGGTGTTATTTTTAAACAAACTCAGAAATCATACAAACATGCATGTAGTGATTCAAATACTCAACATTTGGACATGCAGGACTAAATCCAAAGGACTTAAATTCATGACATTAAAGCCTATCATGCATGTGAAGAGTTTATATCCATGAGAAATTCAGTGCACACTGGTGAAAAAAAACCAGAAAACAGAGAAGTTAGCATTATCCTTCTCATGAGAAACCAGCAGCTTTGTGTTATGTATCCAGCCCTGTCTGTCTCATCCTTTGAAAGATTTAACAATGCTTTCATGAAAATAGATTGGTAGCTCCAATCAATTGATGTGTATGTGATATAACTGCAATCACTTTTATCTGAATGGCCTATAGAAAGTACAAAACACCAGGATAATACGAAGTTAAGATAAACATAATGATTATATGCAGATGAAGCTACTTTGGGAATGTTCAATAACCTGAGGTGATAGGCATTTAACATAACTGAAGCTTGAATAACTAGATTTTTTTCCTTTTACTTACAAAGGTATAAAACATGACCACATTTTTCAATAGATTTTCAACTGGCCTTAACTGACCTGATTCTACTTACTGTCTGTCCGTCCGTCCGTCCGTCCGTCCGTCCGTCCATCCATCCAACAGTTTTTTAAATAGAAATATAAGTGTTTTCAACTGGAAAAATGCAATACTAAATGGAACAGCTGCTATACTCATTAAATGAATATCATATATAAACAAACTTTGCAGCAAGGGAATGTAAGGTTTTGGGGGGTTTTCACCCCCTGCTGGTTTGGATGCTGTTTCTATCAGTTGCAGATGGGTAAAATTTTGGTTCTATTTTGTGTTTGATGAGAATTTACCAAATGACTTCATATCCAAGATAGAATGAACTTAATATTTTAAAGTTTTGAATGGAGGAATATCAATTAGAGGAATATCAATGGAGGAATAATCAATTATCCACCCAGGCCTATGGCTCTGAGTGCTTATTTCTTAAATCTCTGGGGCTGAATCCATTGAAACCTCTTTTTTTCATCCTGACAAGCTCCTCCTCTTTGATGTCTTTCTGTCAGGTGGATACAACAGGGTCTTCTCCATGTTGAGAACAGCTTTAATACTGAATTTAGCCAGTAAAATAGGGGAGGGAGGTCATTTCAGTACATTTTTTAAGGATTTTCCAAAAGTAGCAAATTTCTTTAATTTGAACACTGTAGTTATGTACTCTTAATGTAACCAAGTACCGTCCAATAAATGCTTGAGATCTGTAGAACTGTGAACAAGATACATTATTTGCCTTGCATTGTTGTAAAGCGTTTTGCGTCTATTATACCACCTCTCTGTCTATGTACAGCCAATGAAAAGTAAGGCTAGATAAATCTGACATTCCTCTCACAGCTTTTTAGAACCTCAGATTCTTCCTTTGAATTTGCTTTATCCAGATGGGCTTTCTATTAAAAACAACAAAACCAGTCAACAAGGGATCAACATACCATACTGTTTCATTCATTTATTTTAGTGTGCTTTAAGTATATTCAACTGTGGAGCTAGCGCATGAGATCCCATGGTCTCAGGTAGTACCACTCTATTCTACTTAGGTCAGACTTCATCTGGAACCGTGTATCCAGTTCTGGATACTACAGTGTGAGAAGGATATTGACAGGCTGCACCGGGTCCAAGAAAGAGTGAGAAAGATGCTAAAAGGTTTTGGAAACCTACAAGGAACAGCTGAGGGACTATGTTTAGTCTGAAGAGAAAAAGATTGAAAGCTGATATGATATCTATCTTCAAATACCTGAAAAAAAAAATCTCATGCTGAAGATGAGATTATTTTCTGCTGCTCCAGAGGACAGAATCTAAACCATCAGATTCAGATTAGGAAAGGACAACCCTCATTTGGACTCAACCAATGAATTCAAATTAGATAAGGAGGTTAGAAAGAATTTTCTGACAGTAAGATGAGGCCAGTTGGGCCCAGCAATTCGAAAAGGGGCCCAGGGACTAGCTGTGTTGGATATAATTTTTAGTCAGCCTAATCCCTCCCCTTTATGTACTGCCAAAACTCCTTTTCCTGTTCAGTCCAAAGCTGCTATCTGAGTCCTACAGGTACTTATCAGTCTTGCTGACTACCCACAATCACCCATTGGTAGCTCCCACCCATTGGGGCCTGACTCTAAGCAGATCTGCAGCAGGAGTCACTTGGCGGTGGCACAGAGTGCCTCAAAAATTGGTCGCCTCTCCTTCACCGGAAATTTTTAAGCAGAGTTTGACATGGCCACTTTTCAAAGAGTCCTGCACAAGCAGTAGGTTAGAGTAAGTTGGATTGCTTTCCTATTCTTTGGTTTTATGAAACAGTTTTTACATAAGACATAAGACTTTGTGGTTCAACAACTGTCCCTCACCTCCAGTTCCATGCAAACTCAAAAGTTCCACTCAAGTCTTCTGCAACTAAGTTTACAAAACTAATCTCTTAAATGACCACGTACATGAAGAGGGCTCAGGTTACTGGTCATTAATAACAAGAGTGGAATTTCTTTTTATTGATCATCTCTATAATGATAAAAAATTACTTTCTAAAACCAATTACCCTTTTTGTTTCTGTGAGTGTTTATTTTCATCTCGGTATAGAATAATTTCTTTGAGGCTTTCATTGATATGAAAGATTTCCATATTATTCTAGTTGTTGACTAGTAGCTGGTAGCAATTCCTGAATCTGAGAAGTCAGTTAATCAGCTCCAGCTCTGAAAAGTCTGGTTTGAAATCAGTCTGCTCTAGCAACATTCATCTTCTTTATATTTTTAGCTTTGAGAGATGCATTTGCTGCAAGAGACTATATATGATCTTTATTAAAAGCTAATAAAATAACAGAGACAGGCACCAATTCTCATATGATTCAGTGCAAGGGATAGAGAAAATGCAAAACAGGAATTCTAGTTTAAGCCAAAAGCTATTCATAAATGTCGAGACATTCGTATATTTTACTCCTCTCAGTAAAAGAAAACTTTCATTTCATGCATAGCCAGGTGGAAGTATAACTTATGCTCCAGCTGAAATGCAGGTAATATAGAACATGCAACTTTGGCCTTTATGTTTTTCATGCTGCATTTGCGAACACTGTTTAATATCCATGGAAATGGTTTAAGATGCCCTCCCTCCTTCCCTTCCATACCTGCCTACCTCTAGACTATTTGAAACCTCCCCTAATCTGTCCCAATCTGTCTGTTTGTTGATAACAGAGGAAGATCATCCATGAAACATTTTGAAAGATGCAGTTCTGCAACTTGTGCTAATGCTGTAATCTCTTATATTTTGGCAAAAATACTTACACAGATTTTCAGCCTCTCTAATTTTCTATGAAACATTATAGT
The DNA here is from genome assembly GCA_030412105.1 of Cyclura pinguis. NCBI lineage: Eukaryota > Metazoa > Chordata > Lepidosauria > Squamata > Iguanidae > Cyclura > Cyclura pinguis. The sequence continues at coordinate 41,513,785 of CM059599.1, forward strand.
TGATGAGGGTTTTTTTTCCCAGTATATTTCTTGCAAATTTTATGGCAAATGGTATCAATCATGGGATGGTTTGGGATATTGGTTCTATACAACAAATTGTATGAATAATAATAATAATAATAATAATAATAATAATGGACAGGCATCACAAGCCTGTGCACATGTACTTGGAAGTAAGTCCTCTTGTGTTCAGCAGTGCTTATTCCTAAGTACCTCTGAGCTCAAATCTTAGTGAAATAATAGTGAAAATTAATCTCACGTCTCCATCCTACATTAAAAAAGAGTGGGCCCATGCATGCATACTCACACCTTGATAATCACAACATTCAGTGGCAACTTGCATGTGTGACAAGGTTAGTCATTTTTTAAAGGCCATTTGAAGTCCTAAACACCTTTCTAGTTACAATTTTTGGCAAATTTCTATTGAGTGTGTTCTCCACATGTTTTATTAAACTCTATAAAAATTATGCCCAGAATCCTGTTGGAGAGTAATGAATGTGTAACCACCGCAGTTACACTATGCAGTGAATCCCAGCCTTTTGCTTGGAAAGCAGCTGACTGAAGTTCCCATCCTCTCCTGTGAGTGATCTCTATTGCAGCAGGCAAAAAACAGGGTCCCTATAGAAATTCCCCCTCAAAGATCACACACACAAGGGGGTGGGATGGGAACACCAGTCAGCTGCTTCCCAAGCAATAGGGGAAGAGACCACCATTGGTTGCAGCAGCTACTTCCCAATACGTGGGGACTGGGAAACTTTCACAGTGCCTTCTTGTCCCCTAAACTTGGAAATATGTAAGGATCATAAATACTGAAAAGTTACAAATAATTATCTGTGGGTCACTGCTTCAAAACTCCCCAACAGGGTTCCGGCCCATATCTTAATTCTATAGTTCCTTCACTTCTCACAGTTTTAGGATTTCCTCTTTTTTCCTCACGTGCTACGTAACACATATGACGAATTGCCATGTTGGGTGGGTCAAAGGACGAAATAATGGTGGAGTACACCCAAACAGAAATTAAAACATTATAGCTGCATTTTAGTTGCATTTTCTTGTCTATGGAGAACAAAATCAATGTTTTACATCAAGACTACAGCAAATTATAGTTCATTATTTTTTGTCCATGACATTACTTTTCATGGAGATGAAATTTAAAGAAAAAAAAAATACTGATGATCATTTAACACAGCCAGAATTCACTTAAATGAGCTGCCAGAGGAATCGAACTCTTAAAATAATTGATTTTCCCCCTCCACATCATATGAAAAATGTATAATACTGTACAATGAAGTCCTTTTAAACAAAAGTAATTTCATGTCCATTAAAGGAAACATAAAATACACTGTGGTGCTTAATTAACATACTCTTGAAAGAACCGATTTCTAGTTCATAAATTTACAAAATATTTAAAAAATATGGCAAAGGGGGCTTTCTATAAAGCCTAACCTTTGTCCTGAACTTGTTACTCATCGGAACAGTATGACAATCAAACATGATAGCTGTGCCTTTTAACGATAAATTTGCCATGCTTGCTCCTTTCCTGGTTTTGCAGCCATGCTGCTTCTGCATTAGATTTGCTGAATGTGCGGGGTGATTTGAAAATGACAACTATCTCATGACAGGCTATAGCAGACAGGCAGCCTTTGAAAAAAAAAAATCTATACTGACCTCACCTCCTTCCAACTCCTATTGACAGTTGTCATTCAAACTGTGATATCACATAAACACTTTCCGATCTGCAGCTTAAGTTTTCATAGTAGGGCAAAATCCTGTTAACTTATGACCCACCTCTCAGACACCAGTCTGATGCATTTATGTTTGCAAACCATTGACATATTTTTCCAAGCAGAAATCTATGGCTCCTGATCTATCCTCGCTTGGTCAAATACTTTTAAATTCTAGACAAACATTTATTGGTTTCTCTGAATAAAATTAAAATGAATCTTTTAATCTCTAAATCTTTGCAGAGACTGCTTGAAAGCTTAGCTACACATTTGAATGAGGAAAAAACTTTAAAATCTAAAAAATCTAAAAATTGTAAACTTTCTCACCTGGTCCTAGACCTAAAAATGCAGGGTGGATTAAAATGCATTTTTGTGGGGGGGGGGGGGGGCATAATTTTAACCATAGTACTTCCTTTTTTTTTTTTACATCAGAGGTGGTACTCCAGACATTACTGGACCTCATATCCCATCATCCCTTACTATTAACTGTACTAACTCAGGATGGTGGGAATTGCAGTCTACAAATATCTGGAGGGTCACAAGTTTGTTTTTTATTTCATGTATATCCCACCTTTCTCCAAACATGGGGCCCAAGCTGGTTCATATAACTGAGTTAAAACAAAATATAACAAGATATAACTATGAATAGTACCAAAGTTTTTAACAAGTTAAACAGTCATATTAAAAACACTAATTTAAAAGAGTTTTAAAAAGCAATTAAAATATAATGATGAATACCAATGCAAATACAACATGTCCCTTTTGCACACAGTCAACACTCAAAGGCTTGGGTAAACAGAGGAGTCTTCTCCTGAAACAGAGAACAGAAGGGGTCAATCTAGATTCCTCTCAGAGGGAATTCCACAGTCTGGGAGCAGCCACTGAGAAGGCTCTCTCCTGTGTACTGACCAGTGGTGGTGGAACTGGGAAAATGTTCCCCAAGGATCTTAAAATTCAGGCAAGTTATTCACCGAGAAAAATAGATACGGAGCTTCCACGAAACTGCAGTTCTATTTCATATTTCTTTATGTCATGTTTCTTTCCTGCTCTGTATGTGCATTGGCCTAAATACCCCAAAGCCACCAGATCCTGCCTGATCTTGGAAGCTATGCAGGGTCAGTCCTGGTTAATACTTGGATGGCAGACCAGTGACAAGGTGCCGCACGCTGTATTTCAGAGACCAGGTGCTGCAGGCTGTATTTCAGAGGAAGGAACTGACAAAACTACCTCTGAGTATTCCTTGCCTAAGAAAACCCTATGAAATTCATGGGGCCACCATAAATCAATAGGCAACTTGAAGGCGCACACACACACACACACACACACCGACACAGAGTAAAGCTGACCTGTATTCTGAATGCGATCAGGCTGGATGTTGCTTTTCTTCTTTGCCACTTAGTTGGCTCCCACTGGTAGGACAAGACACATTTGCCATTTTCAGCAGCAGTTCTGTGTTTATCATAACATCTAGTTCTTACAACAAATTGTTACAAACAAAGCACGATCTGTCTGTATCCTTGTGATATTCAGCTTCCTTTCTAACTTCCACTTGCTTAGTTCTCTACAGTCCTCATTAACATATAGAAACCTAAGTCCACATTACATTTTTAACTTGCTTATAATGACTTCTTGAAAATGCTACCTGCTTTGGCTCTATTTCAGCCACCTTTTGGTTTAACATACCAATTTTTCTGTAAGGAACACAAGGTGGCCTATATATCCAGAACTCTATATTCTCACAACAGCTCTGTACATCAGGTCAATCTGAGGAATAGTAACTAGTCCTTGATAACCCATTGAGCTTCATATCAAATCAGGGAATGGGGCCATGATATATTGTGTCTTAGCCCAGGGTTTAATAACTTGATAAGCAACTACCTCAGAGATAAATAAATGATCATCAGGTAATTTGGATTGTAACGTTCATCACCCCCAAGCAGCATGTCTAAAAGTAAAGGATTATGAGAGTTATAGTCCAACATAGCTGTAGAGCACCAGCTTGCTCACCTCTCCTCTAGCTTACCCCTTCTCTATATTGCATTGGCTCTTCAGTGCACTGCCATCATTCTGCCCGAAAAATTGCCTGGGGGGCTGAAAATGCAGCACACTTCGGTGGTGGCTTTGTGAAGTTTCTCTGTCTTTCGCTCTCTCTATTTGCTATTGACCAGTCCAGCAATTTCTGCCAATGTCTCTTCATGATCTGCCAGATTATTTTAATGTTTCATGTATTTTCATGAGAATAAGAAGGAGATTTTTAAGAACAGTTGAATTTGTTTGTTATTGCAACATTATGCACACTGTCCATCCTGAAAACTTTTTGATCCGCCAATATGGTTGGTTCCCATATCTATTACAGGAAAGTGTTAAGACCATCATGTCCTCATTTCCTGACCAGCTCATCTTTTTTTTGATCATGCTAGATGTGCAGAGTGACAGCACTTATTTCACTGCCGCCCGATAATATAGATTGCCCAGTGCATAGTGCAAGCATCTTGTTTGTTTGTCCTCTGCCCTCAACATCTATTTCTATGGAAAGAGCTAAAGAATATTTTATGATTAGAGGCCAAAATACAAAATTCAAGGTGGGGGAAGTTTAATGTAACCCTGAGGACAAAGGATAAATAAAAATGCAAGGTGTGAATTAACAAGGACAGTTCTGTAAAGAACGATTAGAGGATCACAATCATAATGAAACTTTTGTTAGTATTTCTCATTCACAGGCGCTGAACAAAAAAGATCTGGTCTTTGTGGCTGTGTGGCAAATACGGATGTAGAATGAAAGGCTGTCTGTTAAAATTAGAGATAGTTTGGAGATATGGATTTATTCTTAAGGATATTTTCCTTCCTGGATGTCAGGTGCCATTTGTCACACCCCAGGTTTTGCTGTCTATCAAGAGGAAGAAAGGGAGAGAGAAGCTTTATAGTACAAGCAGTTTATTTGACAAAGATTTCACACAGAATGGGGTGCAGTCACTCTCCTTTTATTAATAATTTTAAAAACTCATGGCAGAGGAATTTGCCGTTGTGTATATGCAACAGTGGGATAGAGACACAAAAGATTTATTGGCACCTCGCAATGCAAAGACCACCAATCTAATCCAAAGCTAGGATGTATTGCTGATTGAAGCCCACCAGTTCACACATATTTCTACACACATCCACATAACAAAGGAAAGCCGGGAATGCTGAAATGGAGAAGGAAAGGGGGGAAGGGGGGGGAGGAAAAAAGGGGGGGAAGGGGAAAGGGGGGGAGCTACTTTAAGCCAGCCCAAACATGCATTTTCCTTAAACCAAACAAGATGAACATATTTCTAAGCAATATTACAATAGTTAATAGAATTGCAGGTCTATTCTAATACAACTCACACCCAAATTGGTTTTCGATAGGGAGTGAATCTATGGCTAATTTGAGTCCGACAAGTATAGAGTTTTGCTATAACTGGCAAAATAGACGGTTTCAATGGACAAAAGCCAAACTCAAATCAGGCCAAGACACTAGGGATAAGGGGCTTAATAGTGTTTCCTCACAACATTTTCCTAAGCAAAAGGGCACTCCAGGAATGATATGGCCCACTGGCAAGAATAATGGTATTCTGCAGACATTGCTCTGATAACAAATAGCTTCAGATGGAGTCTAATTTAGATCAAGGAAGAAGCCAGTGCTATGTAGTGGTTTGAGCATTGCACTATGACCCCGGAGACCAGGGTTTGATTCCCCGCTCAGCCAGGGAGACCCACTAGGTGACCTTGGGCACTTCAGTCACAGAAAACCCCATGATAGGTTAGCCTTCAGGTTTCTATAAGTCAGAAATGGTTTGAAGGCACACAATAAAAACAACAACAAAAAGGGTGTCAGGGAATATGCTTAGCCCACATTCTTCTACTCCACATCTTTAATCCAGCAAACTTTTTTTTAAAAGGGAAAATGCCTATGACAAGTCTCCCAGGGTAAGATCAATTTTAGCTTTTTGTCTTGATGATGGTGGCTTTACATCCAAAAAAAGATGTAAGGTGAAATCAGCCTAAATCAAGGGGACATTAAGTCCTAGAACAGCAAACACCAAAATTCAAGGTAAAGCTCACTAAGGATTCAGAATTAGATCAAGGAAAGACTCTAGGTCAAAACCAGCCATACAAGCCCATTTAGATATCCATGGTATCCTTCCTTTACATTTTAGAAAAGAAAGCAACCAATAAGGGGGAGAAAGGCTATCCTCATGGTCACATGTCGTTATACCAGAATCCAGAACCTGAATGTGATTTCAGATACAGAGTCTCTGACATCAGAAGTTTCATGGAGAAAAGGTAATGCTCTGTTAACCCAATAATGGCAGAAGGCCAGGTTTATGTTCAGAGCAGTGAGCTGCATTACTAAATGGAGTTGATTAGGTTATACAGAGGATAACCTAATCCTCTGTATTAGGTTATTCTCTGTAGGTTATACAGAGGATAACCTAAAGCGCCTGTGGGCACATTTGAAATTTCAAAAAAGAGTAGTGGGCACCCCTTAAAAATCAGTGCAGTTATATGTGATGAGCCACAGAATGGTTGCTATAGGGGTATGGTGAGGTACTGGGAGTCTGCTTGGTTCTGTTTTCTCTTGTTTTAGTATGTGTTTGACGTATGTTTTAATCTGGTTTTAATTGTTTTTTATTGTTTAAGCTTGTTTTAACTTCTATATTTTGTGGATTTTTAACAACGTCTTTTTTAAAATGTGCTAAGCCACCTTGAGTCCTGATCTGGGGAAAAGGTAGGATAGAAATTAATAAATATAAATATTACACAGTGGATTTTACAGTTTTAAAACTAACATAGCTTGAGTTTACCTCTTGTGCAAGTATCAGTTAGCTCACCACACACCAAGTCAAAGGTAAGAGAAAGGGCTGTGTAGGTACTTGCACTGGAGAGTGAAGTTATATGACCCCCTAAAAAATACAGCCACTTCCACAGCTATATTTACACTATAGTGTTCCAGGATGAGGATGAAGAATTTTATTGATTTCTATCCCACCTTCTTTCACAATAATGAAGCTCAAGGCATCTTATGAATTATTAAAACCAGTATAGATTTAAAACAAAACATACAAAAACATCAGTAAAACTTGTGTGTGTTATTGAACAACAATCTATTGCATTAAAACCATTTAAAATACATTAAAAGACCATATCAAAAAATCAACAAAACAGCACAGCACACCATTAAAAGCCCATCAGAATCAATTCCTAACAGCCTGATGCAATATGAAAGATTTTATTTGCCAAGGGAAGGAAAGAAGGGAAGGAGCTACCCTACCCAACCGAGGGAGAGGGGCTCCATAGTCTGGAAGAAGCTACCCTGAAGACCTCCTCCCTTGTTTCCACTAAACAAGATGGAGAAGGCAGTAGGACAAGGAGAAGAGCCTCTCCTGGATACCTTAGAGGCTGAAAAAGCTCACAATGAGAGACACATTCCTTCAATAGTCTGGACATACTCATACAAAGAAAAGAAAGGAGAGACTAAGAGAGAAAGAATATAAGTGTGAAAGAGTTTCCTCCTGCAAATGAGTGAAGTGAAGTTTATTTATACTGAGGACATTTCTGCCCTACACTGTTAAAGTACTATTATTCCACTTTCAATATCCTATGGAATCTTGGGATTTGCAGTTTGGGAGGGGATTTAGAATTCCCAGTCAGAGAGCTCAGTAAACTACAAACTCCAGAATTCCACAGGATGTTGAAAGTAGAACAATAACACTATAACAGTGTAGTGCAGAAATGGCCTGACTTTCACAGAAGGCATAAAGCTACACCCCACCTTAAGGCTGGGATAGGAAGAAGCTGTGCTCTGTAAAGGACCCTTCAGACAGCATGGTCATTGTTGGCACTTGGGCTGTCTCCACAACCACCAATTTTTGAAGGGTGTAACTTTTTTCCTGTTATGTAAGGCATAACAGAACACCAGCTTCTCCATTGACCAGCATATGATGAAAAAAGGGGACTGGGAAACAGAGAAACTGAGTAGCCATCTCATGTAGACTTGAGAGCTCCACAGTGTGTGTGACCACCTTTGTTGAAGAAACCAGTCAGAGGACTAAGCTATGAGGTAGAGGCCCTTTCCGTACGATGTTGCTGTCTCGTTTCTGCCACAGGATGGCAGCGGTGGGCAGGTCGTGCTTCCACATGATGTTGTCACCGTTCTGCTGCCATCCTGTCGCAGAATGTTGCGCTCGTGCAGTTTTCGCAAAATGGAAAAAAATCCATTTTGTGTCTGCTATTGTGCAGCTCTCCCATCACTTCTGGCCATGCAGAAGCTGCGGAAGTGCATTGGCGATGCTTCCTTCCATAGCGCAGCAGTGGAAGAAGCCCGGCTGTGCTGCAGAAGGAAGACGTGGCACCATTGCGTTCTCTTCTGCATGGACCGAGTGGGTGCAGAGGGGACCATTGCTGATGTGCTCCCTTCTGAACCCAGGACTGCAGCGAGACAAGGTGGAAGAGCGTCGTCATGAGGAAATGGCCAAAGTGTGCATTTTATTTTAATTGTATTTATTTTATTTTATTTTATTTCAAACATTTTAAATGGGCAAGAGAAAACAGTAGAAAAACTGCCTGGAGAATCTTTACCTGTCCTTTAACATTCCCTATTTTGCTCTTTGAGTTCAGTTTGCAGCAACTTGAAGTAAGCAGAGGATAAAGGGAGAAAGTGGGAGGAGGAGAGAGAAACTGGAACATTTTAAAAGCAGCTGAAAAAGTGATATGGTTTAGGATTAATCAGGATTGTCCTTGCCAAATTGGGATAGTTGGAGATACTTTTCCTTTGGAGTTCCACAGAATTCCATGCAAGACCTCTGCTCAAAATTCGAGTCTTGGTGGCTCTTGAAACAGCTGCAACTTCTCATTCAATTTAAGCCCTGCCCACGGCAGTGGTTGGTCTCTGGATTTTTCTGAAACTTTCCAGTACACCACAGCATACAATATGCTCTCAACCTCCCACATCCTTGCTGTCCTTTTCACTTCATTATGAGAATTCTTTTCAGAGCAGAGGAAAACTCTGAAGAGATCTTTTCAAAATAAGAGCCTCAGATCCTTAATATGCAATGAGAATGCTAGGCTGCATTTGCAGCTCAGTTTTGTATCTGCCATTGTATCTAAGCCTTGTCATTAAGGCTGTTTGGAAAATTGGATTTGGTTTCCTTGAGACACTCAGAGCTCCAGCACTGGTAATATCTATGCAGAACACACAAATAGCAGAGCCATTTCCTAATGTGCAGTTACAGAGCTCACTTCTGGAACTCTGTGAAGAACTAGAGAAGCCAAAAAAGATGAAGAATAAATAAAACTAGTATTTAAAGAAAAAGAGGCAGGAAAGGAAGCTAAGAGTCCACAGACTAAGGAACATGTATTCTGCTTTGTCAGATCTGATCTTTGCTGTGGCACTGAAGAGATAAGTATGAAGTGACAGAAAGTGTTTATTACCCAAGCAGCAAGAAGACAGCAGTGAAAGGATCAAGGCCCTTTCAAGAGGAATACATCTGTCCGCAAAGCACTTAATCCCAGCCAATGGGTTTTGGCAGAAGAACAGGCCATATAGAATAGCTTTGTTTCACTGTGCATAATTGTTTAAATCCAGGCTTAAAGAAGTTAAGCGCTGCCTTTTGGCTACTGATGATGCTTTAGCTTGATGGAGACTTGGCAGAATGTTGGAGGAAAAAAACCCACCCCTTATTCCCTCCTGATCTATTTCAACAGTCATTTCTGCCAAAGTTTTCCCAAGTTTTACATATTTTCACAACATAACTTTCTCATCTTATTTTCCTACTGCATTAAATCCGGACCAGAAATTAAAAACAAAGGTAAACACAGGGATTGTAACCATGTAAACCACCAAATGTTTGTTTCTTTGAAAGTATTTCTGTATCACCTCCTAGCCCATAAGGGCTCCCAAGGTAATGAACAAGTAAAAGCTATTTAAAACAATACAGAAATTTAGGGAAAAAAAACATTTACAGAACACATTAAAATGTTCTCTAGAAGCTACTAAAAGCAGTCTAAAAACAATCTTAGAATCCAGTTTTAAAACAGTCAAAAAAACAATTTCAGATAGTGGCAGAGCTTGGAATATGTGGACGGGGGGGGGCAGGATGAGGTGGAGCTAAAGTGTGTAGCGGCATGGCCACAGCATGCAGGGGTGTGGCTTCAAGCCGGGATGCCCCAAAAACATTGCCACCCGGGGCGAAGCGCCCCCCTGCCCCCCTCCGTTCCTACACGACTGATTTCAGACATTGACAACACAACAGCATGGTTTGGGTGGTCCAGTGAAAGCTTAGAATAGATGAGACCAGCCTAACTTCCTTGGGTAGGGAGTTCCATAGTCAAGGTGCTACTAGAGAGAAAGCCCTGTGATGTGTACCTACCAACCTAGCTTTACCAGGTGTTGAGACCTACAACAGGACCTCCACTGAAGATCTCAAAATTCTGGCAGGCTTATTATGGGAGGAGGCAGTCTTTCAGATATACTGTCCCCAAACCATTTAGGACTTTGTAGGTCAAAACTAACACCTCAAATTGAGCTAGGAAACAAATTGGAAGCCAATGCAGTTCTTGTAAGATTAGTGTTATACAGTCTCTAAAACGCATACCTAACACCAGACTGGCTGCAGCATTTTGCACCAGTTGCAGCTGCTAAGCATTTTACAAGGGGAGCCCCACATACTACACATTACAGTAGCTTAAACAAGAGTTAACTAAAGCATGAACCAGAGTGGTGAGATCTGCTTTCCCCAAGAAAGGGCACAGCTAGCACACCAGCCAAAACTGGTCAAAGGCACTCTTGGCCGCTGCAGCAACCTGGCTTTTCAGCAGTAGCATTGCATCTAATGGGAAACCCAGGCTATGAACCTGATCTTTCAGAGGGAGAGCAACCTCATCCAGAATGGGCTGTGATCCCAAGGTTGGTTTTCCTATTGACCAGTAGCATTTCTATCTTATATGGATTAAGCCTCAGTCAGTTCATTCTCATCCAATCCTTTACTTCAGTGGTTCTTAACTTTTCCTTTACTGGGGACTCTCTGTAAATACGATTTGTTGCCGGGAACCCTCAAAATACCCTCAAAATTTAAATATTTAAATTTAGATTTAAATATTCAAATATTCATTTAAATATTCAAATATTTACTTATTTATTAAAGGCTTCTCGAGACTAGGATCAAATCCTCACTCAGACACTGGGAGATCTTGGGCAAGTCACATTTTCTCAGCCTCAGAGGAAGGCAAAGGCAAACCTCCTTTTAACAAATTTGGCAAAAAAAAAAAAAGCAAAAAGCAAAACCCTGCTGGAGGTTCACCTTGGGATTGTCATAAGCCATAAGTAACTTGAAGGCACACAACGACAAAGTGCCACTGACAGGAGGAGGTTTTTTCTAGCGATCTTTCTAGACAAGAAACTTTGTTTTTGCTTAGGTGGAAGGTGAGGGAGAAATACGAAAGTGCAAAAAGAAAGCTATAAGGAATGACCATGACCATATAGGTAGCAAGAGAAAGAAACATTAGAGTTCATCAGCTCATTCCAAACTGCTATAGCAACCCTGATTACTTAGCAGCAAGCTGACCCAAGATGTTTTTGTGCCAGGGAGACAACCTGAAAAGAAAAGTAAAATCACAACAAATTAAATAATAAACAATTCCTGCCCTTTCATTGCACCCAAAATATGCTGCCTGAGGCCTCTTCCTCTGTCTATCTAATGGAAGGGTGAGAATGTCATAGACTTATGTTCAAGTAAATCAAAAGAAGAGGGACAGCTGCCTGCTAAATCATAAAGCGTCAAAGTTTGGTAGAGTTCCTAAACATATCACTTAATGCTATGAGAGAGGAAGTCCTATTTCCGAACGGTCCCTCTCTGCAAACCGTGACTGCCCAAGATATTGTTACCTGAAGTAGAGTGGCAAATGGGTCCCCCACCCCATGCATGGGTGCATAGTGTTCAAAGCCGGTCAAATTATTTTGACACATCAAGCAGAAAGTTCCATAAACAACCTTCCCCATCCCTACCAGTAAAAAGGCAGTGATACTAAAATAAATAGCAATTGACTCCTCTTTCATGATACCCAAAATCTGTGGGTTGAAGGAATTGCTTTGCTCTACCTAATAATGGTAGGGATAGCCATGGAGCAAAATCTCCTTCTTTGGGTAGCAAATTTTTGCATACTTGTCCCATTCATGGCCTAGTTTATTACGTAAGAGAGTGGAGTGTTTTCTCCTTCTTCAAATCAGAGGAATATAACACAACATGTACTATCTGAATTGGTGCATTCCATCACTCTGTCACCTCAGTGCACCACTTCATTCTGCAAAAATGTATAGATCAGCCCTCCAAGTAAAACTCATGAGAAAAACTTCTTTTCCCTTGTATTTCACAGAGCCCCTGCTTTCAGCCCAAACATAATCAAGGGCCAATGGGCAGAACAGGTGCTTTCACTGGTTCATTAACCTTTTGTTATTCTTGCCATTATAGCTGTGGCCATACTATCCAGTTAGAAATCTTACTCCTTTCTCCCAGTCCCCCCACTTGTTTGCAATGGAAGCATGGCACCTGACAGCTTTCAGGAGCATTTGACAAACTGCAGTATTGGGAAATACATTTTTCTTTCTGGCAAAACAAGAACAGCGAAAGAACACAAAGCAGGCAAATGAACAAAATGGGCAGCAGTAAGATAGTGTCCAAATGCCAGTCTTCTTGCAGACAGTGTGCTGTCCAGCAAACTGACTGGTATACAAAGCACTGACCCTTTGGCATACTGTTCTACTGGGCAGTGATAGTGACATCAAGTGGATATATTAGTGAATTAAAGAACTGAACTGTTGTGATAAAAAAAAAAAGGAACTGCTCAGGTCAACAGAAGACCTGATTGTAACATGAGTTCATTCGCTTGTCTTTGTCTCCAGGCGCTGTAAATCTAGAGAAGGATCCCAGCACTGCCTTTTGCTTAATTCATACCTTACACTATATGAAATCTTAAAGGGAAAACTTATGTGCAGAGGGAGAGTACTGTGCTGTACTATGATGTCTTGACTTTATAAAGCAGTTTTAATTGAAGGTTTTGTTTTTGAGAAACACTAGGAGATATGGCTAGATTGAAATTTGAAGAAGGAAGTCTCCAATCCAAATCTTGCCTCTGCAATTAGTTCTTTAGATGGCTTTGGGCAACCTACACTCATGTAGTATCTGACCCCCTCTATACAATATATGGGTAATAATATTAACCTATCTTGAAAGTTTGTTGCAAGGATTTCACAAATTTAAGTGAATGTGAAAGATTTTGAACACTTAAAAGCATTATACACATGCTGTTTCTCCTCCTCCTCTCAAATCAAATCAAATCATTTTTTTTATTTGCATCAAGCCAGGGTCCACTGCAATTATAGCAAATACAATACATACTAGCAGATATTATCAACATAAAAGCTTCCTAGTACTAATACTGGATATATAGAAACATCAGTTCGGGTATCTGGTTGTAGGAGTATATTGTTTCAGGCAAAACCCTTAAGCTCTGATTAAGGAGAAAAAGTAGCAAATGGAACAAGTGCTTGCAAATGTAGGTAAAAGCGTCTCAAGACAGAAATAGTCATCTTTTTTGGTGCACAGTGACAGGTCTACTAGACAGTATTCATAGTTATCCAACATGTATTATTGGTCCAGATGAATAGACACATTTCTATCAAGCATTTTTTTATGGCAAGGAGAGGAAAATCAGATTTTTGGAAACCCCAGATGGTTTCTCCCAATGGCCTCCAATACCTTTGACTGAGATAAAAGATTTTATTTCCCAATTGCAGTATAGAGGAATAAAGCAGCTGAGATAGACTTCATGCCACCAGAAAATCTATCTAACATCAGCTGGTGGGTCTCGCTGCTCACTGCAGTATTCACCTACATTGATTTAACAAGGGAAATAGCTAAGATGTGAGACAGTCCTCTGTACTGTGGCTTTAATGACCCAAAGCTAATTGTTAGCCTTGAAGAGTAGACCCACTGAATCAGTAGACCTTACAAAAATATTAACTTACTAGATTCCCATTGATGAAATGAGTCTAGTCTAATTTGGATTAGTAATACTAGTATATTACTATTACTAGTAATATGCTAATAATATATATATTACTATATCTTATATAGTAATATATTATTACTATATTATTATTAGGATATTAGTTATAATCATCCACCCAAAATTATATAGTTGTTTGCTAAAACAAAGAAGGATGTGTAAAACAGAAAAAATAATCCATAATAGTCAGACCAGGGAGAACAGTATTCTTTCTCTGGGTTTCTAGCATTCTTTAGAAGGACAAACTTTCCTTTATGATCTGTTGTTGTTGTTGTTGTTGTTGTTGTTGTTGTGTGCCTTCAAGTCATTTTTGACTTACAGCAACCCTAAGGCAAATCTTTCATAGGGTTTTCTGGGGCTGAGAGTGTGTGACACACCTTAAGGTGAATTTCCATGGCCAAGGAGGGAGTTGAGGGAGTCTCCAGGTACACAGTCCAATGCTCAAACCACTACACAGGAGAAAAACAACAACTTAGTTCTAGATGACAAAGAAATCTCTGAAAACTTGGGTATTTGCGTGTTTTCTTCTAGAAACAAAGTTTTCTCATTCCTTTTTCACTGGTTAGAAGAGAATAGATTTAGGAGGAAATTTGAGTTCCTCTAGCCCAACATCTTGCTCAAAGCAACATCTGCAGCACAAGAAGATAACAACTGTTGCATCCTGATAAAGCATTGCATGACTAGCAGCATAGGAGATTATGATTAGGAAAGTGTACAGGAGAATACCAGGGAAGGGGAAAGTATAGTCTGATGGCCTTTGCTGGTTCTACAAAGGCTTTACATTTGATTCAAGAATGATGTATTCTTTAGCATCTGACTTCAGGAAACTCCCAGGCTTGGCACTTATGTATTTCTTCAGACTATAACTCTTTATAACAGAATCCAGAAGCCATGCACTCATAATAATTATATTAAATTATGGTTGGGGGTGGGATAAATCAGAATGTAAAGTACGTTTTGTCCAATTTAAATTTAGTGTAATTTGATGGCATTTTCCAAGGAACAATGTGGGGAAAGTGTCTTTATTTGCTACACTGTTGATCCCAATTTGCCTCCAATCCACTATTACCAAGGTCACAACATTCCTTGCAGGGGTATATGCTCAGAGCATGTTATTAGTTCATCTGTGTGCTTTGAGAGCGTGCCTGGCAATATCAGGCAAGATTTTTGGTATAATAATGTAACATGAATGTAAATGGCATACACAAATTAAAGGAAATAAAATTAGCATTGCTTTTGTGTAGTTAAAATAATTTTTTAAAGGGTTTTTCTTGTAAACATAATGCAGTGGAACTTTTTCGCTAACTTTCCATACTGATGGGGAAATGCTGGGACCTGGTGTCCAAAAAAAAAATAAAAAATTAAAATTCCAGGTTCTGTTAGTATCTAGCTTCCCCATAAAGTATTTGTGAAAGTTACAGTACAGCTCCATTCTGTAGAAGTTCAAATCTCATCCCAAATTCCAGTTTGGAAGAAAACTGGTGTCAGTTCTAGTGATTCACATCAGCCCATCTCCAGCAGAATCTAGTATAAGTCCATTGAGACTTATCAGTCCCACTGCACTGTTTATGTGACCATTGCAATCCTGTTATCAAATACAGCAAGTCCAACAGTTCTCTTCAAAGCAGTTCAAACTACTTGAACCCAATTCTGTCTCAGTCCTATCTCTGCTCTATTTTAGCTATTCCAAGCATTTCTCAGTTATTCATGGTGCCGCCAAGTTGCATGTGGTCACGTGGCAGACTGGGGCAGGCAACATGTAAAGTCACAAAGCTACATTTTTCTTAGAAAATTAAATACCTGTTTAAACATTGAATTGACTTGGATACACATAAAAGCACACAAAAGCGAATACTTTTTTAAAATATCAAACTACAAGTGGCTGCGTGCATTCTGGATGAGACATTCCAGAATCACTTTTAAAAAAGAAGAAATCAGCTTCTAAGATATTCTCTGCTGTACTCATTAGCTAAAATAAATGATTTTTTTCCCATTTAAACAATTTTTTTCTGTATAACTTCAGAGAGTTTGAGTTAATTCCTTGTTTTTTCTGTCTGTTGAAACTCAACAAAGCTGTTTTTTTTAAAAAAAAAATACATGGCAGCTCTCATACTTCAATAGTCTTATTTTTGTTTATGTTTGTGTTAATAAAATGTAATTAAAGAAAGCATCCAAATGAATTTCTGAGTGATCTTCTTTTAAATAAAAATGCACAATTCATATGTTTATGCCGGAGGGGTTAATAAAATGTAAGATATATGGGTAACTCCAACATATAATAATGTCACTCCAGTTTGCCAAAAGTTTATTTTGTATCAGGGCTGAAGTGAAAAATAAAGATTTAGCAAATAAGGTATGCAATGTTGTCATGAGAAAGAAAGGATCCGCTACTGTATATCCACAGGAGAGGGGAACAGCAATATGTATCCTTTACATACCACTAATGTTCCAGATATTGATAGTCTTTTCATGCATTGGCTGACACCAGCCCTTTCCGCACCTTACCTTTTTCCAGTGCTGGGGTGCGGGGATTGTGCGAGCAGCCTCCGGTGAGAGGCTCTCGCGTCCCTGCTGCTTCAGCTCCGCACGAGCTGCCTGCTCGTGCGAGAACCCCGCCTCTTCCTTACACAGTGCAGCCTGGGCGTTTCCCAGGCTGTGCTGGGGCAGGAAGCATGACCGGTGCGGCTGCAGAGGCTCTGCACTCTAGGTAAGTGTGTGCGGGGCCTGGGAGCAGTGTGCGATCGTGCACCATTTTTGGCTTCCAGCCGAAAATGAAAAGGTGCACAATTGGTGCCTGCCGGCCCCTGGAGTGTCACACGATTGTGAATGCATTGTGCAGATTGCTCCTCACAATCACGCGACACTCCAGGCACCCTTTCGCATGGCAAATGCCATGCGGAAAGGGCCATCCTGTTAATGGCAGACATAGACATAAGTTAACCCTACACCTGTGTAGGTTTATTATTGTTTGCTGCAGAGGTTGCTATTTCTTTCCTCTCTCTGGAGTAACCAAGCAAACTCCTGACCTACCATAGAGGCACTGAAGTCTGCCCCCACATTGACTTTCATTCCAGGTGGAGATTGAGGAGGAATCACAGAAACATCTGGCTATGTCATTGTAACCAGATGCAAAGTGATTACATGAAGGATTGCAGCTATTATATGTCCAGTTTTTCCCCCCATGAAACAAACACTCAATAGAGATCTGTAACTCCCAGTTCTGTCTCTGTGATTAGTACATTGGATTTAAGCAGTGCATTAACTGACAATTCTCCCTTGCATACAGCCTAGCATCTGTTCTCTTTGATTCCTTCCAGCTATCTGTCTTTCCATCTATCTGTCTGTCTGTCATTTTATTTAAATCTCGCCTTTCTCCCAGGATTGGGACTCAAGATGATTTGTTGTTGTTGTTGTCAGAATATTTATACTCCACCCTATTTCAAAAATCTCAGGGCAGCTCACAAGATAAAAAGAAATATAAGTAAAGCCACATGTAGCTAAAACATACCACCTCAAATAAAATAGTATCAAACTGTTTACAGAATTAAAGCCATTTGCAACATTAATGTGAAAGCACAGAAATAAAATAGCAATACATGCTAAACAAAAAGCCCTTTACCTGTAAAACAATCAATTCCCCCAAGCCCTGGAATAGAAAGGCCTTCACCTGCCAGTGAAAGGAAAGCTAGGAGGGAGCTGGCCCAGCTGCTCTAGAAATTGATTTTCAGAATCTGGGAACAACCAAGGAAAAAATGCTGTCACACATTCTTACATAAAAATACCTGTGAAGGTGGTGGGATCAGGAGAATTGCATCCCCTAAAGAGTCTCCTATGGAAAGAGAGGGTTCCTCAGATAGCTTTGGCCTAAACCATATAGAGCTTATTAATCATAAGCAGAATATTGAATTGTGCTTGGAAACAGATGGGCAGCCAGTGGAACTTTTAGGTGCAATCCTGCAACAACAGATGTAATTGATTAAAAGTAGCAGTATGATTCATTATTGTTTGTCTTAGCGAAAAACACCAACATTGTTACCTTCCATAAAATCTGTTTTAAAAAATGGTTATCCTTCTAGTTTGTGTGAGGAGTCTGAAAAAAGAATGATCAAGATCTGATACAGCTGTATGATAACCAAGGCCCTTTCCGCACGCGGTTATTAAGGCGGGCCAATGTGTCTTGCCACGGAGGTCTTCTGCACGTTGGAGTGGACTAGGTTTGGTTTATTTACCTTCATTCCGCATGTAATTCTGACTAAATGCGCTCCCATGTGGTGGTAAAGTGCGCTATTTGAAAACCGGAAGAAATTGGTTTTCCAATTTTCCAGATCGATCCAATTCGTACTTTCACAGTGGTGCAGACACGTACATTCGCGCCAATGCGAATTGGTAGTCAGGGGAGGGCTCATGGGAGGGGCCAGGGGGTAGTATGGATTTACGCACGTACACAATGATGTACTAAACCATGCAAAAAAAGGGGGGGCCAATCACAGCCGATGGGGCAGGGTGAGGGGAGTAGCAGGAGTGGCCGTGGCAAGAGTGGCCACGGTGGAGGCAGTGTGGATTCATGAACTCGCACTCCTCCGAATCGGGATAGAACATACGCAGTAGCTGTGCAGAAGGAAATGAGGGAAAGTCTGCCTTGGTTCGAGCCCAGAAAATCCGGTAAGAAATGGCACGAACCGATTCACCAGCCTCGTGAGGAAAGGGCCTCAAGTTTCAAACATCTTCGTTCGTTTCAGTTTTTGCCAAACTGTTCTGTATACCAAGGTCTGTATCATTTCTCATCAGATGATTCTTTGTTTCCACATTTCTTACAGGCTATTCACAATAGACTTCTGAGTGGAAGGGAAAACACTCTCAAGGAGGACTGTTTCTCCTGCTTTGTCATTTCCCAGCTTAGTATCACTCTAAAGTTGAAGAGCTGTTCTCTTGGATATTTTGGCCCTCAAACTCTAAAAATGAGTGGTATGATCATGCTGGGCAATTATCAAAGCACAGCATATAAATCAGACCATCAGATCTTCAGAAATGATAGGGTTTCACTTCCAGTATCTAACTTGGGCCATTTCCGCATTAGCCTGTTATAGCGCGATGATTCCACTTTCAACATCCTCTGGAATCCTGGGGTTTGCAGTTTCGGGAGGGGCCAGCTGGGATTCCAGAGGATGTTGAAAGTGGAATCATCGCGCTATAACAGGTTAGTGCGGAAATGTCCTCCATTATCCTCTTCCTGTGTGTGTGTGCCTTCAAGTCACCTATTGAGTCATGGTGATCTCATGAATTTCATAGGGTTTCCTTAGGCAAGGAATACTCAGAAGTGGTTTTGCCAATTCCTCCTCTGAGATATAGCCTAAAGCACCTGGTATTAAACCCAGAAAATCCCAAAGCTCTAGTACTATAGTCTTCTGAGCTCTCTCTATAAACAAACTGTCATCTTTAACTAGCAATTCCTTGTTAATATCGCATCATCACATGCTTGTGTGTCTCCTAGCAGAATCCCATTCTCTTGTGGATCAAGAATTCTTACTTCACTCCAAGCAGCTGCTTGCAGATTGCACTATACAGTGAAGGTACTTCACCTCACTTTGAAATGCTGCTCCCTTGCCCTTCTCTCATTACAGAAACACAATAAAATAGGTAGATCCCATCTGATTTTGGAAGCTAAGCAGGGTCAGCCCTGGTTAGTACTTGGATGGGAGACCACCACAGAATACCAGCTGATCTAGGCTATATAACAGAGGAATGAACTGGCAAAACCACCTCTGAGTATTCCTTGCCTAAGAAAACCATATGAAAATAATAGGGTTGCCATAATAGGCAACTTTAAGTACCTCTCTCTCTCTCTCTCCCCCCCCCCCCTCACTCTCTCTCACTCTCTCTCACACACACACACAATATTTGCAAAAAAGAATATTCGGGGTAAATCTCCCATGGCAAATATTCACCCTTGGTATAGCAAAACACCCTGTCAAAAATAGACAACTATGGTGATTTATTTTACTTCCTGAACGGGTGTGAAGTGACAAGTGCATTTTCTCTGTCATTTTCCCCAGAATTTGCACAAGGAGCTTCTGCATGAAACTAATATCTTTCCTTCATTTAATAGGCAAAGCATAGACAGTAGAAGCACAGAAGAATAGGTTTACCAATCAAAAAGTCACAAACAACCCAACCGATGCTTAAGCTTTTTTGAGTTCAGTCAGCAAGGCAGCAGCCATTGTAATTTGTTCAAAAATTTCAAAAAATTTGCATCAAATTTGACTTCACAAATGCACATGCTTGGTGAAAATGTGCAAAAAATATATAACTCTTTCACTATCTCACCCCCTTAGGAGAATTTTTTTTTCATTCTGGCTCTAGAGAACAAGATTATGTGATGACTGACTTTCCTAAAATGTTAAAACTGGCAGGTATTGTGCACACATACATGTCCATAGATGCGCTGTCAGCCTCATTCTACAATGACCAATAGTAGTTTTACAGGACTCTTTCTTAGCTGTATGTTGTCAGACTCTGTGATGTATACTGACGATACTATGGGTAAGCATAAATATGTAGGCATGGATGCATGCACACACACATGTATGTAGGTCTGTTGTTGTTGTGTGTGTTCAAGTCATTTCTAACTTATGGCAACCCTAAGTCAACCTATCACAGGGTTTTCTGGGGGCCAGAGTGTGTGGCACACCCACCCAGTGGGTGTCCATGGCCAAGTGGAATTCAAATCCTGGTCTCCAGGATCATAATTCAAAACTCAAACCACTACACCAAGCTGATCCTATGTACATATCTGGGGAAATGTCTAAATATCCCTGGATGTCACTAAATCCCTTTAGAATCATAGAGTTGAAAGAAACCATGGGGCTATCCTGTTCAACATTCTGCCATGCAAGAAGCACACTGGTACATCGATCAAGGTGAGGACTTCTGATGTGAAGGTAAATTCAAATAAATGATCCTGCCCCTTGTGAATCCAGATGTGATAATGTCCAAGAAGGTCTGTATTACCATATTTGCCAGCATATAAGTTACACCCGAGTATAAGATGCACCCCATTTATACACTGGCGTATACTATTTGCTGGCATATAAGACACACTGGCATATAAGACGGACCTCATTTTCAAACAGTATTGTTCAGGAAAAAAAGTGAGTCTTATACACCAGCAAATACTGTATCTTTTTTTCCCCCAAATATTTGAATACACTCTCAGATTTGGAAACCTAATATTTTGGCCTGTGTTCCCTCCATCCTGAATTAACTTACCAACATCCTGAAGCTGGTTGTCCTTGCAACCTCTTCCCCGTTAACACTTTCAAAACCCATCAGCATCCCCAGCTTCCTGACAATTACATGAGTGTTGTATCAACTTTCTCTAATAGTTTCCATATTTCTTATAATTGCTGGTTGGTTAAGGAGGATACTGTTACAAGTCCTCCCTCCACATTCACTGGTTTGATCTTCACAGATCTGATTATTCACAAGACACCCATTTGCTCCCCCCCCCCCGCAATTCTCGCCTCCCCATTCCCTTGCCTTTTGCCTGGGGGCACCATGCCTTCCTTCTCCATGCCTGGGCAAAAGGCAAGTGAATGGGAGGGAGGAGCCCCATGCATGGAAAAAGAAGGTGCACATGAGCCTTTACTTCTCCCCGCTCCTGTTTGCTTGCTTTTTGTCCAGGCGTGGAGAAGGAAGGCAGATCATAATGCTGGGCTACAAATAAGAGTTTTGAGAACTTTCTCTAATGCTATGTTCATAGTTCAGGGATGTAAATCCCTCCATTACAAATACAATGGGCCCTTGGTATCTGCTAAGGTTTGGTTCCAGCCTCTCTCCTCCATGGATACCAAAATTCATGCATGCTTAAGTCCCCAGTATGTACAATGGTGCAGTAAAATGGTGTCCCTTATAAAATAGCAAAACCAAAGTTTGCTTTTTTGGATTTTTAAAAATATTTTCAAGCCACAGTTGATTGACTCTGTGCTTACAGAATCCATGGATATGGAGGGCTGACTAATTACTGTAGTTTTCTGCATAAAAAGCATGTTCTTGTGTTTAAAACCCACATTTCTCTGCACAGAAAAATCTCCTTGAACATTCCAGGATGTTTGAATACTGGGAGAAAAACTGTATATAATTCTTAGTGTCCTCTTGTTCTTCTTGATAAGACTTCGCAACTGGCAGGAGGCCATTTTTCATCTGGCAAATGAATGTTAGAGAATATTCTTTCCATCTCTATCATAATTAATATAACTCTAGTTCCAGTTTTTACTTTTCTAGCTGTAATGTGAATACCAAACCTACATTGCTGGAAATATACATTCAGCTTCTCTTCTACTATTAAAAACCTTGATATGCGTTGCATGACCCAAAGAATGAACTTGATGCTCCAAGGAAATTCTTATTGGCTCCAGTGAAAATAATCTTAAAATTTGTTGAGCCATGAAGATTAAGCATCAGGCAGTCATTGTTGTTTGAGACTTTTTAATTCTTGTCCATTTTTAATCTTCCTCACCAATGGCATTCACAATTATCCTATTATAAAATCTCAAATATTGCATTGAAGATGTGCTAATACTAGGACAAAGCAAGACACACAGACACAGACACAGACACATCAGAAAAGAGCAAGCGAGAAGGAATATGTCATATACTGACTACAAGGGAAACAGTGCAAAACATCTAATCACAGCAGTGCCAGCAAACTTGAACCTGTCCAAAAGGATCCCAAGCTCTCAATGTTTAATTGCTGTTGATGGCTCTTGGTCAGTCATGCATGACAATGCGTGTGTCACGCTGCTTCCTGCCCGTGTTCATTCCTGTCAGCCTTCACTCCAGGTGACAGAGTGCTGCTTCTCTGACCATGTTAGAAAGCAGGGCGGGAGGGGACAGGCAGGGTGGGGGTGGGACAGAACTCTTGTAGACATAAAGCAACACAGGCCAGCCTGGCCAAAACCAAGGAGGACAAGCAGCAAAACCTGGAATGGGAAGGCTGGTTTTCTTTGCAACCTCTCCTCCATTAATGCTTTAAAAATAAAATAAAATTGTGGAGCATCTGTGACCTCCAGCATTCCAATTGGCAAGCTTCGATTCTTCTCTTGAATGCATGCTGGAGGCTGCATGGAGCAATTTGAATTACAATTGAGGAGCAATGAGTATTAGCATTTTTGGTGAACTGGAGCTTTAAAACTGCTGATTTAAACAGCTAACAAGAAAGAAAGCTAGGCAGGAGAAGAGGAGGGGGGAAGGAGACAGATGACTTAAATCATCTAGAAACTGCATAATAACATCCTGCTTTTTCCCCCCAAAAAATGATTGTTTAATGCTTTATAAAATGCTTGAGCTTGGATTTAGCCAAGCCCTTAAATGTGTGTGATTGCATCCAGATAAGCCAAGTTTAGTGGCATATTGAAATTTAAAAATCCTAGATCTTGATCCTGAACACTGGTAGAGGTTTACCAGTCTGCAGTTCTTTCTTCCTTTTGCTGTATGGTAGGTATAATGTTGCATTTTGCAAGTTTGTACTGATGGAGACTTCTTGAGACATTTCAATGTTTGAAACAGAAAATGCAAAATCCCCTCAAGCCTATGGTGATAAATAAATATAACAATGACTTTAGCCTCAGGAGAGGCCCCTTTTACAACAGGAAGTCTCTTGGAAGTTAACTTCTACATTACTTCTGGTTAGAAAAAAAATTTTCTCTCCTAAAATGGCCAGGGAACCTAAAAGGTGGTAACACTGCCAACATTCCCCCTCTAGAACATTTGGGGAACTTTGAAGCAAAATAAATGGTAAAGAAAGTTTGGACTTTGGTGCTTCTGGGGTCTACAAAATGAGCCTAGAGGCTTCATGTAGCCCTGGGCCACACTTTCTCTGCTACTCTGTGAAAACATTGTCAGCGTTCTCCTAATCCAAGGGGCATTCCTGTTCTGTTCCTTGTACTGTATTGGTTAGCAAGGTGCCTATCCCTCATTCTGTACACAATTCCCTGTATATTATTTGTGCATTGATTTTTCCACAATACTCTTATTCAGGGATCCATTTTCCTGATGTATACACTTTATAAGCATTTTTCCTTTGATGAAAACACCTTTGCACACATTTTCCAAGGATATGCAATTTTAGTTATGCATACTTTTTAAAACATGTAGGAAATGTGCCCACTTTGAAAGCAACTTTCATGCTTCATTTTGTTACCATACTTATGAAATGTGAAGGATATTTTACACACACAGACACACACACACACACACACACAGTATTTCCTGGCATATAAGACTCAATTTTTCTCTGAAAAATACTGTTTGCAAATGGAATGCGTCTTATATGGCAGTGTGTCTTATACCTCTGCAAGCAGTATTTGCCAGTGTATAAATAGGGTGCATCCTATACACAGGTGCAGCTTATACGCTGGCAAATATGGTATATATATATATTCACCAAACAACAAGGAACTATTATTCTTGGAAGTAAGAATGATCACTATCTTTTAAAATAAAATAAACACCTCACATGATATTTTCCCCCTTGTTTTAACCTCCAACAGCTTTGTCCAGTCGCATACAGTTTTGTTTTAAGGAGTTGCATTTTTTCACAGGGGAAAAACTGGATCCCTTGATCACCAAAGCTTGAGTTGAACCAGGTTTTCTAGAAACTGTCTTATAAAGTAAGAAGGTGGTTCACTGACATGCGAACCAGCGTATCTCTTCCTGCAAGGGCAGTACTTGAAGGAAACATAAATAAGAAAACTCTCAATGTAATGATCTCAGAAACATGGAAAGCTGCCTTATAACAGATCAGATTACTTGTCCATTTAACCCAGCATTGTTTACTCTGGAGTCTCAGAAATAGAGTCTAGGTCACCTGGCATGATTTTCATGGAGTGTCTTAGGCAGACATCTTTCCTGGCACCTGATACCTGATCCGTTAAGCTGGGAGTATTAAGAATGAACCTATAGCCTAATACCTACAAAACACGCGTTTTGCCATTCCATAGGATTGTGCTGTTGGATCTCCAATTAACTAATCTTTTTCCATTTGCAGTTACCTGCTATTTTATTTTATGATATGCTGAGTGTAACATTTGGCAAAATATGACTATAAATTAATCAAATAGTTTATGAAATTGATTGGCTGCAAGTCTATACATGAGCAAGTCCCCATGATTTCAGTGGAATAATAACGTGTACAGGATCCCATCCAATATTTTCTCTTCAGAGTTTTACTATTTCTTTTAAAAGTACAGGTATCTGTTTCTATTTGAAAAAAATAGCAATTTCTTTTATTGGCTGGGAAAGTATTCTACATTCATTTTTATGGTAGTAAAGAATTTTTTAAAAAATGTGTCCACCAAGATTCAATACAAATATTGATGTTAGTTCTTTCAATCCATATTTTTTTTTTTCCAAGGAAAAGGCTGGGGTTTCATGAAAACAAAAGTACAGATTGTTGTGACAAAACTGTCTGGGCAAAATACAAAGCTGCCTAGAAGTATCGCATGATAGAGGCAGGCAAAATCCTACCTTCCTTCTGTTCTCCTGTCATTGTAACTGCGTCCTGTCATGTCAGCCTTTAGGGTGTGGTTAAAAAGGACTGCCCTCCAGTGTATCAAAGGAAACTTCTACATCCTTGCTCATTCTGGCTGTTGCATAAAAACTGACAGATGTGTCAAAGGTGTGATGGGGTAGTGAATAAGTAATAGGCCTTGACAAGCTGGACCTTCTCATTCCATTCAGCCTAAGGTGAGGCAATGGCCTGAGGTAAGAGCTGGGGCAATTAAAGAACAACAACCCAACACTCTAGATGAGTGACTTATGATATGGCTCACAGTTTTTGTCTAGGGTTCCTTTAGGCTTACATATAAAACCTGGTGCTAGGAATCCATTATGTGCTGGAGTTCACATTTCATTCCTTCCTACTTACTTTACATTTTCAAAATGCTGGATTTTTGCAAAGTGAACAGTGACAAATGTGCTTTCCCACTGAATACAGATTTCAGCAGTACGCATTTTATAATAAGGACAATGGTTATCTGAATGATCTTCAGCAGTTTTAGTCAATGGCTGTTTTACACTATGGATCTCAAAGGTGAAGAGGCAATTATTTGTCTGCTGAACCACCCTAATCCCTAGACATCCCTAGGTCAACTTCCAGTGAAGGATCCAATTCAGATATCTTTGCTTGAAAAATGTACACAGTAAAATCCCTTCTAAAAAGTCTCTTTGTTTATGAAAGGCAAAGTGCTGGAAAACTATGGGGAAAAAAGGCTTTAATGCTCCTCTCTCTCACGCACTCTAACAAAAAGAACACATTTTTCCTTCAGCTTAAAACAACAAATGTATTTTATTATTCTGGACTTCGGATTTTTGTATCCCACCTTTCAAAAAAAAGCATTTTTTTCTAGTGAAGCTTTAGAATATGTGAGTATTAAAGTAAAGCAAAAGCCTAGGGAAAAAATATAAAAGATGGGAGTTTGGGGAAGGATGGGAGACTGATCCTGAAAATAGGGATGTCAAACAAATCTTCCTTGGGAGATCTTCCCCTTAACTGGAATTACATAACTAATGTCATTGATTAATGAATATCTAAAATAGCTGAATATATTCTTTGTCTCCCAAAGCTGCTTTGCTGCTTTTCTAGTGAACTTTCTATCAGACCCAAAGGCCCAAATCCAATTGTTAACCCTCATTGCAGTAGCTCCCTTAAATCAAAGAAATGAACATATGTGTTGACTTACCAAGTTTCCATTGATTCAGTAGGGTTCAGCTGGTTAGGACTAACTGGATTTACCCCAAATAGAAGGTCTTTCTTTCTGTCCTATCCCCTTCACAGGCATGGCTAGTAGGGATATGAGACGGGGCCTTCTCAATGGTTGCCCCAGGTTCTGAAATTTCCTTCCCAGAGAGCTACTTCCTTGCCATCCTTCTGTTAGCAGGCAAGGACCTTTTTATTCTGACAGGCTTTTAGAAATGAAAATTTTTAAAGGAATTGCTTTAGATGGTGTTGTACTATTTTTATTGAACTGTTTAAACTGTTTTGGTGTATGTTTTAAAGTTCTTTTAACATTGTTAATAGTTTAATTCTATTTTAATGTTAATTGTTGTATGTTTTTAGAAATATTTTAATTGTTTTAGATTGTAATGCGCCCTGAAACCAAGTTGTGGGCAAAAAGTTTGATATCAATGAATAATACTTAGCTGGCATCCTGTATTGCAGTTATGGATTCTTAAAGACATCAAAACGACAAGACTATAACATAGGACCAGTTCGGAGCAAGTGATAGAACAAAGTGGCCAGAGATTATGAAGACCCTTACAGTTAAATCTAGGACCTAGACCTGCTCTGACTCCACAATCCCCATTTGTGCATACTGCATACATCGGTATGGACTGTGGAAATGTCCGTTCCTGGTTTTGTGTTTGTCTAAGGGCTGCTTGAGGGAACGTCAGAAGTAATCTTGAAGCACCATAGCTGACATCCAGATGTAACAGCACCGCTTCTGAACAAGCTGAATGAGTAAAAGAGTGACTTAGTGATAGGTCTGGTCTGGTATTTTTCTCTTCTCTCCTCTCCTTTCCATTTTTTAAAACTATTTATTATTCTTTTGATAATTCCATCAGTGTCTATAATGTTTATGGAGTCCAAGTGGAGTGGCCTCTGCACTAAAAATTTTGTAAACTAAAATTCAAGAAATAGAATAGGAAGCGGGTTGGTTTCTCTCAACTTTGTTTGCCAGGGTTCTCTGTACCACACCAGATAAAACCTGAAGGAGGAGGAAACAGAGTTGCAGTGGTCTACTGTGATTCCATATCTCTGACAAGTTTGTGCTCTCCTACAGTATGCTGTGTTTGAGTATGTATAATTGAAGATGGGTGATCAGGGCAGGAGAGGAATTTCGCTGGTGTACTGCTCACTTCACTGCTCAACAGTATCCCTCCTTAAGCTAGCCAGGATGTTCTTGGACATGATGTTGGATTCTCCATGGCTTGATGCTCTGGAGGACTTCAGCATCCATGTTGGGGATGCCCTGACAGAAGTGCCTGAGGACTTCATGTCTGCTATGACAACTGCTGATCTGTTGCAAGTGATCTCTGACTTCCCTGTGGTATAGGACACATTCCACACCTTGTTTTCCATGCTGGATGGTGTTTTTGAAATGGACCAACTTTATAAAATTCCATTTTTGTGGACTGATCATTACCTGATTAGTTTGGATGCACTTGGAATTGAAGTCTTTGCAGTGGCTCAGTGAGAATAAGATGATCTACCCAAGAGGACCAGCATGGTGTAGTGGTTTGAGCATTGGACTACAACCTTTGAGCACAGGGCTCAACTTCCCACTCAGCCATGTAAACTCACTGAGTGACCTTGAGTGCATCATACAATCTCAGCACCAGCAAACCCCATGATAGGTTTACCTTAGGTTCACCATAAGTCAGAAGCAACTTGAAGGCACACAACAGCAACAGCAACAGCAACAACAAAGCTGATGGGTCCCAATGGTTTCCTGCCAGCTCTTAATTTTGCTGTCACTTCAGCATGCAATTCTGTTGCAGCCCTGGTTGATCCCTGGAATCAGAAAATGAGCATGTTGGTAGACACGATCATTCCTGAATGTCTCCTCTTGCTAGGATGAGCCAGACCAGCCCTCTACTTTTCAAGGGCTGATAGTGATGAAATGATTAAGATGGTGACTACAGTAACATTGGCAGAAAATGTGGAATTAGTCAGACCAAATTTCTGTATGTTTTTATATTTGTTTTAACCTGTATCTGGTTCAATTTCTCCCAACTGTGGGAGAAAGGTGGGATGTAAAGTAATCATCATCATCATCATCAAAGGAAGTTTCAGTTACATGAATTTAGGTCAAAAAGTAATAATCACTATATACCATAAGAATTACAGGCATCACTGGAGTTTTATAACTTTTGTATGTTTAATATGTTATGCCCTATTCTAATCTATCTGTCTGTCTGCCTATCTCTGTCTATCTCTCTATCTGTGAGAAAGTGCATATAATTCTTCCCAAAGTGAAACTTGGGATAATGTTTGAAATATTTGAAAGCACTAAAGGAAGTTAAATTTTTAAATTAGTAATATTTCAGTCAAAGGAAGAGTCAACAAATTAGGATTTTTCAGTGTCCATCCCTCCTTCTCAATCTTCTAATCTAATAAACACTTCCTTTCTTTTGACAGTTCCACCCCCCTGCTTGATTCTGCTCATTTCTGCTTCTAGAGAGTTGTATGTTTGAAAGAGGGTGCAAGCTGCACACACATTGAAGACTTCCATTCTGATGCTGTCATTCTGGTCAAACGTGTAGAGAGTCTTCTATGCCAGAGTGCTGATGACAGAAACCCTGGCAGTTTCCACCAAGAACTGTGTGCTTTCCCTAGAGGGCCAGGAGAAGGAACTGAGAAGTTAATTTCCACCCAACAAAGTGCCTGC
This sequence comes from Cyclura pinguis, assembly GCA_030412105.1. Classification (NCBI taxonomy): domain Eukaryota; kingdom Metazoa; phylum Chordata; class Lepidosauria; order Squamata; family Iguanidae; genus Cyclura; species Cyclura pinguis. The sequence goes on from CM059599.1 coordinate 41,543,039, forward strand.
AAGGAAACTTTAGGAATGACCCAAATGACACACTCTCGTAGTCTACAACAATATGTAAGGAAAGTGTCCACAAAGTTGACTAAAAGATATATGATGGGGAAATTTTTTGGGAAAACTCTGAGACTTGTGTATGGCAAAGAACTTCTGGGGCGACTCACACACCTCAGAGTCATTCTAGATCATTCTTGACTAGTACTAAGTACATACCATAATACTAAGGCATATGTTACTAAGAAGAGGATTTAAGTTATCCTCTGAATAAATCTTTCCAGGAAAACCTTATGAGAGGATCACTGTAAATTGAAGTTGATCTGAAGGCACAGAACAGTCACAATACCACAACTGCATCTTTCAGCTTAACTCATATTAAGCTGAAAAGCAGACAGAATGCTCATGTTTTTCTTGACAAACTGAGATGGTTGTCACTAAAAACAAAGCATGGCAGATGCAAGCACACATGTGTTCAGGCCAGTGTTCAGTGAGGCTTTCACTTTGGGCTGCAAAGATGATAATGTTTGCTTTTTCCCCAGGCTGGAAGGAGTGGCTCCTGTCCTGATGTATAGCAGCCTCACTGTTTCTGGGAATGATGCTGACTGGCTTCAGGAATCAGGCAGAATTATATCCCTTTGTGTTTAGCCAGAAGGCAGGATGAATTGTCTCGATGGGCTTGAAGGGGAGCAAGTGGGAAATAAATAATGATATAAGGAGAGTGGCAAGAAAGAGAACCAGATTTAATTACTACCTTTGTAGTTGATCTTGCCTTCCTTAAAGTTTGAGACTCCCAGTTTCAGGAAGAATACCACAAATAGTCTTTCAGAGATTCTCTCTCTAATCTTTTTACCTGAAATAACCTGAAATATCAGGTTTTGGATTTGTAAGGTATGTGGAAGTGCCCTGTTTTGATACCAAGTCAGTCAGGGACAATAAAGACAAAGGCCCAAATGATATTGCACAAGTAGTACAAGTGGCCAGTGGTGGGAGAAGTAGAAACTATAGTACAGGGCTTGCAGGAAGGGCCCGGGGATTTAAGTGTCTCTACACTAACGCGCAGAGTATGGGAAACAAGCAAGATGAACTTGAACTCCTAGTACAACAAAATAAATACGATTTGATAGGCATTACTGAGACCTGGTGGGATGAGTCTCAGAATTGGAATGTAGGAATAGAGGGGTATAGCCTATTTTGTAGAAATAGACCAAACAAGAAAGGAGGAGGAGTAGTCCTGTATGTCAAGGATGTTTTCACCTGTGAAGAGATCCATGACTTAAACCCAGAAAGCCAGGTTGAGAGCATCTGGGTAAGAATTAAGGAAGCGAGAAACAATAGGGATATTCTGGTGGGGGTTTACTACAGACCTCCAACCCAGACTGAGGACCTTGATGACGCCTTCCTCAACCAAATGACTTCGCATTCAAAAAGGAGAGATACACTAATAATAGGAAATTTCAATTACCCGGATATATGTTGGCAGTCAAACTCTGCCAAGACAGCAAGGTCCAGCAAGTTTCTTGCTTGTCTTGCAGACAATTTCATGGTCCAGATGGTGGAAGAGTCCACAAGGGGATCAAATATTCTAGATCTGATCCTGACCAATAGGGATGACCTTGTTAATGAGGTAGAAGTGGCTGGATCTTTAGGGGGGAGTGACCATGCCCTATTGGAATTTGGCATTCAGTGGGAAGGAGAAGATAAGTGTAGCCAGACGCTCGTCTTAGATTTTAAAAAAGCGGACTTCTGTAAACTTAAGGAGCTGCTGGCTGAAATTCCGTGGTCAAGAATAGTGAGAGAGAAAGGAGTTCAGGAGGCATGGGAGTTCCTTAAAAGGGAGATATCGAAGGCACAGTCTGAAACTGTGCCAATAAGGAGGAAAAATGGAAGGCATCTGAAGAAACCAGAATGGTTGACTAAAGAACTCTCAGCTGAGCTAAGCGTTAAGAGAAACGTGTACAGGAAATGGAAGAAGGGGGAAACCACCAAAGAAGAATTTAAGCAAGTAGCCAGGAGATGTAGGGAGAAGGTCAGAAAGGCTAAAGCACAGAACGAACTTAGGTTGGCCAGAGACATTAAAAACAATAAAAAGGGCTTTTTTAAATATGTCCGTAGCAAAAGGAAAAAGAAAGAGGTGATAGGGTCACTGCGCAGAGAAGATGGCGAATGACTAACAGGGGGAAGAGAAAAGGCAGAACTACTTAACACCTTCTTTGCCTCAGTTTTTTCCCAGAAGGATACAAGCATTCAACCTGGCGGTTGGGGAGCAGGGGAGGAAGCAGGGGAAATGCGGTACAAAATAGGTAGAGAGGTGGTACAGGAATACCTGGCCACACTGGATGAATTCAAGTCTCCAGGGCCAGATGAATTGCATCCTAGGATATTAAAAGAACTGGCAGAGGTCATTTCGGATCCGCTTGCTATAATCTTTGAGAAATCTTGGAGGACAGGAGAAGTTCCAGCAGACTGGAAGAGGGCAAATGTTGTCCCCATCTTCAAGAAGGGAAAAAAAGAGGACCCAAATAATTATCGCCCAGTCAGCCTGACGTCTGTACCCAGAAAGATCCTGGAGCAGATCATTAAGCAGTCAGTTTCTAATCACTTAGAAAGCAACGCGGTAATCACAAGAAGTCAACATGGATTTCTCAAAAATAAGTCATGCCAGACTAATCTTATCTCTTTTTATGATAGAGTTCCTAGCTTGATAGATGAAGGGAATGCTGTGGATGTAGCATATCTCGATTTCAGTAAGGCCTTTGACAAAGTTCCCCATGACATTCTTGCAAAGAAGCTAGTAAAATGCGGGCTGGACAGGGCTACTGTCAGGTGGATCTGTAACTGGTTGACTGACCATTCCCAAAGGGTGCTCACCAATGGCTGCTTTTCATCCTGGAGAGAAGTGACTAGCGAGGTGCCACAGGGTTCTGTCCTGGGCCCAGTGCTGATCAATATTTTCATCAATGACTTGGATGAAGGAATAGAGGGCATGCTCCTCAAATTTGCAGATGACAACAAATTGGGAGGGGTTGCTAATACACCAGAGGACAGGATCAAATTTCAAAATGACCTTGACAGATTGGAGAGCTGGGCCAAGGCTAACAAAATGAAATTCAACAGAGAGAAGTGTAAGGTCCTACACTTAGGTAGAAAACATGGAATGCAGAAATATAGGATGGGGGACACGTGGCTGGATGGCAGTACGTGTGAAAGGGATCTAGGAGTCTTAATAGACCACAAGCTGAACATGAGTCAGCAGTGTGACGCGGCAGCCAAGAAAGCCAATGCAATTCTCGGCTGCATCAATAGGAGTATGGTGTCTAGATCGAGGGAGGTACTGGTACCACTCTACTCTGTTTTGGTTAGACCTCATCTTGAATCCTGTGTCCAGTTCTGGGCACCCCAATTCAAGAAGGACATGGTCAAGCTGGAGTAGGTCCAGAGGAGGGCGACCAAAATGGTGAAGGGCCTGGAAGCCATGCCCTATGAGGATAGACTTAGAGAGCTGGGTATGTTTAGTCTGCAGAAGAGAAGGTTAAGAGGGGACATGATAGCCATGTTTAAATATTTGAAGGGATGCCATGTAGAGGAGGGAGAGGGCTTGTTTTCTGCTGCTCCAGAGACCAGGAAAAGGAGCAATGGATTCAATCTGCAGGAAAGGAGATTCCACCTGAAGCTCAGGAAGAACTTCCTGACAGTCAGGGCTGTCTGGCAGTGGAATATGCTGCCTCAGAGTGTAGTGAAGTCTTCTTCCTTGGAGGTTTTTAAGCAGAGGCTGGATGGCCGTCTGTCGGGAGTGCTTTGAGGGTATTCCTGCATGGCAGGGGGTTGGACTGGATGGCCCGTGTGGTCTCTTCCAACTCTACATTTCTATGATTCTATGATTCTAAGATGTTTATATAGATCTAGATAACGTACATAACATTTACAAAATGTAATTCCTCACAATATTATAAGGAGATTTTTCAGAGTGATGAGATGAAGGCAGATTGCCTTAAATCAGAATAAAGAAGGAAGGAAGGAAGGAAGGAAGGAAGGAAGGAAGGAAGGAAGGAAGGAAGGAAGGAAGGAAGGAAGGAAGGAAGGAAGGAAGGAAAAAAAGCTTTTTGCATACTTCAGACCTTCCAAAACCCTCACACTTCTAAAACAAATTTTGAGAAGAAAATTACCCAGATTTTATGAAAGGCCATTCCTAAAGGCAGGAAAGACCAGTGCCTTCCACCCTGCCACCCCAACAAAGAAAATCCAGCCAAAATGGGGAGTTGTTTCCAGATTCATTTCTGGCTGCTTACTGGGTGATTTTTTAAGGGTGTGGACCACCAGGGGTGCAGTATGCTTGCTATACCCCTCTCAGTTCTCCATCCCCATCTATGCCTTTGTTTCTGAAGAGACAGTCATCACTTCCAGCTTTGAACGGCCCAGTCATCCTGCTTTGCTCCTTACCCCAAATAGGTGATTGCCACTGTCAGAAATATCCATGCAACCATCTGGTTCATTGCTACACAAAAGGATTTGTAGAAGTCCTGTAGCTGCTGACTGAGTCTTTGCTGCATGACTAGCTCAAAATGAGAGTAAAATAGTTATTGAGAGCAATGGGTTGCAGCCAACGGTAAAGGGGTATCCAAATACATCAGTTCTGAGGTCTTCCAACTACATTAATTGCAATGTCACTTTGGCCTCGGTCAAGACTCCGGTGAAACCATGACCATTCATTTGGCAGGCATCTCTTTGGCAATGTGGAGCTTCCACATTTTGGTAGATCTACAAGTACATAGCTGTTAAATAAGGCTTCCGGAGGACAACATAAAAGTAGCATCTTCCGTGAGAAATATTGGCAGGAAAAAAAGGGAAGGAGCTTTCATGATCTTAAGATTAATTTTCTAAATGGAACACTTTGAACTTTTTTTTCTGTTTTGAATGCAATATAGAAACCTGAGTGCTTTCCCCCACTGAATTCCAAAACATCTCATTTCTCTAGTACAGAAAAGCAGTCTATTAACTGAGTGTATCAGAGCTCTTTTGAAACATCTCGCTCAAGGCACTTTTTAAAAAATCTTGCCTTGGGCAAATACTGTAGGAAAGGCAGGATTTTTTTCAAATAAATTAATTTATTGAGAAATAATGTTAAATGTAATGACAGCTGCCCATATGAACTTGCACAGGGTAAACCAATGGCACTGGATAGCTTTAAGGAATTGTTTCACTTAACACAATTTGTACTGAAACAAACATTGACAGTGAGTTTCAGATTTGATCCATTTTGTGGATTTGTACTGATGTGAATAAACTTCAGTGGCTCTTGGGGAGGTTTTCTGGGGACAAAAAAATGCCAAAGAAAACAAAACAAGAACAGAAGTGAGCTGGAAGTCCATTTATGGTTTATTTGGGTGTGGGTAGGAGAGGGCATTGTTTTATATAAAACATTCCAACAGCACCATAGAATCATGATGTTGGAAGGCCATCAAGTCCAGTGCCCTGTTCAATGCAGGAAATTCAGCTACAGCATCCTCAGCAGGTAGCTCTTTTCAAAGACATCCAGAGAAAGAGACTCCATCACCTCTATTGGCAATAGGTTCCATTGTCAAACAGTTCTTACTGACAAGAAGTTCATAGTAATGTTTAATCAAAAGAAACTTCTTAGTGGTAAGAGTTGTTTGACAATGGAACCAGTTGTCTAGGGCAATGGTTCTTAACCTGGCATTTGGGCACCAGCAGCAGTGGCAGCAACAGGGATGTGGCAGTGGTGTGTGTGTGTGTTGGTGTGTGTGTGTTGCAGATGCAAACAAGAGAGCAATTTGGACACACACACCCCCGCTGCCTCATCCCTGACAAAAGGGACATGGCAGTAGACTTGTCCACATGCCCAAACTATGACTCTACAGACTAGGGTTTGAATTGGCCATGAAAGCCCAACTATCACAGGGGTTTTGGGGCAAGATTTCTTCAGAGAGGGGGTTGACTTTGCCTTCCTCTGAGGCTGAGAGAATGTCACTTCCCCAAGGCCATCCAGAGTCTGAGCAGGGATTTGAATCCTACTCCCCAGATGCCTAATAAATAAATATATGAATGTTTAAATAAATATTTGAATGTTTAAATTACATTTAAATACTTAAATATGCAATTAATTCTTGGGGTTCTCCAACACCAAATTATATTGCGGGGGGTCCCTGGTAAAGAAAAGGTTAAGAATCATTGGTCTAGGGAGTTCGGAAGGCTTAAGGACTACAAAAACAGGCTTAGGGAAGAGCTGCAGGTGACCCCAGGGTCACACCCAGTCCAGCCATGATGTTACTTAATACCACATTGGTGTGATATTTCCCCCCAAAACAACACAATCCTGCCCAGATTTCCAGAGAACAGTCATGTTGATGTGTTCTAGAAAAAACAATCAAAAACAAAAATCAATACATTTTGTGTCACCTTGTATACTGCTGCATTTTAAGATTGCAGAAATTTTCATTCACTAGAGACCAACTCATTAGATTTAGGAAATGCTACCTTAACTTAGCATATCCAGGTTGAATACAGGAGAAGGCTCCTGTGTCTTTGATAGTTAACAGACCTAGCCAGAAGTACCTAATGTCTCCTCCCTCACCTTCCAAAATCCACCTTTTAACTGTTGTACATTCCATGTAATGCAGCCATTTACTGGATGGGGATGAGTAGAAGAGAAACGCCAAGCTACTTTCCTTTAGCTGGGTATATAGCAAAATGGGAATGGATGGAGGAGAAGCAGCGGCTAAAAAGTGATTAGGGGACATGAGGGAGATGTCTCATAGTTCCACCAGTCAAAATTTCATGCTACAAGTTCCTGTTTAAGGATTTGTTATCTATTAAACATACAGGAACCCTGTCCTGTATTTAAACTGGCAACATTGGTCGGACAATTATTATATACATGCAGATGAGTTGGAGATTGTCATCAGTAGAGCAGATATCTGAAAGTCAAAACTCTTGTACAAAGGATATGAATAAAAAAAGTAGTTGAACTTTGATGTTGTTGTTGCCTTCAGGTAAATTCTGATTTATGGAGACTCTGGAGGACAACAACATTACTTGAGAGGAGTACTCCAATGTGATTCTGTTGGTACCTGCCTCCTGGGATCTGCTATCTGAATTTCATACCATTTGTATCAAGGCCTAAATCCTATTGGTTAGCTCGAACTGAAGCAGAACCATTGAATCAATTGTTGACTGGTATGTCAAGATGTAGCTCTGGAGAGGGCCCTCTCTCTGCCATACCACATTCTCAGGGTCTTTTGGTGGAAACAAGGGAGATGGCCTTCTATGTGGCTTTTCCCAGACTTTGGAACTCCCTTTCCTAGAGATGCCAGGATGGCCTAGTCCTTGCTCTCTTTCCATTAGCAAGTCAAAACATTTTTTACACCATCAGGCTTTTAGAAACTGACTGAGATGGGGTTTTAATTATGTGCAGAGTTGTTTTTGAGATTTGTATATAATCTTTTAATGAATGTAAATGATTTTAATATTTTAATTTTACAAATTGTTTAATCACTTTTTACTTAACCCTCATATTCATACTTTTATTAATGAGTTTATATAGTTTTTAATTTGTATTATTTTTAAATACGTTGTTAGCTACCTTGAGTCCCATTATTGGGAAAAAACAGGATTAATAATAATAATAACAACAACAAGAACAATAGGAAACACACACAAACACACATTTTCATCCTGACTTTTGCTTTAAGTAACAAACTCATGTGGAAAAGGGATAGCATGAATATAATTTGGGAAAAATGAGAAGCTGAAATTGACATTTTCTTTCATCTCTACTTGAGCGACAAAAACACCATACCTTTGCCTGCCAAATGTTATGGTCACAGTTTTAAATGGTGTTTTACTGGAGTCCTATCCCATGCCAAATGGCTTTGGACTGCAGTCCAGTTTTAACTGTCCCACAAAGCCATTTCAATCCTGTGACATATTTGGTTGCCAAATTACATATCTGGTAGCCATTTCCTATAATCTGTTGCAAGAAATGGTCAAATCCCAAAAGATACTTACAAAGATTTGACTGTCAATAGGAAACAATCAAAGAGTGGTGGAGTAATCAGCTCAGCCTGCTATCTAAGCATTACATGATCACACGCTCATGGTATCCACAGAGATGTGTAGAAAGCTGTTAGTGGATAGTGCACTGGAAAACCCTGGGTTTAAACCCTGACTCAGCCATGAAGCTTGCCGGATAACCTTGTTCCTGTCACAGGCTGACATCCACCACAGGCTGACATATGCACATGTAGATTTCTTTTTTTCTTTTTTTAATATAATTTTATTAAATTTCACAAATATAAAAAAAGGATTATTTGACTTGTACTTGTTACATGAATTTTCTTCTGTTCTTCCACGCTGTTCTGGTCAACATTTCCCGCAGCTTAGTCCACTTGTTACATTAGTGCATCACAATAAATTGATTATCTCATCTGTTCCAACACACATTTCCTTCTCCTAACAATCATAATATAGTCCGTCTGGCTAGACAGTTCCCAACCATCACTCTCTTCTGCTTAACTCAAATCGTCCTGTTCCAAAATATTTCCATATCACTCTCTTGAAGCTTCTGTTTTCTCCTTATGTATATATCTTTTTTTTTCCCCTTTAACTCTCCATTACCTACATCCCAAAATCTTAAAATTTTTAATTATTTCTGTCATTGTGTATCTGGCAGTCTGAGCAATTATTACTGCAACAGTCCCCCATCTTCTTACCCTAAATTCCATTGTACTAAAATGTCTTGTTTCTCCTTAAGTACTTTTTAAACCCCTTCTCCCATTCAGCAATATCACAATGTTCATATTCATGAAATATATCGATATATCATCAATTGCAAGCTTAATTAACAGTGTCAAAATAAAAATCCATTTGTGTAATTCAGAAGTCTGTGCAATCGTCATCTTCCCGTTCCCCTCTCTCATCTGGTGCTCTGAAGCCCGGATATTCATTTGCAAATTCTCTGTACTCTTAAAGTCGCTTATATTCCAAGCTGCACTGCGCCTAAGAGAGAGGGTATTTTACTCCACTTATCAAATCAGAATCCTGTGACTATATCCGCTCCTCCCCCCTCCCTTCCTGGACTTTGCGGTCCGGAGTCTATTTCTGAATTTTTACTGTATTCTCCTAGTCACTTAAGTTCCGAGCCACTCCGTCCAGGAGAGTGAGGGTCTTTACTTGACTAACTTCCATCACAATCTCCCCGTTCCCCCCTCTCATCTTGGAGTTCGCCACCCAAAATTCATTTCTGAAGATTATCTGTAATTTCTTTGTCGCTTAAATTCCAAGCAGCTCAGTCCATGGGAGGAAGGATCTTCCAATCAAGTCTCTTCCATCACAGGTTTCACAGTCTCAACCCTTGACATCGCATTGTTTATATTACTGACAGTATATCACTTATAGTAAACTTGTTTGACATTGCTGAAATACATTGCCCCTTCTCAAATCCAGAACCCTGTGCCTTTATCCGCTTTATATTCCCTCCTCCCCTCTTGAAGCGGCCCGGAGTTCATTTCAGAAGATTCATTGCATTTTCATTGTCGCTTAAGTTCCAGGCTGCTCCATCCGTGGGAATGAGGATGTTTTGAGTTAGATGACCTTCAGCACAGTCTCATAGTCTCAACAATCCAAGAGAATCAAGAAACAAGAATCACTCCACAGGAAATAAAAAAAAAAGGGAGACGTGCAACTCAATAGCTTTCAATCCCGAAATATTCTTCAAAATCCAAAGTCCAAACCCCTAATCCATGAATCAAATTCCAGATCTTCTCAGTCCAGCCAAAATATCGAAGTATTATACTGTAAAAAATTTAGTGTCCAAATGGAGATTATAACTCATTTGTAATCCATCAGTCCAAATGATCAATTATATGCCATCTTAAACTTTAAGTCCCAATTATGATTCTTAAGTCTTTCTTTTTTCTTTTAAAAAATATTAACTTCAATCCTCGTGAGTAAGCAGCACACCCAGCTAGCCTTTTCTTAAAATTCTAGCCGCCCCTTTAAGAAAAACTCCCAGCCATAACGAACTCACTCAGGCTCAGGGTCCCCTCCATTCTTTCGCTCCTGCCCACCGTTGCATGCCAGAACTGCTGCGATATTGACAGAATCGAGACCAGAACAGGTTAAATGACTCTTATTAAATTCTTACATGTTGTTTAATGTCTTCTTTTAAAAGTTGACGGCGGCGCTTGTGCTGCTCAGGCAGCGATCCCGCTGGCTCCGTCTTGGTCCTTCGACCCCCCTGGCGCTTTCCGCTCTCCCAGCCGGGCAGAGCAAACGCCAGTTTTGGGGTCCCGGTCGGACCCATTCCGCACCCCTCATACCAGAGGGGTGTTCTGCCGCCTCTATGATGGTAAAAGAGGCGGCTGGAATCCAGCGGGTGGCTGCTCGGAGCCGCGCCATTGCGCAGCTTCAATCCGAGCTGCCACTTGCGCCGGCCATGCAACCGGAAGGGACATGTAGATTTCTATTATGCTTCCAAATGGCCCAAAGGCCCCTCCCAACCTCCTGCACAGCCTCTGAAGTTGCTTCGGCAGTCGTTCTATGCCATGTGCAGAGTGGGCTGGATTGGCGAAATATCTGGCTCTGTCCCTATAGGCAGACACAAAATGATTACAGCAGTACTGAGATTTCTGGAGGACCTTAGAAGAGCATGGCACTGATATATTAATTCTGTGCTTGGCTATGGGGATGTATCTAGACACTTCTATGATCCTGTCTGCTCCCCACAAGATACAGAACAGCCATGAGAGGGGAGGGGGCTTCAAAGTCTGTGCAGAAAACCCAGGGCATGATATTTGACTCAGCCTAATGAAGAGGCACCAGCTCTGGTTAGTACTTGAATGGGGGACCACCAAAGAATACCAGGTGATAGTAGGCTATAATTCAGAAGAAGGGACTCAGAAAGCCACCTCTGAGTACTACTTGTCTAATAAAACCCTATGAGATTCAGGGGGTCACCATACGTTGACAGACAGCTTGAAAGCACATATACACACAGTGAAGATATACGTGCAGAGCTATATAGAATTACAGCTGCTGTGTCTCAAGCTTGCTGGTCTGTTTCACTCTCTCTCCCAGCAGTGCTCAAAGCCATCTGATGTGGGAGACTGACTTTTTTTTTCTAATATGCCAGTGACCAATACTATATTTGTGCCCATTGACTACAACTGTTTGGAAACTCTCCCTGGATCAGCAGCCAATGGCTTGTGGATGGTCACTGGTTCAGGGGATCACGACTTTGAGTAGTACTGTTCTAGGACACAATGGAATCTACAATAGGAGATAGCGACTATACTCCTTGGAGTAGAGGATATTCCTTGGCAGAAAGGATGGGATAAAAAAAATACATTTAATATGCTAACCCATTAATGATTATTTATAAATTCTAGAAACCAAACCATAAGTGCAGCTGGGTTGACAGGAAGTTTAGTTGTAAAATTTGCTCTGGTTACATTTTGCAAAAGTAATATACTTCTGGTTGTGGAGTGGAAAAATTCAAGTGGAATTGCATAGATCTGTTTCTATTCCAGGCGGCAGCCAAGGGGTTCACGGTTGGCATGATTTCTTTTTACTTTTCTGGTGATTCTTTCCTATCTCCCTTTTCCCTTGAACCTCTGCCTGTTTGTCCAATATATCACACCAGCAGAGCCTTCTGGATCCACCTCTTTTGCCTGTTGCAGTACTAGCAAAGGTTGTGATTTGTGAGCTTGAGAGAACGGAGACAATGGGTCCCTGGGTCACTGATAGTTAAGGAATGTCACTGGTCAAGATGGTGAAAGGGGAGAGAGGCCTGCGCATCAGTTCAAGCCAAACTGAAGCATTTAGGTGTTTTAGTGCTGCATCTTTTTAGGCCTCTCTCAGCTTATAAATATTAATTTAAAGACTACCAACAAGGACAGTAAACGGATTTAGGCATAAAACTTCCTGTCAGGAGTGATTTATGCCCAATAAAAGGAGAGCTGGATAGAGAAAGCCTGCTTCGCTAAGTTTATGATAGACAGTGAAATAGGGCCATCAACATTCTTTTTTTAAGGATGTAGCTTGCTGCACAGGGTGTCTCCATTCCTAATCAGTATCATTGCTGCTGATGTGTTCTTATTTACTGTATTGTTTTCTTTTATAAGGACATTTGATGCAATAAGCTAAAAGGTCTGGAGCACCATAAAGTACATCTACGAGCTTTTCATTTTGTGTTGTGATAACCACATTTTGTGCCATGATTACCACATAACTACAGGACAATGTTGAGGATATTTTGTGCTGTTTTCTTTTCACTAGCCAGATATTTGAACGAGGACTGAGTAAGTGTGTGGTAGCCCACACGTTTCTGGACTGCAACTCCCACCATCTCTAGGCAGCCTAGCCAATAGTGCAGGCTAAAGGGTATTGCAGTACAACATCTGGAGTACATGCCCCTCTTCCTTGATTTATATTGAGAGTGAACATGTCACCATAAGGTACATGATGCTTGGCCATAAAATCAACAATACCACACCAAAGAAGATGTCGCTTGATTATAGAGGATACAACAAGTTATGGAGACAAAAAGACAGACAGGTAATGATGGAATAAGGTGGCTACTTTACAACCTATTATAAAATGATCAGAGGCACAGGGCTGCTGATTTTGCTTGCTTGCTAGGTTCATTGTGGCCACACACACACACACACACACACACACATTAGCCTGGCATGGCTATCTATTCACTAAATTCCATTTCTATCCTACTTTTTTTCCACAGAGCTCAAGGAGGCATATATGGTTCACTCCCCATCAATTTCATCTTCACAAAAACCCTGCAAAGTGAACTTTATGCCTGAGTGGAGATTTCAGAGAATCATAGAATAATAGAGCTCGAAGAGACCACAGGGACCATCCAGTCCAACCCCCTGCCATGCAGGAATACACTATCAAAGCATTCCCAACAGATGGCCATCCAGTCTCTGTTTAAAAACCTCCAAAGAAGAAGACTCCACCACACTCTGAGGCAGTGTTATTCCACTCTCAAACTGCGCTTACCAGCAGGAAGTTTGAGGCTAGCTTTTCTTAATCCCACTTTGACTCCATAAATGAGGGCTCTCCAAAGATTGTTCACCTACAGCATTCATTATCCAGGTTGACCGTTAGCCATGAAGATCAGGAAAGCCACAGATTCCCCATTTAAGCTTTACCCTTCCACCGGTTCTCTGTTCACAGAGCCAGCTGTACATGCTGGTGTAAGCCCAGCTGTAAGCATTCATAACATGCTACTAGGAGTTCTTGCCAGGCACAGCCAGTGTCCATGGTGCTGAAATGGTCTCTCTGATAGCATAATATTGGGCTGCTATGGCTGTTATTGACTGTTCGTGAATTGCATCAATATTTAAATTGTGATTCTTTGTCAAAGCATGACTTCGTACTGTGTGTTTATGGACAAAATACAAGATCCACCTTTAGACGTATGCAACTGGGCAGGCTGTAGCAGACTTCCATGTCCCAGCCAACCCATGGCAGCCCCCCCAATGACCCCGGAAGTACAACACAGAGGGCTGAGGGATGCTGTCGAATGGAATAAACCGTGCTGGAGGGAGAGATCCCTTTTTTGTATAGGTTTTTTTTGTACAATTTTTAACTTATATTGCTTGGAGGCATGCTGTTAGCTGCCTTGAGTCTCATTTTTGGGACAAATGTGCATTATAAACAAAAATCATCATCATCATCATCACCCCTAAAAATCAAGCATAGATACCTTCTGAGGGCAAATCTTATCCATAGAATTCTTAGGCTTTCATGCAGAGCTGGGGAACACTATTTTTTCTTCGTTTTTTGTCAAAAACTTCCTCAACAACTCCAGCCAGCACAGCAAGTAGGAATATTTGCTGGGTAATTCCAGGAGTCATCTACAAAGTAATTTTTTCCGTAAAAGCACTCCTTTTATAGAAGCTTCCTGTGAAGGCATACTTAAGTCAATTAATAACAGTTAGGGACACAGGGAACCGTGGGACCAAGGATGGATTTATATAACCATTTTATTGACTAGGAATAGATTCATAACAGGGGCCCTTCAGAAGAATTTCCCTGTATTGGTCTTTGTACAATGACCTTAACTAATCAAAGGATTAAGCCCAAGGTTTTTAAGAGGGTACTGTGCTGTTTTAATTGCACTGGTCGGCATCCTGTTCAGTAGTAAGGAGATCATGAGCTGCATTTAAAGTCTCGTAACTGCTGGGGATTCATGTTTACAGTCATTAAGGACCGAACGTTACTCCCAAAACCCACCTTTTCAGCCTGGCCGCATACCATCCAAAAGGTTTCTATGGCCTGGATGTTGGGGCACCAGGAAATGATGCGTGCAGCATTCTTCTGGTCCCAAGGCACAATCAGACAAGCAGTGGTGACAGGATCTCAAGGGACGTCTCCAGCGATCTGTTCTTGACACACTCCACAAGCAGAAGAGCATTGTAGATGTTATTTCTGGTGCCCCTATCTGCAATACCTTAGATACCTTTGAGTTGGGGTGCTGCTAGGCTAAAATGGTGGGTTTCTTAGTGGGGGTAGTATTGTCACACATAATTTTGACAGTAGATCTCCATCATTGTACATATGATTGACAATGCAGAATTTTGGTCACTATTTTTAACTGCTTTTTAATCATGTTTAACTGTAAGCTTTGAATATTCTTCACAATTTAATTCTAGTTTAATTTTGAACTCGATTTTAAAATATGGGCTGGCATCCTGTTGGTCAGTCCTGACTAGAGTAGACCTAGTCAATCAATTGTTAAATGATGGGTCAACTGAAGGGAGGACAAACATGGCTTTGCATCTGCTAACCCAAAAATGCTCCCTTCTCTGTTGCTGACGTATCTGGTGCTAGGAAAATTCCTCCAAAAGAACAAGCCAACATTGGTAAGGTTACATACCATATTTTGTTTTCCTTAAAGAAAACTGTATACGAGCAACTGACACCAAGACTTCTGTCTAGTTTGTTAGCTTGACAGAATTTCCCAAATGCATGCACTTTGCAATAGTGACTTGGCAACTCTGGCAAATTATATTGGGATTAAGCGCTTCTGGCACAGGGCTGCGATTCTGTTCAGAATCTGCCCTGTCAGGGCGGGAGACAGAAATGCATTTCCTCCTCGACATGAAGTTGAATGCTTAATTCACCAGGCCTGGTCTTTTAATTAAGTCTCGTTTACAACACATAGTTAAATCTCATTGACTGAATGGGTCTACTCTAGTTTGGGGTGAACAAGAGGCTTTGGGGCATTATACTCATTTTAATTTGAAATGCTATGAGTTCCAGTTTTGGGGGGAAAGGTGAGATATAAATAAAGACATAATTATGACAGTGATGTTCGTGATGACATAATGTTGCCATTCAGTCTTTGCTCTAAAACAGCATCCCTCCTCCCTTCTTGCTGGGAATCAAGACCAAATGTGATTTCACATGTGTTGTAATTATTGCAAAATGCTTTGTAACAATGATTAAAATCCACTGTTGTTTCCTTTCAATAATATTTTTGGGAAAGTGTGCTAAGGAAGCAAGTATTAGCCTTTTATTTTTTTCCTACCTTCCTTCCCACCCCCTTTGCAACGTACTGATTTTATACCATAGGGCCATTTCTGCACTAGCCTGTTATAGTGCTGTTCTTCCACTTTCAACATCCTCTGGAATCCTGGGGTTTGCAGTTTCGGGAGGGGCGCCTGGCCCCTCCCGAAACTGCAAACCCCAGGATTCCAGAGGATGTTGAAAGTGGAATCACCGCGCTATAACAGGCTAGTGCAGAAATGGCCTAGGTGTGTTTATGGGAGAGAAAGACAGAGAGAGAGAGAGAAATGATGGAAAAATCTGAAAAAGAATACTAACAAAGAAACTGGTTCTTTAAAAGTTCCAGCAATGAAAATTTATTGCAAACCACAGGGTCTGTCAAGGATGGTTCATCGAAGCCGTCTGCAAAGGATTACAAATGGAATAAAAATCAGTGGTATAAACAAAGAGCTATGCAAGTCTTCACATAAATACTTTACATAAGTAAAAATTGTAAACTGTAAACATCTAAAACTGATCCATTTTATTTAATGGGTACATGGATTAAATCATTTGGAAGGTGTTTCAAATAGCTAAGAAAGAAACTGTGGAACTGTTGTGAGCCCCAAGTGCCCCAGAAAGCCATAATCCATGTTGGGCATTATTAGAAGAAAAAAAAAAGAAAGTTAAAAAAAGTTGAAAGTAAAACTGCTAAATCAGTGTAGAAACATTTTAATAAACAAATATAAGAAAATCGGAAACAAGGATGTAATTTATCAGCTTTACTAATGTCTTCCTCTTGCTTCTTGGTGGACTCATTTGGGCTCTATTTCTGTCAGCTCAGCCCACCTGAGTTTGCTGTTAGAAGGAACAACTGAGATCTTCAACAAAGGCCATTTCCACACTAGACTTTTATAGTGCTATTATTCCACTTTCAACATCCTATGGAATCCTGGGGTTTGTGGTTTAGGGAGGCCCCTCCCTAACTGCAAACCCCAGGATTCCATAGGATGTTGAAAGTGGAATAATAGCACTATAACAGTCTAGTGTGGAAATGGCCAAAATTTTGCAGCACATCTTTCCTCTTAAAAGGAGTGCTATCATCCTGCCCCGTTTTACATTGTGCCCTTTCCATTCTTTTATTTCCCGGTACCTCAACTCTTACAAGCCTTGCATTCTGGGCATTTCAGCTGTGTGGTCTTTTTTCCTGTGATGTCACCACATTTTTATTTTCCCTTCGAACCCCTGATTTCCCTTAATCTCTTTGTTCAGTAGAAGTGATGTCCTTGGCAGGCCGCCTGATGCTTCACTTTCAAAGAAAGTGCTGATGTGGTTTCATGATATGTAGAAACATAAGTGCATTGCATTGTTGCAGTAAGATAGCTTACCTAGTAGGGTCTGTTGGTTTGCATTTTGATGACTATTTGCCACCCCAGGTGTTGCAAAAACTGCATTTGTGAAATTGAAAGCCCTCCTTCCCCACAAGGCTCTCAAGTGTCACTTGTGAAAGTGGTATATAACTCTTGAGAATTCTCTCTCTCTCTCTCTCTCTCTCTCTCTGGATATAAAGGCATTTCTGACTCCACGAAGGAAAGTGGGAGGGAGACTGATGCAAATATAAGTATTACACTATATAGCACCAGATTTTATGACTTCATTATGTGACAGAGATCAATGTTGTAAAAGGTATCTCACTAAAATCCTGCAAAAAGAAGAAGGAGTGAAAGAGAAGAATATGGAGAAAAAAGAACACAGAGTCATATATTTAGGGAAATACCTTTGAGAGAGAGAAATGGAGGTGGGGAGAGAATGAGAGAGAGAGGCCCTCTGTTAGAGCTGTGCTTTGTGATTGGAATATATGTGAAACCAAGGTCCTCAGAGAGCATCACTCTGAAAAGAAATGAAAAATGCATAAAACTTTGTTTAATTTATGGAATTTATATGCTGCTGACCAGTAAGTATAAAGTTCTGTTCCCTTGGTCCTCACTATCAGTCATGTATTACTTGTCAGTAAATGTGGTGCACTCAGAACATAACAGCTACAGTAATATTTCTGTTCCCACTGCAGCTTTACTACACCCATGAAACCCTGTAATCTTTAAATTCCCTCACTGTTAACATCTGCTGAAACATTATTGGTCCCAGCATAGCCAAGCTGCTCTGAAATTACATTTAGCAAAGTAGTTAATGCTAACCGTATAATTTTAGAAGCAACCATGTTTAAAAAAGGCTTTTTAACGTGTGTGACAACCATGCTTCCTTTCTAGATTGCATCCATTTTCCTGCTTCTGTTTTTAACCACTATCTCATCCATATCCAAGCTTACAGGAGATTTTCTTTTAGTGTTTTTATATCTATCTATCTATCTATCTATCTATCTATCTATCTATCTATCTATCTATCTAATATAGATATAGGTATAGGTATAGATGCAGATATGGATATAGATTCTTATTTTATTTTATTTGATGTGTTTATACCCCACCCTTTAGCCACTAAAGATCTCAGAGCAGCTGTTATTTCCCTTCTGTTTGTATATGTGCCTGACTTTGCCCTAAATCCCAGGACTAAGTTTTGAAAATACCTTCTCCTTTTTTTTTTCTAAGTGTACTAAAAAGATTCCACCCCAGGACTGGATTATGTAAGTGTTTAGAGGGTTGAGGCTGGAAACTAATCAGGTCTTAATATATGAATATTAAAATGAGCAGATGAAGATATTTTGTTATCTGGCCAGGGTGCCTCACATGTTTGAAATTCAAATGGTCTTGCATATGATCAAAATGAGCAGGCTACTCCATGAGAAACAGACATTTGTGCAGTTTTGAAAGGAAATGAATGTACAGAGGACACCCAGCTTAAATAATCCAACTGTGTGTATATGTGCCTTCAAGTCACCTATGGCGACCCTCTGAACTTCATAGGGTTTTCTTAGGCAGGGGATGCTCAGAGGTGGTTTTGCCAGTTCCTTCCTCTGAAATATAGGCCGTTTCCACACAACACTATTATAATGCTGTTATTCTATTTTCAACATCCTGTGGAGTTCTGGGGTTTGTAGTTTACTGAGGCCAAAGAGCTCTCTGGCCAGAAATTCTAAAGGCCCCTCCCTAAACTGCAAGTCCCAGGATTCCATAGGATGCTGAAAGTGGAATAATAGCACTATAACAGTGTAGTGCAGAATGGTCACATCTTACAGCACCTGGTATTCACTGGCAGTCATTGGGAGTCTCCCATCTATGTGCTAACCAAGGCTGACCCTGCTTAGCTTCCAAGATCTGTTAGGGTTTTTAGTCCCCAATGATCTGTTATAAAACAGAGAATTGGAAACATTTTAAAGGTTTCCCTGTATTGCTCTAAAACCACTGCTTACATATATTGGCCAATATTCCCCAGCAGCTATATCAGTTAAGTATATTTAACTAGCTAACTTCTCCTGGTCCACCCACCCCACAAAAAAAAAACTACCAGAAACATCATTCATCTGTGCTCCAATTGCCAACAGAATGGACTTCCTGATGAAGTAGTTTGGGGCGGAAGTTATAATTGTGTTAATAGTAACATAATCATGACTATGTAGCGATTGTGAACTTGGAATAGTTGCCTTGTTTTATTCAACTGTAGCTGTTAAGTATACTTAACTAAGTAGCGGGTTTAGAACGCCAGCCACTGATTTAATATCCCTCCATATACAAAAGTTACTTTTTTGGACTACAACTCCGAGAATTTCCAAGGCAGCATAACTAAATGAGTAGCTCTCGCAAGGTCTGGTACTCATAAGAAGGAGATTAGAGGCATTCATTATTACAAATATATAAAAGTATTCACAGGTATCTCAGTTATTTTGGTACCCTTCTTACCATTTTGATCATGATATACATAGCATTATATTGGTCTTCTACTCAGAAAGACAAACCAAAAAAAAAAAAAGTGGCCCCATAACAAAAAGCTACTTTTTGGACTGCTATGTTCAGAATCTTAACTTGGGCCATTTCTGCACTGC
Source organism: Cyclura pinguis (assembly GCA_030412105.1). Lineage (NCBI taxonomy): Eukaryota > Metazoa > Chordata > Lepidosauria > Squamata > Iguanidae > Cyclura > Cyclura pinguis. The sequence continues at coordinate 41,562,552 of CM059599.1, forward strand.
ACTGTTATAGTGCTATTATTATTCCACTTAGAATTCTCAGCCGGAGAGCTCTTTGGCCTCCATAAACTGCAAACCCCAGAATTCCATGGGATGTTGAGAGTGGAATAATAGCACTATAACAGTGCAGGGCAGAAATGGCCCAGGTTTACTTTTTAAAAAGTGGTTGTTTGTAGGGTGATTTTGGAGTGTTAGTCCAAAAAAAGTAATGTTTCCAAGCTCTGCTTTATGTTGCTTTCCCACTGAACTACGCTTGGTACTCCACACAGGACTTGGCCCAGCATTTACAAAGCGTTATCCGTGAAACTTGACATAATGGACTAATCTGTGTTAAGATATTGGTAGAAGTGAACTGAAGGTCAGCTCTGCTTGCTCAGTCCAGAAGAAAAAGAGGACGGAAGGCTAGAACAAACAGCAAGGAGTTCCTCTTCCTGCTTGTCACACCATGGCTCACTGGTGGGAGAGGAGTGCCCTGCTCATCAGTACTGCAGAACTCTTTCTGTTGGTATGATTGTTTAGGTTTTACAGAGGGCAGTTCAAGAGACATATCGTAGCTATGTCTTTTTAACTATGTCTCCATTCAGGATCATAGAATCATAGAATCATAGAGTTGGAAGAGACCACAGGGGCCATCCAGCCCAACCCCCTGCTATGCAGGAACACACATCAAAGCACTCCCAACAGATGGCCATCCAGCCTCTGCTTAAAAACCTCCAAAGAAAGAGACTCCACCACACTCCGAGGCAGCATATTCCACTGCCAGACAGCTCTGACTGTCAGGAAGTTCTTTCTGAGGTTCAGGTGGAATCTCCTTTCCTGCAGATTGAACCCATTGCTCCTTGTCCTAGTCTCTGGAGAAGCAGAAAACAAGCCCGCTCCCTCCTCAATATGACATCCCTTCAAATATTTAAACATAGCTATCATGTCCCCTCTTAATCTTCTTTTCTGCAAACTAAACATACCCAGCTCCCTAAGCCACTCCTTATAGGGCATGACTTCCAGACCCTTCACCATTTTGATTGCCCTCCTCTGGACATGGTCCAGCTTGTCAATATCCTTCTTGAATTGAGGTGCCCAGAACTGCACACAGTATTCCAAATGAGGTCTAACTAAACCAGAATAGAATGGTACCATTACCTCCCTCGATCTAGATACCATACTCCTATTGATACAACCAAGAATTGCATTGGCTTTCTTGGCTGCCGCACATCACACTACTAACTCATGTTCAGCTTGTGATCTATCAAGACTCCTAGATCCCTTTCACACATACTATTATCCAGCCATGTGTCCCCCATCCTATATTTGTGCATTCCATTTTTTCTGCCTAAGTGCAGGACCTTAGATTTCTCTCTGTTGAAATTCATTCTGTTAGCTTTGGCACAGCTCTCCAATCTGTGAAGGTCATTTTGAAATTTGATCCTGTGCTCTGGGGTATTAGCAATCTCTCCCAATTTTTTCTGGAGTACAGTTCCCAGGCTGAGATTCTTTTTAAAGTTGGTGGAGTACAAAGCTCCACCAGCATCCTTACACAGAGCTCTAAGCACTAGAGAAGGAGGATGAAGGAGTCAGTATGAGAAAGCTTTCCAGTGAATCTCTCTAGCCAATCATGACAGGGTGGGTTGAGGCTGCTCCCAGGTACACTGCCAACAAAAATGTTGCATAAGGAACTACTGGGTGTGTCAGAAGAAGCAGATCTATAACCTAAAGCCCTCAGAGGATTCTGGCCAAAATATTGTACTCCTCACCCAAAATTAATTGTTCAGAAAAAAAAAATCTAAATACAGTCAGCCCTCCAAATTTGTGGGTTTCACTTTTGCAGATTTGATTATTCATGGATTATTTGCTGTCACCTCTGCTGCCTCGTATGCCATTTTTAATAGCGACTGCAAGTCTTACGAGACTGAGAAGCTGCAAACAAGGCTTGTAAGTCCCCATTAAAAATGGTGCGGGGGGAGCAGTGGAGGTGGCAGTAAGCTCCATCAGCCACCCACTCCTGTCTTGTGTAGGAACCCTGATACCTCAAAGGAATCCACGGTGGGTTGAATATGGTGAGCATCCTGTTTTGTGTGTTAAATATTGTTTAGGAGGGCCTAGAGTGATTCATGGGTTTTCCACTTTCATAGGGGTCCTGTGCCCCTAACCTTAAATGTGAAGGGATGACTGTATACTACATCCAAAGAAGTGTTACAGGAATAATTTGAGGTTATTTTAAATAAGGCATTTAAGACCAGGCTAAACATGAAATCATAAGTCAAGTAGCTTGGTTTTAAAAGAACAATTATTCAGCAAATGGTAGAGGAACATCCCATGCTGCAACATTGCTGAAACCTGGAGGCTGTGGATGTGGGAAATACTTAGGAAGCCTCTGAAAGTATCTGGACATTTTCCAAAGAACAGGATGTAAGTATGTAAGTATAAGAAATTAACAACAACATCCCACAATCAAATGTAGTCAAAGTCATTCAATGTAGAGAATGATTACTAGATTTAATATCTGCATATTTATTCACCAAGGTAAGAATCTGGATTTGGATCTATGTGTGCTTTGAGTGAAAGGAATGACCATCCATGTAATTCAGCTGCTACAATGTCTTAAGAATGTTCATTTTTATTATTTATCTTTACTCAAGAATATATATGACATTAACTATCCTAAATAAATCTAACCAGTGCCTGATTCATGAACAGCAGTAAATGACAACTGTGCCAGATGGCAGCCAGCGTTCCTGGATGTTTCCACTCTGGTTTTCTTCATCCTCTTCCATATCTTGTCGTCTTAGTCTTTGTTAATTTTTGAAGCAAAAAAAAAAATGTCAGTCTCTCTGCCAGTTGTACCTCCACCGTGATTGTTAGCTTAGTTGATACTGTTACAAAACATGCCATGTTGGCTCAGAATCCATTATTACTACAAATTCTCCACTCTACATGTCTCTGTTCTGTTTAGAGTGCTCCCCAGGAAACGTGACTTTAATGGGAATGCAGGAATGTCATTCTTTCCTTATTGTTGATAATCCTATATTATGGGCCTTGCTCTAACTGGCACAATAAAATGTTATAGATGAGGATTACTAAAGATGATGTATTGCTGCGTATAAATTATTAGTTTCAGCAGTACAAAGCCATGCCCTCCCAAGACTTAAGAAATGCAATATATATGCACTCACAAAAAGAGATGATAGATAGATAAATGGATATTGCTAGCTTGGTAACAAATCTGGTAACAGGACCTGCAATTGCATACATGTTAGCTGATGGTAGATTAGAAGTCTGCTACAGTTTGAGGATGGTCACATTTTAATTTATAGCAAAGGAAATGCAAAATGTGATACAAGAATGTGACAAAACTGCTCAAGTACGTGTTCATACTTCAATGTCGTAAACATTGCAGAATGTTTACCACATTCTAGATGTAAATGCTATAGAAAGAAAAAAAATAGGTTTGGGGGAAAAGTGACTAAAAGGTAGAAATGCTAAAGATATAGAAATATTGGATGGAATTTTGGATGGAAACTACGGTTGTGCATTCACAACTGCTATGTATTCATGAACCTTATGCACCCCCTAATTTAGGGGCTACATAGAGACCATACAGGGCCCCTAAACCCTGTTACCAGTAAGCAGCTGCTGCAATCGACAGGGGTCCATTCCCCTGTCAGTCACAAAGCAGCTGCCTGAAGTACCCACCCACACTTTACATGAGTAATCTCCAAGGTGGAGGGGATTTGTGACAGGAGTCCTTTTTCTGCCTGTCACACCAGTGATCATTCACAGGAGAGGGTGGGAATGTTAGACAGCTGCTTCTTGATCAACAGGGAGTGGAATGGACCTTTGATGATCCCAGTGGCGGCTTATCAGTAAGCGGAGTTTGCGGCTATTCATTCTAGAATGCACTATGTAGCAATATTGTTAAATATTGTTATGGCACTTAATGTTCATATGGGATTCCCACAACTATGAAGGGCATTGAAAGAGGGAATACGAAATTAATTTTTGATCTTTAATATTCATGTGCGAATTATATCTTTATGTTTATGCTCACATCCACTCTGACATGGATGCTGTAGTTGATATACCCAGTGGATATAATCTCAGCACTTGCTTGTCCTGTGTTATTGGACTGCTTTCAATGTGTACAGCCTGTGGATGTGGACAGGATCCTTGAACAGGTGAGAGCCATCATCTGTATATTAGATCCTTGCCCTTCTTGGCTCATTAAAGCAGCCAAAGGGGGACTAGTTGAGTGATGGAAGGTTTATGCTCCCTCTGAAATCTCTCATTCATAGCTTTGAGGTACTCTTGGACTCAGTCCTGATCCTGGAAGCCCAAGTTTGGACAATGGCCAACAGTGTATTTGCACAATTAAAATTAGTGCACCAGTTATGCCCATTCCTTGAGAAGTCAGATTTGGTCAGAGAAACACATGGCTTGATTGCATCCTGTTTGGATTGCTGTAATGCACTCTATGCGGGGCTGCCTTTGAAAACTTCAGCAGGTCCAAAATGCTTGACTGCTGACTGGGGCTCGTTATAGGGAGCATACAACTGCCTTCCTGAAATAGCTTCACTGGCTATCAGTCCATTTCTGGACAGAATTCAAAGTGCTGGTTATGACTTAAAAAGCCCTCTATGGCTTAGGTCCAAGCTATCTGAAAGACCATGGCCCTTTCCGCACCCGGCGAGGGAAACGCTCCCTGCCGCTACTCACTGGCTTTTTGGTGGGTCCAGGTGAGTCCGTTGGGACGAGGAGCAGTGGTGGTTTCCGGAGAAGCTCGCCAGCCTAAAGCCTGCCCCCGGCAGATCTGCAGGCACACACTAGTGTGTGCCTGCAAATCTGTACCGGAGCGCGGCAACGGAGCTACACGAGGTCGTGCGCTCCGTACTTTTTAAAAACCTCTTAAAAGAGGTTTTTAAAAAGCACACTGCGCGACCAGTTCCGGTCGCTCCGGAGTGGACCGAGGTGCGGAACTACAAAAAGTAGTCCGCCCCAGTCCACTCCACGGTGCAGAAGACCTCCGTTGGAGGTTGCTCTGCACCGTTTTAATAGGCTGGTGCGGAAAAGGCCTAAATCCCCATTTATGAGCCTACCTGATTGTCAGCGGAGGACTTTTTCATGGTCCCACCACCTTCACAGATATGGCTGGTGAGGATCTGAGAGCCTTCTCAGTGGCTGCTCCCACACTAAGGATCTCTCTGCCAAGGAAGGCTTGGTTGGCCCCCTCCCTGCTCTCCTTTCATTGACAGGTCAAGAGCTTTCTATTTAAACAGACCTCCAGTTTTTAACTTACCAGGATGGTGCAATGAGTAGGTTTTAATGTGCTTTTGAGTGGTTTGTATTTAATGCTTTTTAATGTTTGTATTTCAGAATGCTTTTAGCTGTATTTTTAATGTACAGTGTAAGCTGCTTTGGGTCCTTTATGGGAGAAAAGCAGGGTATAAATTTAAATAAATAAATAAATAAATATTTATCTCATACGTATGTCAGCTTCCATAAAGAGAGGAAAGAAAAGATAGGACAGAAGGTAACTAAATGAGGGGAATAAATACATATGGTAAGATGTGAACCAGTCCAGTCTACCTTGAAATGAGAGAGATTGGCCACTATATAGGGTAGGAGAGACAGACATTAACAAGCTAAGTGTCAAATTGAAAAGGGATCAGTGTGACTCTAAGGCATCATACACACTAGGGTGAATGTTATTTCCTTCTTTGTCCTTACCACAACCCTGCCAGGTAGGTCAGGCTGAGAGTACATAAGCAACTGGCCTAAAGTCACCCAGAGAGTTTGATGGTTCATTAGACAGGACTTGAACATGGAAGCAACTGCACTTGAAAACTTCCAGCCTTGCTTATCACCTTATCACTATGGGAAATCACTCTGGCTCTGATGCACTAGGGAGTTTCTTAATTTTAAGGTCAACAAAGACCAGCTGGAAGAGCCAAGAGAGGTTAAGGAATGTGGGGAAAATGGAGGAAGAAAGAAAGAGTGGGGAAGGCAAGGGTATGAGGAGTACCAGGACAAAAGAGAGACATTTCACTGCACAGGAACAGAATAGACATATTAATCAATTAAGCTGCAGACTCCTCTTGAAAGGTTTTTGTATTCTTCCAGAGTAACAGTCCTGATTAGCAAAATCTAACAGACGAATTATCCCACCACCACAGCGAACAGTTTACGGTACATTTTTTTTCCTGAAGTACTTTAAAAAGCAACACAGTCATTTTCTGAAATAGCTTTAGAGATAATTAGAGCTTGCTGACAGATGTCATACCCGTATTTATCATTAATACTAAAAATAATACTTAGCTCTATAAAGTACTTTAGCACATCATTTCTCTCCCCACTCCCCCTTCTCCTTTCCCTCCCCCCTGCAACATGTTGCTTAACTATTTGTTAACGATTCCATTAGTTCCTGATTATAATAATTACAGATGGACAGTAATGGCCAAGATATGTCCACTCCTTCCTTTCCCTCCATCCCAGCCCCAGCTTAGTTTACTTATATCTCCTAGCTCATAAGTATAAGAATTCCCACAAGCTCTCTTTGTCTCCCACAGTTCCCTTGACTAGAACTCCTGATGTTTTCAAAAGCTCTCGGCCTTTGGTCACACCACTCAAGATGGACAGCCTCTCTCGTTGCTTAATTATAATGTGCCTTTAGATCATGAGGGACGGGTCCTTGCCCTTAGAAGTCACATAGGCATCAGTGTTATGTGTTCAGAAGACTTCAAGGGGACTACAGAAGATATTTCCCCAGCACAGGAAATCCACAAAACACTCTTCAAGCATTTCATTTAATACAACAATAAGGCAGCAGCATACAACCTTAGGGCAACAAAGAGTAGAGCTTGGAAATTTCATTTTTGGACAACAACCTCCCAGATTCTCCCAGCCACCATGGCCACCTTGGGATTCGCAAAGTATCTTTTCCCAGTTCTTGCCAAACTTTGGTTACAGTTTTCCCAAATCATTATCTGAATTGGTATACGGGTATAATATCCTTTACAAATATTGCAATAACCTTCCATTATTACCTGTACCATGACTAAAACTTTCTGTTTAATGTTTAATACCTCCCAGGGCTGTCATAGAGGGGAGAAGGCAGGTCTGTTCTCTGCTACCCCAGAGGCAAGGGCCAGGTCTAATGGTTTGAAGTTACAGGAGAGTAGATTTCAATTGAACTTTAGAAGGAATTGCTTGACAGGAAGAGCAGTTGGGCAACGGAACCAATTTCTTAGAAAAGTGGTAGGATCTCCTTCTCTGAACACCTTCAGAGAGAGATTGGATGGCTACCTGCCGGGATGCTTTTGCTAGAGACCCTGCATTGAGCAGGGGATTGGACTAGATAGCTTCCAACTCTATGACTCTATGATTCTATGGCTTTATGTACAGAAGTTAAAAAAAAAAAAAGGAGCCACAGGGACTTCTGCGGAATCAGATTATGGGTAGAACACAGAGTTAGGTTTCTGTTGCTGAACAGAATCCAAGAAGACAGTGGTGTCAGAGGGCCAGAGTCCATTCCACTATAAAAAAGCTATCCAAGGTGCTGAGCCCTGTCTCCAAAGCGCTTCAGCACCATGGATAGCTCTCTTGAAGTTCAAGCGAAAACCTGGAGTATATTAACCACCCCGGTGACATTGGAACTGCTAGCTGCCCTTTAGAACCCTTTTTTCTGTTTTATTTCTGTGATATTTTTGTTATATTGAAACAATTTAAAAAATCTAAACAACTTAATTCAGCCAGAAAAAATACTGTGTAGAAACTGACAGCCGAACAGTTGTGAACCAAGGTATAGTTGATTTCGCTTCAAAAGCTTGGGTGAAGTTCTAACTTGGTGGTGAGATTATGCTAGTGTTAATATTGATTGGGTCTCCAGTTGGGATATTTCACAACTGAAGTGCCATAGCATAGCAGAGAAGCCTTTGTCAAGCATCCAGTTGGTATTATATGGCTGGTTAGGTTGCAAGGCTATATACTTCCATAACTGTATCTTGTGCATGGAAGAAAAGGGATATATTAGGCTATGTGTGTATTACAGGTCCCAGGTGTCCTGTTTTGTATGTATTTGAGATCTTAAAATCAAGTACCACACCAGGTTCATATGAGAACACCCCAAATCCTATATTTGTGAGGTGGCATTGGCCGTCATCCAACCAGACTAACTCCCAAGCATATGGTAGAATACAAAGATATAGCCAAGTTAGTCAGGATCAGTAGACAAATGGATCTTGTAGCACTTTGAGACTGAGGGAAAGAAGCTGGTAGCATAAGCTTTTGTAGACATAAGTCTCCTTCTTCAGATGTATCATGTGCTCACTTCACTTCATGAAGTAGACTTAAGTCTATGAAAGTTTGTGCTACCAGCTTCTTTCTCTCAGTTAGTCTCAAAGGTGCTACAAGATCCCTTTGCACCCCAAGCATGTCATATGTGTCTAGAAATCAGGCCTTATAGATCAAATCACAGAGGTCCATCTGCTGGGATCATGGCTGGAGTGGCATTGTTCCTCCTCCTTTCTGTTTACCTGGGCTGATACTGAGCAACAGAGTAAAGTTCTCATCTAGTGATGGTTGGCCTTCTTTTGTGAGATTTGCATAGGTTTGGGGGATCTAAAATCTCATGGGAACCCTGAGACATCACCAGAGGCCCTCCTCATGAGATACTTGAGGCAGCCTTATATAGGCCTGCCTCACACAATCTCATATTGCTCTGAAGAAAACTGGCACCCTAAGTGTGTAACTTAGAGATGGATGCATTGATTTCTGCTGTAACAAAACACAGATTAGATGTATCAACATGAACTGCTCTTGAATAACTCATAGTCACATGAATCTAGCATCTTACTATTTCAAAAATCCCTTGCTTCTCAAGTTCTGCAAAACAGACAGACAAAAAAGCAACCTTTTGAGACTAGGCAAACCTTCTTGAAACAATCCTATTACTATCTCCCCCACATCCCTCAACCCACACCTGGCTTTCTCTTTGGTTAAATGTTTGAAACCCTGTAATCTTTTTCTGTCTTCATAACAAGGAAGAAAAACCATGGGATTTGCAAAGTTTTTTAAAAACACACACACAAAAATTGAATTTAAAATTGCAGAGACATATTGTAACAGCTTTAAGACACTCCTGGGCACATTTTAATGGTCCATTAATATACACCTCAGGCGGCTGAATGTGTGCGGCTGCACATCCACAACGGGTATTAATGAACCACTAAAACATGCCTCGCCGTGTGCTCGTGCTGTACAGCAACCCTGCATTGTCAGTAAGGAATAAAAAAGTAAGTTTAAAATACCCCTTGGAAACACCACTGGTTTTAAAAGAAATTCTGATGAATTGCCTTTGTGTCTCTGTGCATACGCATGTGAGTGAAGTAGATTGTTCAGATATTGAAAAAAGTCATCTCTCTAATAAAGAAATAAGTCAATGGCAGAAAGTGATTATTCTGCCTGTTATGTTTCAGCATGCTGAAAACTCTTCTACCCCAAAGGATTTTGAATCTTGTTGCAGGATTCTATCACTGTCAGCAAACCTGCAATGGGGGAAAATAAGAGAAAGCAAGACAGGAGGGAAATATAAACAAACAAGGGTCTCCTCTTTCCCCATTATTGTACTTGGCCAGATTATTCTGCCAGATCAATCCAGGATAAACCTTAGTGAAGTAGTTATATCTCCCAGCATCAGCTTCCCATCCAGCAAGATTAAGCAAACGTTAAGGTAAATATCCTCCAACTGCTCTGATTTGGCAGGGACTGTCTCAATTAATCCTCTACCATCCCACTTTTTAAGAGTCTTTTAAAATGTACCAGTTTCTTTCTCCTCATCCCACTTTCCTTGTTTGTCCACAGCTCACCTCAGTTGCTGCCAATTGAGTTCAAAGTGCAAAAGTAGTTTGCACTCAGTTAAGTCGGTAGGGGGGAGAAGGCAGGAGAAGGCAGAATCTTATCCTTCCCAGTAGACTCAGGCCACAGCAAACTGCTGCAGCCTTTCCTCATTTGTCTGTTCTTCCTAATTAATAATGTATGCTATCTTGACAAATTTGCTGATGTTGCTTGGCCACACATATCCTGATTTTCATCTCTGAACTGCTGAAGTGTCTGAAACTGTTCCTCTGAATGCAGTAACATGTTGGAGGTAAATTACCAAGTTCTTCAGTTTACCCCTACCTCAATAATTTAAGTTCTTCCTCACAGTAAGAGTTATCTGAAGGTGGAAAGTGATGGGCTATCCTTTGACAGAAGTTATATGATCACCTATCAAAGATGGTTTAGCCATGGATTCCTATATTGGCAGTGCATTGGACTAGATGGCCCTTGAGTTTCTTTCCAACTTTATGGTTCTCAGTTCTGTACCAAGCAAATTTCCAGTTTGGATAAATCTTGGCATATTTTAAAACTGTTCCTATATACATTGCTGATCCTGATCTCCTAGCCATGGAAGAGGAATAACCATCTATGTAGACTGACCACTTGTACTTCTTTCCAGTGAGGGTCCTGGAAATAACTCCCACAGGTATATTTGATGAGAACACAGGAGAGAGTCTTCTCAGTTGTTGCTCCCAGGATCTGCAACTCTCTTCCCGGAGAGCTAGACTGGAACCCTTTGTTACCCTTCCACAAGCAAGTAAACTCTGTTTCACTTCCATGCCACCATATCCTCTGAAGATGCCAGCCACAGATGCAGGTGAAACGTTAGGAGAAAATGTTAATAGAACACGGCCTCAAAACTTGGAAAACCCACAACAACCTATGGATTCCAGCCGTGAAAGTCTTCAACTTTACAAACTCCTCTGTATTTTGACAGTCCTTAGAGAATTGATTTTTTTTGGGGGGGGGGGGAGGAAGCAAGCCTTTTTATAATGTGCTAGACTTTTATCTCTTGTTTTGTTTTCATTTATTTTTAACTGGTTTCAAAATTTTATGATGGTTTAATTTTATGATGGTTTAACTTCTGTGTGCCATGAATTTTTAAGCATGCTTGTTTTAACCGCCCTAAGCCACCTTGAGTACCAGCCTGGGGAAAAGGTGAGATATTAATAACAACATTCAGTTGCACATGTGGTTTGTGCAGTGTTGCCCTTCAACACAAGCACTGAGTAGCACAATGAACACTTAACTCTTCATATAAGGATTTATTTTACACAACAGTGAGAAAGGCTCTTGGCTGTGGATTGTCCAAGTACAGTTAATTTCCTAGGAAACAGTAAGGGAACCTGGGCTATAGTCAGCCACTGATTTTTCTGTATTTATTAGAGAATGAAAAGAGAAGACTGGTATGTTAATACCTGATAGATTTGGATTTTGCTAAGCATCCTGGCTCTCTCTATGCCTGGCTGCTGAGCAAAGGCAATGATTAATGAAAAGATATCAGAATGATGGTGTTGTTTGATCAGGAAGCAGTAGACCAATTTTCCTTTGCCCCCAACCTGAGAATTAGAAGAAGGGACAAGAAAGGGAGGGGTGATGGAAGAAGAAATATGAAATAATATTTAGAAAGAGAGAGAAAGGGAGAGAATATAAACTCCCTTTGGCCAAACCTCCCTCCCTTAATGCTTCTCCGGTGGAGCAATAAGATACCTTCAGTGTTATAAATAGTAGCACAGATGTTGACAGAAAAATGCTCCCTTAATTACCATACAAACTGCTTTACTTGAGTGAACCGTTTAAAGCGGCCTCCAAAGGAAGTTCGCTCAAGCAATTCCACAGATTACAGCTAATGAACAATATTTCCTCGCTCCTATTTAGTGCTCATTAAAATGTAAAAGCCTTTCATTTTCAACAGGCACACAATAAATAATTTCTCTCCCTTCTTTCTAAGCTGAGCAGCAAGAATAAAAGAAGGGAGGGGAAACCATGTTACAGTAGGGTGGGGAGGTCAGAAGGGGTGAATAAGTGCATGGGAGAGCAGTAGCCCAATTATTTTTTTGAAAAAAAAAAAATCCCACAGGTGCTGCTACTGCAATACCTGTAAAATGGATAGTCTGCAATTTGAGCAAAACTTAGAAAACTCACTTTTTAGACTACAGGTCCCTGAATTCCACAGCCAACATAATCACTTGGAGGATTTTATGAATTTTAGTCCAAAACACACACACACACACACACACACACACACACACACACAAACTGTTCCATGTTCTAGATTTGAGTGTGGCAGGGACTTTTCAAATGGCAGTCCAGACTGTAATTCCAAATCCAACCTGTGCAACATTATTTTAAATTACATTCATATCCCTCCATTCTTTCAAAGTGGTCTAGGCAGTATTTAAGTCTGGTCCCCTCGGACCCACATCCTCCAACACTTCACAGAGGAAAACCAGGACATTTGTGGCCAAGCAGTATCAAGGTGTGGGCAAGATGATGAAAATTATTAATGTGGAAGAACACACAAGCTAGAAGAGGCTGCAGCAATTTGCTTTTGCTTGAGTCTACTGGGAAAGACAAGGTTCCATCTGTTCCTTTCCTTCCACCACAACCCAGGGGTTCATTGAGTGTACTTTTGTACTTTGCAGTAAGTTGAGGGCAAGGGTAAGGGACAAGAAAAGGAGGAAGATGTTTTAAAGGCAGCTGAAAAAGTGGGAAGACAGAGGATTAATTGGAATGTTCCAGCCAAACTGGGACAGTATATGAAAACATCCCTATGATCTAGGTTTGCCTGAGAGACTGAACACAGGTCCTGGCCAGTGCTCTAACCTCTGTCCAAACTCTCTCTGTGTGTAACAGCATGGAGTGAAACAGAGACAAGCAGAAAAACCTGCACAAACTGAAAACAGAACTTCAATAATAGGCTATCTTAATGCATGGGAAATGGCATGCGAAAAGGGCCTTGGAATTAAAGCAAAACATCAAAGAAAAAGAAATTCATTATAGCTGCAGTCCGTACGACTGCAGTTCAACATGCTTAGAAATAAATTCCATTGAACTTAACGGGGCTTCCTTCTGAGCAGATATGTGTAGCATTGGACAGTCAACTTGCTATTATGCAGTATGAGAGAATGTTTCAGTGAATCCAGTGAGGACTACCTTTGAATAAAACTGCATCACATTGAATTGTGAAAATCCAGGTATTTCAGAGTAAGTTGAACTGTGCATAGAGTTCTTCTGAAGCCACAACAGATAGGATCAGGCACCAAAATTGTGAAGTTTAGTTTGTATTTGCAGATTATTTAAAGAACGCTTGAAAGAAATGACCAGAAGAAAAATGCAATACAAGTCGGGTTGCAAACTGATCAGAAGAGTGGCTTGGCTTTCTCTTGCATCATTAATGCTTGCTTGGTGAGAAGCATTGAACACTATGGGTATAAACATAGTCACCTGCAATAGTTTCAGATCAAGCTGCTATTAAAAGCAAAGCAATAATGGTGGGTTGAGAAGTGGACAGACAAACAAACAAACAAATGGGCTATTTTCTTTAGACCTATTCACGTGCCTTAGTCACTAAGTTGCATATCTTTGTCTCATAAGCCAGTTGTTAATCTTCTTACCACCCCCTTCACTAAAGAGAGATGATGAAGACAGAGCACAAGATATAGAGGCTTTGTACTTCACGCTCATCCCTTCCCTGCTTAAACAAGCAAATCTGGAAAAGAAGGATCCTTACTAGAGGTGCAATATTGTTGCTATATTTTTTTTTCACTAGGCTGTACTTGGCTTTTGACTAAGGTCATTTGAAAATGGTCTTCCAACACCCAGCTCTTTTGCTTTTTAATGCTTGCCAATTTAGTGTTGTATTCAAAGTGATTAATTAGTTTGTGGTGAAGGTTTATTAGGTAATTTTTCTGTCAATCAAAATTCACAGTGATCTCAGTGCTGAGCAGAGAATGCAAGTGATTTTATAAAGATGGAAAATGATCTTATTATTGTATACAAAAGCAGAAGCACGCTGAGAGAGAAAATCACCACGAAAGAGTCAGAATGGTGGTTTTGTTTTGGTTTTTGTTTTCTTTTAAAAATAATGAGAGAAGAGACCTTTGTTTCTCATTTGTACCGATATAAACTTTAACAAGATTTTGTCCATCTGATTGGGAATTAATTTTAATTTTGCACACTTGCTCATTCAGATTCAGAATTAGATGAGATCATTGGGATGCTTAAAACTGCAAAATATGGATCCAATTGGATTAGGGGAAGCTGCTGTGTTTAAAAGCCTCCGTATGGTCCCCTGTGGTAGTGTGCAAGGCCTCATTGACAGGTAGGAATTATGTGGCAAGACGAACTGGTAACTGCAGCTCCAGGCCAAGACATGTTGCTTTCTGAGACAGAAGATAGAATGGCCTCCTCCTTACCAGGCCATACACAGAAGCTGATAGGACTGGCAGTTGCGATTTATTTGAGTATGGGTGTCCACTACTCTGCCATAGACACATAACCATAGACTAATTTGGGGAAACAGGACAGATTGTGCAGTATACACAGTTCTGCCTCCTGCCAGAGGAAAACCGCTAGAGAGTTTAGACTCTTCAGGCATGAAGCTACCACCCCTGTTCTCCAACAATTCTGCTTAATAGTAGGGTTGACCTAATGGAAATGATATGGTATAATTTTAAGTCTTTTATATATACATTATGTTTGAATTAACGATTTTATCCTCAGATCGTTTCATTTCATTTCATTTTTTACTATACATTTTCCTGTTTGTTTGTTCTTCACCAAACATCCTTCAACTAAGGATGTATTGGATATCTTTTAAAGGGAGGAGCTTAACAACTTAGATCTGCATGTAGGTGCCATTCATAATAGTCTCCACCATTCCGAAGTGTAAACTGAAAATCAGGTTCACATTTCATCTGTGTCTGCATTTATGAGTATTTGCATTTATGCTGATAAAAATGGAATATGGCCCACAGAAAACTGAAGTTTGCATGCAGCTAGACAGCAAATGGGAAAGTGTGTCCTACCTAATGTTGTTGGGTTGCATTTCCCATCAACCCTAGCCAGTGGTAAGCAATACTGGGACTTGCAGTCCAGCAACATCTGGGTGGACACATCTGCCCACATTTGAACTGGGTTATACTGTTGTGTCTACCAGCAACCTCTCAATATCACATGAAATGGTGACATTGGCTACAATCCTGTTTGGCTGCAATCCTGTTTGGGGCCAACATGTACTGCCATTTTTCTGTGGCCATTCCAGTTGCTGTTCCAGTGTCCGCTCACGGTCATGAGTAGAGGAGCAGAGTTATGCCTAAACACCAACTGATCTTGAAGCTGGATTGTTGTGCTGTGGGCAAAAGGGGAACTGCTTGCATAAGGAAGTAGTGGACATTTTGTTACTCAAATGTACAACCACCAATGTAACCTGGAATCATGCAGGTGCAATGCCCCAAGAGGATTCTGGTCATTGTTATTTTTAAGGTATAAAACAGGATATTGTTATATATAGCGGTGTAAGAAAATGAAATAGTTTGCAAGGTAGTGTCTGTGATCTTTTGTGGGAGGCACGTACAAAAAAGAATGAGATCTCAGATGAACTATTTTCCAGTTTTGGCCACAATTTCATATGGCTTAGCATAATGTAGTAGCTCCACATGCAGAACTACTGCTATGTTTAGCCATTTACCACTCTCTGTACCTACCATAGACTCACTGAAACCACCCATGATATTCTATGCCTGGTGGGAATCATGTGAGCATCTGCCTATGAGAGGCACAAACAATTACATCATTGGGAATCACCTTTGCCTTTCTGAAATTTCAGCAGTGGATGTACATAGCCAGAAAATTCTGCAGTTCTCCCTGTTGCCACACTTCTGACCGGACATGAAAAGATCAGGGGAGTTCAGTAGGTCTACAGTAGGTCTGACAGGTTTTTGGTTGCTGCAGAGGGAGGCAGGGAATACCAGCCTCTGCAGCAACCAAAATTAGGTATACCTAGACATAAGATTAACTTAAATATGTATATGGCACTAATAGGATACTAGCCATACAGTACAATTTGGCTTGCTTGTGGTTCAAATTATTTAGATCAATCGGTCCCTCTTTTCTGTTTGTGCTTCATGTTGGTCTATGGAAGCAAGGGAGGGGAGGGATAGACTCCTACTTTGGATATCTTTGAATATGACATCTGCAAAAAGCAAAGCAGCATGCCAAGGGAAAGGGCTCTAGTCTAGCCCACTTCTCAAAATAACACTTTTACATTTGATCTGAACTTTAAAAATTTGGGGATCGTTCAATTGAGCAGTCCCCCACATAGTAGAGTTACACTATGCATTTTAGAATAACTGTAAGTTCATCTATAGAGTAAGAAACCAACTTTAAAAAAAACTGCAAGCAAAAGGATGTCCTCATGGAACAGGAAACTTGTCATGTAACTGTGTATGTATGTTTGAAAACTTCCATGAATGCCATTCCAATATTCAGTGCTATCTGTAAGCATTGTACTCCCTTCCCTCTATTTAAAAAAATATTCAATGGCTTTAGTAGCTTCATGTATTATAGAAATTAGCAAAGGACCGTCCTCTTGTCATCTCATTGGTGGGGGGAAAGGTAGCACCAGCTGAATTTCAGCCCACCTCATGAAAGGAGGGCAAATCAGTAACTCAAGTATTTATAATCATGTAACTATTATGCTTCCCTCTAGAAAAACTTTGTAACCAATGAAGTAAGATTCCCCAGTGAGACTAGGCTAACTAACTGAATGGGCATCTTATAGGAAGCTACTAAAGGAAGGCTGAGAAAACAATGGTGGGGAGGCAGAAAACATAACGTCCATTGTCCTTTTGTCAAAGCCAGGTTAAGATTATTGGGACCTTGCAGCAGTTCCAAAACTGGGGTCTCATTATGCCACATCTGTAAGCCATTCTAACAGGAGTAGTGTGCGTATGAAATAAGTAAACAATGTATATATTGCAAAGCACAATAGACAGCAGCGCAATAAGTTTCATGCATGGATCCATTTTCAGTCCTGCAACATCAGTAAGAACAAGAGCTGAATCAACGTGTTTCCTCTAAATTATTCAAGTAGCAAGTAGCAAAGAAAATATGGATGGTAATAGTATGGTGTCTGATCTCCTTTCAGTATACCTGAAGACTATGTAATAGATGTGGTGGATTTCTTTCAGGATGCTTTTGCTGTACTTTGTCATTGTGGGTGTTGAGCAATAATCTAATCCTTTGCTGTACTTGTCAGTGTGTGAACCTGCCTTACATAACTGATGGGCATAAAATGTTACAAAAAGAAGCACTGGGAGATTTGGAAAGCGACTAGAAAAAGAAGAGCAAGCGAATGAAACCTTTTCCCTCCTCTAGCCAGTGTAAGGCCTGGAGCATAGGCATCAATTGAGCTATTGATAGTCTGCTCCTGTTTTCTGCTCACACTGAAGAAGACTGTACACAAACCTAGAAAAAACAAACATTGCAGGATTTTTTTTATTTTATTTTATTTTTTTGTGTGTGGATTGATCACCAAATATGCATATAGAAAGTAGTTCTAGGCTGACATGTGGCATAATAGGCCTTAAGAGAGTACAGAATATAAAATGCAAGTCAGATTAGGCATTTAGATTAAAATTAAAACTGGCACTAAATTACTTTTGGCTATACATTTTCAGCGATAATGTAAAATATCTTCCTTGGGGATAGATTTTGGTTTTGTACTTTTTTTTTTTTACTTTTTTGCACCATTTCTCTATTTGGAAAAAAAATGTTCCAATGGAAAATTTCATGTCTTATAGCTTCATGTATTAGGTGAAGGCCTGATACATGAAGACTAGTTTACTAGACCAGTCTAATAAGAGCAAAAGGCATCGTTGTTGGTCTTGATGTTGCTGTTGTTTAGACCCCTTCAGAAGCCTGTACCATGCAGCGTGTCACTTCTCCCTGGTTATACAGGAAAAACAGCTACTCCTTACATGCCCGTAGTAGATGGATGGTATGTATGGCAATCTAACTGTAACATCCTGCCTGAATATGAACAACAGATTTGTCAGTGTGTGACAGGCTGACAGCACAGCTCCCAGCTGCTTGTCCACTGTTGTTAAATCAGTACCTTGTCTAAGTGTTCAGCAAAGAGGCAATCTGCTTCCTCCATTCGTACAGGCAGGTTGCCAGTTAAAAACAAGTAATGGCTTTAGGTTGCGGTGCCATAATGCATTGAAAAGATGCAATCTAAACCTTTGTGTGCTCCTTAGGCGAGGCATAGCAGCAGCTGAAGTTCAAACTTCTTTTTTAAAACAACAAAGACAGTCTAAATGGGATCAATGAAAAGCAGCAATGATGGGAATTAAAACCAGTCATTTAACTAATCGAGGAAATAACGTATAGTTTGGCTTGGAACCATGCAGTAGGGAATAGGCTGTGTACAATCTTAGAAAAAACTCACACTGCATTTATTTTAGTGGATTGATCACTAAACATGCATATAGAAAGTAGTTCTAGGCTGACATGTAGCATAATAGGCCTTAAGAGAGCGCAGAATATAAAATGCAAGTCAGATTAGGCATTTAGGTTAAAATTAGGTCTGACACAAAATTATAGTGATAATGTAAAATAGCTTCCTTCAGGATAGATTTTGTTTTTGCACTTTTTTTGCAGAAATGCAGTCTTATTTTGTCAAAATACTTCTGTCTTTCAGCAGCTGTCATTTGCCCCTGGTAATGCCATTCTGTAGCCAAATGTGATCCCAAACAGTATTCAGTGATGTCATAAAAGTTACAAATAGGATCATTTACCATGGGATCCCTGATTGGCTGGGATCATCAATGTGCTGAATCTAGAAAGCTGGGGGGGGGGGGGAAATAGGACCAGAAGTGGTGCTGAAAAAGCCAGAACAAAAAGAAATAAGTGCATGATAATGCAGTTTTTTACAGAAAAAATACTGTTTTCACAAGCTAGATGGGTGTTATTTCAAGAAAAAAAAAAGCTCTGCCTGAATCAAAACTGGAAAACATTCAGTATAATTCTATTATAAATTCTCTCTTTCCTTGTTGCAAAAATCATTACAGTTTTACATGTTTCTTTAAAACAGAGAACATAAAAAACTGCTGAAATGGTTCTCATACTAAGCTGGAAAAATTTTAAATATGCAAACAAAAATTAAATGAAGGATGTTAAGCATGCCAAATAGTGACAAAATGTGCTACTTGGCTGCAGCACATCAGCTGAGTGCAGTCACAAAGCAGCCTTTGACATAATGATCAATTATTGGAAAACTAAGAAGGATTTACACCATGAACTGTAACATCTCTTTCTTAGCCGTTATGGTCTGTTGAGTCATTAATAAGATATATTTAAGAGTCCCCAAGTACACATTTGTCCAACACACCCTATTGGCTCTGAAGGAGCCACAAAAAGGCTGTTGAATCAATAATCATCACCACCTTCATTGAGGTTCAGTGTAGGGTATAGGATACACAGTGATGTTAGGAGAGACCTTAATATTAGCTATTACTCAGATAGGTATGATAAAGCTTTCAGGTTTTCATCACTATCTATATTGGAAGATTGGAGTAAAAAGCTATTTTGCTGGTGTCATGAGAGAGACAGAAAGAGAGAGAATTACATCATCTACTAGGAACCAATAGAAAGAGAGAGATCATAAATATAATTATTTTTAATTTAAATATAATTATATTTTGCATCCCTCCACCAGCCAGAAGACTATATTCTGATTGGGCCCAGTGCTATTCAACATCTTTATCAATGACTTGGATCAAGGAATAGAGAGCATGCTGATCAAATCTGCAGATGATACCAAATTGGGAAGGGTTGCTAATACCCCAGAGGACAGGACCAAAATTCAAATAACCTTGACAGATTGGAGAGCTGGGCCAAAGATAACAAAATGAATTTTTTTTTTTTAACATTTCATAAATGTTTACAGAACATACATTGGCACTTTCAAATCTAGACACAGGACTATCAATCTATCCACATTACATTTCGAAACAGCATCTGCATAGCAGTGTCATACATTGGTAAAAAGCCCGTATTATAGTGGCCAACAAATTGGTAAAGTAGCATTCCCTAATGCTCCAAATCTAAACCAATTGTACAAGTACTTAAGAACATTCTCAGGCTTAGGGTTACACAAAGATATCTGACAATTAGACAGATAATTACAAAGGGGACCTCCCCCTCTGATGACAAAACAGCATGAAATTATGTTCTTATCAGGCCCCCTCCAAACTGAGAATGAGACTATATATAGAGATATATATGAATGTGTATAGGTATATACATTCATATATATATTTGTATTTTAACCTGTATATTAGTCAATTTCACTTTTAATGTATGTATATTATTAGCACAAGATATACAGAAAATTTCCTAGTCTCATAGTTACAAAACAGCCACATTCATGGATAGTTAACTGTAACTATCCTCTCTGAACCCCTTTTCCTAGACTTCCCACTTTAAATCTCCTGTTAGATGAACTCTCAAACGCATTTTCCTCTTAATACATTAGTCAGTTGCAGTTTTGGTATGTAAATACTCTAACAACGGTTGCCAAGTTTTTAAGAATTTATCATCTGGTTTATTTTCTATCATACAGGTAAGTTTTTCTTTCCCAGCAATTTCAGCCAGTTTCTCTAACCATTCTATCTCGAGTGATATTGACTCTTTTTTCCAGTACCTGGTGAGAATAATTCTAGTCACCGTAACCATATGCCACATCAATCTACCAAATTTTAATTCTGTTTGCTTATCCAAATGGAAAATATCCATCAAGAAGAAATCTGGTTTTAAATCTATTTTGACATGCAATATTTTTTGGATTTTAGAACAGATCATCCTCCAAAATTTCTTAACCTTTTGGCACCCCCACCATTGGCGAAAGAAGGTACCGATCTCTTTGTCGCACTTCCAACATCTATTCTTAGCTCTCTTAAACATTTTGGCAATTCTCACGGGTGGAAGATACCACCTGAACCACATTTTCAGAGCATTCTCTTGCAAGATGTAAGATCGGGTGAATTTGAGACAGTTTTTCCATACCATTTGCCAATCATCAAGATATATATTGTGGCCTAAATCACATGCCCATTTAATCATGTATTCTTTAATGGTTTCCCCTTCTAGATCAATTCCCAGTATTAATTTATACATTTTCAACAGCAGGTGGGTATCCCCACCCTACCACAGTTTTTCTAAAAGTGGAGGTTCCAAAGTTATATCACCTCTTTCCATATCCTTTCTGAACCTCTCTTTGATCTGGAAGTAGGAAAACCACTGAATAACAATCCCTCTTGTTGAAGCTGTTGTTAGTTTTTCAGTTTGATTGCCCCATCTTCTAAAAATGCTAAGTCTTTATAGGTAAACCAATCTCCCTCTCTCCTTAAGCCTTTTATCTGAAGTGCTTCTGCTGGGGAGATGGAAGGTGGCAATTTAGCATATAGAATGGGTTTCTACTTAACCCATATCCTAAAGAGGGATTTCCGAATTACATGCCGGAGGAACACTTTCTGCACCTCTGCCTTGCTGTACCATAGGTAGGTGTGCCACCTGAAGTGCAGATCGTGCCCCCTCCAGTACCAAGAGTTGACGATTGTTCAAAAGTACCGATGGTCTTAACCATACCAGGCATGCAACCACATAATATGTTCTTAAATCAGGCATGGAAAATCTGCTTCGTTCCCGGAGGTCAGTCATTGGTTTAAGTTTAACCCTTGGTTTTTTCATCCCAAAGGAATCTTACTATCTCTTTTTTACAATTCTCAAACCACCTATAAGGGATGGGTATTGGAATCATTTGGAATAAGAATAACAAACGTGGTAAAATACTCATTTTGAACAATGATATTTTTCCCAGTAAAGTCAAGCCTAACTGCTTACAGATCATCATTTCCCCCTGAATAGATTTCCAGGCTGTTACATAGTTATTTTGAAATAGTTGATTATTATTATTTGTAAACTGTATTCCCAAATATTTTACACTATGGGTACACCAGATTCCAGGTAATTCCTCTAATTGGCTTTTTTCTTGGTTTTTGACGTTTTTGGTTAACATTATTGTTTTTTGGTTCTTGTGGGTTTTTCGGGCTTTGAGACCGTGTTCTGGTTGTATTTTCTCCTGACGTTTCACCTGCATCTGTGGCTGGCATCTTCAGAGGAATGGTGAATTGGAAGTGGAGTGGAGAATATATATGCCAGTCTCCTCCTCCAGAGGGGAGGGAGCAATTAGCATAATAGTCCTATTGTGTGTATTGAATACTTGTTCCTGGAGGGAGACTTTCTGAGCACAGGTGGGGCTCGTTAGGGCTTGTTAGTATCTTTTGTGTTTTGATTTTGGTGTTTTTCAATACTGGCAGCCAAATTTTGTTGACCTTCCGAGTCTCCTCTTTCCTGTTAAAATTATCCAAGTGTTTGTGGATTTCAATGGCCTCTCTGTGTAGCCTGACCTGGTAGTTGTTAGAATGGTCCGGAATCTCTGTGCTTTCAAATAACATTCTGTGTTTGGGTTGGTTTGTAGTGTGTTCTGCTACTGCTGACTTTTCTGGCTGCATCAGCCTGCAGTATCTTTCATGTTCTTTGATTCATGTTTGGATGCTGCATTTTGTGGTCCCTATGTAGACCTGACCACAGCTGCACAGTATGTGGTAAACTTCTGCAGAAGTTAGAGGATCCCTCTTGTCCCTCTTGCAGCTGTGGTCAAGAAGTCTCCCTCCAGGAACAAGTATTCAATACACACAATAGGACTATTATGCTAATTGTTCCCTCCCCTCTGGAGGAGGAGACTGGCATATATATTCTCCACTCCACTTCCAATTCACCATTCCTCTGAAGATGCCAGCCACAGATGCAGGTGAAACGTCAGGAGAAAATACAACCAGAACACGGTCTCAAAGCCTGAAAAACCCACAAAAACCAATGGATTCTGGCCGTGAAAGCCTTTGACTCTACATTTTTGTTTTTTGTTTATTGATCTTAAACTCTGCCAACTCTTCAAACTGATTTATCTCTCTAGTTACATTTGCTATTTGGGGTAACGGGTGTTCCAGGAAGAGCACCACGTCATCAGCAAATGCCTGGGTTTTATATTCATCTTTCCCAATCTTCACACCTCGCATATCCTCCTGCTTTCGAAGGTTTCTTAGAAGCACTTCTAACATTGTAATGAACAATAGCGGGAACAGAGGGCATCCTTGACTTGTCCCTTTCTATATGGGAAATGTTTCTGATTGGTTGGAGTTTATAGTCAAGCATGCCTTTTGCTCATGATAAATACACTTGATCCAAGTTAGGAATGTCTGTCCAAACTTCATTTCTCCATTACCGTTGTCATGAAATCGCGTGTGACAATATCGAAGGCCTTTTCTGCATCTAAGAAGAGTAAAGCTCCCTTCTTCTCATTAGGTGACTCAAAATATCCCACAGTGTTCATTACAACTCTCATATTGTCCTTCATATGTCTCCCAGGAAGGAAACCTGTTTGATCTTCATTGATATAGCTTGGGAGCATCTGTTTTAGCTGCTTGGCCAATATTGATGCAAATATCTTGTAGTCATCATTTAAGAGAGAAATTGGCCTGAAGTCTTTACATGTAACTTCTTCCAAGTCGGTCTTAGGGATCAATACAATATTTGCTTTTTGCCAGCTGTTTGGAATTTTATTAGTTTCCAAT
Organism: Cyclura pinguis; assembly: GCA_030412105.1. Lineage (NCBI taxonomy): Eukaryota > Metazoa > Chordata > Lepidosauria > Squamata > Iguanidae > Cyclura > Cyclura pinguis. The sequence continues at coordinate 41,586,113 of CM059599.1, forward strand.
AGCGAATTTAACAATTTTTGTATTGGTTTCACTAGCTGGTCTCTGAAGTGCTTGTAGAAATTGGCCGGAAGCCCATCTGGGCCTGGAGCTTTTCCCAGTTTAGTTCTGTCAGTTGCTTCTGTTATTTGCATCAGAGAAATGAGCCAGTTCAGCATCTCTCTGTGTTCTGACTTAATCTGGGGAAGCTTCTGAGAACTCAAATAGTCTTCCAATTTCTGCTCATTCTCCACATGTCATTCACAATATAAATTACTAAAGTAGTTGTACAAAAGTTTCCAGATTTCTTTCTCATTTGTTATGTATCTATTACCTTCCTTAATTTGTAAAATAAGTCTTTTTGTCTACCTGTTTTATAGGCATTTTCAAAGAAATTCTGTTTCCATATTTCAGTTTCTTGTCCATTTCTTCAGCGACCATCCCAGATAGTTGTCTTTGTAGTATTTTCATTGTGGAAATATAAGTTTTGTTGTTTGGGTCTGAACTCAGCTTGTTTTCAATGTTTCTGGTCTTTCCCAGTAGTTCATCCATTTCTGCTGTTTGTTGCTTTTTTCTTTCACATGTTTTTTGGATGAGAATTCCACAGAAAACAGCTTTAGCTGCATCCCAGACCACTGCAATATCTACTTCGTTATTTAAGTTTCTTTTTAAAAAATTCATCAAATTCCTTCTTACAATGTTCCACAGTCTTTCCATACCGTAGTGTGTGTTCATCCAGTCTCCAACATCTGGATCTGGTACAGAAGCTCAGAACCAATTTCACAGGGTTATGGCCGCTCAATACTTTCGGCAGAATTTCAATCTTTTTTACATGGTTTAAGAATGCTTTTCAGAGCCAGATTAAATGTATTCTCGACCAGGAGTTGTGTCAATTTGAGAAAAAAGTGAAATCTTTGGTCAAGGGATGCTTATATCGCCAAACCTCTGATAGTTGCAGTTCCTCAGCCAGATATAGAAATTTCTTTTGAATTTTCCCATGATGTTTTTTAGTCTTGGGTTGCAAACTTCTGTCAAGCTGTGTATTCACCACTCCATTAAAGTCTCCCAGAACTGACACATTATCATATTGGTGAGTCCAAATATGCTTTTTCAAATCCTCATAACATCATCTGTTCTCATTAGAAGGGACATATATCCCAATCAAAAGTAAAGTGTGACCGTCAATCTTAACTTCCACTCCCAAAAATCTGCCCTTATTATCACAGAATATTAGTTTTGGAGCTAAATATGATTTGACATACATAACCATCCCTCTTCTCTTAACAGAGGTAGCGGAGATGAACATTTCCCCTAAACGATCATGTAGGAGCCATTTTTCGTCTTTCTTTTTAATATGGGTTTCTTGAAAGCAACACACATCTGCATTCATCTTCTTCATAAGGTGAAATACTTTTTTCCACTCGACCATTGAGTTCAGTCCATTCACATTCCAAGAAACGATAGCACAGTTCATTTTTCTTTAACTTTCAACACTGCCAAATCTTCTAAATCCTAATCGAAAGACTGGTTTCCAAAGGTCTGGTCTCTTCCACACTCTCATCCATAGTTTCTTTGCCCATTTTGTTTTCCTGTTCTTTTTGATCAAGATCTTTACCATTTTGGGTTTCCACCATTGTATCTTTCCTTTTAGGCTGTCTCTCTATTCTCTTTGGAGATGTTACTTTGATCTTACTCAATTCGTCTCCGTGGGTTTTTCGGAAATCTGCAGCCTTCTCAATAGTGTTGAGTTGGAATCTCTGGTCTCTGAAGTTAAATATCACCCCTTCTAAATGGTCCCAGTGGAACATAATTTGATTCTCTCTTAGCTTTGTAACTAAGAAATCACAGTCCTTCTGTTTCTTCAGTATTCTCGTTAGAATTTCTCACATAACAATTAACTGTTTCCCTTGGTCCATTAGAAGTGATTTATTGTGTTCTTCCAATACCTTTTCTTTGGTAGATTTCCCAGTAAATTGCATCACAACATCCCTGGGTATATTTTTCTTTTTGGTAAAGATGGATTGGACCCTATATGTGGTGTCAATCTCATTGTCGGTTATCTCTTCTTCAGTCTCTAAACAGTCTGCCATCAACCCAGCAATCCTTTTCCTTATATCTTCATCCCTTCTTTTTTGAGTCCTCTGATGCGTATCCATGCATCCATTTGTTTTTGTTCCAACAAAGCAAGTCTGTCAAATTGCTTCTCAAGATCCGAGGAGGAGGCAGTCATTCTTTGTTTTAACACTTGAATCTCTTTCTTGTTCACACCAATCCCTTTTTTATTACACATCACATCTTTCCTAACCTGCTCTAATATATCCCGCATCTCCGACATTTGAGATGTTAAATCTTTCAGATCTTGCCTTATAGCCATCATATAACTTCTAACTTCCTCCATAAACTTCTTTCGGTATTCAGGGGGTTCTTCTATGGAGTCTCTTCTTGCCTGTGATTCCACACCTCAGGCCTTGCCTAATCTCATCTTGTGCATTTTTCTTTTAACTTTTACTTTAGTTTTTACTTTTTTTTTTTTTTTTTGGCTTATTTACCCTGTTTTGATAACTCTAACACTATCTGCTTTTTAGTCAATTGTTTCCTAAGTTAATTGATAAACTCCATTTGTATAGCAAGAAAATGAGTTCAAGTTTAGTTACACTAAGTGATTGAGAGTAAGTTCACAGTTCTCAAAAACCATCCATTTTAGAGTTTGCTATTTAGTTCATTATTAAATTGTTAAATAAAACTCTTTGTTATTCATAACTAACATCCAATTATTACACCTCAGCATAAAGGAATTCCACAAATAATGGGGTGGATAATCCATTCATTAACTCAGTTTGTTACCTCCCAAGTCAAAAATCACAGTCCAAAAACTAAGGAAAACTAGAGTCGGGCTAAATCTCTAAGGATCTAAAGATCTAAGAACCAGACCAAATAACAATTAGTAATTTCAGTTAGTTAGTTAATTAATTAATTAATAGATTCCATCATCCTGCAACTCATCACTAATTTCACTGTAAAGTTCCACAATTAAATGGTCCATTGGTTGGTTAATCAATTATTTAGTCCAACTAGAAATATGTAATTCATTGAATCTTCCATCAATATGTGAATACTTCAGCATTTGAAGAGCTCTTCTATATTTCACAGACCGTTCACAGTTGACACTCCTTGTTGCTAAGTCCACATTTAGCCAGTTCGTTCAACATCAATGTCAGCAACAGCAACAGTCTCACTTCAAAATTATCTAGCTTTTAAATGTTGGTCCTTATTTAATTTTCAACCACTAAACAGTCTAACGTGCATAGAGTCCAGATAGCAATTTGAACAAAACTTACTCTCCAGAATGATTCAGAGCTATAATACTTAACTCGTAGTCAGTCTGGAGTCTAAACTTCTCAGGCATGTAAGACGACAAAGGAAAGGAGAAGAGCAGAAAAAATACTGCCCCTTGTCAGCAAATGCCTTATAAAAAGCATCTCAGAAAGCAAAAGAGCAGAAGATACTCCTCTTCAAGCTTGGCGTCAGTCTCCTTAGTCTTCCAACACAAAATGCCAACGCCCAGACATTTCAAGAGAGGAGGGAGTGCAAAGAGTTTTAAAGTTTTAAAGTGCCCTCTCCAAGCCTTCTCAAGGAAAGGAGGAAAAGAATTTTTATATCCCATGAACAGCTGTTCCTCTAGGGGAATGACCTGCTGTAGTCCTCAGGGTTCTTCCGTTGAGTAACCAAATGGTCAAAATAGCCAAGCAAACAAAGGGAAACCCTTCCCCCAAAGAGAAACAGGCTTCTTTTAGCCACGGAAGAAATTTCGGTGGCAGAGATAGAGGAGGGAGGGAGGGAATTTCCCCCCTCCTCCTGTCAGTGTGGGTGAGGCTTGACGGTGGCGCAAGCTTCCTGGGGTGTCTCTCCTCTTCACAGTGTTTCCAGAAGCTAGTGGGGGAAGCCAAACCCGCTATTCTTGATTGCCACACTCTTGCCGCACCCCTCTTCTCCAGGGCACAGAACAAACCATTCGAACCTTAAATTACTCAAAGGGTAACCCACGGTGGCCCTTTGGGAGACACCGAAGAGCTGTGTCTCCCTGCTCGCGCCAGAACGGGAAGTCCCCTGAATTTCAATAGAAAGAAATGTAAGGTCCTACACTTAGGCAGAAAAAATGGAATGCACAAATATAGAATGGGAGACACCCGGCTGGACAACAGTACATGTGAAAGGGATCCAGGAGTCTACTAAGACATAGGCTGAACATGAGTCAGTAGTGTGATGTGGTAGTCAAGAAAGCCAAGACAATTCTTGGTTGCATCAATAGGAGTATGATATCTAGATCGAGGAAAGTTATAATATCACTGTGTTCTGCTTTGGGCAGACCTCATCTGGAATATTGTGTCCAGTTCTGGGCATCTCATTTCAAGAAGGATATTGACAAGTCCAGAGGAGGACGACCAAAATGGTGGAGGGTCTGGAAGCCATGCCCAATGGGGAGCAGCTTAGGCAGCTGGGTATGTTTAGTCTACAGAAAAGAAAGTTAAGAGGGGACATGATAGCTATGTTTAAATATTTGAAAGGATGACCTATCAAAGAGGGAACAGGCTTGTTTTCCACTGCTCCAGAAACTAGGACACGGAGCAATGGATTCAAACTATGGGAAAAAAGATTCCACCTGAACCTCAGGAAGAATTTCCTGATAGTCAGAGCTGTTTGGTAGTGGAATATGCTGCCTTGGAGTGTGGTGGAGTCTCCTTCTTTGGAGGTTTTTAAACAGAGGCTGGGTGGTCGTCTGTTGGGAGTGCTTTGATATGTGTTCCTGCATAGCAGGGGGTCAGACTGGATGGCCCCTGTGGTCTCTTCCAACTCTATGATTCTATGATTCTACATTGATATTGTTGCTGATGTGTGCCTTCAAGTTGTTTCTGATTTATGAAAACCCTAATGCAAACCTATCATGGAGTTCTCTTGGCAAGATTGCTTCAGAGGGGCGTTGTCCTTGCCTTTCTCTGAGACTGAGAGAGTATGACTTGCCCAAGATCACCTAGTGGGTTTTCATAGCTGGCTGGCAATTTTAACCTTTGTCTCTAGAATCCTAGTCCAGCATTCAAACCATTACACCACACTGCTAAAGATGGTCCAAATTTTCCATTACTTTTATGGTAATACAGTTATAAATAAATCAAGGAAACCACTCCTGAGCCTATGCTTAAATATGTTACACTGTGTTTAAATATCTCACACTGTGCCCTGAAGGCCACAGAAATGCATAGTTTGTTTTCTATCCTCTTCAGGAAAGCTTTTTCCAAGCACACTGATATTAATATAATATCTACTGAAATTACCAGGACTTACTTCTAAGGATCTTTTTTTAAAAAGTCTTTTCGAATTTTCAAAAGAAAGACAGCTAAAATAATCAGTAGGATTGGAATACAAACATGGGATACATTTTGATTTAGAGAATAATTTGGCTATTCACTCTAATTAAGTGTTTGCTTTGAAGTCAATGGGAATGTATTTCATGATTTCCTCAGTTAGTTCAACACAGATTTCTAAATTGTTTCATGTTAACCTCCTCTTTCCTCCCCATTACACCATTTACACCATTCAGAAAATCCCTGGGCTACAGTACTTGATTCTAGAAACACAACTTCAACACACATCAGTGCATAATTCTCATTGATTCCCATGGCTTAGAGTTAGATAGAGAAATCCTATGAGCATCAGCATGAGTGTAGGAGTTCTCCGGTGGATGATCTACCATTGTTTTGTAAGTTCCCTGTAGCCAGAACAGGAGGTAGACATGTTTTTTGTTTTTCAACCATTGGGCCATTTTTGCCTCCCATTGAAATCAATAGCAGGGAAATCTATTGTGCCTTTTCTGGGCTGTGATAGTAAAGACAGCAGATACACAGTTGCACAGCAATGGGGGAGCGGATGGTGATTTGCCCGGGGCAACAATGTTTTTGGGGGGTCCTGGCCCATAGCCACGCTGTCACGCACCCTGATCATGCCCCTGCGCACCCTTCCGCCTCCCCTCCACACACACCAAGCTCCGCCACTGCAGACAGCTGCATGTAAGAAAAGTGGAGGGATTTAGACCTGACTGTTTTATGATCATCCCTCAAGAAACCACTGAAATGCCTTAGGTAGTTCCCTGCTTCCAGAGGACATGCCTGGTGATGCTCATAGAACTGCAGAGATTTATTCAGTGATTGGAAGCCACTACACTTATGGAGCTTTTCTCTGCCAGTGGAACAGCCCTTCTGCTCCATGCTGACTCTCCCCTATGTTGACTTCAGTGGGGCTACAACTGGTCTTTAAAGTCAGACCTTGGAAATATCACTTTTTTGAGGACAGATCACAGAATCACCTGATCAACAGCTTGGGTGAATGCGGGAGCTGTATGTGTGTATATATATGTATATATGTGTGTGTGTGTGTGTGTACGCGTGTGTGCGTGCGTTTAAAAAACCTTCCTGTTCTCTAAATTATTGAAATAAATAAACAATTAAAATTTAGGGATGAGTGTCCAGTATAAAAATCTGATATGACTAAAAAAAATTGTACTAATTCTACCGTTTGTTTCCTGAACGAAATGCTATTCATACCAAATGAAATTCTGCTTCAGCAAATACATTGATCTGGACAAATTATAATAAAATCTGAAGCACGGGGGGAAAAAAATCTCTTTTTTTTTCTCTTCTCAAGAAGCCTTTTTATTTTTAAGCAGATAATTTTACTTAGTTTTACAGCAACCCTGATTTAGAGATAATTTCCTGAGAGCTTGATATTATGAATCCTATTTAAGTATGCTTAAGATCTCTCACTTAGAGTTAAGTGGCAGAAGAAAAGGCAAAATTGTCTTTGCAGATGTTGAGAAGAAATTCATTGCAGGCAATCCTCATTTAATATCCAGCACTGACTTTTTGAACAAGTGCTTTTGCTAAATGATAAATCAAATGAGTTGGCACTAACAATGATCTCTTAGAATATGAATGAGAAAAAAACAAGAATATTAAAACAATAGAAACATTAACACATGCAAACTCCAACTATTAGGAAAGGAATAGCATTGAAGAAATGAACATTTTCTTTTAGTACCTTTCCTGCAACAATGCCTGAAGCACCCGCATTCTTAGATGGATGAAGATTCATTCACTTAAATGGATACGGTATGTGTGATTCGTGAACCCAATCTAACAGATGTGGCTACATGCATCATTTTAAGCCATTTTAAAACCATGAAATTCTACTAATCAGCTTCTGTGCTCTGTCTTCCTCCTTCCCAGTTTTCCTTCCATGACAATCAGCTGACTGGTGGAACCCTAGATTTTTATTTTCATTTTTTATTTTTCATCAAGGAAAAAAAAAAGCTTTGGCTGCTCCATATGCAACACTTTGAATTGGGAGAATCAATGGCCATTTCAGCCCTACACTGTTATAGTGCTATTATTCCACTTTCAACATCCTGTGGAATTCTGGGGTTTGTAATTTACTGCGGCCAAAGAGTTCTCTGGCTGAGAATTCTAAATGCTCCTCCCTAAACTTCAAACCCCAGGACTCCATAGAATGTTGAAAGTGGAATAATAACACTATAACAGTCTAGTGCAGAAATGGCCTATGTGTCCTAAATTGAGTGGCCAAATGTGGCTCATGAACTGGATGCAGCACTGCAGGAACATTTTTGTGGTCCACAAGGCCATCTCAAAATGCCGCCTGATGCCTTCTAGGAGGCACAGGGGCATTTTCAACATATTTAGATCTAGAAAAGGCCTTTTTTTGAAGCAGGAAGTGATTTCTGTTCACTTCCTGATGTTGAAAAAGGCATCTCCTGGGTCTAATATAGTCTAGGGGACCTATATCATGGCAAAAATCCCTCCAGAACCCTGAGAGGATATAGGCCTCCAAGGTCTCCTGAGGGTGGGCTTCTGCAGTCCCCTAGCTTTCCACGGTTCTCCTCTCCTGTTCTAAACAATAATAGCCCAGTAATTAGCAGCATTCACTGTGGATTTCCCTCACCATACAGTTCACGTGCACCTCAGTTAATAAAGCAAATGTGTTGCCAACAGAAAATTTTGGAGCAGAGGTAGAAATAACCTGGCATGAATAGGGTTAGTTTCCTATACCACCAAAAAAAAAAAAAAAAAAGTGTGGGGGGGAGTAGTTTAAAAATGTTGCAGAAACTTGTAAATCACAACTAACAATATGCACAACATGAAATGAAACAACTTGGTCAAGTGAGCTTTGCACGAGTAAACAAAAGCATTTTGAACCTTCTAGAAACTTCCTGAAGGCATCTTTCCAAATGCATGCATTTCCAGTCAGTGGGCAAACCTACAGATCTACTCACTTTTATCCTCATGACAGCTGGTGAGGAAAAGGTGGCAGCAGGATTCTCAACTAAAATTTCCGTTTAGTTAACTCACTGATCAGTTATCCAGTATCACCTCAGGAATGGCCTGGATCAAGCCTCAGTATAGGTGACATATTGATTTGCTTGTCCAAATTAGAAGAAAGAGCAAGGTTACCTTATTAGCCACAGACAGCTTACGATAAAAGATTAAAAATGATGCCAGTCATTTATAATATTCACCTGCACCAACCCCAGGCTTATTATAACTGTAATCTAACCTGTAATACCTGACCTAAAACTGTAAATCTTTAAGTGATTACATGGTCAGGGAAGTTCAGGCAGATGTAATTTAATCAGTTCAGAGCAGATTTAGCTGTAGGCTGGTTGCTTGGGCTGCTGGCACCTAGTCATATTTATGACACATTTAAATAAGAATAGCCAAAAAATGAATCAGTCTTGACTTTGATGCAGGTAAGCATTTAGCAACTGCCTAATTGTATTTATCCATGACAGAATCACAATAGAATGTCTTTATTGGATCTCCGTTCTAGAACATGACAAGCCTCTGTACCTCTCCTCAGACCCTGTGTTTATCTGCAGGAAGACTGCCAAATTTTGTTGCCACTGGAGTTTAGAAGGAAAACATACATTTAATTTTGGCTGTATTAGGTATTAGTTTAAGCATGCTGTAAAACAGGCCATGCTGCATTTGAATGGTCTGAGTATGTTTCTGCTCAAAGTGTGTGTAGACATCCCGACCCCTTACTCTGGTCTTGTGGCCACAAAATGGTGACTGTTCTGACCACAAGTCAGCAGAGCACAGTGGTCTTTTTCTCCATTCTCAAGGAATAATGAAGGCAAAAGTTACATAATATAGGAAGGTATAGCTCCCAGAATCCCCCACTTGCATGAGTGCTGCTCCTCCTAGCTGGAGGATTCTGGAAGCTGCAGTCCAAAAAAGTAATGTTTCCAACTTTTGGTAATAGAACTTGAAGACTGGGATCCCAAAATACATTTGTTCAGCATAGCGCTGGTACAACTACTGCTGGCTTTTGAAAAGTATGCTAAAATAACTGTAATATTAAGTCACTTTTTTTCCCCCAGGAGACAGTGAAAACCAGGCTCTGGCAGAGTGCCATCCGCTTCCACTTCCTGCTCTTACTGCTCTTCCCCCTTTCTTCTGTTCTTATTGTTATCCATCAGACTTTGCACTACAGCCTGCCATGCAGTTAAAAAAAAAGCTTGCAAGAATAGCAAAGAATGCAGCAAAAGTGGGGGCAGGAATAACAGATGAAAGTGCCATCCTTGTCTTCAAAACGTACCTCTACAAATGTAGAAAAACCTAGCTTCCATTGCATTTCAGTTTTTGGAGGTGAAATGGTTGTTAGGAAAGTACTGTATACATGAACGTACATAGACTGGTTTTGATGGCATTGCAGGATCCTAAAGGGTTTCCAGATAAAATGTCACAGACCTGTGTGTTCCTGCATAGCAGGAGATTGGACTGGATGGCCCTGGTGGTCTCTTCTAACTCGATGATTCTATGCCTTCCTCTGCATAAGCCATTGGTCAGCCCTGTGCATACTAGATGAGGCATGCTCACAGAGAAAAATTTGGATAATATATGCAGATCACAGAATCTAGTTTTGTCACAAAATTTGTATTTTAGTACACAGTGTGCAGAGCTTTGCTCATGCTCTTGTTTGACTCTCACACTTTTTTATAAGACCCATCATCCAGCAAGCATTTTAACCTGGGTCAAATCATATTATTAAACATATTATTAAACATTATTTAACCATTATGGCTGATCTCTGAAACAGGGAATCCCTGCAAGACAGCTGCTACCTTTAAAAGAGATTTTGCTGTGTTGCGGAAATACTCCTTTTAAAAGCTTAATAATAATAGCAGTAGTAGTAATAACAACAACAACAATAATAAATAGTCCTTATTATTTAACTGCATGCATGCATGCATTGGCCATCAGCCACTAGAGATGTGATCCATGTGCAACTCATGTTAATCTAAATGAGTTTTATGCTTAAAACAGTTCTACTATATTGTGTATTGTGCTCCCTACTTATCACTATAGAAAAGAGAGCCCAGTATTTCTTAGTGAACTACCTCTTAACACTGTGTGTAGAGTTTTCTTTAATATTTGTCACACATTTTCCCAGAGCTTTAGCATCTGTCCAAAAGACTGGGCATAAAAACTGGCATTATAGAACTGCTATTTTTTTTTTTCAAATCATCACTGGCTTTGTTATTGGAAATCTAATGACATGACATGAGCTCTCTCTGCATTCCAAGAGCTTTCCTGGAGCACAAGAATATATTGTGTATGTATTTTACAAGAGCCACAAAATGTTGCCTTGATAGGCACATTTAAGCTCACTATTTCTTAAGAGAACTGCTGAGAAAATACACACATACACATATACAATCTCTCTCTCTCTCTCTCTCTCTCTCTCTCTCTCTCTAGATATAGATATAGATATTGGTATAGATATAGATATAGATATAGATAGATATAGATATAGATATAGAAAAATTTTGCAAGACTGGGATAGGAGTGGGTTGGTGGGGAGCAATCTCCAAACCTGGCTTGTTTTAAATACTCTCCACATTATAAGTTTACTGGTTCTGGGGGTGAAAAAAGTGAGAAAAAATACTATTTGCTTTTCATAATCGGATTCAGTGGGATCTAATCCTATATCGTATTTATGGCTGTGTGCAAGCTATTCAAAATTAAAATGAACCTTTCATCTGTGTGTATCATAAATGGGCATTTATCAGGATTATATGATTTTGCAATCCATCTGAATATGTAACCGGAATTTGTTTTCTTTCCGTTTCGCTATGTAATTACCATGCGACAATAACAAAAGTGACATGTTTGAAGAACAGATAAAATGCTGTAAATTGGCCAGTAATGGTGATATTTCCTCATCTTCTGAAAAACCCATTTATTCTCTCTCTCGACAAATCAAGGCATTGTCAGCCCACACTCATCTCGTGGCCGGAGGGGCCCTACCAATTTCTAGATGTAAGTGAATACTGGAATGCAGATGAGGCCTACTAACTAAGGCTTTCAACTCCGGCAGCTGGTCTTAGCTTGCCTCAATTTCTAAATCATCCATAATGGGGCCAGGACCTCCGAAGCACTAAAAAGAGCGAGCTGACATGCTGGACAAACTGTTAATTTTTTTTCCTGAAGAAGCTGCTATATTGCACATCTGTCACTGCTATGCAGACAATTACTCACAGAGTGGGGGAAAAATCTGGTGCTTGTTTCTAGTGTAGTTGTTAACTGACATAATGGCGAAATACAATGGTGTGGGAGAGGCACACAGAGGGTCTTCCTCCTCCCTTTTTAAAATTCTCCTCGGTTGTTTTCTCGTTTTTTGAATGCCTTACTGTTCTGGAACATTCCACATATGTAAAAGCCCAGCTATGGTGCTATTAAAGGATAGGTACAAAGGGAATCCAGGCTGGATAAGAACACTGGAAATTATCCACCTGGTCTTTCCCTGTCTACAAAAACATCCCCTTGCACAACAGTCAGTGTGTTTTTTTAATCACTTTGTAATTTTTGAAAGGCATTCCCATATACAAAATTTTGAAATTATGGTTGTCAGAGAGTATTTGCTGCAAAATATGTCTTGAATCAAACACTTCCACTTTAATTACCTATTATTATTATTCTTATTATTAATATTATTATTATTGATTGTTTTAACATGCATTGGTTTTATATGTTCTTTTAACTGGTGCTATGTGTTTAATTTGTCATCCTTCCATGCCTCTACCCATAGGAAGACGCAGGCAAGAAATAGATATCATCATAATTTAAAATAAGAGCTAAAAGTGTATTACATACTTTACAAATGTCTGTACAACACATGTTGGCATTTTTTTAAAAAAAGGAACAGGGAAATGAATCATCTAGAAAACACAGGAATTCTTCATACGCTCTTTACTGCTTCTGCTTCCACCCTATTTCATGGAGAGATATTAGAGTTAATTCTTTTTTCTTTTCTTTTTTTTTACAAGAGTCACAATAGTCCTCCTGTGCATGAATATAGAAATGTGCACCCTGAAATTCTTTGGTATTTTCTCCGCAATACTATTGCAACTATTAAAAACAGCAGTATGCTTTGAGTGTGGACTGATGCTGAAAACCCAATTATCCATTCCATAAATATCATCACACATTTTCAGTTACTCGAAGGCTAATTTTCTTGGCTGGCATAACATATAATGAGACAAATTCATGAAGAATAAAGCTATCAATGGCTACTGACCATGGTGGCTAGGTACGTCCAATGTTAGAGGCAATACAGCTGTCAGTGCCAGTTGCTGGAGAACACAAATAAGAAGGTGCAGCTATACTCATGTCCTTCCTGTGAAATCATCATTGGTGTCTGTCTGGCTCCCAGTGATGTAGACTCAAGTTGACTGACTCAGACTCAAGTTGGACTTAAGTCACCTCAGTGACTCGACTCGGCAACAAAGATGCACTGACTTGACTCGACTCAAGACGTGTATATTTTTTAGTGACTGACTTGCTGCCCTTGGTTCACTAACATAGCACATTCATCCAGAAACCTTACTCCTTTGAAAAACACTTCCATCTCTTTTTGCCTACTGGTCGTATGACAATCTGTCTCAAGCCCAAAGTGCAAATTTAGGTACATTTCTCAGAGAAGAACAGCAAACAGGTTAGGCAGTAGGCTTGATGTCTGCTCAGCAGCTTGTCCCTGATACATATTGAAGGAGCCTTCTAAGGCCATTTCCACATGGGGTAAGTAAAACAGTGCAGTATGTCCTCCACGGAGGACGTCTGCACCTTGGAGCGGACTGGGTCCAGACTACTTACCGTAGATCCGCACCTCAGTCCACTCTGGAACGACCCCAAATGGTCCTCCAGCGTGTTTTTGAAAGACCTGATTTTTCCAGTCTTTCAAAATGCCGGCGCGCGCCATTGTGTACCTGCTTTCCGATGCAGATTCGCAGGCTCGCAGCAATGCGGATCTACAACCATGCACTGTTCCTCCTCACCCTGGACCGGACCGGACCACTAGAAGATCCGGTGAGTAGCGGCAGGAAGTGATTCCCTTGCTGCGTGCGGAAATGGCCTAAAACTTTTCCTAAGAATAGAAAGCAATACTTGTCCCCAAAGCATAGGGCATGTTTCTCAGAGAAGAGCAAGTATGTTAGGCAGTGGGCTTGATGAGAAAGGATCCTTCCTTCTATAGCTTTTGAAGCTTCGGTAATGGGGAGTGAGAAGGGTCCTACTCCCTAACTCTGAAAAATCCTCCAGCTTCGGAAATGGGAAGTAAAAAGGATCCTATTCTCCACTTCCAAAGCTGCAGACTCTTTTATGCCCATTGGCACAAAAGCCTCCAGCTTCAGGAAGGGAGAATAAGAAAGATCCTATTCCTCACCTCTGAAGCTGCAGATAGCAAAATCGCAAATGTGGAGGGCCAACTCTGCTTAAATTGTTAAAATTGACTTTATTCGACTCTGTCCAGAAATTCTGGAATATAGGTTGGGGTATGAAGTTGGCTCCCAGACTTGAGACTTGACTTGAGACTTGACTTGAAAGTATCTTCAAAGACTTGAGACTTGGAGTAAAAGACTTAAGTACATCACTGCTGGCTCCTATGGAAATATAACACAAAATTATATAGGCCTATTGTCTCATCCAGCAGGGCTTTGAATATGTTCCATTTGTTACCAATGTGGGTGAATGTAACACCTCTTAGTAGGAGATGCTTTAACATCTGTAATGAGATCAGCTGGAAATGCATGGCTTCAAATGAAATTTGTTGATAAATAGGAGTTGCTACTGAGAATTTGTAGGGAAATTTAACTTGAGTTCATACGAAGAAAAAGTGAGACAAAATAAAGATGACATCATGAATTATCTAAGCCATATGAAAATGTGGCTTAAATTTCTGAAAATATGGATGCTTTTAGGTGGATAATATGGATGCTTTCAGTAGTCATTAGAAGACTGTAGCCATTTTCTCACTAGACTGTTATAGTGCTATTATTCCACTTTCAACATCCTATGGAATCCTGGGGTTTGCAGTTTAGGGAGGGGCCTTTCAGGGTTCAGTGAATTCAGTGAATGAGGTAGGGTGATGGCTTGACCTCAATCTCTTTTGAAACTACACTACATCTTCAAAGTATAAATACCTGGTTTGGCATCCTGTTCAGCAGTTAGAGTGTTATAAGCTCACACCAGAATCCTGTATGACCTGCTGCATTGTGTAACTTTACATATATCTAACTATGTAGCAGAAGCACTAAGAAATCCTTTTACTGAATTGTGAAATGTGTAATGAGACACCAGGAAAGAGTCGTCAATGTGCATTGGTGCCCAGTGTGCTTTAGGGCCAATGCAGTGTGCACTGGGACGAATGCAGATTGGTCCCATTGTGCATTGGCCCCATTGTGCTTCAGGCACCAATGCGCACCAGGCTCTACTACGTTGTCATATAGCTATAGCCCTTTTCTGAATATGGACTTTACATAACTGCACAATTCTAATCCCCATAATTGAAAGTCCATTTGTGAAAATGTAAGTTCACAACAGAATTCTGGTCTAAATATATAACCACCTCATTGTTTAATATTCACATTTACGATTATGGCACAATTGCCACAACTGCAAATGTCCCCAAAAACCCACCTCAAAAGCCAGGCAGCTTTACCAAGCAAAGTTCTGTGGCAGTAGCAAGCAGGGCACTGAAGGATGAGGCGTCCAGTCCCCTCCTATCAGTGAGTTGTGGTGCAGTGAAGAGTTGTAACAGCACTCACAGAGGTCTCTGCTTCCTCCTGTTGTACCACTACCCACTAGCAAGAAGGAGCTGGACACATCATCCTCCAGCATCATGCCTGACTTTTAAGGTGGGTTTAATGGGATCAGATTGGAAGACGTAGTGTCACTGTGACATTACAGCCATGTGTCCTGCACAGGATGTCAGCTCTGGTTATGTAAAAGGAGGCATATATTTTTTTATCTCTGTTTCCAAATTATTCCTTTTTAACAGTCAGTCATTCAGTCCTTATTATTTTAGTAAATTGTTTTGTTATATTTTGCTTTTATTGTAAACTGCTTCTGATTTTTTTTTTAATGAAAAAGCATTATAAAAAACATTCTCAAATGTTTTTAATTGCCATGGCAACATCCTACGGAATCCTGGAGTTATAGTCTGGCGAGACGCTAAAGCTCCCTGGCTGACAATTCTAAATGTTCCTGCCTAAACTCCAAATCCCAGGATTCCCTCATGGCAATTAAAGTGGAATCACAGTGCTATAATTGTGTAGTGTGAACCTATAGCTTTGGGGGCGGGGGGAGAGAGAGAGAGAGAGAGAAATAAAGAAAGAAATGTTCAATTTGTTTAGCCTGTTAGTTCATCTTATTCCCAAGAATCAGAGTAGATTGCTGCATAGAAAATCTCTCTCTCTCTTTCCTGATTAAGGCGCAACTAGGTATAGCAGTGTTGAGACCTGTGAGATCAGAGTTCAAATTCTATTCATTCAAAAAGGTCACTCTTTTATCTTGACCCAGCCTAATTTTCTTTCAGGATTTACAAAAGGACATGGATGGTGGCAAGGGAGAGAGAAACTTATATGCTGTTCTGAGCTCACTGAAGGAAGGTTGGGATGTAATTCTTACACATAAATAAAATGCAATCTAAAATGCTGATTCTTGACCAGGAAAAGCGAGGTCAGTTGGCTTTTGGAAACCTACCTTGCTACATTGGGAGTGAATCCTCCAGTTTCAAGTTCTGGTTTGAGTTCTGTCAATGTAATAGGCTTAATATTGTTGCTATTTTGAAAAGTCTGGGTAAGCTTAGTGCAGGCCTACCTACCTACCTACCTACCTGACCTACCTACTTTTGTCCACTTAGGAAAAACAGGTAGGCAACAAAGGGAAATGTCCAGTGTGATGTGAGCCCATGCAACTGACCTTTACCGTGTCACTCCTGCACTATCTGTGTCCTGCTCCAAATCTGCTTCAGAGGGTCCAGCCATCCTTTTCAGAGGGTTCAAGCAGACTGGCACATACAGGGAGGAGAGCGGGGAGAAAATGGCCTACCAGCAGGGTCCCTTCCATTGATTGGCTATGACTCAGATGCTCAGCATTCCAACACATAGGCCATTTCCGCACTAGACTGTTATAGCGCGATGATTCCACTTTCAACCTCCTATGGAATCCTGGGGTTTGCAGTTTAGGGAGGGGCCGGCTGGCCCCTCCCTAAACTGCAAACCCCAGGATTCCATAGGAGGTTGAAAGTGGAATCATCGCGCTATAACAGTCTAGTGCGGAAATGGCCTTAGTGGCACAAACGAGCAATTAAGTGCACTAGAGAGATCCGTGTTTAACAGTGGTGAAGTAAGCGCTCCACCTGCACCAACCCAATGCATGTCACACCTACAAATTACTGAACGTCCCTTTAGCGTAGGCCACATGCTACCACTGCGGCTATGCATTAACTGAAGAATCAAAATGCAAATGTGGTAATGTTGTGATTAATGATAGCAAGGCAGGAAGTTAATCATGTCAGACAGGGTTCATCAAAACTTGAATGATCTGGGAAAAATATAGATTCTCCAGCAATTAATAATTGAGAATGAACACGACACTGTTAAGGAAGGTGCTGCTGTATAATGATCACAGATCAGCCCTGTGTTTGTACTCTTAGCCAATCATAGTACTCATCTGAATTAGCTCAAGTATGAAATACTCGCTGCCACAAGCATTAAGTTGCTCTAGTAAATCCCATTTATTGTGCATTAATGTGGCTCATGATTAGCCTCTTGATAAGCTGATGCTCCTACTACCTGACAGTAAATATTAAACAATTTTGAAGAGGCTCACTTGTTGATTCAGCAGGAAGGGCAGGGTCGTCATAGCCTTTCCTTGTACGTGAAAGCTGTAGCCGTGCACACAATTGTAATACAGAGCTAAACTTGCACTGCAACAAAAAAACCACAAAACACATTTTTCCCCCTCCCTGAAAAAAAAGTTGACAAGAAATTAGTCTCATTGTTCCACTACGAATGCTGCGAGGATGTCTGAATCAGGGGGTGATTTATGCTGTCTGACAATTCAAAGACAGGAGACAACTCTAATGTACAGATAAAACCAAAAGTGGCAATAGTAGATCATCACACTGACAGTTAATGGGGCCGACTCGCAGGAGAGAAATCTGGATCTACTTAAAATGTCAGGTGTGTAAAGTAATGAGTCTGTGCTTAGTGGGAGACCACCAGAAGGAGGCTTCATGGTCCACTTGTCAGTTGAATATATATTACAGCAAACCTGTTAAATCAATGAGTATTTAATACATAATGACTTGGGGGGGAGTTGTGCTTAAACAAAGAAGACCCATTCCTACCCCTAAGGTGATGTGTGATTCTAACAGACCAACATTTCTGAAAAGATAATCAATAGGATGAGAAGGGTTAATAGGACAACAAAGGCCACGATTAGATTTCATCCAATAGAAATTACTGAATAGTTAAAGAAATGGATGGCTGATTGCCTCTTTATATCATATTAGGATAATTTAAAATCTCAGGAACTCCAGCCTAGGCAGCAAGCCTTGGAAACTGAGGAACTCAGCCTGATTCTCAAGTCTCATTTAGTTTTACATTTGTCTAGTGAATGCACTGCGATTGGTATTTCAAAATGCAAAATCCATATTGTGTTTTTACTTCTTTAGGATGGTCAAAAACTCACAAGAAGCTTTCTCCAGATACCTTGGTCAGGTGAAGCAGAGATCAGAACTGATGAGTTAACATTCATTGTGTGAAATTACATTTTAAAAGTGCCTTCTTTATGCCCCCCCCTCAAAAAAAAATGATTAATGTAAATTTGAAGGCATGTCACTGGAGATGTTATGGAAGATAGTGGTCTCATTTGCTGTTCTGTTCCACCTGCCACCATTATCACCTCCCGTGCTGCTTGCTAGAATTTTTTAGTCCATGGTGGGAGACTGTCTATGCAAGTTGTGTGAAGCACAACAGTGACAAGAACAAGGAGGCATTGTCTCATGGTGCAGAGGGGTACACAGGAAAGAAAAGGTTTGCATGTTTGCAGATTTACATTGCAAAATTCTATGAGGTCTAAATACCCAAGGATGGTTGCATTCCACCTTTCAGACTGATGTGGGAAGTATGAATTTGGTGAATTTATATCAAAATGCAAACTGAATAAAAATATCATTTATTTACATTAAACAGAAATCCATTCCAAATGGATGCAAGAATGAGCTCCTTCTCTTAAGATCCTATTAACTGTATATGCAAAGTACTTTATTTTGCCAAGCCTAAAATTTTTAATGGGATCTTTAGCGATTATAGGTCCAACTTGGCCTCAGTCAGACATGACCTAGTAAAATGTGACCTAGACAATGCTACTGTTAGGTGGATTTGTAATTGATTGATGACCTAACTGAAAAGGTGCTCACCAATGGCTCATCTTCATCCTGGAGAGAAGTGACTAGTGGGGTGCCACAGGCTTGTATCCTATTCAACTCAGTGCTATTCAACATCTATATCAATAATCTGTATGAGGGAATAGAGGGTATTCTTATCAAATTTGCAGATGACACCCAATTAGGAGGAGTAGCTAACACAGGATCAGAATTCAAAATGACCTTAACAGATCAGAGAGCTGGGCCAAAAATAACAAAATTAATTTCAACAGGTACTACACTTGGGCAGAAAAAAAATGAAATGTATAGATAGAAGATAGGTGACACGTGGCTTGACCACAATACATGTGAAAAAAATCACAAGCTGAACATGAGCCAGCAGTGCGATGCAGCACCCAAGAAAGTCAATGCAATTCTGGGCTGCATCAAAAGGAGCATAGTGTCGAGATTAAGGGAAGTGATAGTACCACTCTATTCTGCTTTGGTCAGACCTCACCTGGAATACTGTGTCCAGTTCTGGGCACCACAGTTCAGCAAGGATATTGACCAGCTGGAATGTGTCCAGAGGAGGGTGGCCAAAATGGTAGAAGGCCTGGAAACCATGTCCTATGAGAAGTGGCTTAGCAACCTGAGTATATTTAGCCTGGAGAAGGGAAGGTTAAGAGGTGACATGATAGCTATTTTTAAATATTTGAAGAGATGTCATATGGAGGATGGGGCAACCCTATTTTCTGCTGCTCCAAAGACTAAGACATGGAGCAACAGCTTCAAACTTTAGGAAAAGAGATTCCACCTAACCATTAGGAAGAACTGTCTGATGGCAAGAGCAATTTGATAGTGGAATATGCTGCCTTGGAGTGCAGTGGAGTCTCTTTTTACCAGAGGCTGGATCGGAGTGCTTTGACTGTGTCTTCCTGCATGGCAGGGGGTTGGACTGGATGGTCCTTGTGGTCTATTCAAACTCTATGATTCAATGATTATTTCCCCTCTTTGTCTTTTGGAATTCTTTCCTTTGGGCATGACTGTCATGCCCTGCCTTGGAGACCGTGGCAGCGAGGAGGAAGATTCTGAGTCTGAGGCAGAGGTTTCCCCAGAGGCTGAAGTGTCCCCAGAAGCTGGTCCAGAGGGAGATAATACACAACAAGGGTGTGAGCCAGGAAAACAAACAGAAGAAGATGTAACTGGTACACCTACCTTGCAGCAGAGACGCTGTGAAAGGGAGAGCTGGCATCGCTCAGCCCATTTAAGTAGCAAGCGAGCTCTAATGAGGGAACACCTGTAGTGACAGCATCCACAGATAAAAGAGGGCTCCAGCTGGCCTTTCCTCCCAGGATCAGTAACTGGTCTCTTTGGCCCTGAAACCCTGTGCTCTGCTCTTGGATCTGGTTGTCTTGGAGTTCTGCTTGTTTGGACTATGGTTTGGATTTGCCCCTTTGGATTTGTTTGCTCTAGGCTTCCTTTCTGTTTGGCCATTCTTTGACTCTCGCCTCGTAAGTAGGAGCTGTGCCGCTTGTGATTTACTGCCTGCTTTGCCGCGGATATGACAATGACATGATTTCCATTGCTGCCTTATGGGGCTTCCTTTCAGGACAGTTCAGTATCTCATCCCTACAGTTATGCTTGCAAGGTATGACAGCTAAAGCAGAGGTTAGACAAGTGTGTCATTTTTGAAGTCCTGAATTCCTTTTTAACACCTTTCACCCAATTTTAACTCAGGTAATTTTTCACCTGAAAATGGTCTAAAAGAAGAAAAACACTTGCAAAAATGGTAGTTTAACTCTGCGACCCTCTCAGAAGTCCCATCCTCAAAATTACTGCTTTGGGGCTGAAAATCAGCTCTGACTGATGACCAAAAATATTACGACATTACTTCTGCTGATCTAGAAAGCGCTTGTGTGGCCCCATACAGGGGCTAAAATTGCCCCATTTCTGTGCAGTTGCCCACCCTAATCTAAACCTTGCCAAAAAACAAAAGTCCTTCTGCCCTACCTCTCATGATCTTGATAGTGAGTGTTCTTGTTGAGTTCATTTGAGCATGCCCGCATTCACTACCTTTTACTTCTTTGCCTGTTAAGCACATTTTTTTGTCTTTTGCTGAGGAGTATGAGACTGTGACAGATGTTACAGCCACAGAGGCACAAGAGAAAACTGTACTGTTTCCCTATGGAATTCCTAAGGAGAAAGTGATGATTGGGACAGTTTGTCCTGTGAAAGATCATAGCCTCCCAAGAAGCATCCTTCATATCTGACATGACTGCCATAGCTTGTGCCAACAAAGTGACACAGGTGTTTAAACATAAAACTGTAAATAAATGAACAGGCTCTCCCAAGTGGTGGAAACAGTTAGTGCAGATGCAGAGAACCCCAGTCGTGCAACTCTCATTTGCATGTAGTACAGCTTTTCCTTAATTGTTGGAATAAGATATGAAACAAAGAAGTGCTTGGGATGCGACTTCTTG
The DNA here is from genome assembly GCA_030412105.1 of Cyclura pinguis. Classification (NCBI taxonomy): domain Eukaryota; kingdom Metazoa; phylum Chordata; class Lepidosauria; order Squamata; family Iguanidae; genus Cyclura; species Cyclura pinguis. Next base: position 41,607,346 of record CM059599.1, read on the forward strand.
CCAGCCCCTCCAGTAAGAGTGAGACATGCTGCTCCATGTTTGGTCTCCCTGAACAGAAATAGCCTGTTGTGAACAGGGGTCTTACACAGGATCGGTAAAAGACTCAAGCAATGGGGAACAATGACTTTTTTTCCTTTATAAAGAGAAGACAGAAATAGTTTCTTTTAATCTGTGTTTAGACCCACCTTGGGTCCCATATTTGGCAAAAGGCAGGATATAAACAGAACAGAACAAAACAAAACAAGTCCTTTCCCTTCTCGCTGCTTTCAGTTCTAAACTAACCATAGAACTTGAACAACTTGTATGAACGTGAGAATCTGAAACCATGATTTGATGGTGGTTTGTTCTTACTAATAGTAAACCTCAAACTAGGAATGGGCAGAAAAGTAGATTGGGATTTACTGAAAGATCACTGAGATCTGCAGTGGCCTCTGAATATTCAGTGGATATTTAGTAAGCAAAGGGGAAAAAAAATACTGTAGTTGCAATATTAACCTTCCCAGAAGAACACACTGTAACATTTATAACATTATTAACAGTTGTATTTTGCTGCATGACTGACAGAGCTGTTCCTGAATATTATTAACAGTATTAACATTTCAGGTTGATACTTGCCTGGCATTTGCTAAAAACTTCTCGACATTTTTTTTCTTTTTTCGAAAAGCCGCAAGAAACAAATAGGAAAGCCCCATCATAAAAGCATAAAACTGCTTGCTGTTCTCTGGAAGCACTGGTTTGGGAACATTACAATGCCAAAAAGGGTAGTGGAAAGTGTGGCTGAGGAATATGGCCATAACCTAGCAACTACATATGAATTCTAAGACATTTCAGAATACAGGTATAATGAAGTCAAACTAACATATAATTGAAACAAACTCACAATCCATGGATAGAAGGCCTTTTTAATAAATCAGAAATGCCAACAGAAAGACAAGTCAAAATATTAAGCATGAAATTATGGCTGTTCATATTACAAAAGCACTGCCTGTTTTATAATTTTAACTTTTGCTTTCTTAAAAGGATATGGACGGAATTCACGAAGGCAGTTATGAATACATAATCTAGAGTTACACATTTATGGCTGGTTCATATTCCTGATTTCTATGTATTCCCTAGTTAAGGAGTATGTAGAAACTGTGCAAGTCCCCCAATCCCCACTTAGAGGGAAGCAGCTGCTGTGACCAACAGGGGTCTGTTCCCTGTTGATTGGGAAGTGGCTGACTGATGTTCCCACCCACTTCTCACACTAAGGATCTCTGGTGTGAGGGGGAATTGTGACAGGGATCCTGCTTTTGGCTGTTGCACAGGGGACTGCCCACAGGAAAGGGTGGGACCATCCATCAGCTGCCTCCCAATTGAAAGGGGAAGAGATTCTGTCAGTCACAGCAGCTACTGCTGCCAACTAAGTGGAAACTGGGGAGGGTTGGGCTGGGAGACATTACATAGCTACATAATAAAGTTGCCTACACATTCGTAACTACCTTAGTGAATTCCAGCAAACGTGCCCAGGAAGTGCCCACAGCAGCCATCGTTTCTTAATTAAGAAACATTTCCCACATTATAACTATAGCTGAGAGGTGCTAGTCATACTGTCTCATTATAACTCCAATTAATATACACATTCACAGTGATTGGGCAAAAGAAGACAGTACAATTATTTTAAAATGTTTGCTTTAAAAAAAAAACCCTCCCCCTTAACACTTTGGAGTGCATGGACTCAGGTGACAAAAGAGGATGGAGTTGCACACTGCAGCTTGTGAACAGAACTTATCATTTGCCATGCTTTGTCTCCATGCAAAAATGCATGCTAGGAAGCAAAGGACCATTTATGTAGGATGATTCACAAATATTTTATACCAGAAGAAATATCAAATGAAACTTTGGCCTGAAAAGAGAGAAACACCAGAAGGGCCCTCTTCATTAAGGCTCTGTGGGTGTTGATGGCAAGACTCTGGCTGCTAGAGACAGAGCTTCTACCTTTTATAAAGGTGTCACTCCTACTTTCAACCTAAGGCATCCCCTTGTTGGAGCAATTCTATATCCATGTTGTCCAATGTCCTGTCCACTAAGACGTTTGGAAACAAATAGGATATTTGCAGCATAGTATTTGCTAGAAATCTTTGTCATTGTTCTAGGTGAGAGGGGGACATACTCTAGGGGGCAAAGTCATTTTCAGCCCCTCCAATCCTGCCAGCATCCAGAAAATGATCTTTCAGGTGATTTCCAGGTGCTGAAACACCACCCTTTTTTTTAAGGTTTCAGGCTGAAGGAGGCTAAAACAGTATTTAGAAGATAAAACAGGGACCTAGTGTAAATTTTTGACCAAGAAATCAGGTTTTTGCTCAATATTTTTCTTAAAATATTTGGAGGTGTTTAGGCGCAATCTAAGGACTGTGCCGATCCCCTGCAAAGGGCCATCTTTGGCCACGGCCCATGGACACCTAATTCTCATCTCTGCCTGAGATGGTAGCACAGTTGGTTTTGTCTATCATCTATGCTAATTAAAACTAGCAACAGTGGCCTTTTTATGAATAAACTGGAAAAAGATTCCTCAAGTGCATGTGTGGCATTGGTAGCCCTTTAATGAGGGGGAGGAAAGGAAATCAAATCAGTTCATGGACTATTTGACAATAGAAATAGTTAAGACCACATAAAATGTTAAAAAGTACAATTTAAACTGTTAGCACCATTACATAGTTAGGATTCAAAGACTGGGCCTGCCCTAAAGGTTGGCCTCTTGCAGCTTTAATAGAAAACACTGAAGCTTCTGTACTCAGAAGTTACTGAGTGTTTTCACAACAGGTGAATCAAATATTTCTGGTCATTTCCAAGTTAAGGTGGTCATCAAGATGTCTGAACAGCAGCCATAGTGCCCTTTGGGTCAGCTGAATCCAAGTCCCAGTCCTTTTGGCCGCTGGATTGCTCGGATTGGTTCAGCTATTCCTTTGCCGTCTGGTCCAAGGCCTGTGCCAGGTGTCCAGCCCATACTCTGGAGCATCCGATTGCCAATGTTGCTATCTGAGATGGGTTGAGCATTCTCACCCACAAACCCTGAGATTAAAAGAAACATGTAGCATTAACCAGAGCAGCCATATGCAGAAGAGCAGGATAATCTCCCCATAAGCCTTAAAACTTCTTATTCTCCTAATTTATCTAATAGACTGCTAGAACAGGATGTCTTTGTACACACTGACTTCAAGGTTGCACGCTGATTTGAGAGTGTTATAGGCTAATTTTCTTCTTGGAAAGAATTATACATATTAAACACAAACATGTGCTGAAAATATGTTAAACATTCCAGCATTCCTAATGAGTAAAAAAAACTAGACAAATAAAAACAGAGAAATCCAACTCCATACAGAAATATTGATTTGATTCCCTCCAGTCATATAAAAACTACACAAGTCATATCAATCTGTATCATACCATGGTCCAGAGGTAAGGATATACTATTTGAGTGTATAGTCAGTATAGGAAAATCCTAGGCTATGTTGTTTTACTGGCTTCTACAGCCTGTGTCATGATGACTGTAGGCTGTCATCATGTCACAGAATTCAATTTTGAGTAGTATGACTAATCCATGTTTAGTGGCCGTGGTGGCATGCTTCAGCTTTCTGATTATACTAACTGCAGTTATATTTTTACAAATTTTCCAGTTTTCTGAAGGGATTCAAAGACATAGCTGTGTTAGTCTGGATCAGTATGTAGAGGAATCCTGTAGCACCTCTGAGACTCAAAGAAAGAAGTTCGTAGCATAAGCTTTTGTAAACTTAAGTCTACTTCATCAGATGCATGGAGTGAAGTGTCTAGGAGCAGACCTCTATAAAAACTTTGTCATACAACACAGTCATACAACTCAGATGGTGGGACAGGTACAACAACAACAACAACAACAATAATAATATTTATTTCTATCCTGCCTCTCCACAAGGATCGAGGCGGCGAACAACATAAAATACATTAAATACATTAAAAGAGATTAAAAACATACCCAATCCTCACCATCCACCAACCCACCTAAACCAACCCCTTAAAACACACAACAATTAACAAGCAGTTGACTATTAACAAAACAAGAAGACAACTGATGCGAGGCGATGAAAATGCTAGTCTTGGAAGGCCTGTCGGAAGAGATCAGTCTTGACTGCTTTTTTAAAGCAGTCCAGACTGGTAATATGCCGGGTCTCCTCCGGCAGGCCATTCCATAACTTGGGAGCGATAGAAGAAAAGGTCCTCTGGGTAACCACAGCCAACCTAGTTCTAACTGGCTGCAGTAAATTCCTCCCAGGGGACCTTAATGTGCGGGGCGGATTACATGGGAGAAGGCGATCCCGCAGGTAGGCTGGCCCCAAGCCATGAAGGGCTTAAAGGGTAATAACCAACACCTTGTACTGTGCCCGGAAACTAATAGGCAGCCAATGAAGAGATTTTAAAATTGGTGTTATATGGTCAGTTTTAGGTCTACCGGTGACCAACCTGGTTGCCATATTCTGAACTAATTGAAGTTTCCGGACTAAGCACAAGGGTAGCCCTATGTAGAGCGCATTGCAGAAGTCAAGCCGCGAAGTTACCAGCGCATGCACCACTGTTTTTAGGTGCTCCAGCTCCAGAAAGGGGTGCAGCTGGCGTATCAGCCAAAGCTGACAGCAGGCACTTCTGGCCGCCGCATCTATCTGAGCTATCATCTGAAGTGGCGAGTCCAGGAGTACCCCCAAGCTGCGAACACAGTCTTTCAGGGAAAGTGTGACCCTGTCTAGGACTGGCTGACAAATCTCCATGTCTGGGCTAGGGCCCCTAACAGCGAGTACCTCCATCTTATTTGGATTCAGCTTCAGTCTGTTTTTCCTCATCCAGTCCATTACTGCTTCAAGACATTCATTCAGAGGCGAGATGCCACCCTTAGTTGATGCTATTATCCAAGGCATGGAGAGATATATCTGGGTGTCATCAGCATACTGACAGCACCTTGCTCCATGCCTCCTGATGATCTCTCCCAGCGGTTTCATGTAGATGTTAAATAGCATTGGGGACAGGACAGCGCCCTGAGGGACGCCAGATTTCAGCTCCTTTTTCGAGGAGCAACTGTCCCCACGCATCACCATCTGGTATCTACCTGAGAGATAGGACTGGAACCACTTAAGCGCGGTACCCCCGATCCCCAACCCTCTCAGGCGTTCCAGAAGGATACCATGGTCTATGGTATCGAAAGCCGGTGAGTGGTCCAAGAGTACCAGCAGAGTCACATTTCCCCTGTTGATACCAAGGCAAAGATCATCCACTAAGGCGACCATGGCAGTCTCGACTCCATATCCTGCCCTGAAGCTAGTTTGAAATGGGTCTAGATAATCTGTTTCATCCAAGACAGCGTGGAGCTGAAGACCAACAGCCCTCTCGATCACCTTGCTTAAAAATGGAAGATGGGAGGCTGGTCTATAATTATTCATATCCAGGGGATCTATTTAGGGCTTTTTTAGGAGCGGCTGTATAATCGCTTCTTTTAAACAAGCTGGAAAATTGCCCTCCCTAAGGGATGCATTAATAATGTATCTTAAATAGGTCTTAATTGCAACTCCTCCCTGGACAACCAGCCATGAAGGGCAGGGATCAAGAAGGCAAGCTGTCTTTCTTATATTTCCAAGGAGCTTGTCTACGTCCTCGGTACTCACTGACTGAAACTGATCCAGTATAATCCTGTTCACGGTACAAGACCTTGCCACAAACCCAGAGGCCAATTCTGCTGACATATTTACTCAGGAAATGTCATCACAGGACCTAATCACATCACCCCCCAATCCTAAAGGTACTTTTACTTGCCCATCCTCAAATGTTATATATGCCATCTCTGTCAACAATGACCTTCAGCACTCTACACTGGAGAAACAGGACAGTGTCTGCACCAGAGGATAGATGGACATAAATCACACCAGTTGCAGAACATTTTAAATCTTCTGGGACATTTCATCTTGGACTTGAGAACAGCAGTCCTTGAATAAAAAACAAACAAACCAAACCACTTACAAAGGAAGATTAGAAAGAGAAACAGAAAAATTGAAAGCCTACCCACAAACTTCTGTCCTCCAACAATGGGTTGAACAGAGACAAAGGCTTCCTAATGCACCATACTACATATTACACGTATTACCACACCAGTTAACACACCAGCCTCATGTGGACTCTCTTGGCCAATTTAAGACATTTCCTTTCTAGTTCCCAGTCACAGAATCATAGAGTTGGAAGAGACCACAGGGGCCATCCAGCCCAACCCCTTCCTATGCAGGAACACACATCAAAGCATTTCTAACAGATGGCAACCCAGCCTCTGCTTAAAAACCTGCAAAGAAGGAGACTTCACCACACTCCAAGGCAGCATATTCCACTGCCAGACAGCTCTGACGTACAGGAAGTTTGTCCTGAGGTTCGGGTGGAATCTCCTTTCTTGCAGCTTGAATCCATTGATCCTTGTCCTAGTCTCTGGAGAAGCGGAAAACAAGCCTGCTCCCTCCTCAACATGACATCCCTTCAAATATTTAAACATGGCTATAATGTCCCCTCTTAACCTTCTCTTCTGCAGACTAAACATACCCAGCTCCCTAGGCTGCTCCTCATAGGGCATGGCTTCCAGACCCTTCACCATTTTGGTCGCTCTCCCTCTGGACACGTTCCAGCTTGTCAATATCCTTCTTGAAGTGAGGTGCCCAGAACTGGACACGGTATTCCAAATGAGGTCTAACCAAAGCAGAAGAGAATGGTACCATTACCTCCCTTGATCTAGACACCATACTTCTACTGATGCAACCAAGAATCGCATTGGCTTTCTTGGGTGCCGCATCACACTGGTGATTCATGTTCAGCTTGTGATCTACCAAGGCTCCTAGATCTCTTTCACACATACTGTTATGTCATCACATGTCCCCCATTCTATATTTATGCGTTCCAATTTTTCTGCCCAAATGCAGGTCCTTACATTTCTCTCTGTTGAAATTCATTTTGTTAGCTTTGGCCAAGCTCTCCAATTTGTCAAGGTCATTTTGAATTTTGATCCTGTCCAAAATGACCTTGACATATCCATAACTCTCTCCACCATTCACATGTTTAACTACTCACCTTGGCTTAAGGCAACATCTTTTCTCCTCCTTTTGTCCTCAAATGACCACTGTTGAAACTGTAGGCTGTCACCTCAGCACCATACCCAAAGGATTTGCATTTCTGTGGGTATTCACACATACAGCTTGCTCCTAAAGATCTGTTCCTTGACACTTCACTCCATGCATCTGATGAAGTAGATTTAGATCTATGAAAGCTTATGCACCAACTTCTTTCTCTCAGTCGATCTCAAAGGTGCTACAAGATCCCTTTGGCTATCTCAAAGGGAGACAAACATATTCAAACTAAATAATGTGAGGGTTAACAGGAACTTAAAAGATACACATTTAAAAATGAGCAACTGTACAGCCTTCAATAAGTCTCTGTAAATCAAATTACTAGTTCACTGCATGTTTAACCATATAATTTGGTTCTGATCTCACTTTCTTGTATTATCTGGTGCTCAGATATACGAATACAAGTGCCAAGATGTAAAGTCATACCACCTGGAAGAAGTTTCCAGATTGGCTGTACCATTAGGCAGAATGAAGTCACCATCTTAGACAGCCAAAGTTGGTAGGTAAGTAGTGCTCACAAGGTGGGAGAAGATTGCTGTGTATGCCACTGCACTTTCTTTTCCCTCATATGCAATGACATAGGTAGGTCTTTTGCCAATACTAAAATAAGTTCTCCTTTGCTAGTCTGGCTGGCTTTTGTATGTGGAGAGAGGTGGTGTCATTTTGTCCTCAGACAGCAAAATATCTTTTGTCTGGAATGAAACAGATGAGAAACCTACCTCAGGGAAGAGAGCTTTCCCTTTCTTCACTAAAAGTTGGATACAAATGCTGCATCAATAGGAATATAGTGACGAGATCAAGGGAACTAATAGTACTACTCTATTCTGCTTTGGTTAGACTTCACCTGGAATACTGTGTGCAGTTCTGGGCACCACAATTCAAGAATGATAGTGACAAGCTGGAACATGTCCAGAGGAGGGCAACCAAAATGGTGAAGGATCTGGAAACCATGCCCTATGAGGAGCAGCTTAGGAAGCTAGGTTATGTTTAGCCTGGAGAAGGGAAGGTTAAGAGGTGACATGACAGCTATTTTTAAATATTTGAAGAGATGTCATGTTGAAGATGGAGCAAGCTTGCTTTCTGCGGCTCCAGAGACTAGGACACATTCAAGCTACAGGAAAAGAAATTTCACCTAAACATCAGGAAGAAATTCCTGACATAAGAGCTGTTCGACAGTGGAATGTGTTGCCTCAGAGTATGGTGGAGTCATCTTCTTTAGAGGTTTTTAAACAGAGGCTGGATGGCTATTTGCTGTGTACGCTTTGAGTGTTGGCAGGGGGTTGGACTCAATGGCCATTGTGGTTTCTTCCAGTTCTATGATTCCATGAAATATTAACCATGAACACGTAAAGTTAAAATCAAGGCCTGGAGAAGTGATTTTTATAATTTCCACTAACAGAAACCAACATTGTATAAGGAAAATAGAACTGAACTCCCTGTACTTCAAAATGTGCAACTTTATAAAGTGATGTATCTATTTTTGATGTCAGCCCCTCCATACAAAGTATGCAATTTTCTGTGATTGACAGGTAATTGGAACATTTTTGTTTTTAACTGATGCTTAAGTACTTTAATATACAATATAATGAATTTTCCTCCTCAACACAGGATATAATTATCAAAGTTTGAAACCCATGCATTCTGTTCCACTCAGCACCTATAAATATAGAAGCCAAAAAGCAGTTTTGTTAATTGCATGGCAAATCTACTTACTGTTGCTCCTACCATAGTAATTGAGAGCTGGATTTTGATGTGGATTGTAACTTGATTTAAACCTTGCCTCAACTATGAAAGCTCATGAGGTGGCTTTGAACAAAAGGCATTCTACCTGCACAACAAAATTTTCCTTTCCCCCGAGCAAAATGGGAGTATGGTAGAAATATAAAAGCCTGTGGCACAACTCAGAGATGTAGGGGGAAAAAAAGTTACTGCTTTTACAGACAAAATAATTTTGAAAACACACACACACACACACAAATGAAATTATCTTATTTCACTCACAGACACTGGTTGCAGTGGCACTTGTTTTTCAAACATGTGGAACTGGGAGTATAGAGCAGTGCCATCTATATTGCAGCAAAAGGGGGACAGCACAATAGTCCCAGATTCAACCACTCATGTCTCCATGTACAGCCAAGAATGACTGTCTCAAAAAATAAGGCTAGGCAACCTTTTTGAGAGGCTGCATTCATCTGAGGATGACTTGGCTTTTGAGGGAAGAGAGTTGCATATGGCAGTGAATACAGCTGAAACCAGTGGTGGATGGAACCAGAGCCAAGAACAGGGGAACCTACTCCCTTCTGATCCTCTCTGATGTCTCCTCCTCTCTATTTCTCCTCCCTTCCATCTAGCAGGCTTCTTAGGAGGCCCAGGTTGTTCTTGCAGACACCTGAACAGATTGCCTACAGAGAACATTTGAAATTATGTCAAGTGATGCTTAAGATGAAGTTGATGACTACTAGTGGCCCCAGGGCTACAGGCTTCATACCCTGACCTAGAGAGCCATTTCCAATCAGTGGAAATATTCCTTTGCCAGCTGGAACAATGGAACATCTTTCACTTTCAAGCTGCATTTAGAGAAATGAACAAAACCTACAGTTAAAAACACTTTTGATTGGCCTACTGTCTAACAATTTTTTCAAAAACAGGTGGGAAACAGTGTCTAAATTTAGACTTGTTAATCTGCCTCATCCACCCACAACTGTTCTTAACACAAGTGGTCAATGCAGAAATAATGCTGCCTTTCCAGCAAATCAAGGGTGGGTCATCAGAGGCATACCATAGGAATCACATACTCCACCTCATACATACAAGTATTCCCCTTCCCTTTCAGTTTTAGAGATAAAAACACTTACCACTATCTTTGCAGTGACCTTTGCAGCTATTTTTGTCATCACCAAACCATTTTGGAAACATGTTCAGAAGCGCATTTGCAAGCCATGGCTTAGTGTCGTAGTTAGCATAATAGTACACTACAGACCCAATGTCATGCAGTTATTTTCAAATTTAAAAGCGAAAAGAAAAATTCCTAAGTGAGAAGTGAAGCAGAGAAGCACACCAATTCAGGGTGCTCCTAATCCTGATCAGATGACTTGGCAGCATTATATCTGCACCAAAACAATGGGTACTTACTTTATTTTTGAAAAAGACTGCAGACTATTTTTTTGTGTATCAACTGCAGAAAACAATGAAGACAATTTGAGAAGAACTTTCTGAAGCAATTTAGTAAATCATTATTTTATTTAGAGCGCTTTTGAAGGGTATCCTAGTGGAGGCAGCAGCAATTACTGTGATCTAATTTTTATGCAGCTCTTTTGTATCACCTAGGATGGATGCAGAAAAACCAAACACAAAATTTCTGTACACTCACCAGCTGAAAGGTGAGGAATGACTTTATATTTATTGGCTGATTAAAAGAACCTCTTTGTCATGGAACAACAATTTGGCTTTAGTTTCCTGATGGGCTGTTTCAGAACTGAACATCTTAGTACAGAAAGAGCCCAGAAAGGGCTTTGCTATTTTGGGAAGAATATTCTAGTCATGCTGGTAATGATTAAATACCAACTGTTGCCACCTGGAAGAAACATAGCTATGCAGACTGCTTATGAAAGACGGGAGTAAGGGGGGGAAACACCAACTGTTTTAACAGGAAAGATTGGGTGACAACCATGGAGAGACTCCAGATGAAGTTGTTTGCCAAGAGTATGCGGGTGTTCCAATGGCATGCAGGCCCTTCTGCCTTTGAGAGCCTACACATGTGATTGCTACCAGAACAAACAGCCCTTGATTTGCCAAATGGTAACTAGAGTGGTTGCCATGACAGAAGTAAAAGAAAAACACTTGCTGAACCAGAGAGCTTCACTGCCAAAATAAAAGCCACCAAATTCCTGAAAATTCCAGTTGGGTAATCAGAGCAAAGCAAAATATACTGACTTAGAATTTTACAAATGTGTACTCTCACAATTTCTGGGGATAATCCTAGTATATGCAAATGGTTGAAAGACGTAATATAAAGCCAATAAAAGTAAAAGGCAATAAAGTCTGTATATGGCAAATTGAGACACTCCTTAAAAAGAGAGAGAGAGAGAGAGAGAGAGAAAACAAACCTTGCAATTAAATTTTTATTTCAAAATAATATTTATGATGTCATTAAAGGTAGATTTCTATGAAAATTAAGACATGTAATTTTTCCCAACAGCTGTTGGAACAGGTACGTTCTGGTTAAACAGAGCACTAACATTCACTGCCATACCCTTGATTTTACAGGGATTGCCATGAATTAATTCAATTCCATCTGTAAGCTAAAAATCAGATCAGAGGTCTAATGCTGCTGCAGGCTTCACATCTGTTTAATCATTTTGGGATACAACAGCTTGCTGAAGTTCAGCTTTTTCATTTGCTTAATATTTAAGAAAATAGCGTTGTACTATGGTGTACAAATTTCAGTAGGATTCAGAAAACAAAGAACTTCTGATATGTTGACTATATCTGCTAACATTTGTTTTACATTTATAACATTTACAGCTTTTACTTTGCCAATTTTTATGCTTTATGTAACTTTACAAATAACTGCCAAATAGTAGACTATTGGCCTTGATTAAATAATTTAATTTTTATTCCGCATGAACACTGAGCTAATTTCAATATATATCCTGCATCAAGTAGATCCATTGATATCACTGTGACTTATGTTAGTTGTAATTACAAAGTTTCAGTCATTTAAATAGGACTACTCTGGATAGGATTAGCATTCAATTTAGCCCATGAAATGAAATATCACTAAGAAATGTTCTTTCTTTTAATGTCCATAAGAAAACTGATGTTACTTTTTCTTTAATAAAATATTAATATTGCCATTCTAAATATAATTACAAGTCCCAGTGAACTCAGCTGGAATTTAGTGGATTGCTGTATAATACTGAATGGCCACTGAACAGCAGCTACATGAGCAGAACAACAAAACTGTGCAGTTGAAAAAAAAATAGACTAATGAGGTTTAAAAGAACTGGGAAACAATGCCACTTTCACAGGACACATCTGTTTCATTTACACAACAGGACGCTTTAGTGAGAAAGCATGGGCAAGGGCAGTCTATGGGTTGCATTTGATCAACAAGGGCATTTTTACATCCCGAGGGCTCCATGCCAAAACAAAACAAACATAACCCCCACTCCAAACCCCTGCTCCTGGAAGCTCCCAAGAGTGGCAATTTTACATTAAAACAAAATGCAGCCCCACCAATCTTTTAAAATATGCTCCCTGATGAAATCAGATGTGGACATCGAATCAGTTCCCATTCTGATTTTTCAAGTGGTGCAGTCTGGTTCTTAGAAACACCAAACATCTTCCTAAATCCTGGGAAGTTCAGAGACCACTTTGGATGTCTTCATTTAGGCATATGCTTATTGCGCAAAACAAAGCATTGACTGGTACATTTTATTTTTAGTGCCAAAATTTCTATAGAATGGCTGTCAGTTGACTAAGGAAATCTGAGTGATCAATATTATGAGCTTTCACATGCAAACAAAACAGCTGCTCTGTTTTTTTAAAAAGCATGTCTTTATTTTAGATGATGCACGTGAGCATCATAGCAGGAATGCTATTAGAAGAGCTCTCCTTGTGTGTCAGAAGGGAGAATGCCTGTTCTAAAATGGTGTCCCAAAAGAACAGTTTTCATAATAAAATTTAATTATTTTAAAAATAAAATCCATTTTAAAACAAATTGTTCTCAATTAAATAGGCCCACAGTTTTAGTTAATCAGTTAAAAACCTTTTAATCTAACCAGTTAACTGGCTTATAATGGATGAGCAATTTTCAGCACACTATTTTTCATTCCATGATTCAGGATTTATCATTGGCTACCGTGTTTTATAAAGTATTTTTTTAGCAGCATGCATATAATATGATAGCAGAGCCCAATAATTTTTTAAAAAAAATAAGGCAGCACCATTTTATGCTCAGGATTGTTTTTTTGTTACTTCAAAACAGGAATTGTAAACTGAAGCAGTCTTGGTTCTCACTTCCCTTTTAAAAGATTAACACATGTGAATTTAACAAGTTTGCTGCAGCATGACACCCCACAACTATTATTATCTTTGCCAGCACTCCTGGTAGCCCTAAATCCTTTAAGTCTTTTCCTAGAAGATCTCTTTTTCCTTTGGCAATTTTTGCACTACGTGGCCTGACAACCCTGACCCCCCACCCAGGATCTCACTTATGCCTATGACAGCAGAGTTAGTCTTTCTACCTTAAATTCCCAGCGAGCACTGTGGATGGTAATTCACTTGAGTAATTGGCTCAAGAGATGAAAATCTTGTATCTGCCTCTCTTAGCCACTAATCTATCCAGCTGACTGCAAGCCTAATTGGCAGCTTGTTTAGTAATTTGGCTCCTAAAGTGTTGTATTGATGTTGGATAAACAGCCAATGGAAAATGGGGAGATACATGCGGCTTTGCTTTATAACCTAGTACACCTTTTCCCCCTTTTCTCTGAAGGCATTTAATATTCAGGGTATTCCTTTCAGCTCTCTATTTGTGGCTGCTTAAACCAGCCAGCAAATGCAAAGGTCTAAAACAGTAGGCTTTGATCTTGATACAAGGAAGCTGCGTAGAATACTGCTCTCAAAACCTTGAGCTGTCTTGCTCCACTGTTTTTTCTAAAGGATCCCCTAGTGCAAATGTGAAAGTCTAAAAGTATAAATAAAAATAGAAAAAAAAAAGCATAAAAAATCTAATGTTCATGTGGATAGCAGGATCACTTTCAGCAGTATGCTAATTTTTAAGCAAAAACTATGATTCCAAAAATCATTTAGGTACTCCAGTTAACTATGAGAAATGTCCAAATTCCTCTTGTATCATAGAATGATGCACCTCAGTTGTTTGAACCAAATTTCAGAAACAACTAGCCTTTTTTGTGGTATTCAAATGAAGGCATTAGCACCAGGACATAGAGATACACACATACTCCTAGGCTGAGGTCTTATTTTGTGCTTGTGAAGTATAAATTCTCCACTTGTGCAATTACCTAATGGTTGTAGTACACTGGCTTCAGTAGAAAACTGACAGTGTGCAACTGTTGCATTTCTGTCAATGTGCCTTATCTTCTCATTGTTCAATAAGGAATGAGCACAGTAGTTCTATCTCTAAAGCTAGTGAATCAGGGCACTCATGAATAGTTACACACCTTCCAAGAATGTACAACTATATGGCCGGAATTCTGTTGGTTTCTCCCAACTAGAGTAGACCAAATGGATCACCTGTTGAATGGTGACTCAACACAAAGGTAAATTCAATTGATTCAATTGGCTCTACTGTGGTTAGGAGTAAAACAACATAATTTAGGCCCATGTGAAATTACTATGTGTGTGGAAGCACATTCTGTTTACTCAACCATGAAGTAAACACGACTGTTTAACAACAGCCAAAAGAATCACAGAATCATAGAGTTGGAAGAGACCACAGAGGCCATTGAGTCCAACCCCTGCTATGCAGGAACACTCATCAAAGTATTCCTAACAGATGGCCATACAGTCTCTGCTTAAAAACCTCCAAAGAAGGCAACTCCACCACACTCTGAGGCAGCATATTCCACTGCCGGACAGCTCTTACCATCAGAAAGTTTTTCTTGAGGTTCAAGTGGAATCTCCTTTCCTGCAGCTTGAATCTGTCGCTCCTTTTCCTAGTCTCTGGAGAAGTAGAAAACAAGCCCGCTCCCTCCTCAACATGACATCCCTTCAAATATTTAAACATGGCTATCATGTCTCTTCTTAATCTTCTCTTCTGCAGACTGAACAGACCCAGCTCCCTAACCCATTCCTCATAGGGCATGGCTTCCAGACCCTTCATCATTCTGGTTAACCTCCTCTGGACACGTTCCAGCTGGTTGATATCCTTCTTGAACTGAGGTGCCCAGAACTGGACACAGTATTCCAAATGAGGCCTAACCAATGCAGAATAAAGTGGTACCATTACCTCCCTCAATCTAGACACCGTACTCCTATTGATGCAACCAAGAATTGCGTTGGCTTTCTTAGCTGCTGCATCACACTGCTGACTCAAGTTCAGCTTGTGATCTACCAAGACTCCTAGATCCCTTTCACATGTACTGCTATCCAGGCACGTGTCCCCCATCCTATATTTGTGCATTCCATTTTTTCTGCCTAAGTGCAGAACTTTATATTTCTCTCTGTTGAAATTCATCTTGTTAGCTTTGGCCCAGCTCTCCAATCTGTCAAGGTCATTTTGAAATTTGATCCTGTCCTCTGAGGTATTAGCAACCCCTCCCAATTTGGCGTTACCTGCAAATTTAATCAGCATGCCCTCCACTCCTTCATCCAAGTCATTGATGAAGATGTTGAATAGCACTGGGCATATAGAACCCTGTGGCACCCCACTAGTCACTTCTCTCCAAGATGAAAAGCAGCCATTGGTGAGCACGCTTTGGGTTCGATCAACCAATTACCAATCCACCTAACAGCAGCCCTGTCCAGCCCGCATTTTACTAGCTTCTTTGCAAGAATGTCATGGGGAACTTTGTCAAAGGCCTTACTGAAGTCAAGATATGGTACGTCTACAGCATTCCCTTCATCTATCAAGCTTGTGCCCCTATCATAAAAAGAGATAAGATTAGTCTGGTATGCCTTATTTCTGAGAAATCCATGTTGACTTTTAGAGATTACGGCATTGCTTTCCAAGTAATTACAAACGGGCTGTTTAATGATCTGCTCTACAATTTTTCCTGGTATTGATGTCAGACTGACCAGGTGATAATTATTTGGGTCCTCTTTTTCCCCTTCTTGAAGATGGGGATGACATTTGCCCTCCTCCAATCTGCTGGGACTTCTCCTGTTCTCCAGAGTTCTCAAAGATTATTGCAAGTGGTTCAGAAATGACTTCTGCCAGTTCTTTTAATATCCTTGGATGTAATTCATCTGGCCTGGAGACTTAAATTCATCTAGTTTAGCCAGATATTCCTGTACCACTTCTCTACTTACTCTGTGCTGCATCCCCCCCCTTCCTCACCTGCTCCCCATCCCCCAGGTTGAGTACTTCTATCCTTTTGGGAGAAAACTGAGGCAAAGAAGGTGTTGAGTAGTTCTGCCTTCTCTCTTCCCTCCGTTATTAATTGGCCATCTTCTCCACACAGCGACCCTGTCATTTCCTTGTTTTTCCTTTTGATGCGGACATATCTAAAAAAGTCCTTTTTAGTGTTTTTAATGTCTCTGGCAAGCCTGAATTCATTCTGCGCTTTAACTTTTCTGAACTTCTCCCTACATCTCCTGGCTATTTGCTTGAATTCTTCTTTGGTGGTTTCACCATTCTTCCATTTCCTGTACATATATCTTTTAACACTTAGCTCAGCTAAGAGTTCTTTAGTCAACCATTCCGGTTTCTTTAGACACCTGCCATTTTTCCTCCTTATTGGCAGAGTTTTCAATTGTGCCTTCAGCATCTCACTTTTAAGAAACTCCCATCTGTCATGAACTCCCTTCTCTTTTATTATTCCTGACCATGAGATTTTAGCAAGTAACTCCCTAAGTTTACAGAAATCAGCTTTCTTAAAGTTTAGGATGCTTGTCTGGCTACACTTGGCTTCTCCTTCCCACTGAAAAACAAACTCCAAAAGAACATGGTCACTCCCCCCTAAGGATCCCACCACCTCTACCTCATCAACTAGGTCATCCCTGTTGGTCAGGATCAGATCTAAAATAGCCAATCCCCTTATTGCCTCTTCCACCTTCTGGACCATGAAACTGTCTGCAAGGCAAGCAAGGAACCGGTTGGATCTTGTGGTCTTGGCAGAGTTTGACTGTCAACAAATACCAGGATAATTGAAATCTCCCATTAATAGTGCATCTCTCCCTTTTGAATGTGTGGTCATCTGCTCCAGAAAGGCGTCATCCAAGTCCTCAGGCTGGCCCAGAGGCCTGTAGCATACTCCCACAATCACATCCCTATTGTTTCTCGCTCCCTTATGTCATACTGGTTTTAACTTCCAGGCCCCCCCCCCCAAGACTGACTTCTACCCTTGAAAAGGAGCAGAAAATTCCCCAGCATCCATTTAATTCTCACACTGCCACCACCCACTGAATTCAGAATTAACTGAACAGTACTGTGGGACCCTGTTCAGTGGATTGCCAATTTCTATGTGTAAGGACCTTTCCCTTCCCTCACCTCCCCCTTCTGAGTGAGAGAAGTCTTATCTAAGGATGTGCCAAAGAATGGCCTGGGAATGGAGAGGAAACAGAGGTTCTACAGAAAAGTGTTTATTTTAAGGCATGCAAGTAAACAAGACAATAATACTCATGAGAGGCTCCCCCCTCTCAGGTACGCTTAAGTTACAAGTAGTTATAAAAAACAGATACATTCTTAAGACCAGCCAACCTCCAAAATAATAAAAGCCCTAACGCGACTACCTACCTAATGTTCTAGTTACTCACATTGGGGTTTACAGGCTTAGATGGTCTAAGAGAAGAGTGGGGCCAGGAGGTGAGGCCTAGGGCCTGCAGCCTACTACTGGCACAGATTTCATCTTCAGGATGCTTCTTTGTTGTCTCTCCCCCACATGGTCTCTCAAGGATTTTTATAACTTCTCCATCGAAGCATCTCAAAGATGCTCACCTTTTCCCCCTTGATTGGGTGATTCTCTCCCCAAGACCTGTGAGGCTGATCCACAATAAAAAGTGTAACCTAACCACAACACCCCGTTAACCCTTGGTTTAACTGAAGAGGGAAGTATCCCCCTTCAGCTAAGCCTAGATAATGGGAAGCCCCATTATCACACCTCAGTTCTTACCCAGATGCTCTTGACTTGGCTTCCCAGATTTAAGTCATGGATCTCTTCACAGGTGAAAACATCCTTGACATATAAGGCTACTTCTCCTCCTTTCTTATTTGGTCTATTTCTGTGAAATAGGTTATATCCCCCTATTCCTACATCCCAATCATGAGATTAGATTATATTAGATTAGATTAAAAGAGTACAACTGCATGTGTGGGAAATGTACACATGTATGTGACAAAAACAGAATTCCGGCTGTTGCTGTTAACTGTTGTCAACTTCAACTTGTGGTAACCCTATGAAAAAGATACCTCCAAGTCATCCTATCATCAACAGCCCTGCTCTGGTCTTGCAGATTCAGAGCTGTGACTTCCTTGATTGTGGGCCTTTCTGCCTACACTGTTATAGTGCTATTATTCCACTTTTAACATCTTGTGGAACTCTGGGGTCTGTAGTTTACTGAGGCCAAAGAGCTCTCTGGCTGAGAATTCTAAATGCCCCTCCCCAAATTACAAACACCAGTCTCTCTGGAATGCAATCTCCATCTTTTACTACTGCCTCCTACTGTACCAAGCACTATTATCTCTTGTAGTGAGCGATGTCTTCTCTTGATATAGCCAAAGTATGACAGCCCCAGCTGAGTCATCTTTGCTTCTAGGGAACGTTCAGGTGGATCCATTCATTTGTCTTTTTGGCAGTCCAGGGTATCTATAGAACTCTTCTCCAGCATCACATTTCAAAGGAGTTTTCTTCCTATCAGTTTTCATCATTGTCCAGCTTTCACAATCATACACAGAAACTAGAAATATGACAGCATGGACAATCCTAACTTTAGTATTCAATGATGTATCTTGATACTTCAGGACCTTGTCCAGTTCCTTCACAGCTGCCCTTCCAAGTCTTAGCCTTCTGATTTCTAGACTGCAGTCTCCATTTTGATGACTGAGTCAGAATATTGAAAATCAATGTCTTCACTGTCTAATTTAAAGTTATGCAAATCATCTGTGGTCATTATTTTTGTTTTAATATTCAACTATAAAGGTGCCTTTGCACTTTCTTCCCTTTCTTCAGTAATCATTCCAACTCTTTGCTATGGTATAGTACCATCTGCATATCTCAGATGGTTGATGTTCCTTCCAATCTTCACACCTCCTTTCTTCAAGTCTAATCCTGCTTTACATATGGTATGTATACAAGTTAAATAGAAAGGGTGACAAAATGCAGCCTTGCCTGATCCCCTTACCAGTTGGAAACCACTGTTCTTCCCCATATTCTGTCCTGTCAGTGGCCTCTTGTCCTGAGCACAGGTTATTCATTACAATAATCAAATGCTGTGGCACAATCATTTGTTTAAGAGCAATCCCTAATTTTTCATGATTCACACCAGTACCAGGGACCCCCTGTAAATATAATTTATTGCTGGGGGCCCCCAAGACTTAACTCAAGATTTAAATATTTAAATTGAGATTTAAATATTTAGATATTTATTTAAACACTCATCTCTCTCTCTTTCTCTTCTGGAGAGGAAGATTCAAGTTCCTGCTCAGACACTGGGTGACCTTGGGCAAGTCATATTCTCTCAGCCTCAGAGGAAGGCAAAGGCAAACCCCCTCTGAACACATATCGCAACC
The DNA here is from genome assembly GCA_030412105.1 of Cyclura pinguis. Classification (NCBI taxonomy): domain Eukaryota; kingdom Metazoa; phylum Chordata; class Lepidosauria; order Squamata; family Iguanidae; genus Cyclura; species Cyclura pinguis. Next base: position 41,626,918 of record CM059599.1, read on the forward strand.
CCCACCAAAAAAACTCTGTGATAGGTTTACCTCAGGATTGCCATAAGTTTGAAGTGACTTGAAGGCACACAACAACAAAGTGCCACTGACTGAAGGAAGTTCTTTCTAGCCATCATCTCTCTCCCTTTTGAAAACTGACTTTTGGCAACCTGAAGGCGACCCTATTATAGGGCTTTTCTTGGCAAGATTGTTGCCTTTGCCTTTCTCTAAGGTTGAGAGAATGTGACTTGCCTGAAGTCACCAAGTAGGCTTCCATGGCTGAGTGAGGAGTCAAACCCTGGTCTCCAGAGTCATTGTTTGGGCACACATACACAACTGCTCCCATGTCCCTTTCGTCAGGAACGTGGCAGCGAGGGGGGTGCAGGCGCCAAAACTGTTTCCTTGTCTGCAAACAAGAGGGCAGTTTAAGCATGCTCTCTCACCAACCACCATGTCCCTCAGTGTCTACACCTCCTGCTGCCACAACCCTAACAAGAACGACATGGCGGCAGGCATCTGCATGTGCCCAAACTGCTGTTATTTGCAAAGGAGGGAGCAGTTTTAGTATCTGCATCCACCTGCTGCTGCATCCTAGTTGCTGCCGCTGCTGGTGCCCACCAGCAGGGCTTTGTTGACCCCCCTATGAGGGCTGTATGGACCTCCAGGGACCCGTAGACTCCAGGTTAAGAACTACTGATCAACACAATCAAAGGCTTGCTATAATCTATAAAGTAGAGGCTGATTTTCTTCTGAAATTCTTTGGGACACACCATTATCCAAAGTATGTTTGCAATATGACCCCTAGTGCTGCTTCTTCTCCTGAACCCAGCTTGGACACTCCACATATGCTAAAAGTCTTTGTTGCATAATTTTGACTATCCCTTTGCTCACATGGAAAGCTAATTCAATGGTCCCATCGTTATTGTAATCCTTGGTGTCCCCTTTCTGGCTGTACTGTGATTCCTTCCCTAAATAAAGTTCAGGAGTAGGAAATTCACAGTTGTCGTGATGTTGCTGAATTGCAATGTTGGGTGATAAAATTTAACAACATCTTGAGGGCCACACAATTCCTACCCTTCATGTAGTCTGTCTATTCTCTGAGCATACCATAATTAAATCAGCATCACAAGGACTGAAGGTGCAATCATGCCAACTTTGCATAGTTATTGTAGACTCCACTCTACCACTTGCTTTCTTGCAAAGTGAAAGTGAACTGTTTATATTGAATTGTTCCTTTTGTATGGGTTTTACTCTTTGTTGAACAGATTTCTATGCTATCATCAGTAAGCGTTCCTTCTCATCAAGGTCATATCTTGGAGAACCAGCCAGAAGCCATATGACAATATTAGTCTACTCCAGATATCTAAGCAAAGTAATGAATAATGTGATTTAAAATTGTATGTATTTCATACTGTGGACACTGTATAAGCAGGTATTTCACTGTCTGTGAAAGCACTTATGCCAGCCCATGTATTACAACATAATGCCAATGGGCAAGATGCCTGAAATACATACACAAAAAGGTGTACATGCATCACTTCTGGGTACAAACTATTGAGGTCCTATGGTAGAGGACATGCTTCAAATGTAAGAAGGTTCCAGGTTCATTTCTTGGCAACTCTACTTAAGAGGAAATCAGGCAACAAGGTTTAGAAGGTTTATAGGGCCCAGTTTTTACTTCAATATATGACATCTTCATGAATTTAACAATGTTTCTTCACTTTCTGTTAGCAGCTTCTCAAGCCACACCAAAGAATATTTCTGACTTTCTCTTGAGTTTTAGCAGTGACTTGAAAAGCAGAAGGACATAATTTGGGGAAGAGGGGCTCATAAGGCTTGCTGCAAGTTCATGACCCAGCACTGTGCACCTGGGCTTCTGGTACCTAAGCCTGTTTAGGATATTATACACTAAAATTAAAGACACTTTACTTGCTCTTTTCTTTGTCAGCATTTTAATTTGTCAGTCCAGTTCACAGAAAAGCAACAGAAACTTATGTTTAACAGTGACAATATGGAACCTTGTTCTAAAACTGCTGGAATATAAATCATAAACTGAAATGGAAGCAACTTCTCATGCTTAGTGCACTGCAAGTTTGCCCCAGCTTATCCAGCTAACCCAAATCTGTCTTTCTTCTATAAACAGATCAGAAGGCTGACCTTCACCAGAAGCCAGGCCTGAGTAACCTCTGCTGGAATAGTATAATCACAGTATTTTCAAATCATCATTTTGGCACTGAACATATTCAGATCTGATTTTTAATCACTGCCACATTAGACGTCAGCAAAATAGTTTTGCTGGTAATTTTTGAACGGAATGAAAACATTTAGCCTTTTGATTACCTTGTTAAAGAGAGTCATGACGACCTTATAGCAGCACTTGATATTACACGCTATAATTGAGAATCTGTCAGGTTTTTCATTAAAATACATTCTTGGAAAAAAAAATAGAGTTGATAATATAAGTCATTCCAAAGTGCATCGGCTGAAAATATGCCATATAGTTTTTACCACACCAGACAAAATATTAAAGCTTTTATTTTTGAGCAGAGATTACTGACTAGCTTTGTTCTATTGCTACATGTCAGCATTTGCAGAATTTTACACAGGAAAGACTTAAAGAAAGTCCCAAACATTTCTGCACTCCAGGGCCACTTCAAACAGACACACATATGGTGATCAGCACCCCCTTTACAGATAGTTTCATGGTTTTCTTAAATGAAGTATGCAAAAAATGAAGACAAGTTTATGACTGAGGAAGAAGCAATCTAGAATATGGGGGCAACTGGTCTCCGGAAAAGTGCAAGGCACAGAAGATGGTCGACTGTGGAAATTAAGCCACAAGATCTACTGGTATACCAAGCAAGAAAACCTGGCAAATCTGGTCCCCTGGGAGAATCTCAGAAACACAGGGTTTCCTTGGGATACTTATTTTTGTTTTCAAACATCCATTTGTGCTTCTACTTGCAGTATATTTGAACACGAACCCAATTTAGTGCATGCACATCACTTTGAATTTTTTTGAGCTAAGTAGTTTATAAAGATTTGCATGGCAAGGCAAACAACCAAGAAAGCATCAGGACTGAAGGTCCTTTATCATATACACAGAATTAATTTGATTAGGAAAAAAGGACTTCATCAAATACGAGAGCTGGATTGTTGGATGTTCTGTACTCCTAAGTCATATTCAAGGGAACCAGGATAACATTCTCAAGAATGAAAGCACAAAGCTTGATGTGTGAGTGAGCCCATATACTCACTGACTCAAGGGCACTCTGTTTTTGCAATAAAGCCTCTTAAGGATCATACTGAATAGTATTACTGTTCAGGTGGTTAGCAAGCCGACAAAGGCATTCAGAATGACATGCTCCCATGTCAGATACTATATTGCTTCACTAGACATCAATTCCTTTAGGTATTTATTTCCTGAAACAAATTCATGGTTGCCCTAAGAGAAACAATGTGTTGCAACAATTCTTTGAAATTTTTAGAAGGTTGTATGTAAACTGTAGGCAATATACGAGGAGAGCTATCTTTTGTTTCAGTTGGTACTCTTGCAGGTTTGTTGCTGCAATGTTAAAAAGGTTTTATTGTAGACTATAAAGTCAAATGCTTCCTGTTTCAAGAGAAAATACAGATTAGGGCCCTATTACTTCAGCTTTTAACTGGGAATTTTCTGACAGAATTCACCTTATTTTCTTCACTGCTTTAGTTCACCTTTACAGATGACATTTTTCAAACTATAAAATGCTCTCCCCTGCTAAAAGTTTCTTGCTTCAACAGTTTCTCATTGCTGTAAGAGTAAATCTACATCCTTTGTTACTAATGCACACAGTGCTATTGGTATGTGACTTTGTCTCAAGGCTGAGAACATGCTATAAATTTAGAAATCAATAGCTAACTCTATCAATATTCATTTTACTTTTTCAATACAAAATACAAAGGTGAAAGAGCAGTAAATAAGCCAGAGCACTGAAATAAATTGGGTGTTCTTGTCACAATTAATAAATGTTTAACCAATAACACTTCTAGCTACAGTAATCTGCAGCCTTGTAACGTATCTGAAAGTACATAGCAGCACAGGTGCTGAACAGAGGATTCTCAAACATACAAACACTTCATTCCAACAGTCTGTTAGCTCCACCATACTATCTATTCTCCAAGCGTGCATAAATAAGGCTGTTCAACATACTGCATGGGAAGATAGGGAAAACCGTTTGTCATCAATGGACATTTATGAATGTGACAACTGAAACCGTCCTTCATCATCTCGCCAGGCTCTTAAGTCTGTTACTAGGAGTAGACCTTTCTGTAAGATCCGAGCTTTTAGTATCAGAGTGCATAAATATCTGAATAAAGAATTAAATTATTTTTTGGATGCTACTATGAAGTATACTGATATATCCAGATACACACAGCTAAGCCTTTTTCAGTCAAAAGGAAGAAAACCACATTTGGCTATGTCTGGAATTAAATAAATAGCTTACCATAGTGCCTGAACTGTTGCATCTTCCAATCCTTAATACGGGTGGCACTTTCCTACTCCATAATTTGGTTCTTTTAGAGCAGTAGCATTAATATCAAACTCAAAGCCTATTTTGAATCTGTTACTTCAAATAAAAATACTCCCCCACATCCCCCTAAATACTACAAGATTTTGGCTACACCAAAAAATCAGAATGTACTTGTGAGAATGCTTGGTACATTTGTTATTACCAGAAATATGACAAGGTATGCTATCTTACATTGAAAGAAAAGGAAAAAAAAGGTGAACAGGTTGGCAGTTCCTGTGAAAAAATGTATACTAAAATTAATTTTATGTTGTTTCATACTCACACACACTTAACAAAATGACTTCCTTCTGCCACTTTCAAGTTGTGAAGTTAAAATCACCTTGTAGAAATAATTATATTATCCTCTCCTCAGCCATTAAGCCTTTTTCTTCTCACTACACATATGGTGGGAGCCTTCGGACCTGACCCACACATTTTCTTTTTCCATGTTACTGCCACTAAAGTGCTTTAGCAATCTTTTAAAGGCGGTTTTTAGTCTGTTACTGTCACTGATGAATAAAACACTATGGAAATCAAAAGTCTTTCCAGCACAATGCCAAATTTAGACAAGTCCACGGATAGCTCTGAAGTCCACTTCTGAATGTATGTTAGTTTTATGTATCTTTATACATTTTAAGTAATAGTATTTTTCTTACTGATAATAGTGTAGAACTGTAACTTCCAAATATCCATAGTCACAAAGATACAGTAAATCTTGGCCAATTTATCAGTGACTCATGTATACCACAAATACAGGACTGTTTGGGGTATATTTGAAAGTACTTTTCAGAAAATGCATTCTTTTTTATGCAAAATATGCAGATTTTGTACAGTGAACTCAGATTCATGAGTGGTAGTGATACAAGATCTGATTGAATAATATGATATACTAAGCACTTGACATGTAGGCTAGAGAGAGCAGGGCTGTGGTGTGTGGGGTCTTTAATTCCCTTCCCCACTTCTGTGGACCTGATCAGACCCAGGGCCTCCTGCACCTACAATGGGAGGAAAGCTCCTAAGGTTCCAACGAAGTAGTAATATTTTGCACAAAGAAACCAGACAACAAAGCATTGATCAGAACCAGACAGTTACAGGCATGGGAGGAGCTTCAACACTTCCTCACACTGTTTTCAGCATCAAATTGAAACACAGTCCTAGACTGCAACTCCACACATTTATTAGAAGTAAATTTCACTAAAGCCAATGGTACTGTCCCTCTTGTTAAGTTTAGGAAGCACCCTTAAAAATTCCTTTGTCAACTGTTGAAACATTCTTTCAAATGCACTGAAAACCATCTTGAGCCTGGTTATAAGGAGGTTGAACCCAAGGAATTACTACGTTCTTTCTCTCTTTCTACATGCTATTTTGCAAATACAGTGTACCCTCCATATATACAAGGATTCCATTTAAGGAATCCCCAAGAATACCTGAATTTGTAAATGCTTGTGTCCCACCGTATTCAATGGCAGCAACACATGCATGCACACTGCAGCATGCCTGCATGGATGTTGCTGCTATTTTAGGTATAAGGATGTGACTCTTCACGTGAGCTGGAAATTGCATAAGTAGAGATTATGAGTAAGGAGGGCCCATGGTACCAATGTTGGCAAGTTAGCATGGTAAATTTGCTTACCAGTGGGTCCTGGCATTGGTGCAGCTTTTCTTCTTCGTTTGATATCGCCCATGCACAATGATCCTAAATGGACACTTGTCTGTCTGTAAGTAATTAATGGAGAGATATACTGTCAAAGGCAAAGAAATAACCATGAAGAGAGGAACACATTAAAAATGAAAATCTTTATAAAAACAGTTTCAACAAAGATGGAGTTGCACACTGTTTTTGATGCTGAACCCTAATTATGTTGACTAGTACTCTGGATGGAGAAGCAATATAAATAGCTACTGAAGTAAAGGACATAACATAAATGGTTCTACATTGACAAAACTGACCATCTTTTCGACTCATCACAAAATGAAACACTGACAAGATAACACATAAAATTCATTATCAAAAGTCAATACAATATTCCTGGTTAGTTATCATTGTTTACTAATGCTTTTGACCCAACATTTAAAACTACTAAGCACTATCACTTTTCATTTAGGTTCACAAGCAGCTTGTAACAAGATATAACCTTTCAACAAACAAAGGCTTTTTAACTATGTCATTTGATTTTTAAAATAGAATTCACAAAAGAATAGTATTTTTTTCACTCATTGCTCATCACATCTTCCAATTAAAAATTCCATGATAATTACCCATTGTATGAAGAAACATTTATATCTGTTTGTCCTGAAAACATTTCCAAACAGTTTTATTAAGTGATTCAGAGTTTTTAGTATTGGGGAACACATCAATGATGGGGATAAGTTTCTCAATCTTACCTCCACACTATTTGTAGCTTTAGAAACCTTTTGTAACTGAGATGCTTTAAACAGATTTTGACCTCTCTTGGAACCCCAGGAATCATGGATAAAAAGTGATCTAATAGGATCTAAATACTTCAGTTTTGCCACTGGGAGTAAATCCATTCTAACACATCCTATCAAAAGATATCCATGCCATGTCCTGGACTGCTGGATGGTAGGGATTCATAATACCGCATAAGCCACTTCAATTCAGACTTGTATTGCAGAAACAAAACAGAACTCCTTCCAATATCTAGCCATCCAATGTCCCCAAAGGGTTCTAAGAACTCTCAGCTATTTGACTGAAAAGATGAGTAGACAAAGTGAGCTATGGCTGTTTGAGTCCTCCTCACCTCCATAGTTAAAGTTCAAAACTAACAGTTTAAAGATGAAATTAAATCTATTTTTAATAGATACAAACAAATTGCAAGGTTGTACTCAAACAAAATAGAGAACAAAATGTTCTCAGTTTAATACTTGCCCAAGAAGGCTGTTAAGATATTAAAAAAATCATAACAAGAAGTAGTAATACCTGAGTTCGGTTTCTAACATCTTCTCTATGTGTCATCAGTAACAGAAGCAGCATTGAAAGAGAAAAGCTCTTGCTGTCTCCAAGCAGAAGATGACAACGTATTTGGCTGAAAACTTGTAGGAAAACTGATCAGCCCAATCATATAAAATGCTTCAGAAAGATAGAACCATTGGCCAAGGTGGTTGGGGGGGAGCTTGCATTAATGGCTTTTAGATGAAGATGAAAAACTAGGAGAATTGATCTCACAATGCACAATACCTTTATGAAGACCCACCAAATTGTCACAATACAATGAGCAGGTTGTCCAGTTTGTGAGAATACTTCACTAAAAGCTGTGCAAATAGACAAGAGTGGCAGGGAACAAGTTGCCTTAATAGTGAAGTCAAACCATTATGACTAAATCTTAAGATAAAGTGTGACAGTTTGGTAGTTTTGAATAGGAGCATTGCCTGGCTTTAGATTCTGAAAATTTTCTAATGGACCAAGATAGTTTTGTGTCTGTCTGTACAGCAGAAACTTGTAATCACACAGGTTTCATATTTCAAAGCTTTTTAACATTCATTACCATTCAATAGTTATTATATGATCAGTAAATTAAAATTCACAGACAAAAAGTCACATACTTCTACAATATAAATACAATTGTATAAAAACAACAACAAAAAAGTCTTCAGAATCTAAGGTCCAATATCAACAATTATGGTACAATAGATTCATAATAGACAAAGCAATCTTGGGACAAGGCAAGTCCAAACACATGCTCCAAAGAGAATATGAAGCTTTCAAAAATAACTCAGCATTCATTAGTGACTCCAGGCTAAATCAGATACAAAGTCATTATGTTAACTGTTTCAGCAACACAAGGGATAGGGCCTTGAACTTCACTTTCTTATGCCTTACTACTCCACTGTCCATTCAGATTGTAATACTAGAAACAGGGAATAATGTCTACAATGGTGGGAGGGTAAGGTATACGGAGAAATATGTTGAGTTCAACACCTCTTCCTGAACAATCCCATCCTTTCTGCAAGCATATGAGGAAGACCCCAATAAACATGCAACTCTCCAACTGTCATGCCTAGTTTGGTTCTCAGTTTCTTCCAGTTGGAGAAATACAAAACTCCAGCATTACACAGTTGAAGTGCCCACTGCACATTCATGTCTCCTGTGTACTTATCAACATTTCCACATCAACCCTCAGCAGCCACACCTCACACACTTTAACACAGCTTTAATTTTGTGGTAGCCTGTTGGAAGTTCCTATAGTTTCCTTAAGAAGAAGATTCATATATCCTTCTGTTCAAAGATCACCAGAAAAGCTTTTGAATGGGATCCACTAAAATTTTATTTCATTTCATTTCGTTTCAAATGTACCCTAGAAAATGAATTAATTGCTCATTTCGTCTTACAATTTGTTACACCAGTTACCATTTGAAGATGCCCCAATTGAAATGTAAATAATGTTCAAGTTTAAAAATTAGACCTTGTAGATCTACTAAACCTGTATCTTCAGTTGGTCCAAAAATGATCGATAGGTGAGGAATACATGAAATCTAATAGAACTTTCACAAAGGAACATTAAGCCTCTCTCTCCTTTGTTCACAACAAGTCCCAATATTATTGCAGGGTCACTGACAGCAAGAGATGTCTGGGCACAGCACACACTGTAATAGAATGCAGTATTTGTTAGGATTGTTATAATGAAGGGGAGTCTAAGAAGCAATGGGGAAGGTGGGAAACAAGAATTCAAGTAGGATGAAAGATAAAAATTAATAAAGTCAGCCAATTGAACCTGAAGACCCTGGCTCCAGGAATAACAGCTGGCTGTGCTTGAGTAATTCTGCTCACATTGATTATCTGTTACACTGCATTGAGATATCTAGATTATCGATCAGTTAGATTATGGAACCTGGATCCTCCCCTCCCTGTTTCCCTGTCGGCACATGCAAGGGAGTTGCAACAAATAACACTAAGTAAGGACTACTTTATTATTGTTGTCACCCTTTGTGTAGAACACAGCAGTTATTTTTTAATTTAAAATCAATGAATGTCTGAAAGGCAGCTATGTTCCTTCAGCATAAATGAATCATTGTCTTTGCAAAGCACAACAATTTGATCACTACTCAAGGTGAGAATAATTTTTTTTCTGTTTTGAAGAAATGCAGGAGCTTTTTTTTAATATGCTGCAAATGATTAAGCAATATGAAAAACAAGAACTGTTATTAAAAATCTCCCTTAACCTCTCAAAACAAGATAATCAATTTGGTCAAACTCCCAGTTGAACACTATGGGCTGCTTTGCATATTAACAACTCATGGCGAAAAGCAGACGCATAAGGGGATTTGACTTCTCTTTTTCTATACACTGTAATGTGTGTGCGTGTGTGTGTAGGGAGGGAAAAAACTTGTCATACTCACTAGCCCAAGCTGTAAGAGGGAACTCTGAATCTGAAATTCTCATACCTCCCTATTAGGGAGACAAGAGCGTTCCAATTTATGGCAAGACAGCACACATATGAACTGATTTGTGTATCTCATTCACATGTGGAAACAAAACAGTCCCCTCAGGCTATTTCTGCAGCCCCTTCTAGACTTCTTCAACCACTTTTTCTTATCCTCTGTAAAAGGGTGAACCGCCTCCCCTACAGCCTCCAGGAATAGCAATTCACGTTTTCAACAGGTTACAGTCCTCCCCACTGCTGTTGTTCAATATTCAAAATTCCAATTTTGTTTCAAACCTTAAAGTAGACTTCTGGCCACTTCTGGTTTTGTTCTTCTTATGTTCTGGCACTTTTTGGCACTCTCTTTGGCCCACTGCCATGTTCTCGGGTAGAAAACTGCAGTTGCCCAATGCAGTTGCCCACCTCAATCTTATTGCAGATTCCGAGAAGCAACTCCGAGTGTAAAGCATTGCTCTCCCTAGACACTCTCATCCACAGTGATACTGATCAATTAATAAGGAAAAAAAAAAGACTATACAGTCCTATATTCATGGAAAGAGGTTAGAAATTTGGGAATCACCACAGGCCTTTATCACATGGTTCTATACTACCAAGAATGATTATGCCTGTAACATTGGTCTGGCTTCTAGATGCTACCACTCTCTTCAGACGAAGGCTCTCACAGAGGCCATTAGAACCAACAGCCCGGTACGGACAGAAAGGAAGAAGCAGCAGTAAACAGGCTATATATGTTCCACTGGTGTCTTTCCATCAGTGGAATTGAGATTGCTAGAAGGTCAAATGTTCTCTTTCCCTACAGCCAACTATGTGGTCTTCCAATTGCTCCTAAATGTTGGGAGACCCTCTGAATCAGATTCTTTTTTTTTTGGTCGGGAGGATAAGATGCAGGAAAAAAGAGAGGAAGGAAAGATCCTTTGTGCAATGTTGGATTTGGGCCATTTTTGCCACCTTTTTGAAAAGTTTTTTTAAAAAAACTGTTTTAATTATATGTTATCATTATTTCTTGATCACATATAAGCTTCTCTGAGAGTCATGCTAGCAGAACAGCAGAGTACAAATGCTTAAAAACAAGCAAATAAACAAAAGACACAATATTCTGGGAAAGAAACTGAGCCAAAATCCCATCTCTACTTAGCATAGGCATTAGTGTTTCCCCAGATTTAGTAAACACATATTTCAATTTCTTATTTCATTCAATGCGATATGGTAAAATAGCAGAAACCAGCTTAGCAGCCTTGCCTCTACATTCCTTAGCATGAATTCTCAGTCTAGAAGATTACAAACAGCTAATTCCCCTGATTCCTCTCCACTTATCCATAGACTGCTCCAAGCTATCATTTATAAATAGTGCTTTGGCAGGAAGCTCGGCATGCTATATGGCAGGGGCAATAGAACTTGTTAAGACCACCTTGCCTGAAAACTTGGCTGTTGACATGCTGGTGACAGGGACTCGAGCAAGTCGTGTCAAAGGGAATAATTTTAAAGGAAAGACAACAGAAACTTGTCGCCTCTTTGTATGCATTTACAAACAGGGCTTTCCAGAGAATTAGGCCTAGTTAAAGCTCCCCCTGGACAAAAAGTGTTCCCGAGCAGCCTCAGACAAGCTCGAGAGACAAACAGATGTGACTATGGTCCCTGGCATTTGGCAAGAACACTCACTGTCACTAAGAAAGATATAAGCCTAGACAGGGCATCAGCTGCACAACAGTGGAACAGGCCTGCAAGTGTCACAGCAGTGGCAAAGTTGAGACAGAGGGAAAGAAAAGGGCTGAAAAAGCCAGACTAGTGTGAACTTACACTGGTAGGCCAAATATATTTGTAATTGGCATGCCTTCTAACATTAAATGAACAAACAAGGAACAACAGAAAACTAGAAAAGGGTTGCCAAATTCTCTTTTGCATACAATATATAACGTTTGTTATATTTAGGTGAGTAATTACAAGAACCGGAGGAGAAAGAGATGCTATTTAGAGACACAGCAGGGGCATAAGGAAAGAAGCACCTGATCAATGGTAATGTATTAATCACCATTAAGAGCTATTGCCAATGTCATCAGGCTATTTTTTTTTTTTGCCTAAACTGCCAACATAAGCCACAGCTGTCATTTGATGCTGATAACATTGCTTCTGTCTTCTGCCTCTGTCTGTCTTTCCCTCAGAATTTAATTTCATGCTGTGCCATGTTGCATAGCAAATAAGCATTTTCTGTAACTTACCCAAATAATTGCTGCTACCATTGCACTGTATGACAATAAGGCAATTTTTTCTAAAGTGAGAAAGATGCTATAATCATTTTCATCAATTATTTTTGGGGTGTACATGCCAAATTATATGCCATTAAAAATATGGTTCAATGTTGTACGTATCTTCTAAACACTATAAATAGTAACTGTTGTGGGCACTGAATCAGGAGTGGAACAATGTAACCATTAGTAACCACCAGGCAAGTTACTGGTGAGTTCAACTTTTACTATCATAGGCATGATAAATGTGTGCTAGTGAGCCAAGTAAGGATACCATAATAACTTACTCACACTCTCCCTTATTATCTTAGAGAAGAAGGATCATAAGTGTTCACAGAAGACTACGTGGTCCTGCTTTTCATTCCCATAAGAATCTTGTGAGAATTTGGGCTAGTGACTGAGACAGTGACAGGTCCAAGGTCACCCTCAGTGATCTTCATGTCTGAATGTGGAATTGTACCTAGGTCTACCCTGCTCTAGTCTAATACTCTAAGTGCTACTGTGCTAGTAGCTACTGTGAGCCTAGCAGAAATTATTAATTTCATACATACAAAGATGTATGAAAATACATTAAATATATAATATAACTGGTATAAATGCTTGCCATGTACCCAGAGCACATTTTACAAAAAAATATTGTAATATTAAGATGATTCACTTGCCAATCCAATGACAAACTTGTTTTCTGCTACCCGCCTGGCTAGTACAATATATGGAAATAATCATCAATGGAAAGTATGACTATGCTTGTAACTAACATTTGCTGAACCCTGGCCAGATTCCTGGATTGTACCTTTTCCACAAAAACAGGAACAGTCATACTCCTTGAAGAAATATTCACAACTGAGTAACTGATCTTCAAACATTCAAATCTTCAAACTTTCAGTAATTTAAGCTTAATGACCGAAAGATCTTATTTAAGAGATCTCAAAGCAGCTTCTTTTTGATCGCTAATCTGACTATAATGATGAATGGCTCTGTGAAATCAGCTCTGTTCAGGGCCTTCTCTCTTGCGGTATGTGCCATGCAGAAAACTCTTTCCATTGAGATTAAATGAGCACCCAGAGTTGGGTATTTCTGCCATCAACTAAAGATGTTTTTGTTTGCCATGGTCAGTTACCTCCAGCTTTGAATGAGACATTTAAAATATTTTTATTGATTTTAATGTTTTATTATTGTTAGCATTTGTTTTTGCTGTATCTCTTTTTATTTAAAAGCTGGTGTTTTTTTCTTTAAAGTAAAGCAATATAAAATGTTTAGAAATAAACAATCTTGCTTCAGTACACAAAGCCACTTCTCAAATTACACTTTGTCTGGTAACTTTCAACACCCCCCACTTCCCCGGAAGCAGAGAGGACTTCATTCCAAGTAAGCATACTTAGGATGATAATGTGATTCTGCACAAATGGTAGCTGGGTTTGTTGTTTCATCTCTTTTATATTTAATTAATGGTTAAAAAAAAAAGGAGAAACAGATTTCTTTTCTGCTAAAAATATAAAAAAGGAAAATTTGCATCTCTTCTGAATCATCAGGAATTCTACAGGTGTTAACTTCTCTTGCTATAGTCCTGCAATGACTAGAAAAATACTTCTGCAGGATGTCGCCCTGATACAAAACTCTTCAAGTTAGAAATCCTTTTTTGGCATATCTCTTCTCTAATACAATCAAACTTTAGAAGAAACTGTTGATGAGAAAGCAATGACAATATTTATTTTACTCACAGGAAAAAAAAAGCATTGTTGGCATTTCTGTGCAGCTAATTCAGCTTCTGTTGTATTCTCCCAAATATGCTTAAAGCCATATTTTCCTTCAATCAAGTAGTAAAGTTGATTTCATTCTCTAGTTTATTTTTATGTAGCAATTAACAAGACTTTAACCCAATTACAATCATGAAATCTTATAAAAACAGCAACAGAGTACTGGCACAGTATCAATGAGTTCCTGCAGATGGCTGTAGAAGCCTTTGGTTTTATCCTTTTGCAAACTGTTAGGTCACAGGCTGGATAAAAGAGTTTGTATTTGAGATGATCTCAGAAGGATAACGTAAAATGGCTAGAGTTAAGTAGCCTTCATCTCAAAGAGGATAGAAAAGAACTTTGCATAAGGTGAAAATATTCTTTTGTTACTTAAAGCATCAGATTGCTGTTAATTTAGAATACAAAATATATCTTTAGTCACTGTGGGCTTTTTCATACACTTCAATTCACTGAAAGATTACACTAAGTTCAGTAGAATGTACTTCTGTCTAGCTATTTATAACAAGTGCAGAGCACAGCTCCAATGCTCTTTATAAGAAGAATATCAGCAATTAAATTTAAACTTTACATTGACTGTATTCCTAATTTTGGGAGCTGTCCTAGGTTTTCACCTTCAAAGGCCAGGATTATTTAAATGCGTTAAACAAACAGTAAAGAAATCCCAATGACAACATCCCCATTATTTTTGATTTTGAAGTGAATAAAATTGTATTATTTGTTTCCCTGTTGCATTTATATCTCATCTGTTTTTTTTACTGAGCTCAGGTCAGTGTACCTGGCTCTTCTTCCTTTATTCTCACAACAGCTCCATGGAACTGACCAAATGAGACACAGCAATTGGCTCAAGATCATGTAGTGATTGATGCTCTGCGAAGACTTGAATCCGGCTCTCCCAAGTCCCAGACCCTAATCACAACATCACAGTGGCTTGTTACTGTGCAAGTATATACATGGATGTATACATTCATGGAACACTGTCAAGTTTCTGTTACTGTACTTTAACTATTGGAGGTGTGGAACCTACTTTGAGCTAGGGTTCAGCACCGCTTTAAAACTTGGGACTAAATTTACTGCCAGCAGCTGCCAGCTTATACTGCAAACACATCTAGTAGCTACTGACTACTGCAACTAGCATCCAGCTCCAAGTATTTGAAGACCCATGCCCTTGCTCTCATATTGTATCCACTTTATTTATATCCTATGTTTTTCCAAGTCTGGGTCTCAAGGTAGCTTTCAAAAGTTGAAACCAAAACAGGGAAAAAATTATGCAAAATTTAATATATACTTTGAAAAGTATATAACATTTAAAAATATAGTTAAACAGTCAACAGTTGAATTAAAAGCAATTAAAAACATGACAAACAGAAAAACAAGAAATCTTAACAATACAGCACATTACGCACGAGACTTCCTCCCTGAACAATCAGCCCCCAAAGACCTGCTTAAGGAAGGACAGCAAGGAAGGGCTCAGTTTGATTTCTTATGGAAGAGAGTTTCAAAGCCTGGGAACAGCCACTGAGAAAGCCCTTTCCCATGTTTGTACCAGATACCTGTGAGTATGCTGGGACAGAGAGATCTCCCTCAGAAGATCTCAAAACATGGTCAGGCACATATGGGAGAACACAATTCTTTACTGTGTTCTCTTGCAGAGAACTTGCAGAGGTAACTTGCAGAGGAGCTGTACAGGACTTTGTACTTGTGCCCAGAAACAGACCAGTTCCCTATAACCAGCTCTGGTTAACAATCTAGTTTCGACTGTTTGGACCAGATGAAGTTTCCACACACTTTTCACAGGCAGCTTTGTACAGAACCCATTACAGTAGTCTAAGCAGCAGGTAACTAAGACATATGTCACTTTGACTAGATCTGACATCTCGTTGGAGCTGGATGGCTACCACAACCTCTAGTACCTTATCCAAAAATAGAATGATGGAAAATGGCCGGCAGTTGTCCAATGTGGTGGCATCCAGAGAAGGCTTTTTCAACAAACTGCCTGAATGCAATGCAAGGATAATACAATTCTGATTATACTGTCATTAGAATGCACAGATGGCCACATTACATGGCACTAAAGGTATACTTTGTATTTTTCTATCAAGATTTTGGACATTTTTCTTGCAATACCAGACAAGAAATCTCTCCTGGTTATTCTGAATACTGGTCTCATAATTCTCTTGAGTTCCAATACAGTACTACATATAGCATTGTGGGCTGAAGTTTGAGGAACAAATGCTTAAAGGCCTGTGGTAGAGTATAGATAGGGCTAGAGATGTGATCTGTTGGATAACCCTTTCAGTAAAAAAGTGAATTGTAACCATCTCTTCATTATCAATATGAAAATGTAGTTTTCAGATAATTTATGCCTGAGTTTTACAGAACCAGGCCTTTTCTAATACATACACATTTCCATACAACATTTTATTTAAATAGAACACAGATTTTCAGTTTCCTCTTTATAGTAATTTTATAGTGACTATAAAATTCTTATTTTGTTTTAAAATAAGGAAATAATCTATATTGGTGTGAGATCTACCTATTCATGGAAATGAGTATCCAAATCCACTGCATCACAGGTACAGTAACATTCTGTACAAGGCAACCAGCTGAAAACAGCAATCTTTTGTTCTCTATACTGCTCAGCACAGAAGTGAATTCTGTTTTTAAAACCTCTTCCAAGGCCACTCCTGAAGCTTTACAATGGAACTCTAGGGGCGAGTGTCACTATCCTCATTCTGTCTTCATAAAAAACTGCATCAGATAGAAAATGCTTCCTGCTGAGAAGGCTCTGTCTGTTGTGCTCATGATGCAATGAGTCAGGATGAAGGCATACTGGGCAGGGCCTTCAAGCACACTTGGCTGCAATCTTTTAAATAATCAGGTCCAAGATTCTTTGGGGCCTTGAAGACCAACCACTACTTCAACTGAGCCTGAAAACAAATGGGTATGCAGTTAAGATTAAATAAAACAATCTCGGTTGCTAATGGAAGGGTTTTGGACTCCTTGTTGTTGATGCTGTGTGCCTTCAAGTTATTTTTCACTTACAGTGATCCTCAGACAAACCTATCATGGTGTTTTCTTGGCATGATTTGTTCAGAAGGGGTTTGGCTTTGCCCTCCTCTGTGATTGAGAGAATGTGACTTGCCAAGGTCACCCAGTGGGTTTCCATGGCTGAGTGGGAAACCCTAGTCTCCAGAGTTGTAGTTCAATACTCAAACCACTACACCACACTGGCAGTCTTTGACTTATTAGGTGCTGCTATTTCTTTCTTAAAAAAAAAATCCCTGATATGTTCTCAATTCTGTTTTGATATGTTTTTATTTTTTAATAGTATTTGATTTTTGTTATTCAGTTCAAATAAATTTGACTATACTACTGCTTCCCACCATGAGTGCCATTTTTGCAAAAAGTGGGATAAAGTCATTCTTTTCCCTCAGAGTGAGAGAATGAAACCCAGAAAAGGTTGTACAACCTTTTATATACAGCCAGAACTTCTAACCAACAGTACCTCCACCTGGTCTCAATTAACTTTCAGTTTGCTTACTCCCACCCACTGAACTGATGTCGGATACTGATCAATCACTTGCACTACTCCTCTGTGGTTAGATAAAGGAGAGAATACATACAGATATGAAACAGCATAGGAGAACTGTCTAATACCCTAGAGACCAAAGGCTTTGGAGTGAACAACCTACTCCCAAGACCATCTTCTGAGCCTGAATTTACTGGAATAAATGAAACCATCAAAGAATAATGTCCTGTAAATCCATTCCTTTTAGGCCAGAATGATATTATAGTTGATGTTACTGCAGTAGTCTTACTATACCAGATACAAGCTATCAGATAAATTGTGATTTGGCTCCTTGTGGTCTAAACTGTACTGATCTTTGCATCATACACAGACCCTTTGGATAAAATTTCTGCTTTGATTTTAGTTTTCATTAGTTCTCAAGCTAAACATAAAGTAATTGTCAGGAAGGCACTGAACGTGTTTGCCCATCAAGAAAGGAGGAATAGGAAGTGGACAGGTGAAAACTGCCCATCATATCACTCAGAGAGACAATTCTCACCACAAGTTTTAATACAAAAAGAAGTGTACCAATACATTATTTCAAAAGGTCATGTTTTCTGGTCCAGATGAATTACTAGAAAAATGGATTTCAAAATACAACAACAACAACAACAGCTCTCAGAAATAAACACACTGGTTGCATTCTAAATGCCATGTTCAACCAGTTTAGCATGAAGAGAGTGAGCTGCTGTGAGCCTCAGGGGTGCGTATTCCCCTTTGCTTTCTGGAATAGCTGTGTGGAAGTGTTCTTCTTTCTGGTTCTGATAATCTGCAGTTTGTCATGTCATTTGAACCTGCAAACTGTGGTCAATGTTACCTATGAGTGGTTTGAAATAAGCCAAACCTCAGTCAAGATTAACCACAGGTTATCATTTCAGATGATAGCACTGGCTGAGCTTAAGCAAAAATGGAAGGGAAAACTTTTGAATCCCTTCATGCAGCAGTACATGAGCTTAATGTTCAATGTAGCTTGTTCTGATCATGCTGAACTGTGGGTAATCCAATGCTGAACCTACATAATGCTTTCTGGATTCTCAACACTCTGGATAGTTCCTAAGTGACTAAATTCTTATAGCTTCCACTAGCATGCTGAGCTTCCAAAACCCTCTCCCTGCCCCCTACAAAAATCTTAAATATTCATTTTGATTTAAAAACAATTCACTTCATGTCATCTCACTTTATACAGACTTATAAAATACATGCCAATCTTGTGATCTGATGCTCTTTCTTTTCACAAGCATAGTCTACTTTTAAATTGTGTTTTAAACCTCATTATGAAGGTGTTAAAAACACAATTGAAAAACAGACTACTATTCTGAAAAGAAAAGTGGTAATAGATCACAAGATATATATTCCTCTTTTCCCTTTTGTCACATTATAATTTCATATATTTAGGTCATCTCTATGAAGAATAATATGAAAAATGAAAAACAAAAGAAAAAAATCAAGGAAGAAGGTATAAAACCACAAGAGCAGTGAAGATTTGTTATTCGCAGGTGCAAAAACACGGGAAGGGAAATTAAAAAGGTAAAAAACGGAGATGGTTGATATAGAACAAGTTCCTTGAAATGCAGCATTGTCTAGTTATATTATCCTATAATTCTAAAATTACTCATGCAAAAATAGACAGTCTTCCACATGTTATATGTGTACAGCCCATATGATGATATACTGTGCCCTTCTACTGCCATTCACATAATGGATTTCTGTTCACAGAATAGCGCAGAGGCAGCCACCACAACTGCTTGAATTGAAAGGTAGAAAGTACACAATTTATTCTGCGGATATAACCAGGCTGCAGCTCTCTGTACTCTTTGCTAGGCGCTGTATTTCAAAACTGGGAATGAGAGGACTGTCTCTGGAATGACAGGGGCTTCTTACCTGAGAACATTCACAATGGTCAGGTGGACTCAACTCTCAATACAACCCATGTCCATGTTCATCCTATGTTAGGAATGTAAACCAAGACATGTGGACTATCTCCCAACAGTACACCTGATATGAGACCTTTTGTATCACATCCAAACTGCTTTTTAAAACATAACACAACACATTACCTTCTGCTGTAATAAGAAAGACATCCTGAGTTAGCTTAACCAAGCCTCTCACATCTTGATACGGCACCCTCTCCATACTATGAACAGAATTCTCCTTTGAAACAATATGTGATATTCAGAGAAGTCAATCTACAAGGCATTTCTTCAGACTTCCCTAACTTATTTTTGTGAGAATCTTCAGATCTGATACTAATGGAGAAGATTTAGAAACCAAGATGTTTGTTTCTTCTAAGAGATCAAGAAGAACCTAAACGCTGAAATATCATGTCTTACTACTCTGACTGTTCAGTCAAATCAAGTGTCAGAAATCTCATGTATCTTTCATAGTAAAGCTTAGACCACTGTTGTCTGGCAGTTTCAGTATGGAATGGAAGTTGCAGTTCTAATATCTACAGATGTAACTTTGACAGCTGCTATCATGGTATAGTATACTTTTTTTTTTAATTGTGCCAACAGAAACTGGAGAAAGCATAAAAATCCCTGTTCAGACTGCATACTAGAAATAAGTATTTTGCCTCATAGCCATATCCATCTAATTCTACTTAGCAAGGAGTGACAGGGACTACGTGCTTAAGTTAACAGATTCCATAGAAAGAACAAGAGATGTGGACACAGACTAATTACAGTTACGAATTTTCCTAACAACATATCATGGGAATATTTAACAAAAAATCTTAGAAGTGTGTATCTTTGTTTTGAACCTACAATATCACTAACAATTTTAAGGCAGAACAATAACTGTTCTGTAAAAAGTACATTCTGGATATGAACAGTCTTATCAACTGTTAAAGATTATGGGGTTGAAACAGTACTTCCATATAAAAGAAAACAGAATTATTAACTATTGGCAAAATTGTGTAATGAATTTACATTCATGTCTTATATTAACATGTATATTTTAGGACAAAATTGAGAGAAAAGAGGGCTAACTCTTATTTCTATTTCCAACTAGAGTAGACCTGTTGAATAAAAGTCAACAAATCTTGTAAATCTTGCTGTTTCAGTTGGCCTATTCTAGATGGAAGTAGAAATTGGATTTAGGCCAGGAGTGGGAATCATTCTGCCCTCCAAATGTGATTGGACTGCATTTCCCAGCATTCTTCATCACTGGTAAGGGTTCCTGAGATTTGCAGTCCAACAACATCTGGAGAGCCATGTGATTCTCATCTCTGATTTAGAACAGAGTGTTCAAGTGCTTCCAAAGGAAAGAGGCAGAACAGTAGCTGACTTCAGAGAACGAAACTGTCAGTTACTGTCTCTAGACTTAACCACAGGACATTAAAAAAAAAAATTTGCAGAGATTAAACTGACAAATCCATACAGTCATTTTAATTATTAAAATGTTTAGCAGTGACAAAAGTAGGTAAATAAACTTTTCATTAAGGTGAACAGAAAAAACATCTGAAATGTGTTCAAAAGGATCGCTACAGAATGCTGTGTAGGGATGTATGTGGACTGTCATGCTTGGAAGTACGAAAATTATGCTTAAATTACATTCTGCTGTGAGTCTCATTGGGTGACTTTAGGCAAGCCTTTAATCCTAACCTGTCTCATAGAGCTGCTATAAAACTAAAATCCTAGCTCTCTGGTGAAAACATGAGATATAAAAGTAAATATATCAATGATGAACGATTGATCAAGTAAATTTCCCGATGTGCTCATAATTATAAAAGGCACTCTGTTTTGAGCTCCCTTCTTTACCCAGTTCTTGTAAGGAATATGCAGAATAACCGTATGGAATGATGGGTGAAGAAAAAAAGTTTTAGATTTCTAAACCTATTTCTAAAACTGGTTAACCTAAGAAGATACATGTGTGTTATTTTGAACTGAGCAGGTGTAATCAGAATTTCACACTGAATTCATCCATTGGCTTGCCTATATCTGAGGCTTTTCCTCAGGCTTAGCTGTAACCATGACATCATCAGCATAACATACACTACAACATCTGTTTTCACACTACTGAGAATGCTATTGTATGAACAAACAAGAACTATGATCATTCTTTTTTTTTTAATAAATGTTAAACAGATGTGATAGAACAATTCAGCCCTGTCAAACTTCTTTTACATAATGCCAGGACGTTAAGACTGGAGCTTTAATGGTGACACATTTCTTTAATATTGAATAGTAACATAACAGCACTATGAAATAAAGGAAAATGTGTTTTCCTTGCTAGTAGACTCTCTCATCTTCATGCACAGTACTGTAGTCTATCATCTCCTAGCTGTTCCAGGTTTTATTCAAACTCAGGGAATGATGGAGATTTACCTACATGAAGTATGTTGCATTTAAAAAAAAAAAAAAGAAAATCTGGTGGGAAATGAAGTCCATTTGTACAGTTATTCTTAACATGCTTGTCCCTAGAGACTCATGAACTTTATGCCAACCAAAAAGGCTTTTAAAATATCTGTACTGGAGTCTTACTGTCCTCAGAAAGGATAATGCATTGTTTTTTCTTGCTTCTAATTAGTAATTTAAGCATATGTTCAGCATTTAACTCTAAATGTTTGCCTTTTCCCAAAGCTCTAAGACAGCTGTCCAAGATGTGAATGCCAGAAAGCATTTAAATATCAACATCTGTTGAATTATGTTAATGCATTGTAATATAATTGGGCAGGAGCTGGAATTGATCAAAAGTATATGAATTAGACAAAGGCAAACCTAAACCAATATTTCATTTCACAAACAAGTCAAAGACAGCATAAACCTGTATGTTAATAAACTACCATTATCTGAACACAATTCAGGAGACTTAGGCCCAAAAATTCAGAACATGAAGAAAAAAAACTAACCATAAAAAAACAAATATAAACTATTTTTTAACAGAAATCACATTTTAACTAGCCATGGCCTAGGACTTCATTTGTTCTTCAAAGCAGCATGTCATATAATTTTTTTGGTCATATAATATATGTTTTCCACTAAGGAACAAATTAGAAAAGGAACATATAGCTCAAACTGAGTGAATTACAAAGTTCTTATAGGATACCACATTTATTGCTTTAGAAAGGACAAGAGAAACCATTTCCTTTCTGTGTATGAAGCAGAGCCTTCCTGAAAAAAAAAAATCAGAATTTTATGCAAACTGAAATGGAGAGTGCAATAAAGAGGTGACAATTCTGTTGTCTACCAAATGTTATTGGGCTGTAACCAGCATTCCTCAGAATTGCCTATGTTGCCTAAATTGCTAGATGTTGCAGTTCAGAAACATCTGGAAAGCTACAATGCCACTCCTGCTCTAGTATTTGATTCTCTTTGCAATCCTTTTGTGAAGATAATGTTGATGGGCCTCTTAAATATGAATATGAATACGAATGTTTGAAATTCATATTGATTTTGAAAACCATTTTTATCCTTAGAGAAGCTGTGTTGGCTAGTAAAAGTCATTTAAGGTACTCTACAAGCTGTTATTAAATTAAATCTTACTTAAAACACAAATACTTTAATGATAAATGGTAACAATGACATGATTAAAAAGTCTAGCAAACTATGCAAAATGAAAAGCTTTGTAGTTCAGGAGGAAAAAAATGTAGTTGCCATGCAGACCAAGTCTGCAAGCTCACTGAAAAGAATGTATGGCTATATTCCTGTCTAGAAAATGCTACTATAATGATTAAAACTGCATAAATTTTCTTATATGTTGAGCACTGTGAAAACATAATTCTCTGGTCTTCTGTCTGTTATCACCTCCCTATGGATCCATCAACAATCAACTTTCCAATCTTCTCAAGAGTTTTTAATGGAACAGGAGAAGGAGGATCATCACCACCACCACCATGTGCTTAAAATAATGGTAAAAGTAAACCTACAGAAATGAAGTCCAGCTACTCTGGCACCAAAGCTGACAAAATCTTAAACAAAACTATACATGGGAATGTACCTATTTAAAAATAAATATATAGGAAAGTATCTACTTAAAAATATTTTATTTTACTAAAATATTAAAATATAATCTGCCCTCTGTTATGGGATCTCAGGATGGCACACAATAAAATCCATTTAACCTACTGGAAATCATTTAAAATGGTAAATATAATTTAACAGTGCTTCCTGTCAATGGAACAGCTTTTGTCAATGTCAGAGTGTTCCCCCTTCCCTCCTAATAAGTTCTGGAGAGTTGGCGGACCCTCTGAAACAGATTTTGTAGCTGGCACAAGCTCTGCACAGGGGAGCGGAACAAAAATTAAATACTGTTGAATGAACAGAAATCTGCTCTCATGAGGTTGATTCTCACTTGCAGGTTCTTAAGCACTTATTGTTCAGCATACCTCTCTCCCTGAAAGCTCCTGTTGTCAATTTTTACATTTTTAAGTTGTATGGGATCAGCCAGGATATAACTTGCGGAGCTGTTACTCTCCACCGTATCAGAGTTACTCAAAGGTTCAGATGAAAGCTGTCTAGGACTTTCCTCTGAGTTGCTAGCATGTGTCTCCACACAAGATAGTCCCCTGGTTCAACATGTCCTGCTTCTCTGTACATTCTCCTTGGTTCTGCTTTCAGACCTTATTTCTCTTCCAGTCTGCAGCTTCCCAACTTGCCTGCTTACTATTTTTCTACATTTCATTCCCTTTCATTGGGATTTTTGTTATGCCTCTGGATGGACCCTTCTGTGGGCACGAAGATCACAACTGACTATGTATTTTTTGTTCTCAAATCAAGTAAAATATCCAAGTGCGTTGCTAGAAAGGTATGATCTGTTCAATTGTGTACAATCTCTGGTGCTACCATTATTTTCCACAAAAGCCACATTAAACAATTATAATTCTGGTAATTAACCAGTAAATGTAATGTACAGATTTTCTATTCCAATCTATTAACAGCTGTTCAAAAAATTTAGTAATTAATGGTTTCATTTATTTTTGGCAAACCAGCAACATGACAAATAATTTTCTGTCTACTGCAAATTAGGACCTCTTCCCAAACAACAGATGACATGGTGGGAAAAAGGGAGCAGGCCTAATACTTGCACATCTTTGCCTCTTTAGAAGATCAAATAAAGAGCAGCTGTAATTCCATTTGTCACATCTGTGTAACAAAATATAGTCATCTGTATCATCAGAAGAAAACGAACAAGCTCAGTTCAAATGGAAAAAGCTTTCTCACCAACCTGATGGGAAAAGGCTTGCTACAAGAATAATGGAGGGTTTTGTTTTCCCATTTCCCACTGGTGTCTTTCTGTTCCTCTTATTTTTAATTACCTGTAGTTATTAGTTATTGTTAATACCAAAGTTTTAAAAAATCCCACAAATATAAAAAATAAATTGGTCCAGATACGACAAAAATATTTCAGTGATCAATTAAACTAGCTTTCTTTAAAGAAAATGAGAATTTGCAAGATAAATTTAAAATAAAACCCCGTAAGAATTTACAAATTTAAATTAATCTTTCATTTTACTTCAGCAGTCATGTTTTAACAGTATTCAAATCTTCTTGGGAACAATTTTACTAGAGAAAATCAACTGTATGACTTTAATAATAGACTTGATAGTCAGGAAATCTATGCTTTAATTTTTCTATCAGCCCCTTGATTCACATTGCAACTCCAATGTCTAATATAATGCACAAAAGGAAAAGAATGAATGAAAAAAAATGCACTTTGGAAGTTCAGAAAAAAATGTGGCAAGTAGGTGACTTGCTATTTCATTTGGGGAAATGTAAGAACTTGTTTTGAATTCTGATTGTGATGTTTATTATATAACAGTTATCACAGTTATGGAAATCATATCAACCTAAGGGAATCCAAGCAGTGTAACAGCTTGAATGCACATATATAAGATAAATAAGAGACAAGACTATTCTTTCTTCAATGCTTCAAAATATCCAGCGTGTATTTTATTCTCCATGCTCTGTCCTAATGCTTCTAGCCATAAGATCACTATGTTAATTGTTTTCAGTGATATATGAATTAGATATATGGACAATCCAGTTTATTGATACTCTCAGAACCCTCTTCAAATCTCTTCACACCTCTTCAACAAGGCAGAGACATAACAACAGCGACCATTTTGATTAGCTCAAAGTACAATTTAAGGTCCTGATTAGCTAGGCACAGATATTTGGTCTCTCTTCCAGCATCTGTATCAGCAGTTCAACTATTAGGAAAAAACATATGCTCGTGATTTAAATGTGACTTAAAATACAAACCTTATTATAATTAAGGTTACCTGCTTGCTGTTTTCACTGAACTGTTTTTCTTGTGTCCTCTCTCTGATCGGTTGTCCCGTAGGAGCTGAAGCTACATAAAACATTAAAAAAAAGTCACATAAATATCAACTAAGACAAGACTTTATTTTCAGAACTAAGTAACAAGTACCATGCTTTTGTACTGCACTTCCTCAAAAGGTGTGACATTCCTGAAATACGTTAACTGTAGTACCTCTGCTGAGTTCTAAAACAACACAAGTACAACTTTAATCCTACTGTTTCCTCATCTTCCAATGACTGTATTCGTATAGGCTTCACTCTATGATAAAGGGATCCACTACCATCATGGAGAAATGAAATTACATTATGAGAAATACTACTGCGCAGAAAAGGGATTGGCAACTGAAGCTGGCAACTACCTTGGTTCAGTTTCCTGTTCCTGGTCATTCCAGGGACTATACAGAGTGTCAAAAATGTAACAGAACAAAAATAAAAATGTGGCAGTAGAAGGAAGTTTTAATTTTTTTCCCCTGTTCAATAGTGAAGTGGGAAGTTGTCCCTGATTTAAAGGTTACCCTTTATGTATTCATTAAAAAAACCTGTTCTTTGTCTTTGTGAATAGAAGGTAAAATATAAATAGGATTAACACAGTATGTAGTATAATAAAAAATACTAAAAGCACATTATTAATGCAAAAACAGAGACAGTCGGCGAATGCAGACAGAAAACAGACAGAAAACAGACAGAAAAAATAAAATTTCTGGGCAAGCAAAGGCAGTTTTGAGCTGGTAATGAGGCAATTGTAACGTTGGTACCAGCCCAGCCTTCCGCAGTCTGGACACCACAACTGAGAAAATTCTCTTCCTTCTCAACACATGATATACCTACAGTACCTGAAAAAGAACTTCTCCCTATGTTCTTACATCACTGACATTCCTATCTGACTATTTGACAATATTCGTGTGATAAAGACAGTACAATTCAACCAGATATCAATAGTGCGCTATCAGTCACCAGAATTTAAATATGAGAACCCCCGCTCAATACTAATCCAAATACAGGGTTTTAAAATTAGCAGAAACAACAACAATGACAACACAACAGAACCCTTGGTAACAAAGACCACAATCCTAACCTTGGTCATGTTGAAAAGTAGTTAGTTGAGATAGTACGTTCATGCTCTCCTACCAGGATGAGGGTTGTTGCTGAATGTGAAGGCTCTGCTAGAACAAAGGCTCTTGCCATATTTAGGCAGGAGGAAAGCAACTGTCACCAGCAGTGGAGGCAGGAAGCTCCAAAATAGGATTCTATGGATAGGAAGGAGCTGGTTTGGGATCTGCTACATGTGCAGCAGCTCTGAAAGCAACTATATGTACTACCAACAGTGAAACTAATCTTAAAGAGTCACTTAAAGATTGCTTCCTTGAGAATAAAGTTGAACAGAATTCATGGGCCACATAAGGTGATTTAACCCTTTTCAAAGGTGATGTGAATGTTCCAGTAAATAATCTTTTAAAAACCTTTCATGCTAATAGAATGTGGGCTATGCAATTCTGTGCTGTCAAGTTCAGAAGATGAACTATTTGTATGATTTGTTTCAGGCCCTTTTCACACGTTACCTATTAACGCTGCTGGGTTGGGGTCCTCGCGTGAGAAGCCTTGGAAGAAACACTCCCGCTTCCCTGCTGCTTGGTCTCTGCAGCTCCTTCCTCTCGCGTGAGTGCCCTGCCTCTTCCTTTCGCAGTGCAGCCTGGGACCTTTCCCAGCCTGCACTGCCCAGGAAGCGCGACTGGCCTGGCTCTCAACGCACCACATGCCAGGTAAGTGCACGTGGGGCACCAGACTGACGCGTGAGCACAGAGCATTTTCGGCTAGAAGCTGAAAATGAAAAAATCCATCTGTGCTCTGCGTCTGGCCCTTGAGCGTCGTGTAAATGTGAGTGCATTATGCAGACCGCTCCTCACATTTATGCGATGCTCAAGGGGCCCTCTTGCTTCCAAAACGCCTTGCGAAAAGGGCCTCAGTGTTGAACTGACAGCTGATGAGATAGTCATGTCATGCAGATGAAAGCTTAGTGCCCTGGATAGTTGCCTGTCCCTAAACCTGGCCCAATGCACCCGTACTGTGAGGAATGTCCAATATCACTGATATTAAAATGTTTGCCTGAGGCTTTTGTTACCCTGTGTACTGGGGGTCCTGGGAGCGACACCAAAATGTGCTCAACTAAAGGTGGGGAAAATTAGCTGAGAGCACTGCTTAGCATTATGAGAGGTAGGGTAACGTAGCGAGATCTTGAACCCTACGTCTACGGGGTCGGGTCGAGTCAAGGAGCACACAGAAGTTGAAACAATAAATGATGTTTTATTAAATACAAGCAAAACAGTGTATGCGACACACTCATACAAGATAACTAAAGAAAATAAAGGTTGGAGTGGTATAGAGGGATTTTTAGAAGGATTGCTGGTTTGGGTGATACTTCACCTGTCCTGAAGCCCGGAAAAATAGACAGCGAAGCTGGGGTGTGATGTAGCTCAACATGTGGAGCTGAGGGGAGGCTCGCCAAGCAAAGCAGCAGCAAGGCGGGATGAAACTCGGGAGCGTTCCGAGGAAGATCTCGGAATCAAGGGTTTTTATAAAGAGAATTGTGACTGCAGGCTATGCTGTACTTGGGGGAAAACAATAGATTTGGAGTTGGAGACAAAGCCCCTGAAAGGCCAGAATCTGAATGATTGAGTTATCGTAGTGGCCAGTATGCAATAGAGTAGCCAGTATGCAAACGCAGAGTACTTGGGTATTGTATAGTTAACCCATCAAGCTGCCATCGCGGGGCAGAGGCTCTTTTGTAAGTAGCGTGCATACTTAATTAGAGTACTTGCCTGGAGGTCTCCTAAAGCAGTGAGTCAGCTATTTTCTGGCCTGCCTGTATTGTAGTTTGAATATTACGGCTATTAACGGCCGAGCTTGTTTACATGCTTGTCCGGTGGCCTCGCAAGCATGTGGTGAGGAATAGAGAAGTGAAGCCGAATTATGATATCAAGAGGATATCTTTAATATCCCCAAAGCTCGGACTAGCCAGGGCAGTAACACTTTATTCTTGTTTACATCTCCTGTCGTTTAACTCCATTAACTCAGCTGACTGAACATGTCTATACTTATGAATTCAACTGAAAATGGATCAATCAAGTTATTATATAACACAAATTTCCTTATCAACAATCTTGGAGTTCTAGCTAATTAAACTGTAAACAGCATCAACCTTGTAATTTACCACTTGTCTGTTTGCCAGGACAACCACTAACTAGGGTATGGCCTGAAAGCAAGCATAATGGAACTAAGTTTTAGGTCTTGCCAGCACACAGATGGGAGACCATGTGCAAATCCTATGTCGTGCTAAGCTCCAATGAAGAAAGATAGGATACTAATGCAAATAAATACCAACAACTCCTATTTTGTCTACCCTCACTTGTGCACGATGTTTCTTCACTCTCCCTATCAAGAGTAACCACTTCAGAAGCTAGAAACATCTGAAAGAATGTGGAATTAACCAAAACAGAACAATCTTTTGTTGGGACATAGTGAATTAAGGTACACGTGTTGAGCTGCCAGGGAAGACGGAAAACAGTGTCTTTTCTCATTCAGACTCCTCATCTCCACTACTGTTTCCAGCGGGTGTATTTATGAACTGGTGCCCATGTTTACTTCTTTTCTCTCCTCTCAGCACCTATTTCCCCATGTCTTTTACCATGTCTTTTAGATTACAAATCTATGGACAGAGACTGTTTCTTTTATTAATAGTATGGCGGTCTGTCTGACATCCCTTTCCACTGAACTAAGAATGTTTTCAGTCATTTTCTTTCCTCACAAACAGTCTTCAGTGCTTAGAATACAGACACCTAGAATGCAGACACCTAGGAGAAGCTAGAAGTCAGGATGGTCCATGTCATCATATTTCCAATTTTTATGTCTGGTTCTGAAAGCTAATAGGAAGACAATCAACTTATTTGGAAAGTGGTGCTGGGGAAGAGTTCTACTGATATCATGGGCTGCTAAAAAGACAAATAAATGGGTCTGAGATCAAATTGAGTCTGAACCCTCCCTAGAAGCCAAGATGAATAAACTGAGGCTGTCATCCTTTGGTCATATCATGAGAAGACATAACTCACTAGAAATGACAATAATGCTTGGGAAGGTGGAAGGCAATAGGAAGAGATGAAGACTGCACTACAGATGGATGGATTCAATCTAGAAAGCCATGGCCCTGACTCTGAAACACCTGAACAGGGCTGTTGATGACTTGGAGGTTTCTGATTCACAGGGCTGCCATAAATCAAAGTTGACTTGACTGCAGTTATCAGCAAAGGAGAATTTTTGCTAGATCAAACCCAAAGACTATGGATTTCCAGCAAACTATTTCCCACAGGTGCCAACCAGATAACTATGGGAAGTCTACTAGGAGGACATAAGGGCAAGAGCTCTCTCCTGCTGTGCTTTCCCAGCAATGGGCATTCAAATGTATGCTGCCTCTGAACCTGGAGATACCATACAGCCCTTGCAGTAGTGGCCAACAGCCCTTGCAGTAGTGGCCATTAATGATCTTTGCCCTCCATGAATTTGATCAAACATTAAGGCTGCCTGAGTTGGCATATCTGGCAGAAAAAAATTTCAAACAGGTCTGTGAAAAGATACTTCCTTTCTAAGAAGCTGACTTACAACGAATTGGACTTTTAGTCTATTTAGCCCTATATTGTTTAAATCTGACAGTGGCTCTCCAGAGTGTCTGGCCAGATTCTTTTCTAGCATTACCTGGAGATCCCTAGTATTACTTAGAGGCCTTATATTCAAGTACTAACGAGCTGTGACAAAACTCAGTATTCAAAACCAGCTAAGATTATGTCTGTTTAGGGGTGCATGGTAGATTTTGTCCTGTCTTTTCAGTGGATGATTCTGGATTCTAGTACAGTCCTCCCTCCACATTTGTGGGGTTGACTTTCACAAGTCTGATTATTCGTGAGGCACATGCTTGCCTTCCCCCCCATTTCTGCCCCCATTTTCCTCCCCCCATTCCCTTGCCTTCCTCACCCCAGGCTTGGGAGGCTTGTGTTTAAAATTGCCATTTTTTCTTTTTTGGTGAGCAAAGCCCTGCCAATTGCTGGAGGTGTGTCTTCTCTGCCATGTGGCTGCATTTTCCTGTTGTGCAATGGCTGCTGATCGGTCAAGTGCTCTCTTTGCTCCTACCCCTTCCTTTTCAAAATGGCCACCAGAAGTAACTGGAACCCAAGAACTTTGCTTTTCTCCCTTTGAGGGTTAAGTACCAGTAAGCCTTTTACTGTGTCTTTTCAATCCCACCCCCCCCAACACAGGGGCCAGAGACAAAGGAATGGGATGGGGGGGGGCGTTGGAAGGGAATCACGGGGGGAGGGAGATATTCGTGATTTTTCCACTTTTGCAAATGTGGAGGGACTTCTATATTGTGAGAGCAGGAGAAAGATGTCTCTCTATACTGTTTTGCATATCATGCCTAACTTGATACATGTCTAGCATGTCCTGTGTTGCTTGCCTTCTTTTAGAACATAAATAGTCAAATTTTGTAAATCTGAGTTATTGTCATATCTCTTGAACATTTTGTTTGCCTCCTTTTGCACTTTTTCCAGCTCTACAACCTATTTGTCTATGGTATAGTGACCAGAACTGCCACAGCATTCCCAGAGTGGTCATGTTATACTTTTGTATAAACTTTATACTATAATATAAAGGCATCATGACATCAGTTGTCTTATTTAGGATACCTTTCGTAATTATTTTTTGCATGGAGTTTGGCTTTTCCATAGCAGCCATTGATATTTTGGCTGCAGATTACCCTAAGATATCTTTTCTGGCTAGTCATTACCAACTCAGACCCCATTACTCTGTGTGTGTATGTGTGTGTGTGTGTGTGACAACAGAATGTTTTGATAAAAAGTGCTTTATTTTACATTTACGTACACTGAATCACACTTGCTATTTTGATGCACATTCACCAAGTCTGGAGAGATCCAATTGGAACTCTTCATAATCAAGTTGAATAAAAAGAACAGCAGAGGTACAATCAACATTCACCATTAGCAGCCATGGGGAAGATGGAAGCAGAAGCAGATAACCAGCAATACAACATTTCCAAAGCTGGTATTAATATTGTTCCTCATACTTACAATTATGGTAAGAAACCAAGTTTGAGATCGCTTATGAAAAATACTTAATAACTCCTATTCTGAGACCCACTCTTCTAATGGAAAACACTGTTGCCTTCCATTTTCCTATTTTGTTCCAACAGCTTCATCTATTTTGTGTTTTAGTTAGAATTCTGAAAACTATGACTGATAAATAAAATGAAGTATTCTAGAGACCTCTTTTACAACATATGTGATTAGATTTTTCATGACCAAGTCTTAAGGCTAACAGAATGCTTTTCTCAGAAGACTGAGAACACAGTTAAGAGTCAGAGTAAGTTTAACAAGGAAAACATGCTTTCCACCCAACCCTAGACACTTCAGCCACTCTCAGGTATAACTTCTCCCCATTATTGAAGAACATGTGGCAGTGGACAAACCTAATCTAGTAAATGTCTCATCCCTACCAGCTGTGACCATAGCATGTTGGGTAGGCAGGTGTGAAAGGTGCATTTCTTTCCATGTTCATCTGAAGATGCTTCAAACTTCCATGTGAACAGGAACCACAATCATGCAAAGTTACTGTGGGGAGCATATTAGGTGCATTCAGCTAACATGTGAAGGTTGCCAAGAAAGTTGATCTTGACAGATGTGTATTGTGTATTTTTCCATTCCTGAGAATACATTACCATGCCCACAGTACTTTCATATTGGGTACCTACTGTCCAATATTTTCAGGTGCTTTCAGAAAAATGAAGAGATATTTTGAACCTTATTTCACAAATTGGTACTCTTGTTTCTCCAGACAAGTGACAGTTAAATTCTTTTAAATATTTGAAATAAACTGTTCTTGATCAAAGTAGTTCTTACCTGGCTATGTTCCTTCCTAGCCCCAGGGCTAAACCAATGGCTATGGGAAGGAAAAAAAAAAGGTTTAGTAACATAGCTAACTGAAGCACGAGCTGTCATATGACTAACTTGTGCGTGCTCTCGGGTATTTTATTGTCCACCAGAAAAAATGTAGCCTTTGGCTATGATTTATTTAAATGGGATATTTTACAGAACTCTCAAGGTCTGTAGCAGTTTCCACAGGAAGGCATCTCATTCCACAGAATTCTACTGCTTAGGCAACTGAACATATACTAAACTGATCTGAAAGTGTTTCATGCTGGAGATTCTGTATTTCTTTATACATTTCATTACTTTGATAATATTTTTACTTGCTTTTTTTGTACTT